>OZ023249.1:9767403-10367403 GCA_964006365.1 Trididemnum miniatum
AAAGAACTACACACTCCAAATCTAAGCCTCTACTGGTTCTGCTCAAGGTAGAAAATTTGAAATAAAACCTTCAAGAAAATAATACAGGCTGGATTATGATGTCACAAAATCCCTCTAAACAATCGATAAGAATAGAAAAGTCCGGTTGGTTTAAACATTATTTCCCGGTAATCTGGGAAGGAGTTTTTTGTTTAAGGTTTGTAACTATACCAGTTACCAAAACCTACAAAAAACCTCTCTGCCCAACCCGTTCGCCCGTGAAAAAGCGGGGGACAAGGCAGGCACTGTGTCTGCGCATGCAGCCCAGAAAACACAGTGAACGTCAGCGCTTATCGGTGGTTTAAACATCAATATCCCGGTACGTTTGTCGAACCGCATGTACAGTTACAGGATCCAGCAAGATGATACAAAGAAGGATATGTAAGTCAAATAGAAGTCTTCTTTCCTACATTTCTCCGATAGGCACCCCCAAAGTCAGGCACCAAAGCCCAATGTGTCAGGTAAGAATAGGTCCAGCAATAAGAGTGCAGTCTTTTAATGGAATGGAAAATGGTACTCCCCCATACAGGTGGGAATTGAACCATCCATTTCTGTCATCAATTACGAGTTAGATGAGAAATTTGCAAGGGACAAATTAATGTTTCGACTATAACAAAAGTCTCGTCAGCCTTGCTACGCACAGCCAATCCAGGCTAAACTCATTCCAGACTGCAAAGACTCTGCACAGGCTAAACTCATTCCAGACTGCAAAGACTCATTCCAGACTGCAAAGACCATAATAAGGTCGAAACGCGTCTGCAGCTGCAAATGAGTGGGTTGCCATGGGGGCTTCTAGTGATGTGGGCTAGTTAGACTACCGGTAACTTAGTTGTGGGTTAGTGGTTATAGGTTCTTTCATTGGGTATCGTTGTTTGGGGCCAGTCGCCTGCCAAAAATAGGGCACATCCTAGAAAAAGAGATGAAGTCGAGATGTACAGGTAAAGCAATGCAAAAACAGAGTCTTTGCAGTCTGGAATGAGTTTAGCCTGGATTGGCTGTGCGTAGCAAGGCTGACGAGACTTTTGTTATAGTCGAAACATTAATTTGTCCCTTGCAAATTTCTCATCTAACTCGTAATTGATGACAGAAATGGATGGTTCAATTCCCACCTGTATGGGGGAGTACCATTTTCCATTCCATTAAAAGACTGCACTCTTATTGCTGGACCTATTCTTACCTGACACATTGGGCTTTGGTGCCTGACTTTGGGGGTGCCTATCGGAGAAATGTAGGAAAGAAGACTTCTATTTGACTTACATATCCTTCTTTGTATCATCTTGCTGGATCCTGTAACTGTACATGCGGTTCGACAAACGTACCGGGATATTGATGTTTAAACCACCGATAAGCGCTGACGTTCACTATGTTTTCTGGGCTGCATGCGCAGACACAGTGCCTGCCTTGTCCCCCGCTTTTTCACGGCGAACGGGTTGGGCAGAGAGGTTTTTTGTAGGTTTTGGTAACTGGTATAGTTACAAACCTTAAACAAAAAACTCCTTCCCAGATTACCGGGAAAATAATGTTTAAACCAACCGGACTTTTCTATTCTTATCGATTGTTTAGAGGGAATTTGTGACATCATAATCCAGCCTGTATTATTTTCTTGAAGGTTTTATTTCAAATTTTCTACCTTGAGCAGAACCAGTAGAGGCTTAGATTTGGAGTGTGTAGTTCTTTTGAAGGTTAGAATTTTTTATTTTTTATTTTCAGGAAGGTGGGAGGTTGCTATGCTGCACTGATGAGACCATAATAAGGTCGAAACGAGTCTACAGCTGCAAATGAGTGGGTTGCCATGGGGGCTTCTAGTGATGTGGGCTAGTTAGACTACCGGTAACTTAGTTGTGGGTTAGTGGTTATAGGTTCTTTCATTGGGTATCGTTGTTTGGGGCCAGTCGCCTGCCAAAAATAGGACACATCCTAGAAAAAGAGATGAAGTCGAGATGTACAGGTAAAGCAATGCAAAAACAGAGTCTTTGCAGTCTGGAATGAGTTTAGCCTGGATTGGCTGTGCGTAGCAAGGCTGACGAGACTTTTGTTATAGTCGAAACATTAATTTGTCCCTTGCAAATTTCAATGTGGAAATGGTTTCATAACATTTTGCTTTGACTGCCATCACCCTGTCCTACCCAATCCTTTTACGTGACAAACCTAGTGCATTGATAGCACAGAGCTTTACGTAGAGTAGTGTCTCTGAGTAACACTAACATAGCCAATCTGCCACGGCAGTTTTGGTATATAATTTTTTCTTCATCTTTTTCTGTAGACCATTTCCAAATGTATCGGCCGCAGTCTCAAAATCAGATCTTCATTATACTCGCCGTATTAGGCCGAAGCGTGGGACCAGTGGCTGGGCCCATCTCTGCGTTAGCGTCTCAACAGTGTTCCGAAGAAACGTCGCAACGGAACTGTGTAGCCCAGGCGCTGAGTCGCGGAGACGGGCCCCGCCACTCGTCATACGCTTCGGCGTAATCTGCTATTATAAAAATGGTTATTTCCGAATTATTGAACTTGGAAATCAACAGGGTTTGAATAGATTTCAAAGTGTGTTAGCGCTTTATCGGTCAGTAGTCAGTCACCCGGTACTCGGTTCAGTTTAATCGGTTACAGCGGTGAATCGTATCCATTATGAAGTATCTGTTCTTGCGCTTGTGCGTGATGCCTCTAGGCCTTGTCGCCATTCTGCGGCTTAGTGTAAAAATTAATCTTTGTACATCGAATTTGACAAAGAAAGTTTAACCTGGCGGCAGCCATTTAACCTGGAAGTTTTTAAAATAATTATACGCGGAATTATTGTTGGCTTACTAATATCAATTAGGCCTCTGCTTAAGATTGCCGTTTCTAGATTGATGTTTGAATTACTTTGCGACGAAATGTTTTTTGAAAATGGAAATGATATTTTTTTACAGGTTTTTTCAAATTGTTCTTGCGTTGCATCTAAGTCAGCCACTACGTCCAATAGTATGAGTTTGCAATCAGGTGAGTTCTCATCCAGATATCGAACAATAACGAAAATAGATACTTGACCAAGTACCTACTCTTAAGTGCTAAAGCAAGGCGAGATCTTACTTTCAAACTGCTTATTACGCTGTTGATATAGTGTCTGCTTTGGGTTTGGTTTTGCTTAAAACAATAATTCATTATTTAAGCGCTTCTCTCATTTTCTATTCAAGTGTAATTAATTTTAGCAAATTTTTAGTCTTTCGTTAAATTGCCTGGCAGGTAACGCTTCGGCAAAAGTTGGCAGATGTTCGATTGAATGCAAGTGGCAGTCCTTGATCTACATTGCTTTGTTTATTGTCGTCACGACTACGTTCATGTGCGCTATACCAGGAGCTGATTTGTCTCTCCGGTGAGTTTTATTCCGGTAAAAACTGTTACGGTGCGGTACAGCGTGTGTTTGTCGCCCGCAGTGAGTGAGCTATTTTCAACGACGGCCCATGACAAATTTCAATGATATATGATAGAGCGCTGTTAGTGGACGTACGAGACAAATATTCAACCCCACAGTTCTTGCTTGTGCCGAACGCCTGGTAGGAAAGCATTTTATACTATTTTACAAGTCGTTAGTATGGCTAGTTCGATAATAAAACCCGTTTCCCTCCTACTGAGCGGACGCTCTTAACCGATACACAAAGCACCAAAAATGATTTAGATTGACACGCTGAAGCGCGTCACGAGCTAGCGTACAAACCTCCACGACTTAGCATCTGACAACATACCAGGAGTGAAAAACCGCTTCAGCGATAATGAGTAATTGGTTATTATTAGTTGGTATTTATTTCCTACCACAAGAAAGCGACCGAAACGTTACAACGATTTTGCTTCGGTTTGATCTGATTCGAAATGAAACCCTAATTCTACCACTTCAGAGGCTCTCGATCTATCATTGGCCATTTGAGCAGTGAACTAGACCACTGTGTTGTAGTTACGGCGTCAAGGTTGCGGACTACGCATTACGAGACGCATTTTGAAATCACCCACGTTAAGCAGGTGGGCATTCAGAATTTGAAAATGTTAGTTTACTTTGGTTTTAAAGCCTGTGATAGAGTGGCACTTAGATGCTGAGCCAACAACGTCAAACCCGCTCAATTTTATTAAAACGCAGTTTCAGCTTTCGCAACTGAAACAGCTTCTTTCATCATATCAAATTTTAAAGAGTAAAAATAATCATTATTATTGAAATGGTTTCCAAATTTGATCAGAGGGTAGACTTAAAAGGACAGATAGGTTTTTTAAATTGGTCAAATTTGGAAAGCTTGCGTTTAAACAACACAAATCTTATGTGCAATTTGTCGTTAAAAACTAGCTTCCAAAAGTAATTTTGATTTAGCTTAATTTTTAAAACCTTGCGCAGTCGAAAACAAGCTTTCAAGTATTTTGTAACTTCGAAGTAATTGTGTTTAGAATTGACTGCCTATTGTATAAGCATGAAGGTTGAAGGTTTTTAATTCTTCTTTGGTGGTTCGTTTTATTTGACAGCAGCTGACGTAAAATGTTTTTTTCGTCATTGGTTTTCCTGCAAAAGTTTCAAAGTTGTGTTGACATTTTTTCATGCTTCGTGCGTTTATTTTCTTGCCGTTTGTTCGTGTTACGCCATCGTATTGTGTAAATATTTACCGAAAGATTCAGTTGCGCGCCAACCGCATTCTTTCCGTCTAAACAATCTTAATGAAAAATACAAATGACATTTGCATACAAGGCACTGAATATTTACGAAGAAATTAATTTTAATATTTTAGATTAGTGTTGAAACTGAAATCTTCAGTTTAATTGAGATGTAAAAAGAGAAATCACTCCTATTTGGTGCGAAATCTGTTTTAGCAGGCATCGGGGTATAGTGTTTATGTAGGGTAGGCAGATTCTCGCATCAAAAAGAAATGTGAATTACTTCTTAGCTTGCTTTTTTTCAGCTCGTTACATTAATACGTTAGATCTAAATACAATGGAATGTGTGTAGGCGGGAGAATTTAACAGACTGTGTAAAATATGCACCAACAAAGGCAATTTGACGTTGCAAAATTGTGATACGATTGTCTTGATTTAGATTATATGGAAATATGATTTTAGGTGTTTTCCCCCAACCTTGCGTTCATTATCAGTTGGTGTACAATGGATATTAATTCGGACCCTTGGCACGATTCCTGGGCCGATCATCTTCGGGGCCATGATAGACAGTACTTGTTTACTCTGGCACAAAGTGAAACCTTGTTCACCTGGAATGGGTTCTTGCATGATGTACAGAAATCGTGAATTATCGTTCAGCCTGCTTTTACTGTCCATGATATTTAAGGTAAGATAAGCACATCAGGCTGTTTTTCGAAGCATTTTTAGGACCCTGTTTGGCTCCTTTTATCCTTTTCTAAAATCCAATCTGAATCTATTAAATCCTTTTTATATGACTGAGTTTCTGGTTTTAAGTTGACCTGAAAATTGACCAGTAGCTGAAGGAGATTGCAAAGTGAGCTTGTGTTCTTCGATCAACAGCTGCGTGCGATACATATCAAATGCAATTTGTTTCAAGCGTGAATCGAACCCTTCTCGTGGAATGTTTATCCTGCACGCGGTACTGTTAGGCCATGTCTTTTACTACTAATTTTTTTGCAGGGCGCCAGTGTTATGTTTTTTGGTATTGCTTGGCTTACATACTCGCCGGCTGCTTTATCGAGTCAAACGTCCATAAATGGTCGAGGAAACAAGAAAACATCGTCTGTTAATCCCGGTTTGTAATGCTTTGCTTGTGCCTGCCATAAACTTTTCTACACCTGTCCTCCGTTAATGTGCCTAGCACACCCACCTAAGCTTCCAGTTTTATTGTCTGTGTTTGACTTAATACTTGCCCCCTGTCATTTGTTACGATCGTACTTGCCAGATGCTTATTGCTTAGCCTAGTATATTGTTCAAGGTTTTCTTAATGCTGTGTGTATCAACTAGACGAAATGAATTCGTTCGGATTTTAAAATTTACTATCAAAGGGGGTTTTATTGTTCTCAGGTTTCTAAGTTGCATTCATTGTCAGTTCCAGGGAAGGCGAATGCGTGCAGGCCTCTTAAATTTTTTGTAGGCTTTAAGTACCAATGTATTCATATCTATTAATAAATTGATTCTTACCTATCCCCAAATCCTGCGCAGACCTCTGTTAGATTTTTTTGGTGAAATGCACCTTTTTTATTTTCGCTTAAAGCAAACTATCGCTCGTATTTAATTTTCTTCAGCAATAAAATCGGTGTATTATTGCAACATATTTTTACCTGCCAATTTTACTATCGGCAATTTTTGTTGGAGTCAAATATGCGATTGCTCCGAGTTTTTAAGTGGTGTATGACGTGTTGTAGTGTTTTGTATTTCGTCTCTTCAGTTTTGAAATTGCTCTATTTATTTGAAGTGAAGATGTTTTTACTATTTTTTCATTATTTTCTTTTCAAACTTTTACTAATTGGGCTACTATACTAGGCTGGCTAATTACGGTAGTCTATAGTTTTTGTTTTAAATTTAAAAGAGAATTAAATAAGGTAGTTTGTCAATTAATGTTATTGCTAGTTTTAACTCGGTGCTACTGGCACTTGTTACTATTTTTTATCCTTTACAATGGGTGCGTGCAAATTTATTTGGTGCAATGTCACAGTTTTCTTGTTTTACAATTTTGTCAGCTTTTAGACACGCTTAGGTCTGTGTTACATGCCAACGTTTTATCCGGTACATGCCGTGATGAGCCAACGTACCAACAAGCCAAAGTAAAAATCTCTACTTTCTCTTGAATCATTTTCTGGTTGATTACACTTTAATTTCCTTGTTGTCATGACCCTGCTAAACTTTGCTTTTGCAAACTTCTGCTCTGACTCTTAACTTCCAGAAATACTTAAATAGGAACGAGCAAAGCCCTTATTTTTTTTTGTGGTCTACGACAATTTTACTGCTGTGCAACATATTCAGGCTTTCCGCTTTCTTGCTAGTAAGCCCAAATCTCAATTTAGTGCCAGCTAAGCATGCACTGAAAAATTATCTTTTGGAAGATGCATTGTGGCTAATGTCGGTGTTAAAACATAACATAGCATACAAGCACGATGCAAACACACCCAATTATTCAGTTAAAAGTAGCGTTACAAAATCGAATCGCTGGGATTTCAGTTTTTTTGTTGCCTACTTCGACATATAACTTTCGTCCTCAACTTTCTTGAAAAACTAGCGATTTTTCAACCTTGCTTAAGATTTCTGACTTTATGTTATTTTTTTATTAGTGAAGGTTAGCTTTTCCTTCGTAACTAGTTGAAACAAATAGACGGTGAATACCTTACTTATGAAGCAAAGGTTGGTGTAAAATAAAAAAAATATTTCATTATTTTTCACCATGGAGTGATGGTGCACTTCCGTTGACGTTGGCACTAAAGTTGTTGGCATATGACAGGGTCAGGATTAATTGATAAATTTTTGCTAACAAATATTTTTTTGTTTTGTTCATTTTGGGTTTATAATGTAAGTTCAATTTAACTGTTGCTCTTTACAGCTTGTCGCTTATCATATCTAGCTATATAAGTAGTAGCAAATGTAGCTTTTTCACCAAACTAGCTTCGTGCCTTGGTGCAATGTTCGTGCTTTTTACGCCTTTACACTTGTTTGTTTCAAATTACTCATATATTGCATGTTTCATTAGCCTAAACTGGTTCAGTGATTGAAAATATGCTTCGCACAGTCAAATATATTTGCAAAAAAACTAATGCAATGCATTGCTGTTTCGTTTAGTTTAGTTTAGATGCATATTTATCCTCCTATCGCGAGAAAGCGATCAATGCGCTATACGAGCTCGCTTAGGAGTTGCCGGCCATCTGTCTACCACACCAAGATGGGGGAATCCCGCTAAGCGCCTTTCCCAACGGCACAACAAGTAAACTTGCCGGCTTGTTCTCCACACTGTCCCTTTAATGCTGAGCGTCAAGCAGGGAAGCTGTGAATACCAATTTTAAAGTCATTGGTTTGACCCGACGCGGAATCAAACCCGAGTCTACTGCTCAAGAGACAGACGCTCTATACCACTCGGCCATCTGAGCTGTTTCGTTTAGTCAGGTTGCCCAAAGCTTCAAACGATTTATTGCAGTTCATGCAAGGCAGTCCTGTGGCCCTATACTATGCTCTTCGCGCGAAGAAAAATCTTCGCCGATTTTTGGTAAAAGACACTCGCGAAGATTTTGGTGTAGTATGGTCAAGTTTGGCGAATAGAATTTTACAAATCTTCGCCAACTTTATTTTGTTCGCGCGAATATTTTAAAAGTTCTCGAAAAAAATTTTTTTTGTGCGAAGATTTTTAAAATTCCGGAACAAAATTTTTTGTTCGTGCGAACATTTTTCAAAGTATGGAACAAAATTATTTTCGTGCGATTATTTTTTTCTTCGCGCGAACACTTTTTGACCACTCGCGAAATTGACGAAGATTTTTTTTCACATAAAATCCATAGCTTATACCGGTACGTTTCACTGCTAAAAAGTAGGAAATAATGGCTGCTCGAGTCTTAATGGCCACAGCAGTGCCAGCAGAAGATATGACGCCGAAGCCAAAGTGATATTTTGAGATTGAATTCAGAGCAAGAAATAATTAGAGAATTTCGAATGGGTAAGTTGGACATCGGTGAAGTTTGTGACATGGTTCATGTCAAATTGACACCCCTTGGTTGTAGAAATGTTGATTTAAATTTGCTAAAAAAGCGTCCCACTTTTTATCAACCATAGCTTTGGTTTTACAGTAGAATTTGCCTATAACGGCACCCTAAGGGGATTTCAAAAAACTGCCGTTATAGACAAATTAACGTTATAGCCGAACTGCCGCAAATCGCCCTAAAATTACATTTTTAGCTCAATAAAGCAGGGTTACGTGTCTGAAAAGGCTTGTTATCCAGTTAGGTTTACAGCGTAATGGCAAACACGAAAATTAAAAAACAATACTCAACACAGAAATGCAAACTCGTGCAGAAATAGTGTACTTGTACGATGATCTTGGAATATCATATTCTCTTGCAAGTTGGGATACATTTGTAGCCTTACCGCTGTTGAATCGGCAAACAATTTCATATTTTTGCCAAAGAGGAAAATGCCTTCGTTTGTTTGGCATTTTACTGTCTTGATTTTGTGATCAAACTAACACTGCAGCTTGCAATAGTTATCGCACACAATGAGATAATCCGCAAAGTTTTTTCTCTTCAAATCGCCGCTTCAGTGACGTAGCATTACGTAATGTACCTGTATTGTACTTTAGACAAAACAGAGCTGGAGGCTATAAAACTTGTTTAAATGACTGTTTGCAAAACGAGATGTTGCGGAGTAAACAAAAGAAAGCTGCAAGCTTAACTGAATTCGACCATTCCTGCGAGAGATGAATGGCTCAAGCCTCGAGTGCCGTTGTAAGCGAACAAAATAGCTTTGGGAGATAAAAAAAGAGTGCCGTTGTATTCGAATTGACGTTATATGCGATGCCGTTATAGGCGAACCGAAATGTACACAAAAGATAGGAATTTTGCCGGGACCAAGCAAAATGTGACGTTGTAGGCAAATTTACGTTATAGGCGAAGCCGTTATAGACGAATTCTACTGTATTTGGAGTAACGGCGCTGGTTAAATATTCGTAATCTTTCATCATGTATTCAAGGAGCATATTTTTTTTCTTAAGTTCTTCTAGCAACCATTTTTTAATTTACGGTTAACGGTACTGTCATGGGCGTGAAAATAGGGGGGGGGGCTCGTGGGCTGAAGCCCCCCCCTCCACTCTTTTTTCAGTTTCCTACAATTTTTTGAGCCCATGTTTACTTTTACATTAACCTCATGCCATGACTTTCTATTTTAATTTTTTATCTTTTCGATGTTTTGTTTGGCTTTGCTTGTAGACGCCGCATTGAAGAATGAATTATGCAAAAAAGCAATCAGACATTGGTCTGAAAAAGTGGCAGTAAGCCAGTTTGCATGTCTTGTTACAATGCGCATAGGCCTATGCCAATGCGACTCGCTGAAACCTTCGGCTGAAAAGGAACTGGCTGGCTTATTTTATTGCAAACGAAAACTGCTGCAGCGATCAGTCAGCGCACTGGCAATTATGGGCTACTTAGGCCTATTGGTAGTGATATCAAATCCGCTGGGCGCAGGCTAGGAATATAAACAGACTGGGATGAGGAGGTAGTAATTTCTACCAGAAGCGTATTTAGGGTGGCATTGTGCCATGGCCCCCCGTTTTGACTCTGCCTTTTAGAAGAAAAGAACAAAATTGATGGCGTCAAGTGACTGGACTGAAATATGCCAGACTCTTTTCATAGTTTCTTTAGCTTAGGGCCAGGGGGGTAGGATGAGGGGTATGCATTTTTCCACCAGCTATTTTCAGTAATGTTTTTTATGTAGGCCTATACAAAAACAAAATTTGCGTGAAAATTATTCAAAAAGCACTGAAATAGCCATTACAGCACGTAAATTTTCAAAAATTTTCCCGGGAAGCATGCCCCCGACCCCCTAGAACCTTTTTTGTTTCTCAATCAGCTTCAAATTTGTTCTGCCAAAAGAAAATACCGCCGGTACGCTTAAAAAATGGGGAAACTATGACCTCCTCATTTTTTAATTTCTATACACCATTGACTTCTACATAGGTATAGCCTAAAGTTTTCAGAGAATACATTGTTAATGAAAAGAACAAAAAATCAATAGACTAGAAGCATTTATAGCTCTTAAATTATTTCATGATAGTTAAAACGGAAGTAGTCGTTTACGTGACCACAACTTCAACATCTGAAGTTAAATTTTCGCGCGCGCCCTCTATGATGCGGTCAAGCTTTACAGCCCTTTGGTCCCTTTTTACACTTATACATCAGGAAGCAGCAACATTGTGAAGTTGCTTGATAGTTACAGAGTTATTAGTGCTTTGATGCATGCAAATTGAGATTTAAAACTATCAAGTCTATTTTAGCTTTCCTCAACTTCTTCAAACTTATTTTAATTGCGATTTGCAAATGTAGGCCTAATAGCCTATTAATTTCTTTGCAGAAAGCTACAGTATTTATATTCATAGAAAGCTATTTGTATAGAACGAATTATATCCTGATTCAGGTGTTACAGCACCAACTTTGTGTTCACGAGGTATCGAACCTGAGTACCTGTAACGGCTCTCAGGTCTTTATGATGTTGCGTAATCATTTAGCTTCTTCGTCGATTAGCGACAGAGCGCTTCAAACTGCACTGCAGGTTTTCCGTTGTTATGATGATAGCGCTCTGAATTCCACCACCTTTTCACGGCTGCTTAAAGCAGTTTCCCCTTTTTTTTTGTTTCTTTAATTTGTTTGTTGTTCTGACTGGCGTGTCAAGTGTTAGATCAAATCATGTAACGCCGAAGTAAGACGCGAAATTGCTTTGGTTATTTTCAGTTCATTTTTAGTTGGGAAACCTTCAGTTATTTTTTGCCGCCTTACCGTTATATTGCCTCGCCATTTGGTCGAGTTTTCAGTTTTACTCTGATTTTAATTCAATAAAGTCTCGTCTGAAAAGTTAAGTGCTTTTAAGAAGAAGTCAGATATACTGCCAGGCGGTGAAGGTCCACTGGCTCCCAGTGGACACCGACAATCTGAATATTCCCGTCGTTGTTAACATCAGGACAATGTCATGTACGAAGGGTGGGCCTTGGTTCGTGAAATATTTTGTTGTCCAAGGTCGTTTTACTTGATTTGCCAAAACATGGATCCGAAAAATGGGCCGCATGCAACAAATGGATGCGGCCCGCAGCAAAATGTAATATTTCACATTTGACCCGCCGGTAACAAAGATTGCGCAATGCACATGCTTGGCTCAGCCTATGTGGAGCTAGGTTTAATTGCTATATACTGTAAGTCAATATGAATTTAAGCTCCCCCCCCTACAAAATTCAAAGTGTTACGCCTATGGGTAGGCTACTGTAATGAAGTAATAAAAAATGGTTTGGATGGATTTGATTGATTGATTGATTTCTTCATCTTTATCCTCCTATCACGAGAAAGCGGCGGAGGCGCTATGCGTAGGACGAATCCAGACTCGCTTAGGAGTTGCCTATGCTTCCAAGTTTTCCGGTTGAATTTTCTTCTGACTTCTTTAATTTGCTGCTTGCCAGACTCCACCAAGCAGAGATAATCATCGTGAAGCGTCTTATCCAAGGACGCAACAACGAGACTAGGTTGGGAGTTGAACCATTAACCTTGCGATCATGGTCGTCGTAAAAACGACGCTCCGAACCACTGCGCCACGCTGCCGACAATTTAATACCGGTGGCAGCAGGAAGAGAAGTTCATGTCGTCACAGCACAGCTATTGTGGAGGCATGATACCAAAAATCTTTGTCAAACGCGAACAAACAATAGTATACCAACGTGGAGAAGATTTTTCTTCGCATGAACACGAATAGAAATTTTCGTCATTCGCTCGAAGAAATTTTCTTCGCACAAACGCAAACGAAAATCTTTCTGATAACTGTATAGGGCCCCAGATTTCCGATGATAAAATGCTCTCAGGCGTTAGGTTTATGGACAAAATAGATTATATTATTTTAGAGCAGTTATCAGTAGACCTAACGTATTTGGGGGCGTGGGGCATTGTGCCTCGCCCCCCCGCCCCCCCTTTTGCTTTGTTTTTTGATAAAGAACAAATGGTGCTTGTACGGATTGCCTTATTCAATCTATTATAAATGGCAACACTTGTTTTTGGTTTTGACTGGCAGATGTTTGGTCTGCTCAGTTTTTACTTAGTAAATTCGAAGTGTGCTTTTGGTTTTATAATTTTGACGGCTTGGTATTCGTTGTTCAAGTTAATAGAGTTGATATTGAAAAGTCTGTGCTAGTCTTTGACCGATCTAGTAGAGCTGCAGTACCGTAGTCGTTACAACTGAAACATACTCGACTCTAATGGTTCTTTGCAGTTAATGCTCCCCATTTAAAAATTTTCGCTACGCCACGGACCAGTGTTGGTGTTCACGCACCGGCTTTGCTATTTTCGTCATCTGGACCTGGGCTGGGTTCGATCCAACGTGTGTGTCTCCTATTAATTGGTTTGAAACTGTTATGCCGCTAGTCACCGCCTTTGGCTAGCAGATAATCATTTTGTTTCCACAGTTTGTAATTTTATTGCAATTTTAAGAAACGCCCTAAAAATGTGTTGCGCAACTGTTCACGTGATTTGTTTTCTTGTGGCACATAGCACCTTTAATCCTCAGATTCGTTATTGTTTAGTTGTGGTTCGGACCAATTTTAACTTATTATTTTATGTCGCCATTTTATCGAGAGGAGAAATCTCAGTTTTATTACAGGCAAAGCCTGCAGTTGGCAAATAATTTTATTCAATGTTATTGACCCTTTGTTTCGTGAAACTGCTTTGTTTTGGATTCAAGTTTGGCCTTGTCAGAAAGATTCAAGAATAAATTCAAGATATTTTAAGTTTGGTGGAAACATTAGATGCTTTGCTAGTAAGGCCTTGGAATTCCTTGGGGCTCTTATTTTGCGGTCGGTTACGCAACAGTTGGGTAAAGGTGTTTTTGATCAGTGTCCAAGTTCGAGTCCAGCAGTGTCGAGTCCAAGTCCACTGGATACAAAAATTTCGAGTCCGAGTCTGTGGAGATTTTAACGGGGGGCCAGAGGAGGCCATGGCCCCCCCAGATTTTTGGATGGCCCCCAGGTTGCCCCCCCCTCCAGTTTGAACAAGCTCATGTAGCCTATGACAGGGTATAAAAATATACTCAGCTCATCATCGTAGCTCCTAAGCCTTCCTCCTGGAACTCATCGTGAGGTCCCACAGGCAAAAGTGTTTGTGCCCAAAAGAATACTTTTCATCTCCACGCAGAATTGAAGACCAAAAAAAGGGCTTTAGGTGACAAAAGTGAGCCCCCAAGCACCGGAGTGGGACCCGAGAAATGCGTGCCCCCTCCGGATCGGAGGGCACGGTGGACGGTTGCGCCGGTCTGTTCTTAACACTGCCGTCAGCCGAGTGGGGTTCAAACTTTTTACAGAGAACACATTTTCATTGGCTATCCCACAAAACCTATTTGTTTTCTGTTATTATTTTTGAATGGCTAGCATAGGCCGTGGGATAGAAGTTTGCTTTTATTTACCCACCGACAAAACATGGATGGATTAACACATTTACAATAGCCATGACCGGAAAAAGGTTACTACTACAAAACGACAGCCTATGCGTTAATTCATGCGGTGAATAGCCCACAAATGATATTTTCAGAACAAAGTAAGGCATGGTAGTTTGGTAGTTGCACCTGAGTTCTTTCACATTCTGATGCATGTTTGCCATACAAAGTTGAGAAACCTACTTAAGCAAATGCAAGAAACTGAAATTTGCCAAAAATGTTAGTCAATTTTTGCCTCTCACCCCTGAAAATTGATTGACCCCCTTGACATTGCGATCTGGCTGCTACCCAGCTTTGCATGTTTTGTTGTTGCTTGACATTTTTGGAATGTCAGGTTGGCAACAAGTGCTTCACAAGCATACTGCTTTAAGTTGCACTAAATAATGGAAAGTCATCTGGCTGAATGATTGGTTGAGTGCTTAAAACTATCGATTTGTAAGTTTCGCATTATTTTTTATCTTCTGTGATTGTTCGTGTTTTAATTTCTTTTTATATCAAGTGGTGTAGTAGACCTATTCCTCTTCTGTTCTACGGTTTAGGTCTGAGCTACAGATGTTTATTTTTGTCCAAGTCTTGTAGTTATGCGTTTGATCCCGACGTTCTTTTTGCATGTCTATAATCACACTGGGCCACCGCGAGAGGTAGAATGTAGGGATTCTCATCAACTGTTTGCAGTTAAAGATGGAGGAATTACGTTAAGTGCTTTTTTCAAGATGTTCTTATAACAAGCAAACTTGCCGGGTTGTTGCCAATACTATTTCTTTAATGTCGAAGTCGAACGTATAGCAGGAAAACTGTGAAAATGCGAATACTAATTATTAGGCTGGGCAATCAGTTTGACTCGTTTTGAAGTCAGACCTTGAGTCTATCGCTCCAGAAACAGACACTCTGATCATTTTGTCATCTTATGCTGTAATTTTTCCCATCGGGAGTTCGCTGCTGCCCTCCAACATTTAAAACCAGGCAAAGCTCCTGGACCTGATTCCATTTGTCCGGAGCTGATAATCCATGCTGAAGCCAGCTTAAAATCTTGGCTACGTGGCTTCCTATCTTCCTGCCTGCACCACCTCAAAATTCCTAAGATCTGGAGAAGAGCGCTAGTAGTAGCGGTCCCAAAGCCTTCGAAACCTGTAGAGGACCCAAAGAGCTATCGTCCGATCTCCTTGCTCTGTGTTCCCTACAAGATTCTCGAGCGACTTATCTACGCCCGCGTCGAACCTCTTATTGACCCTCTGCTCCCACGGGAACAGGCGGGTTTTCGACGCGGAAGATCCACCGTGGATCAAGTCACTTTGCTCACGCAAAGCATTGAGAATGCATTCGAAGCGAAAAAGAAGGCCGGTGCCGTCTTTATCAACCTGACAGCTGCCTATGGCACTGTCTGGCACCGTGGCCTCACCTGCAAGCTGTTGCGGCTTCTGCCGGACAAGCACGTGGTTCGTATGATTATGGAGCTGATCCGCAACAGAAGCTTCACCCTTACAACTGGCGACAGCAAGCCTAGCAGGTTACGACGCCTGAGAAATGGCGTCCCCCAGGGATCGGTCCTGGCCCCCCTCCTTTTCAACATCTATACATATGATATCCCCTCCATAACCTCCAAGAAGTTCGCCTATGCCGACGACCTAGCGATACTTCATACATCTGGAGAATGGAAGGAGTTGGAAAGGACTCTAAGCCAGGACATAACTACACTCTCGGAATATCTCCAGACCTGGCGATTGAAGCTTAGCCACACTAAAACGGTGACGGCGGCCTTTCACCTCCACAATCGAGAGGCTAAGCGTGAGCTTAAGGTCTGTAACATCGGTAAGGCCTTACCTTTCTGTCCAGTTCCCACTTATCTTGGGGTCAAACTGGACAGATCGCTCACATATCGTCCTCACCTGGAAGCATTGCGCAAGAAGTTAAGTGCTCGCGTCTCACTGTTGAGGCGACTTGCTGGAACAGGTTGGGGTGCTAGCGCTAAGACATTACGCACAGCTGCCCTGTCTCTGGTCTACTCGACTGCCGAGTACTGCGCACCAGTCTGGTGCCGCAGCGTGCACATACGGCTTATCGACAGTGTAATAAATGACGCCTTGCGCATTGTCACTGGGTGCCTGCGTCCCACTCCATCGGTCTACCTTCCGGTTCTTTCAGGCATCCATCCAGCTGAGCTTCGCCGCCAAGGAGCGACACTCTCCCTAGCCAACCGCAGCTCCCTGGACCCTGACCACATTTTACATGGCCAGTTTCATGAGTCACAGGACGTATGTAGGGAGAGATTGAAATCTAGACGCTCATTTGTACCTGCTGCTCGGAAATTACTAGACAGTCTTTCTGAGATGGACGTCCGCGCAGCCGAGTGGACGAACACGAAATGGGACATGGAGTACTCTGCCAACGCATTGTCACTCCACGCTTTCATTCCCAAGGCTAGCTCCAGACCCTTGGGTATGGGTCTGCCCAGGGCAGCCTGGGTCAAGCTCAACCGTCTGCGTTCTGGTGTTGGACGTTTCTGTTCGTCCATGTACAAATGGGGTCTCGCTCCTCTAGCGAATTGTGAGTGTGGTGCCAGTGAACAAACCGCAGATCACATCATCTCACAGTGTCCCATACATCGAGCACCCCGAGGTGTGTTTGGTCTAATGGTTTTGGATGACGAAACAAGATGCTGGCTGAAGTCCCTTACAGTCAGCATCTGACCCAAGCAGTTTGGTGGCCAGGGTGGTAAAAGGATAAACCCTCGGCCTTGGTCCTTTCATCTGTCTTGGAAGAGATGCCCCGCCAAACGACGACGACGATGCTGTAGTGAATGTCAATCATAATAGTGTGTCATATTGCAATATGCTTACTTTTTAAGTTTGTTTGCAAATCTCTTTGAACTTACTTTTTTCCTCTCAAACACAGTTTTCAGTGGCCCCACCTCAATCTTTCTTGGCCCTAAAGTGCCCCCCCCACACTTTTTGGGTGCTAGAATCGCCACTGGTCCGAGTCCAGGGATTAAAAAAAATTCCAATCCATGTCGAGTCCGTGTCTAGCAAGTTTTCTAAAATTTTTTGAGTGACAATGCTCAAACTAGATTAAATCAGTTTAGGTTTTATATTCTGTCTTTACTGTCCACCTTTAAGTGCGTATCTGCGAAAAGGTGTAACCTGAATCAAATCGACCACTGTTTGTAAGAGAAGAAATCTGCAAAACAATTCAAATGCATGCGGAACTGCAGTTCTGTGCGCATACTTGCGCATTTGCATCTGAATTCAAATGCAGCAAACGCACTACATCAGATAAAAATCAAAAAAGAAAAGCAAAACATAATAAAAAATACAGGACACACAAAAACGAAGGGGAAAATCAATTAACAGCTAATTTGCTTTGCCATCATTCACCTTATAGAAATAAATAATGATTTGGAAACATTAATGCGAGATTGAAGTGGCCCGCAAAAAGGCTCCTATATCAGTATATGCTAAAAAAAACTATTTCGAAAGGAGCGCTTGTAGCAGGAACCCACAGCAAAAACTAATTTCACAAATGGCATAAGCAAGTTAAAATCTTCACCTTTTTTCACAGCTGCCTGCTGACAATGATATAACCAAACGTTAAAAATGATATAATAAAAACGCGATTTAGTAATACAATGCAGGAATGTTTGCTCTCATGCACCGGCGCTGAAAAAGGAAGAAAACCGGACAAATACCCAGGGGCACTCGCCGGATTTTTGTGGGAGGGCAGCGCTGCGTATTGGTGGCTTTTTCTTTTAAAGCAGCAGTTCTTAACCTTTTTGGCTGTTTTCCAACACAGACTTATATCATGATCGAATTTCCCACCCGACTATTTTAGTCAATGTTAACATGAGACATTTCGTGGATAGCCAATAGGTTTTGAAAGACCAGCAGAACACCCAAACAAACTGCAATTACTGTATTACATTGAAACACTTCAAAGCAAAAACAGTGTAAATGTTAATTTGTCGACTTTAATCTGACTTTCGAATTTGCTTGTTGTTCACCAACAAGTCGATGCATTGTAACCCATAATTTAATGTATTTTAAATTCTAGCTTAGCATACTATAAAAGAGTCACTCTAAAGCTTTTTGTCTAACACTCCTCAGAAGAAAACGTTACCAAATGGAGCCAACTGTCAGGCAGGTTAATTATTTCTTTTGATCATCGACCACATGGCTCAATGTTTTTTCTCTTCGGATTTATGCAGTTTGGTGGGCACAATTTCGTTAATCGTTAATAACAAGCTAACTTTTTCATTAACTAGTTAATTCGGTGAATTTCTTTTCGAAATTAACGGACTAATCGGCATCCGTTAGTGCTTGATATTTTCCGTTAAATTTTTGTAAACGCTTATTTCTCTTATTGTAGATTAAGTTTGACATCGATAAACCAGCAAAATACGACCAATGAGGTCAAAAAGCAGATAAAGACAGCAAAACATATTGCTTGTGAGCAGAGTAGTGACTGCAATAACATCATATATCTTTTCTCACACTGAATTTATGTTTTGCAGTCGTAACTAGTTTCCTCTGGCTTAATTCTCACTGTTTCTTTCCGCCTGCATTACTGTCGTTTTCCACCTGCATTGCGAGTTACAAATCCATAACTGATATTTCATGAGTACGCCCTCTCAGTCATAAACTGAAGGCCGAACAGTTAACATGGTCCATAAGACCTCCGTGAGTTATGATCTCGAACCCTTCCTGTAATAGCAAGCAGATGTTTCAATGTTATCTGTCACGTTATTTGTTATTGTTGTGATTAACGTGATTCTGTTTGAAGAAGGTACCGTTTGAGTAAGGATTTATTTTGGTTAAAGTAAACGTAACGTTGGAGTCAGATATACTGTCGCACTGTTTGTTACAGCAGAAAAATTGTTTAAATGCTAACGCAAACATTGATATTAAAAAATTTTAGGCTTTTTTTTAAAGAAATGCGGTTTTAAGTCAAAATTAACGATTTAACGAATTTAATCAACTTCCGTTAATTGGATCAGAATTTAACGAATTAACGTTAACAGAGGTACATAACTGTGTTAACAAAGTAGTGGTTAACGAAGCTTCTGTTTTGCATTAACTTGCCCATCTATGGTTAGCTCCCATGTACATGGGCTACTTGCAGTACCGGTATGTAATTACGCACCAATACTTTAAGCTACTGTGGGTTGTTCCTTCATGACTCATGGGTTACTAACTGTTTCGAAAAAAAGAATAAGAGTGTGTTTGTTGATATTTAATCGTTACAAAACAACGTCCAGGGCTGTAGGTTTGATTTTTGAGCAAAAATTACATTTTTAACTAATTTTTTTTTGTTTTTGGAAAAATTTGCCAATCGTTTATTAATTCGGATGGAAAGACATTTCCCACTGCTTTTACCAAATTCCCATCGGTTAAGAACCACTGTTTTAAAGATACAATGCCAGATGTCGGCATGACTAACAGGCTCAAAAACTCAAAATACTTGCTCTACAATCTACCAGATTACGATGTCGATGTGCACATAAAGCGCCTTTTTTCGGATTTGCTGTACGATCAACGAGCAATACGAAAATGTTAATGCGACTCGATTTCTTCGAGTTTCTTAGCACCTTCACAGCTGCTGCTGCTGCTGTCTCCGTGAAAATTCGAATTCAACGAGTAGAGGTGTAAAAATAAAATAACTGATACGCGGTGGACATTCGATGTTTTGATAAAAAAGTACTTTAAAAAAAATTATGTTTCTGCTGCTACTAACAACCTCACAATCACTTGTGTTTTTCACAACATTTTTCTGAAAATCGAAGTTCAAATTACCAAAAAAAAAAAAGGACTCGAGTCCAAGTCCAAGGCCCAACTAAAATATACGAGTCCGATTCTAAGTCTAAGTCCTTCAAATGTGGACTCGAGTCCAACTCGGACTCGGTAAGAGTCCAACTCGGACTCGAGTCCTACCCGACTCTGCCACGGACAGTTAAGTCAGTTATAGGTCAAACTAGATAATTTTCCATTTGGTGTATTTGACAAGCGCGAGCTGTGATTGGATTGCATTAGCATTTACTATGTGATCATTGCAGGACCTAAACCAGTGGTGTGCAACAATCGGCCTTCTGGCTACAATCCAGCCCGCTAAGCCACTTAGTGTGGCCCTTGTCAACACTCTTGATTTTTACCAACAGATTTGTTAGGCATCTTTGAAAGGCATAAGTTATGTGATTTGCTTAGCCAAAAGCAACCTTAGAAACCAGCTGACTGGTGAGCATTTAACTAACTAGTTGAGAGGTGCTACAACTTTTATCAAATCTCAATTTCAATTCAACTTTTTTTCCATTTTATAACTTATAGGCCTATTATTAATTTAATCTTAATATTCAATTTAATTCAATTTTATTCGAAACTGATGGTAACAAATCGTGCAAGGACTCGAAATTTCAAGTATCCCGTTAAAATGTTAAAAAAAGTAAAATTTACATATTGAGAATTTTTTAATTCGTTGTCTAGACTCTACAAACAGTCTACATTAATAAACTGATTTACATGGATTTTTCGTGTGGCCTAACGGCGGCCAACAAAAAATGTTGCACATCCCTGACCTTTGTTTTACTTTCTTAACAGCTCAGATGGCCGAGTGGTATAGAGCGTCTGTCTCTTGAGCTGTAGACTCGGGTTTGATTCCGAGTCGGGTCAAACCAATGACTTTAGCATTGGTATTCACAGCTTCCCTGCTTGACGTTCAGCATTAAAGGGACAGTGTGGAGAACAAGCCGGCAAGTTTACTTGTTGTGCCGTTGGGAAAGGCACTTGGTGGGATTCCCCCATCTTGGTGTGGTAGACAGATGGCTGGCAACTCCTAAGCGAGCTCGTATAGCGCATTGATCGCTTTCTCGTGATAGGAGGATAAATATGCAACTAACTAACTAACTACTACTATGTGCTATTCTGTCGACATTATTTCGTGCGTCGCATCACACAGAAAAATTATGATGTAAAAAAAACTAGGAACAATGACAAATTGCATTTTCTTGCGATATTATGCTTTAGCTCCGAGCATGTAAAAGTGCGACCATTTTTGTTCATCTGTTACTTGTTATTTGTATGATGAAGTTTACTCCATCAAAAGGAATTGCTTCAAAACAAAGGTAACGATAATATCAACCAAAGCTACAAAAATAATTTTGCGGTGATCTATACCGTTGCACCAAAAACAATCAGAAATTATTATCGGCGCAGTTAAGAGTTTTCTAAGAAGCTGCTTTGCAATATTTGTTTCTTAGGCGCTTGATTGGTTTAGTTGGGAGTCTTCAGTACGCCATGGTGCCTTCCAATAGAACTCACTGTCTGCGCCAGTGGTTTTCAAGCGGGGGTCCGCGAAACCCTGGGGCAGGGCATGCTATGGAATAGAAGACAATTTTTCCGTATTCGGATCTGCAAAAATTTTTCCATTCCATATCCATACTAAAAATTTTCCATTCGAAACTAAATTTTTTTTCCGTATTCCATTCCATTCTTCCGAACCGGTACTAATGCAATATTTAACGCAGTGGTAAAATACACTAGCATCAGCAAATTATGCGGCACGCGCGTTAACTGCAGGATAAGCTTTCCTATCTAAAACTAGTCATACTCATTCGTTGAACTATCCGATATTGCAAAAAAACATAATAAATAACACCTGCATGAAAAAATAGGCGTAATCAGAACAATAGTTAGTTAGTTAGTTGCATATTTATCCTCCTATCACGAGAAAGCGATCAATGCGCTATACGAGCTCGCTTAGGAGTTGCCAGCCATCTGTCTACCACACCAAGATGGGGGAATCCCACCAAGTGCCTTTCCCAACGGCACAACAAGTAAACTTGCCGGCTTGTTCTCCACACTGTCCCTTTAATGCTGAACGTCAAGCAGGGAAGCTGTGAATACCAATGCTAAAGTCATTGGTTTGACCCGACTCGGAATCAAACCCGAGTCTACAGCTCAAGAGACAGACGCTCTATACTACTCGGCCATCTGAGCTGTTAAATACAGTCACAACATGATTAAAAATTTACATTGCAGAACCGAAAAGTGACCGTTTATCCTCATTCTATGGTTCGATTCAATTATCCTGTTTCGATGCCCTAAAATCGTGGGTTTTTGGCCCGCGGGTTTGGTTCTACACTGCAAACCAAAATGGGTGGTGACAACCCAAAAAACTTGGGTAATAAATTGGGTAGACTCGTTGAGACACTCAACTTATTTAATTGGGAATATCGTACCCAATTCATGTACCTAAACTGCCAACAACAACCCAAAAAATCGAAAGTGGGTTAACTCATTATTGAGACCGCGCGGGAATTTAAGATCTACGTTACGTCTATTCTTGCGCTTTTTACGACTGAACTGGATTGTTCCCTAATCGTATTTCTTTCCTCAGCAGTTCTTACAAAGTTATTATCTTCTGAATCCATATTGTTATATTAACAAACTTCTTCAGTCATATATAAAACAATAAATGACGAATAATTTTTCTTTAGTGGCATTTACGCAAATAAGTCATTTTGGGAGTGTAATACCTTATATTTTTCAATTTATAAATTTGTTTTTCCTCTTACCATAAATGCTTACGTGACAATACGATAGTAGACTACGTCACAAATCAAACTTCTATGTAAGAATTTTGGTCAAGATGGCAAGCATTTAACTTTGGAAAACATCGTTACCAGCCATCTAAAAATTATTTTGTAAACTCATCAACCGTTTTATGAGAGCTTATATGCGAACAAGAATCATGCGTGGATGCAGAAATCCAACGGGCATGTGGCTCGCAACAATTGGACATCTGGACTGGATAATTTTGAATGATATTTGCACTGCTGGAAGTAGAGTAGAATGCTGCTTCGTATCTCAATATTGACACCCCTTACCAACAAATAAATTCGAATTATTTTTTATTTATAAAGGGCAAAAATTAATTAAACCCGTGTGAAATGAAAAAAATTATAATAGGCGCTAAAAACTTAAAAAGAGCGGAAAAGCAACCCAAAGCTTATTTCGTATCAACACAGTAATCTTCGAGGGCGAACACAAGTTTATATCGATTTATTGAGTTGAGCATTGGGCAAAAATTGACAAAACCCAAGTAACTTCATATTTTCGACGAAGATTTTGGGGTTTAGTTACCTTTGCCCAATTAGAGCAATGTTTACCCAAATAATTTTTTTGGGTCATAATTTGGGGTTTCAACTGAGCAACTTTTTCTGTTACAATTTTGAGTATAAGTACTTTTACCCAATTTTTATCCCAAATTATTAGGTATTTGCCATCTTTACCCATTTTAAAGGACTTTTACTACCCAAAAAAATTTGCAGTGTAGTCAGACGGATTCAAGCTTTCTAGGGGCTAATTTTAGCAAAATCGTGGGCTTTCTTGGACTCAAGTAAAGATCGGGTCTTAATAAGCTAAGGCTTTTGGAAAAAGTGGGCTAAAAAAGCCCACTTTGAACTCGGCCCATGTTGAGAAAGCCCACGTTTTGATTGGACATGGAAACAGGCGAAATTTAACTTTCAAATTGGTAGTTTACGAAAAACGGCACATTTGTTAATTTTCTATAAAAAACAGCTGAAATAACAATAAACCGCAATAAAGAAGGGCAGTTAAAATAAGAAAGGTTCAATGTCCTCTGGCAGATAGTGCAATGTGCAGGCCATCATTTAGACCCCTCACAAGTTTCACCGCTTTCTGTTAATATAAATTACTGGCCGAATTCAGCGAGTCTCCCGGCCTATTGCGAATACGCAGGGGCGGATCTAGGGGGGATGTGAGGGATGCACCCCCCTCACCAGCCAATATCAACAATGTTTTTCATAAAAACAATTTTTTTATAATTTCGAACGTATTCGGTATAACAATAATCCGCTCGCCTCTAGCACGCATAAATCGAAAATGTGCGTGCGAGCAACATACATCATATTAGGCCAAGGACCAATTAGGGGCAAATGACTTAAACATACTTTGCGTTAAAAATTGTTCGAAAACACTAAAATGACCATTACCGTAGGTAAATCTTCAATTTTTGAAACTCTTAAAATAACGGAAGACTTTTCGACCACAAAAAACTTATCGAATCAAATGGGAATCATTGGCTGACAAAGAGGTACAAACTGCATTTGCAGACACCATTGCATCTAAGTTCAAAGAACTATCGACCTCTACTGAAGACATTGAAACTGAGTGGTGCTTGTTTCGAACAGCAGTCATTACGTCCTCTGCTAACTGCTGTGGACGTAAGCGTGTTGGAGGGACGAAGAGTAGCGAGAAAAAAACTCTTTGGTGGAACCAAGAAGTTAAAGAAGCTATTCATGCGAAAAAAAGTGGCCTATAAGGCCTGGCTTGCAAATAAGTCATCACCTGAACTTTGTTCGCAGTACTCTGAAGCACGTAAGGCGGCAGCCACAAAAGTTAGACTGTCTAAGAAAAGGGCCTGGAAGGAATTTGGAGAAAGGTTAGACGATGATTTCAAAACGGCAAACAAAGTGTTCTGGCAGACCATAGTTTGTCCGATATGTATATTGGAAATGTCCTACTTATATATCGGACAAAATGTACTCTAAGTAGGACCAAAATACACGCGCAAAAGAAGTCGGACAAGCACGTTTTTTCCAAACGGCGCGCCACACGCCGTTTGGAAGTGTATTTTGGTCCGACTTAGAGTACATTTTGTCCGATATATAAGTAGGACATTTCCAATATACGTATCGGACAAACTATGGTCTAAATAAGCTCAAAAAATATGATTCACAAAACGAATGGTTTTTTTCCAAACGGCGCCCCATAGACAGCAAAAAAAAATTTGTCAGCTAACGCAATCTTCGAGGATGGCGTAGACAGCATCTCCCTCCAATTTGCTCGCACTGTGAGTTTGGTGTTTGCAATGCCAATTACGGACACTTGCATGGCAGCTGAGCAGGGTTGGGTTGAATTTCAATTCATTCCTAAGTTACTTACAGACTTAGCCAACTTAATTTTATGGATTCACTAGTCTAGAGTGAAAATATTTACAACAACTCGCTACAACTATTCAAAAGTATCTGTTTTTTTTTTCAAGCCTATCTGATATATTGTTTACCAAATGCTGAGAAGTTTGAATTGCTAAATTTTATGAATTTTGAAACGATAAAATTTGAAATCGGCTTTGCGAAGTCAATAAATTTGAAATTGTTTTTTTTTAAGTCAAGCAATTTGAATTTGACAATTCAAAAATATGAATAGATCCAACCCTGCACAGGAGAAGTAGTAGCAGTAGTAAATTTATGTTTTTGGCCATAAAATAGTAAATATTGATAACACAAACCACAGCGAAGCAAAAATTCAGGAAACAGCGACAAAACGATATACGTTAAGACGTGCTTATTACACTAGTACAAGTTTAAGAACTAGCATGGCCGCTACTCCTAGAGGGTGATCTTGTGAGAGGGAGCGCAGACAGGCATTACGGGAAACGAAATGCTTCGACTTTGGACAACAATCATTCAATAGCCGAATAAAGAATCGTAATACACGATGCTTCACTGCGATTTCAAAAATCAGCGAGATATCTCCACAACGCCAAAGGTTTAGCTACAAGCTTTAATTTGTTTAAAACTTTTGGCTTCGGTAAGTTTTCGAAATGTTTCCAAACATTACATCAACGTTTTCACAAACTAAAGCCGGTCAAATTTTTAAAAAGTTTTGTTGAGCATGTGCAGTGTGCACAGTCCAGCAAATCCACCCAATATAATTTCGGGTCGCTTTCACTTTGCGATTGCATATCAAATTACCATAAAAGTATAATAAATTTCAGAAAACTGTAAACTCTTTGCTTTGGCGAAAACGCTGAGTCAGACATACTTTTTTCGTCGCTTTCTCTCGAATTTAAAATATCGTAGTGAACTAGAGATGTGCTTAACCGTTACTTTTGAGTAACGGTTCCAAGTACGCCATGGTTCTAAGTGATTACTTTAAAAAAGACATTCGATACTTTTTATCCGTTACTTGTATTCATTTAGGTAATCACGAATCAAAATCTATTCGAATCTAAAAAGAGCAGCAGAATCAAAACAATTAAATACCAGGCGATGACGAATATTTTTTCTCTTTTGTCTGCCATGACGCTCACAAGCAGAGAGAAACTATTTGTTACTTAGTAATCATTATAGGATTCGACTCAAACGATTACAAACGGCAAACGAATATATTTTTCTCGTCTGTCTGCCATGACGCTCACAAGCAGAGAGAAACTATATGTTACTTAGTAATCATTATAGGATTCGACTCGAACGATTTCAAACGGCAAACGAATATTTTTTTCTCTTTTGTTTGCCTATTCCAAACAGGCGGAAAAGACGCCGCAATTCAAACGAATATTTTTTCTCTTTTATCTGCCTTTTTTTTTCTTATTTTTTCGCTTTTTTTTTCTTTTTTTTTCTCTCTTTTGGCTAATTTTATATTTTTTCTCTTTTGGCTAATTGGCAGTGGTGCAAATGAAAGCAGCGATAGATAGATTTTTATGTGAGTAGCTATTTTGATCACGAGTAGGTCTAGCATTTTCGATAAGGAGTATTTTTATCATGAAGTAACGCTACCCCTGCAGTTTTTACTGCAAAAAGCTAAAAAGTAGTTTAGTTTCACATTTTGAGCCGCAATGTCGATTTCCTTGGTTAAAACAAAAAAAATTGCGCTGGCTAATCTTGCGATTTTAGGAAGCTTGCACAGCACACAATAATAATATTTGACAAGCGCGTCACGAAAAGCTGAGGTTTTTCCGAATGCGAAACCAGCTTTTTTCAAAGCTATTCTGATGTTCTGTACCGCTAACCAAAGCCGGCGCCAGAGCAGTCGATTTAGGGGGGCCAAGCGTTTATTAGGGGGGGGCCAAAGTTTAAAATTAAGCACAAGAGCCGCTGTCTTTAAAAGAGCAAGCTTGTTAAGTGGAGGGGCCAAGCATGACGATTGGGGGAGCCAGGCTCCTGGGGGGCCAAGCATGACGATTGGGGGAGCCAGGATCCTGGGGGGCCAAGCATGACGATTGGGGGAGCCATGTTCTAAAGCGATAACGGTAACCTATAATTTCAAGAAAGCCTTGGGCGATATACCGATAATCGATAAATCTCTATTTCTTATAGGCTATAGCGATATCGGTAATCGACAAAGTTTTCTAATAAATGTTGCGGTAAATTTTCGATGCGTTTGACGAAGTTTTTTTAGAAGTCAAATTGCAAAAAAATTTTCTAGATTTTTTAAGGAAAGAGAGCAGTTTACGGACTCTGCCGTGGCATTAAACGAATCAAAGAGACTTTTTGTTAAATTGCAACAAGACTTCATGGACATTGTGTATTTTTCCACAGCGCCAACTCATTAAGTTTGAACACTGCGTGCATGAAGAATTTTTTATTGCGATAATGTATCGGTGGTAACATAATATATTACAAAAGCGATATCGGTAATCAGCAAATCAAAACTATTTTGAGCGATAATAATAATCGGTAATAAATTATCGCCAATAGATTATCTCCATAAAAGCCCATCTCTGTGCACTAGTGGCTAAGCGAGTCTCATGCTTACTGAAACTATTTAAGTCTAGCTGATATTATTTTAAAAAGGAAGTTCAAAATGGCCACCAGGGGATCTTTTGGACGGGACCCATCGGACATGTTCAACTATTTAGACATTATCCGAATAGACCCCTTTACTATTAAGATTTTATCGTTTCATTCGAATAAACATTCGTTCGTTATCCAATTGCAGCAACAATTTTTAAAAAACATTTGTAATTACTAAATGTCACTTAATTATGCAGCGGTAGGAAGGTCATGACCTTATTGACAAAAGATCCCCGTTTGGGGGCATTTGAGTGACATTTTTTAACTGCAAATAAATTTACCGTGAGCATTTCGAATTTTTTCGTTTTGGTATAGGATAGTTTTATCACAAAATAAAGTCCAAAAAAATCAAACCTTCATTATACTCGCGGTATTCCGCCGAAGCGTGTAACGAGAGGCGGAGCTCACTTCCGCCGCTTTGCGCCCAGGCAACACAGCTTCGAAGTTCGAAGAAATACAGCAGCGGTGGTGAGCCGCTGGGCGCAAACCCCAGACCTCCCGCACCGATAGCGATGTCGTTACAATTAAGATAAAGTCCAACTAACTAAAAAGCATTTGGCCTAATATATTGTCTAACCAGTTGGACCAAAAATTGAATTCAGTAAAATTTGTGCGGTATAGGTTCCTTACTTTCCCTACTTTTAAAAAGATCTATAAGTTGTAATGGTTATTTTGACAGTTAGGTTCTAATAAAAAATTAAAAACAATTAATGTAAAATCTTTCGCAATCAAGAAAATATGGAATTCAATTTGGATCAAGTTCCTGAAAATATTACTGAAGAACTTTTAATGATAGAAATCAATTTCGATTTGAAATGATGTTTAGACTAGAACTCTAGTCTATCACTAAGTGCAGTTTGTGTCCAACAAGGGGTGTCTTAGTAATCCATGCTAGTACAGCTATACAAGCTACCTAATCAATAACCCAATTCTTCACGTTATTTAGATTAGTTTTAGATAAATAGGCTGCATAATCACTAAAAGTTCTCTTACAAACGTCTTCAAAACTATCCTTCTTGTATTAGAGATCAGCTTTTGCTAATTCGTTAGACTAACTCGGGCGTTTGAACGCTAGGCCACTTTTCACAATCCAATCTGATTGTAGTCTGCTGAAGCGATCTATAAGTACTCAATGCTCATGCGTATACATGAAATCACGTGATGAAGTCGTACAACTCTGATAAAGAGAACTTCGGTACAACCATATGGTAGAGCAGGGTTTCCCAAAATTTTTTGTGCCACAAACTCATTTTTGCTAATCAAGTTTACCTCGGACCCCACTTTTGAGTTGCGTTAATTTTCACCCAATTGCTATAAAAGCATAAAATGCAAAACGAAAATAAATTGTGCTTAATCGCAGTTTCATTTTTACCGACACATATGGATCACATGAATGAGTCGGATGGGGTTGCTTCTCACAGCTTTTGTTTCAAATATTTGTCCCTAAATTGTACATTTATACCGAGCGATTGGTGTAGTGCGGTCAGTAACCGACGGTTCTTTGATCCTCAGGTTGCGGCTTTTTGTGGAGATAAACGAAGACCGTTTTTGGGAGAGAGAGAAACAAAGATTTTGTAAAATTTTTTGATTGCCGTAGTGTTTTTGCTGCTCACAGTGTGTTTAATATTTTGGGATATTGGTTGAGATGGTTCTTTAAGTGCAGTAGGTTGCCGACCCCTGACGTACTTGTAAAACACATCATTATCGGTGCGCAAGGTCTGGGGTCCGATTCCCGGTCCGGTCAAATCAGACACAGCGTCGCCAACAGCAGTTTGTCATCATTTCGAGGGTTCTTGGGAGTCGAAGCTGTATTGCACGATCGCTAATGAAGTCACAGTCGCGTAGATGAATCCCGCCACTCGTTACACGCTTCTGCCTATTACCGCAAGTGTAATAAAAGTTTGACTTGATTTTACATTTACACAATTGCAATGCTTTTAGTTATTGTTTAGCTCTACCAACAGGATGTTAAAGAAAGAAAACCCTTAAAGCTTTCATGTTGTATCTTATAAACTTAAATCTTAATAAGCTTGCATCGGGGTCTCTCTGATCTAATCTCTCATCTCTGCTCGTGCGTTTAACTTGTCATTGCAATTAAGCTATTACAGCATTATAATTCATAAACAATAAAGGCAAGAGTATCATAATCCATGGCTAACTTTAATAATTACTCAACAATCAAGAAATAGTAGAAGAAAAAAATAAAAAAACATGCTATAAGATTTTCAATTACTACAGTAATTGATTGGGTCTGTGTATGTTCTGTAAAAATCATTTCAAAGTTCTAGTTTTTTTTTTTGCAACATTGTCACGGACTCCTGTGCGGTCGCCGCGGACCCTAGTTTGGGAAACTCTGTGGTAGAGGACTATGATGGCAGAACAGTATGCAAAAGTAGTGTTGCCAGAGTGGGGTACAAATATCTATTACCGGGTTGTTGTATTGCATACATTATTAACTGTTTTTTTATATTTAGCATATAAATAATCAGATAAGATGATAATTTTTAGAAGGGAAAGGATGGAACATGTTCTTGCAAAGTACAATAGCGTACAAAAGAGAACCTGTTCTTAGAATTTTGAGTCCCATCACTGGCTACAGCGCTTAGTCGCAGTGTAGTTGCCCACAAGCCTGTGGTATCGAACATTTCGTTACAAAAACTGCTCAACTTTTTATTGTTGCTGTTGCAGTGAAAAGATTTGAGTTCGTTACAAATTTGCAGGATTTAGTTTGACTTCTTCCAGAGCATCTACAAAAATAATAAGACATGACGACCTCTGAAGCTGTTTCAAATTATCCTCAAATGTATGAGATTGACCTGAGAGGTAAGAACGCTTTCTCATTAATTAGATACAAGCTTATGAGCAATATCAGAAGTTGTGTGCCTTGAAGTTTGGCACACCTTAATCTTTTTGTTTGGTTTTGCTCTCGTGTTATTGGGTAGCCTAACTCTAGATTACTAAACTTAAAGCAACTTCAAGCGGAAACTTTGGAACAAGAGCAACCTGTTAGTGGTTTTGAATCCGGGGCGGATCCAGAAAGCTTTGGTGGGGGGGATGCAGTTTTGAATTAAATCAAATGTTAACTGAATGCAAAGATGTTAAACCCGAAGCAGAACGTAAATAAGCCCTTTTTAGAAAATGTATTCATGTGAAGGAAGCAGGTCTATATTCAGGGGCGGTATACTGCTCAACTTTTGTTGCACTAAACACAATGCGTTAACTTTGTTTGTTCATTAAGTTAACGCACAAAAGTTGCGTTAAGTGCACAAAAGTTGAACAGTATACCGCCCCAGAACTTTTTAGCACTAAATTTTAACATTTTTTTAAGCGTATTTTTTCTGGCAGAGTTAAATTTGAAGCAAATTGGGGAAAAATGATTCTAGAGGGATCCAGGGTTCCCCCGGAAAAATTTTTGAAAATTTACATACTGTAATGGGCATTTTGGCGCTTTTTGAACAATTTGCAAAGCAAATTTTGTTTTTTTGCCCTTAATTAGTCCTTCACCAAATATATTGCATTTTGTTCGCACATTTTTGATTTATGCGTAGCTAAAGGTCTGTTTGCACTAAATGCGATTTTAATCCGATTTGCTGTCGTACAAAATTTTATCCATATTTTGACGTAAGAAGTTGGTGGAAACATCTCCACACAACTCCAACCCCAACAGTTTTGTTTTTTATCGGTTATTTTGTAAAGCACCTTACGATTGTTTTCTAAAATGCCTTGCAAAGTGACGTAATGTCACATCATAACTTCTAACTGTTTCGTGGCTTACGTCACCTTACGTACGAAAAGTCGCGCCGCATTCTGTGTAAACACACCTTTTTATAAGGCGTAAGAATTATTGTTGAATCGAAGAGGTTCGAAATTATGGAAAAACTTTATTCATCAAAAACATTGTTGAAATTGGCCGGTGGGAGTATACATCCCCCACATCCAGGCCCGCCGAGAGAGGGCGGAAGGGGTCACTGTCCGGGGGCCCGGGGACACAGGAGGGCCCGGGGTTCAAAATTGTCAGGTTTAGAATGCAAAATTCATCAACTCACACTACGGCCTGCGGACGCGATGATGTTTTTTTTGATTTCGAGCCGAAATTCAAACATCTGCGGACGCTATGACCTTATTTTGCTCATCACTAGATGTTGAGCCGAGATTTGAACATCTGCGGAGACTATGACCCTTTTTTTGCTCATCACTTGATTTTGGGCCGAAATTCGATAATCTGCGGACGCTATGATCTTTTTCTGCTCATCACGTGATTTTGGGGCACCACTGACCAAAGGGCCAAAACGAAATTTTTGCCCCGGAGCCCGAAATTTCTCTCGGCGCCCCTGCCCACATACCCTGGATCCGCCACTGAACCTTGGATTCGTCTTACTGGTAGCCTGTTACCCAACCCATTACTTGCTTTATCGTGGCTGAAAAATATAAATGAAAAAAGACCAAGAGTTTCAGAATTGAGTAAATTCAAGAGAAAAATGGCCAAATTATTATTTTTACCAGGGAGTCGAACAGTTTAATTTTTCCGGTTAAGGTTCGGTTTGGGTTCAACAGCGATTTCAAATTTCGGTTCAGGTCCGGTTAAGGTTTAGATAAATTGAAACGCTTCGGCTTGGGTTCGCTCCAGTAAAAAATATTTCAAACCCGGTTTATAAAGTTCCGGTTCAGGTTCGCAGTAAAAAATGGTATAATTCTAGGAATACAATTCAAAAAATGAAACGTACAAAGCAATTTTTCTTCGCATTGAAAAGCCAATATATTGCATAAAATACTCGTAGTAAAGCCAATTTCGAGATAATTATGTTGTCACTATGCTCTGACACCAGCGGCCTATTCAATCCACGTTAAATTAGTGTTAAAGTGCTTTGTTTAGTCTGTTACGCGTGTACTACTGGACCGGGTGTATCAAACGTAAACACTTCTTCACCATGCATACGTTACTTGCATAAGTGACTATTAATTTGAATTCGAACCAGCTTCAAAGTGACGCAAGTGACTTCACGGAGCGAGCCGCTTTTTCAATCGGTTTGGGTTCGGTTAAGTTTCGCAAGTGCTCACATTATTCGTTTCAGTTCCGGTTCGCTCTTTGTGATTTTGAAAACTCCGGTGCAGGTTCGGTTAAGGTTTGACAAAAATAGCGTAAAACCGGTTTATAAAACTGCGGTTCAGGTTAGGTTCGACTCCCTGATTTTTCTAAAAAACGCACAAGCGTTTAGACTAAAAGGAGTAAGTATATAATTTGCAACTCAATCGCTAATTATATACGATAGTAATGAACTGACCACACATAGTGAGAAACTGAGAATGTAATCGATGTAAATTGGTTGTCTTCAAGTTTTGTACCTCCAACCAGACATTTTGAAGTTGACTGAAGCTCAGACAATCTTCACGACAAACTTTGCTACTGCAAATTTTGCGTTGGATTTCGATCTTTCCGGGTGTCTTTTGTTACTATTGCAGAAATATTTCAACATCTTCAAGAGAACACATTATAGTAATGCAAAGGTACCACATTTCCCTAATCTAAAGTTTGACATCAGTATTTCAGTACGAAAATTCAAAGCTATTTAATAATTACATAAACAATTTTTTAACAATGCCGTCATCGGTTGCAGATCCCCAGCCAACTGCGGAAATTCGTGGAGATAAAACTCCGATTGTTAAAAAAGGTAAATTAGTTTTCAATGCAATTTAATTTTTGCCCCCAAGCTTTGGTCAATAAAGGCCAATTTTCGTAACAGAATAAGAGTATCCAGGCCAATATGGTTCTCAACCGTTCACGTATTGTGGCCCCTTCATAGTGAGAGACTCTCACAACAGCTGTGGCCTCCTGTTCAGCAATGAAAACTTCTGTCGGTATTTCATTTGTAGTTGCTATAGCCGTCCGCTGGTCTTAAAAGGTTAATTACCAAATTTACTATTAATAAATCTTGCGCAGCTTGTGGGTTTTTGGTTAATGTGTCGCGGCTTCCTAGGGGGGCCAATGGCTCCCGATTGAGAATTCCTGATCTACGCAGTGGAAAAATTAAGTCTACTTGCTAAAAGCAATAATCCTTTCCAATAAAAAACCAAAGAAGATTGATGATAAACTCTCTTTTGGAAAAAAATAGAAACGATTGGTGTACTTAAAATATGTTGCGATTTCAAAATAGCTTTGAAACAAGCTATTTTCACATGCAGCTTGAGGAAATACTCTGTCATAATTCTTTTGAGTTATAGATAGCTTCGAAGAAAGCTGTTTATCCCATAAGCTTTTCGCGACGCATTTATCAGTGGGTAATCTCGTCAAAGTGAGAACTCTAGAGCAAGCTGCGGTATTTGTCTGCAGTTTCGGACGTCCGCGAAGCGATAGAGCGCTGGCCAATTAAATGCGATATTGTTAAGCGGCTTTTGATTGGGCACGTCGCGACCGCCTAAAGTCTACTTGAACAAATTGAGAGCGTAAACAAACTCTTTCTGTTTGCCGAGATTAGGTCGCCGTACTCTGATATAGCTGGCTTCGAGCAAAGTAAGATGGAAACGACTTCGCGCAGTGTCCAGAATGGAAAATTGGTCTTCGTTGTAGTTGGCAGCGCATTGGTCGTTTTCTAATAGATGCTGTCCAATGGCTGAATCGCATTCTGTAGAGGATTGTTTTTTCTTGCACGCTCGGTCCGGTTGTATTCGTTGGGATTCTGTGTGTTGTCGAAGCCATTTCGGAACATGCTGTTTAGTGCGATGTTGAAGTCGCTGGTATGTCCTTACTACGTATCGACTATCACAGTGGCACTTGTGCTCGTAGATGAGAGAACTCTTCTGATTGACAGGTAGAACATCTTTCCAACTCGCGGAGCCGGAAAGATCCACAGCTTGCTCTAGAGTTCTCACTTTGACGCGACTACCCACTGATGAGTGCGTCACGAAAAGCTTATGGGATAAACAGCTTTTTTCAAAGCTACCTATAACTCAAAAGAGTTATGATAAGAATATTTCCTCATGCCGATAGTAAAAACAGCTTGTTTCAAAACTGTTTTGAAATTCTGTACCACCAATCAATTATTTATGATGCGATTCTTCGTACGCATAAAATTACTGCAGCTTACATAAGCTACCAAATTATCGAAAGCATAGTCGTAGTTCACGTCAATTTAGTCCGATTTTACGCAAAATTATGGTATGGTAGACAGAGGACCTAGTCAAACGAGACGTGATTGAACGACAAAATGTTCGACTTTGGACATTATGAAAGATATTTCCATCAAAGTTTTATGACAAGAATTGTATGCTTTTTTGTACGCAGTGAAATGGTTTAAAGTGTATTTTTATGTAAAACAGTTTTCTTCATAAGGGATAACGTTGGGCTACTACTAGCTACGATGACTGACATTACACAAGAATTTAAGTGAAACCCAAGAAGCCTGAAAAAGCAAGGAGGGTGTACACAACGCAGTGCTCGAAAAATATTTACCGGTAATTGTTAAGAACTCGACACTAAGTCAGTACTTTGAACATATTTCACACTTCTTCTGGCCTAGCGCCGGTCCCTTTGTTGTCCCAGGGTAAGCTCCTGGGTCTTCACTAAACCGGTCCATAAAGAAAACCAAACCAAGAGAATCAAATATATTGAGCAAATAAAAAGATACCAGCTAAGTAAAAACTATTTGGAGTTTTATCTCGAATATTTTCGCCAGCGAACCAACTTGTAAACGAAATAAAACTTGAGATAAGAGTCGGTAAAATGCTGCTTGCCGTCCAATGTTACCAACTTGTATAACCTTGTTTGTTTGTTTATTACGTGCGTGAACAAAAACAATAAAGGCGCATTAACAGCATAGGTTTTTTTTGCACCTGGACTCATAGTAGTAAGGAAATGTTAATACAGTAGTAATACGAGACGTCAGTAGTAATAAATAAGTGAAGGTGAACTAAGAAAGAGAAACCTCAATCTTTAAAAAGGAAAAGGAGCATTTGCAGCGACATCAGGCGCCTGGTATTGCTGCAGAGACTCGCCTAAGGGAAAAATTAGCAAAATTATAACTGAGTCAACTCAAAAAGCCAACGAGCAGCCGTTACAAAAAGGCCGAAAAAAGGTGCAAGAAAATAGCGTGTGACTAAGTGCCTTAAACTAAAAAGCGTACAAGGATTGCGAAGCGAGATTATTAGAGGATGCATAATGGCCTACTTGGAAACTCTACATAACAAGTCCAGCGAAGACAGCGAGTGAAGGATCGAATCTCCGACGTGCCGATAAAACGTAAAAGATCGTGCGCTAACAACGGTAATCACCTTTTTTATCTATTATTATCTATCGCTTTTATTGCATTTATCGCTTTTATTGCAGCATCAAACGGCCATGCAAAAATTTTCGGCAATTTCGCAAAAAAGCAATTTCGTCCCAAAACCCTTTCACGAATTCCACGATTTCGCAAACATAGGCTATATGGGAAAATCGTTGTTGCCGCAATTGAATCTACGAGAGAAAAATAGACTGCACCTTCCGTTGTAGACAATGATGCTATCATTAAACATTTATAGAAAGACACTGTTTTCAAATTTCATTTCATTTTTAACAAGCATTTGTGGTTTTTAAATTACTAATAAATTATTTATTGCCATGATTGCAAATTGGGCCGCACAAACCTGTTTACTGGGCCGCGGGTGGGCCATGCCTGATTTAAAAGTACCAAAGCACTATTACAGTACAGTATTACGAAGAACCAAAAATTTTGAATTGCGTATCCTCCTGAATTCACCTGTGGTTTTAGAGTGTTGGCTCATGAGGCGTAACATATTGCCGAAAGAAATTAATTTTTAAATAGAACAAAAATCTTCCTGACATTAGCGTGTTAAGGCTCTGCACAAAATTTGTTTTTTTACAGAGGAAACGCAAAAGAAATACCAGCACCGGAAGCTGCTTATTTTCATTTCTGTAGTGACAGCGATGGCTTTAACAATAGTTGCCTACGAACAAGCAAAAGCCTATTTGACAGGACCGGTAAATAGTAACATGGTTTTAGGCTGTATACATTAGACTTGATTTTCCAGTAAACTGAAGCACGGATTTAGAAGGATCAGTTGCGGAGTCGCAAGCTCCTCAAATTCAATTCTGCAAACACGGACTCGCAAGACTGCGCATTAAATTCAATTTTGAGAGCGCAGAAAATTTGCATTCCGAGTTCAAGTTCTTTAGTTTTGATTTTGCGAGTTCAAATTCGAGTTCAGCAATTTTCATCAACTCCATGCTAAGTTCAAGTAGTTTTTATCGGGTTTAGGCTGAATTTAAGCAATTTTTGTCAAGTTTTGGATATTTAACTGTTTAAAATTCAATCAACTTTTTCGAGATTGAATTCAACTTTGAGTTCAGCAAGTTTAAGTTCTAATTCGCAGCCCTAGAAAAAAAATAGTCAAGTGATGGCAGAGCAATGTATATGAGTTTTGGAAATTTTATCCATTAAAAACATAACAAAAAAATACTAACGCTTCTCAACTTCATTTAAAGATTATTACTAGAATAACCACAAGTAAATAAGGCCAAGTTTTTTGGGCGAAGGTTTAGGTTAATAAAATGGCCGCAAACTTCATGTTCGTGCAACGAGAAGCTGCAAAGTCATCAGGACTAAAAAAAGTTATAAAAAAAAATTAGTTTCGATAATAAAGTTCTTGTTTGTATTTGTGATTTTGTATATACTTTTTGTATTTAGCAGCATATTTATCCTACTATCTATGCGGCGCCGTTTGCAAAGCTTCGCAATATAAAATTTTGCATCACTTTTACAGTCAATTTTGATTAAATTGTTGCAATGTAATAAATTGCTGCAATTTATGCTAAATTGTTGCAATTTAATTAAATTGCAAAAAGTACCTAAATCGCTTTTTAATTGCCATGGTAATATTGCACTCGCACGCAACAGGGTTGGCTTTACGTTTCGTCATCGAGCCACAGTCTCTGACAGACTGTCATAAAGTCGCACTAACCTGAGGCTCTACGGAACTGGCTAACGTGTCATATTTAAAATAAACTGTTTTGTAGTTTGATTGATAAAATGATGTTATGATTAGTGAATGCAACTGCGAACACATGCAAGTTATCAGCAAGCTACCAGTACCCAGGTTCCAGCATGTACCAGTAGCAAACTAGCTATATGTAAAGTTGCTAGGTTAACACTTTCATAGTTGGCCTACTGCAGTCTGTCTAAGTCCACCATAAAATTTCCCTTGTAACTGATCATGCTCTACTTTAAGAAAACAATTACATGCAGGCAAACAATACCACCATTCGGTAACACAAAGTTGTCTTTCAGCAATCAGTTTAGCAAATTAATCTTACTCTGGTACCAGGGCCGGTGCAAAGGGGGGGCCAGGAGGGCCTGCCCCCCCAATCGACATGCTTGGCTCCCCCTCAATCAACAAGCTTACTCTTTTGAAGACAGCGGCTAATTCAAATTTTGGCCCCCCTAAGTAGACTGCTCCGCCGCCGGTTCTGACTGGTACATACAGTGTTCATTGTTAAGCTAAGTGGTAAAGGATAACGAGCAGAACATTGCTTTTATGCTGACGCGTTTATTATGGCCATTCTCTCCGATGCTGCATCATTGGGTCAATTAGACTAAAATTGTTTAAAACGCGCGTAAGATGTGAAGCGAAGTTCTAGTTTGGGGTTCGATTCTCGTCGCAGCTTCGCTTCAGTCTAGATATTCCATATGACAGCTTATTACTTTTCGCTGCCTCTGAGACAGGTTACTGATTCGTGATTAATTGGTACCAGTATTATAAATCAAAGCTTATAGTTTTATTCAGTTAACTACACGACTAAAAAGCACAAGACCAAGTGGGGTAAGTTGCTGACTCAAACTGTCTAGTGTAGCAACTTTCCACACTGCTGCTGTTAAAAGGCTATAGCTTGCTGATGCTTGCCTGCATTTTCGCATTTATTCACAGTTGTATCCACTAATCATAACAGTATTTTATTAATAAAATTACGAACTAGTTTATTTCAAAATATCTCAGTAAAACTAAAGAGCGAATAGCCAGTACCGTAGGGCCCCAGGACAACATCAGCATGGTATTTGGCTCAATAACAAAACAAAACGGCAACCCTAACCGTTTTAATTATCATATCACCAGGGAAATTAAAAAGCGATTTAGGTACTTTTTGCAATTTCATAAAATTTAACACAAATTGCAACAATTTAATTAAATCGCAACAATTACTATAAATTGCAGAAATTTCATAAATTGCAACAACTTCATCAAAATCAGATGAAAAAGTGATGCAAAATTTTATATTGCGAGGCTTTACAAACGGCGCCCCTTAACTATTACGAGAAAGCGATTAATGCGCTATAACGAGCTCTTTCAGGAGTTGCCGGCCATCTCTCTACCACACCTACGTGGGGGAATCCCGCTTAGTGCCTTTCCCTACGGCACAAGTACACTTGCTGGCTTGTTCTCCACTCCATCCTTTTAATGCTGAGCGTCAAGCAAGGAAGCTGTGAATGCCAATTTTACAGTCATCGGTTTGTTTCGAATTGGAATGAAACCCAAGTCTTCAGCTCCCGAGGCGGACGCTCTTATCACTCGGTCATTTGAGCTGTGACTACTTCTCTTGTTTTTTAATGTTTTATAGCAGCTGCAACAACGATTGACAATAAAATGGGTTTCAAATAATCAGTATGGGCTAATTGTATTAAGTGGTAGGCTGTGTTTTGCAACCTTGCAGGGACAAAAAAAAAAAAAACAAAAACAAAAACGTTATCACAAATATACAGAGACCTTGAGACATTTAAATTAAAGCTATTCACATATTGTATATAGTTGCAAAACATAGACAATATTTTCAGATAAAACTTGCATCATGCTATTATACCATTTTGGTTATTTAAAAAATGTTTCTTTTAGGTATCAAACGAAGAATCGTCAAATAAAGATTCGACGATTCGAGCTAAAGAAGAAACTGATAACATCACTACTAAAATATCAGTTGCTACACTTAATCTGACCTCAGCTACTGAGAGCTCAATCAAAACTTTGTCAACCACAACTCCTAGTAATAAAGCAATCATTTTAATCTCAAGGATCACTGCTTCTAGATTCACCACCACAAACCCTACAACCAGTTCCCCAACTACAATTATAGCACCAGCAACAAAAACTAATCTAATCACTTTCACATCAACCAATTCCTTTACTGCATTCTCAAAATCCATCACTAGTGCACTAGCGAAAAAAACTTCTGCCAGCACCATTCCTATAGCTTCGTCCATTATTACTACAAATATTACTTCAACCACTATTACTATTACTACTACCACTACTACAACTGTCAGTACTACGACTGCAGCTTGCCCATTAGCATCCGGTAAGTATCATAGATCGTAGATATTACTTTGGGAACATTTTACGAAATCAAGAGGATGTACTGCTTAACAAAAGTGTTGGGATCAACTATTTAATTGCAATCGTAAGTCAAACATTTTTACAAATGGGACCGAGTCAGCATGTGCCCTCGTTTATTTGAGACGCGAACTTATAGAATCCCTAGCAGATTTTTTGTTAAGTTACTAACAAATGCAGCGTAGTTTTCATGCAAAAAAGCGTGTGCATTATGAACAATGTCCTTGTTGAGTTTTGAACTTCCAAAACCATCTCGAGAACCCAATGCGCCAACTTCACGACCGACTCTGCTTGCTGACTTGCCGGGATGTCAGTATTCTTATATATATATTTTTTGTTGTATATTTATCCTACGATCACGAGCAGCAATGGCGGAAGCATTTTTAGAGTGAGAAGCCCACAACCAATGACCAGATTTTCTTCATCTACAACCAGGGCTGGTGTGGCACAGCGAGAAATTTTTAAGGGGGGGGGGCATAAGTTCCACATTTTCAAGCGTATTTTTTTGGCAGAACTAATTTGTAGCTGATTAAGAAACAAGAAAACCTCTAAGGGGGTCCGGGGGCATGCTCCCCCGGAAAAATTTTTGAAAATTTACATGCCGTATTGGATATTTTAGTGCTTTTTGAATAATTTTCAGGCAAATTGTGTTTAAATTTTTTGACCCTAATTCTGAGTGCTTCGCCAAATATGATGCATTTTGTTTGCACATTTCTAATTATGCGTGCTCAAGACGTAAGGCTTTATAGCTATCAAAGAGGTTCGAAATTATAGAAAAATTGTATGCATCAAAAACATTTTTGAAAATGGCTGGTGGGAGGATGCATATCGCATATCCCTCACCCTACTCTCCTGGATCCGCCCGTGGCCATAAGCTGCAGAAATCATCAGAAGAATCTGGCATATTTCAGTCACTTGGTACCATTAGTATTGTTCTTGTTTACTAAACCGCAGAGTGAAAAGGGGGGGCATGGCACAATGGCCTCGCCCCTAAATACGCTCATGAGTGCTGGATTTAGACAATGAGAGGCCTTAGGCTATTTGATCACTCTGATTGGAAGAGCAAAAAAAGGTCTTCACATCCTCAGAGGTCCTCTTTTCACTGAAAATATCGGTATAGTGAGAGCAAAAAAAAAAAAAGATAGGCCTATTCACGTCCTCAGATGTTCTGTTTTCCACTGAAAGTATCGGTTGTAATATTCATCAAAGAAGTTAATTATTTAAGTACCTTTATTAGGCTTTAAAAGACTACAATTTTGACATCTGAAAAATAACCACGTGTAACATTTTACAACTTACACAAAACTCCTGTGTCTTTACACTGTCAACTTCAACAACTAAATTGGAACAATTACAAGGAATTGAAAATGCAAGAACAAAGCGACACTTGAGAATCACAGCAGCTACGAAAACTAACGATCACGTGACACAGAAATAAGATAAATTCTAAATTATGGGTTCACATCTTACCACAATCACCCCCACCAAATACAGAACAGCATACTCAAAAGAAAACGAAGAAAACATGATTATTGGTTACTCTCAATAATAGACGTTGTTACCATAACGATCAATAGGTTTACGTGTGCGCGAAGAGCGACGTAAAACAGGTGGGTTTTCACGAGATGTTGTTTCGTGTACCGGCACGTCATTCTGTTTCTCATGAAGACTACGCACCTCAAAATCATGACTTTCCAGGGAGCTGTGAACAGCAACATCACCAGAACTTTGTTCGGTCTGCGCACTAGTTTCATTATGGTCTAGTGACGGAGTATCATCTGCGTCTTCTACAGTAGCTTCAGCATTATGATTTTGTCCAAGCAGAGATTCGAGATTTGGTGCTAAATCCCGCAATGAAACAGTAATTTCTCTGCCGTCATTTAACATTACATGAGCATAACGAGGGTTTGCCTCAATCAACTCGGCTTCTTCCACCAGTAAATCGTTCTTATTACGGTTACGACGCCTAACGAACACAAGGCCAGGTTTTATCCACGATGGCAATGAGACACCGTTAAAAGATTTGCGAGAGTGAAAAAACATACGCTCGTGGGGAGTACAGTTAATAGCAGTACACAATAGAGATCGAATAGAGTGTAGTGCATCTTGCAATACATATTCCCAATGAGTCAACGGTAATTTTTTGGTTCGTAAAGCTAATAACACAGTTTGCCAAACAGTACGATTACAACGCTCCACCTGTCCGTTACCCTGTGGATTATATCTTGTCGATTTACTAGTAGGAACCCCCATACTATGAAGCCACGATTTAAGTTCCTATGACATGAAACTTGGTCCCTGATCACTGTGCACGTAATTAGGAAACCCAAACAAGCAAAATAGATCAGTAAGCTTTTGAATAACTGTGGACGCTTTCATGTCACTACATGCATACGCAAAAGGAAAACGCGTAAATTCGTCGACAATCACAAGTAATACGTGTTTTTTGAAATAGATGAGAGTGGTCCTTTAAAATTGAGACTGATTCTCTCGAATGGCTGTGTAGCTTTTATTAAGTTCATATCGTTTTTCGGGTTAAAAAATGTCGCTTTTACTTCACTGCAATCTTTGCATGCTTGTAATACAGATTTTACATCATTCAAAGAAAAAGGTAGATTTTTGACTTTGACATAATGAGCTAGCCGAGTAATTCCTGGATGACATAGCGTTTCATGAAGTTCTTTCAATGAATTTAAAGAGGGAAAAGATACAGATGCAGACGTAGCACGAGAAAATGTATCTGGGGCACGATTGAGCTTACCAGGTCGATAAATTGTTGTAAAATCGAACGCAGCTAGTTCTAATCTCCATCGGAGAATCTTGTCGTTCTTAATTTTTGAACGGTGTTTTAAATCCAGTATGAATGAAACGCTGCGTTGGTCCGTAACTAAATTGAAATGTCTTCCAATTAGTAAATGTTTCCATTTTCTAAGTGCTTCAATCACAGCGTACGCCTCCTTCTCCACCGAAGAATGCTTTTGTTCTGTAGTTGAGAAGGTGCGGGCATGAAACGCAACTGGTTTGCCATTTTGGTTTAACGTAGCACCGATTGCAAAATCGGAAGCATCAGTTTCAACTGTAAATGGCACAGCCTCATCAATTGGTTGCAATGTTGCTTCAGCAAGCTTGTTTTTCATTACTTGCAAGGCGTTTGCAGCTTCCTCTGGCAACGGATAATGTTTATTTTGCACCAGAGGTCTTATAACGTCCGAAAAATTAGGGACCCACTTTGCGTAGTAGCTAAACAATCCTAAAATCCTTTGCAATTCTTTTTTGTTTTGGGGTTCGCTCATGTTTTCAAGAGCTGTAATTCTTTCAGGGTCAGGTTAGTCACGCCATTACCTACCAGATGCCCGAGAAGTTGAATCTGGGAGCGATTATAACAATATTGGTCGTCGTTAAAGGTGAATTGCTCCTTCGCAGCAGCGTCTTTTAAGGCTTGTAGATTTTGGTCGTGTGCTCCTTGATTCATGCCACCGACCGTCAAGTTATCCAAGTAAACGTTGACACCCTTCAATTGGTATCGTTCAATAAATTCGTTCATAACTCGCTGAAACGCAGGTACGGCGTTTGTTTATCCGAACGGGGCATAACTTTCCATTGGTATAGTTCTGATCCTGATTGGAAAGCGGTAAATGGGCGATCTTCTGGTCGAATTTTTATCTGATGGTATGCTGACTTTAAGTCAAGTGTGCTTATGCATTTCCATTTGGCAACCTCGTTAACAATTGCGTCAATGCTAGGTAAAGGGTACGCTTCGAGGTCGGTAAACAAGTTAATGGTTTGGCTGTAGTCTGTGCACATCCTTTGTTTTCCTTTGCCATTATTTACTACAAGGGGTTGCGCTCGCCATGATGACTTACTCTTTTCGATTCGGTCCTCAAGCAAAAGTCTTTCAGTTTTAGCTTTTATAACTGCTTGATCCGAGGCCGAGAATTTTCTTGTTTTCACTGCAATTGGTTTACAATTTAGGGTAAGGTTAATAAACAAATCTGGGAAAGGCACGCATGCCGTTGGCATTGTAGCCGATACGTTAAACTCGGGTCTCTTTCCATCAAAATTGAATGTTACACTTTTGTGTTGCTGCAGTAGGTCATCACCTATAATGGAATCAGCAATTAAGTTTGGCATCACATAAAATTTGAAATTTTTGTACTGATTTTCCATGAAGGTCAAATTTAAAAAACAGACTCCAATGATTTCAGTTTGAAGGGTAACGTTAGCCATATTCGCGACATAGTTTATAGATTTGTAGCATAAGTCGTGTTTGTTTAAAAACTTGTAACTGTTAGTGCTACCAGTGTCGATCAAAGCTTGCGCAGTTTTATTGTTGACAATTATATCGGCCAGAACGTGCTTTGAAAACGTCGACTGCAAAGCTGTCGTTGTGGCAAGTGAAGGTGGCCCTACACAGTTTGAAGAATCCTTACGTTTCAGACAACACTTTGCATAGTGTCCTAATTTTCCGCAAAAGTTACAGTTTTCATTGCGAGCAGAGCATTGAGTGCGAGGGTGCCACTTGTTACTTCCACAAAAATAACACACAAATTCTTGAATTGCTTTTCCTGAATTAATTGCAAAAATATTTTGCTTTCCAAGCGTTCTTGTGCATGCTTCATTTGGAGCCGAAGAGGTCTCCTCGTTTTTAACGACACACAAACTTTCGGGTGTGGTTTCGCGACTAGTGTACGCCTCGCTGTTAAGTCTTGCCAGCTCAAGTGATCGAGCTTTTTCGTAAGCCTCTGTGAAGGTCAATGTTCGGTTTTCAAGTAACCTCTGCCTAATAAAGCTAGAGGCTATTCCGTTTATAAACGAATCTCTTTTCATATCGTCTTTATACTGCTGTGCTGAAACGGATGCAACATTACGATCTTGACTAAGCTTATTTATGCGCAACACGAATTCATCGACTGACACACAGATAGTTTGCCGGGCCGTCGCAAGCATATGCCGCGAATAAATTTCATTTTTAGGTTTCGCATACAGATTTCTCAAGCCAGCCATCGCGTCATCGTACGTAGTTTTTTCAGATATAAGTTTATATACTGGAGCTGTTAGATATGCAGTTAGTACTTTAAGTTTGTCAAAAGCATTACCATCTGTCGGCATAGCTTCAATAAAGTTGGTAAAGGTTTTAAATCAGAATTTCCAGTCATCCTCAGCTGACACTGCGTTAGGATCTATAGAAAGCTTTTCTGGCTGTAAGCATTTCCACTCGGTACTTGGCATTGTTATATAGTCTTTTAAATTGTAATATTCATCAAAGAAGTTAATTATTTAAGTACCTTTATTAGGCTTTAAAAGACTATAATTTTGACATCTGAAAAATAACCACATGTAACATTTTACAACTTACACAAAACTCCTGTGTCTTTACACTGTCAACTTCAACAACTAAATTGGAACAATTACAAGGAACTGAAATGCAAGAACAAAGCGACACTTGAGAATCACAGCAGCTGCGAAAACTAACGATCACGTGACACAGAAATAAGATAAATTCTAAATTATGGGTTCACATCTTACCACATCGGTGAAGGAAAAAAAAGTCTTCATTGTTCGTGATGAGGCCTCCCATTTTTTCCGAGTCCCTAGGTTTCAACCTGCTTAGCTTATAGGCTACGTAAATCCGACCCTATGCCTACAATCCATATTCAGCCTCTCCAAAAGCATGTGACATGACCAATTTATGTGGGCTTCAGACCCACGGTTCTTGCTTCTAGTTTCTGTTCCCCCCACCCCACAAACAAAAATTTAAAGAAGACATCTCTGGATTTCAGCTCTTTCCTGGGTTTTAATTTCGACGGTAGGCCTATTAAGTTTCAAATCATTCATGCAAAGGCAATATTGTAGAAATAAATGCATGAATTAGCCCCCCCCCAAGGGCTCCTCTGAAAAAAATGGGGGGGAAGGATCCCCCGCCTCCCCCCCGGTTTCGCCACTACGATCACGAGAAAGCAATCAACGCGCTATAACGAGCTCGCTTAGGAGTTGCCAGCCATCTGTTTGCCACAGCAACATGGGAGAATCCGCTAAGTGCCTTTCCCAACGGCACAACAAGTAAACTTTCCGACTTGTTCTCCACACTGTCCCTTTAATATTGAGCGTCAAGCAGGGAAGCTGTGAATACCAATTTTAAAGTCATTGGTTTCACCCGACTCGGAATTAAACCGAAGTCTACAGGCTACAGCTACCGAGGCGGACGCTCTTACCATTCGGCTATCTGAGCTGTCTTGCGTTTTCGTAGGAAGCGTTTTTGTAGGTGTCTTGCGTTCTTGCGCTTTCGTACGAAGGCATTGCCACTATGCATTCAACAAATCCATTTCCAGGGATATGTATTCAGTAAAAAACGGTGCTACTTTTTTTAGGTTGGACGCTCGACCCTAACGGCTATTATTATCGTCACACAATGAGAGGCCGCTTTTGGAGCGAGAGTCGAGAAGAATGTCGATCATATGGGGGAGATTTGGCTCACCTTGGCATACGTGGACGTGGAAGTTATACAACCCGCAGGTATGAAAAGCAATGTAGAGGTTCGCAACACAGTATTGAAAGAGGCTCTCTCTTTAATGTGAACCTGGTTTCACATTTTATTGAGACAACGACGTATGAAATAATGAATTCAAAAAATTAAGGATCAAATCTTGATCATACTCGCGGTATTACGCCGAAGCGTGTTTCGAGTGGCGGGGTCCATCTCTGCGGCTTAGCGCCGGTGTAACACTGCTCCGAAAAACCGTTGCTGCGGTGGCAAGCCGTTGGCGACACTGTGTCCAATTTGATTGACCCTGGAATCGAACTCCAGACCTCTTTGTTGCATTGATACCTGCACTTGATATTATTTGATTTTGGGACGCTGAATCCGAATTTGGGGTTATTTTTTTCCTCAAAGCTACAGATTTTTCGTAATTTATCATTTTTAGTATTTTTTGAACTTGTAATGCAAAATGTAAGTTATTACATTAAAACAACCATTCGGTCTGCATTAATTTTATCCTGGAGTCAGCAGACCACTAAACCGTTACAAATGGCTTTTAAAAACCCTAGCAACATGAACTGCTCATTTTATCTGCATAGTCGTAGGAAAAAGTTATGTAGATAACATGTGCGATTTATGTTACTAGGGTTCTGTTCTTCATATGTTACATTTATGCATAAAGATTCCAAAAAATAAATGAAAGTTTTAAAAATGCAAAAAACTCTTTCAGCCACAAACTCTGCCGTTTTTTCTCAAAAGATAATAACTACAAATTTTTTAAAAATGTTTTTTTTACAGTTTTCGACTCAAAAAGTGATGTTTCATCATCTGTGTAAAAATCAAACTCATACTTTATTTACTTTCGTAAGTATTAAGGGGTAATAACTACACGCAAAAAATTTTTTCGTTATGTTTTAGCGAAAAATTTTTTTGCTGGTAATAACTACCATTGTAATTATCATGTCTTTTTATGATATCATAAAATCACAAAAGAGATTTCTCATGGTTTCTTATAACGTCATAAAAAAATTGACAATCAGGATTTTGCGCAATTGTGAAAAACACAAAACCTCGATTATCTCAAAAACATAACAATTGTAGTTGTTACCTTTTGAGAAAAAACGGCAGAACTAAAAACTATTTAACATCATTTTTTGCACACATATTTTCATTTACCAGCAACTGTAGGCTTACACCGTAGAAAAACGTAATCACAAAAAGTTTTTAAATTAATGTTAGAAAACTGAACTTTGTTGTTTCTTCCTTCAAACAGTACGTACACAGCTACAGTAAAAAAATTGTGACAGAAATTCCGAAAAATATCACAAATATGATACAGCACAAAAATAAAACCCTATTCTGGCAAGAATTTACGTTTGTTCCTTTTGCGCTAGTAAACCTCTTTTGGACAGTCTCGCTTAATGCTCCAGCAGTAATCTGCCACATCATTTTGTCCCATCTGCCTTGGTAGCGATGTTCCATCGTCTTAGGATCTTGATGAAACCGTTTTCCCTGTTCATCACTCACAGCTCCCAGATTCTCAGGAAACTCATAAAGATGGCTGTGAAGAAAATGCAATTTAATGTTCATGTTGCATCCAAGAGTTTGAAACGCTGGTAACATGGTGGAGACCAAAACTTCTTGTTTTCTGCTTTTCTGTTTTCCAGAAAGTTTTGTTTTACTGCAACAAAAGGCAGCCATGCCGCTTTTTCTTTGTTATTCATAGTTTTAACAAGTTTGTTATCTCGAATGAAATTCCGAATCTGAGGTCCATTGAATACACGTGCTTTGATTTTGTCAAACGATAATTTGGAAAAGGTTGCAATTGGATATTTAAAAGCATTCACCATCAATGTAAAGAGATTTTACAAGCTGCTTCATTAAGCCAAGTGTTATGTGAGGAGGCGGAAATATACCGTATTTATTCGTGTATAAGTCGCATGCGTGTATAAGTCGCACCCCCTACTTTTGGCTCAAAAAATGGTAGGCCTGTAAATTTTTTTTCACATTTATTTATTAAAACCAAACACAACTTCTAATACCCATCAAAGTCACTCTCATCTGCGCTGTCACCAAACAATTCATTCCAATGTTCTGGAGGTAAGTCCTCATCAGTGTCCCATGAAGGTGGAATGTACTGTCCCATGAAGGTGGAATGCGCGTGTTTACGCTGGCTTACATCGCTGTTTTAAAACTTTTAATACAACCTCGCGTATTAATCGCACCCTGGTGTATAAGTCGCCCTCTTAAGTTTTTGGAAAATATTTGGTACAAAATTTTCCGACTTACACTCGAATAAATACGGTAATCCTATCTCGATCTACGATGGGGTCACGCATAATATTCGGCATGCCTGCAAAAACTTCACGTATGGGCCAGTCTTTCTGGATTCAGTGCTTTTCTCGATCGCGGCTGTCCAACATGCAAATGTGACAGGGATGCTTGGTATAGCTTTTTTGTTGACCAAGGAGAAAACTGACCATTTTTAGATCCACACAAATAATCCAGTTGTGCTCATGATATTTGAGGAAGGTAATAACTTCTTTTATGTCATATGCTTCTTTTATATGGACTGAATGATCAAAGGATAGTTGGGTACTGCTCCATAAAGGCTGCCATTGTGGAACAGAACACATTTAAGCCTTTGCTTGGAGCTATCCAGAAACAGCCTCCATTCCGATGGATTGTATGAGACAACACCTAACTGTTTCAGCAGACCCGGAGACTTTGTTAACATAACTCTAGAGCGCTACCTAGATCTACACGGTGCATCCTCTTCTATCTTTCTACTAACTGTTTTTGCACTGATCATGGAATGCATTCATGGTTGTAACTCTATACTTAAAAAAAACTTTTTGAAGACCTTTGCTAAATTTTCAAAAAGTGCAGTTATTAAAAACAATTTGTTAATTCATCTTAAGATACAACATTACGTTTACTGTACTCCCCACTTATCTGGTTACTGACAAGTGACTCCCCGTTAAAACAGCATGCTATCTGACATTTGTGCGTCTCATTTATATGCTTTACTGATTACGTTAAGATAACAAATTTAATCTGTTATGAACCAAAGGCTTATGATTTTGGACGTTAACTTAATTTTCCAAACGTGAAAAAGCTATGGATGTAGTGCTGCGCCACCGATAACCTATCTAATAGACTCAATATCCACACGAGGTTATTTGTATACGCCAAATAAGCTTGATCAAAGCAGTTTTTGTAAAAATCAAAATTCTAGATTGCAAGAAAACTAGAGCATGCAGACAAAAACTGATTAAAGATTTGGATTCAGCGTCGAACTTCAGTCTAGAATCAGTGAAAACATCTCATGCAACAAAAAATCAAAAAAAAAAGGTTCCCCAGTGTAATCAATTTTAATTTTTAAAAATTGGGTAAAAGGTTAGTTTTCGAAAATCCAGTTGTAGAAATATCTAAAACGTTTCGCTACTCATGTAAAACAAGAAAACAATGTTTCAACTTGCTAAATAATAGTTTTAAGGTCCCAAACATTGATATCAATATTGAGATATTCTAATGCCAAATGCATGTTTAACATAATCGTATAAACAAGCCTTCACATGTTTCCACATGAAGTACTTTTATTTAAGGCGACTCATCATTGACAATCATACATGGATTGGAGCTAGAAGAACAAATACATCAGGATGGCATTGGGTAGATGGAACAGTTGCGACCGATGAAGATATGTTTTGGTATCCGGGTGAACCGAACAATTACCTGGGAAAGCAAAATTGCGCCTCTATAATCACCGGAACGTGGAGAGCTGATGACTTTTGGTGTAGTAATGCTCGTCCAGGTTTATGTGAAACAGCTGTTTTACCTACGTGTCCATAACATTTACCTAAACGTTTTTGCCTTGTGCAAGATTTTTTCTCATATATACTGTCCAAAGTTTTGTTGTTTAGTTTTATTAATGCAACTTCTTGTGGAAAAAGAACTACGGATTGTCGTGTTGATAACATGTTCTAAGTTCCCCTTTTCCAGATGACTTCTAAAGTTAGGAAGCCATCAATTGTAACAACGGTTTTATAAACTAAGAGCAAAATAGATGTAAGGTAATTCAAAGAATTGTACGTAAAAACAGATTTAGCACAGTCGTGTTACGTATCCGTAGTGATTGACGGACCCTGGGGGATCAAACCTTCCCTGAATTTTAGTTATACATTTAACACAATAACACTTCGGTCACTTCGACCTATAAAACTGCAAGATCTACATTTTTCTATTCAAAATCCCCGATGGGGATACCCCGTCCTAAAAAATTTTAGATCCTACCCTGGTTTGATTAAAGTTTTCATCGCGAAAGTTGCGCTGCGCGTCAACGCTTAAAAAATTTGATTGCGAAAGTTGCGCTGCGGTTTTACTATTGTAAAAAATTAAACGCTTCAACATATAAAAAAATTGTACTGTGCTGCGCTTCAATACCTAAAAAAAGAGGGAGTTGGGCGGTGTCGTGACTGTATGGTATTGATGGCCCGTTACTAACTGCTTTTACGTCGCTGTGCATGCAATTTGAGGTCTGTCTTCGCGTCAACAACGCAACGACAAAACTTTTCAGAGTACTACGGCAAGACTGCTTTCTTTCACCTATTCTGTTTCTTTTTTATATGAATAGAATAGTTAAGAAAAGCAAGCCTTGTGGTGGGGTAAAGATCGGTGGGGGCCCTGTATAACGTCTGTTATTTGCAGATGGTTTTGTGCTATTCGACCCTACCCAAAACGGCCTCCTGCAAGCTCTTTACAATTTTTCTGATGCGTGCTCTGTTGCCAGAATGAAAATCAGTACAACGAAAACAGAAACCATGTGCGTGTCCAGACAACGAAAGAAGTGCTCTTTCTAAGTTGGAGAAGTACCGCTGAAACAGTCGGAGAAATTCAAGTACCCCGGGATCTCATTCACAGATGATGGCAGACGAAATAGCGAATTGTATATTCGCATCGGAAAAGCAAGTGCAGTAATGCGTCGAGTTTTGCACCAAGCCAAAGCTATCCATTTTCAGATGAGACTATGTTTCTATTTTTACGTACGGCTATGAGTGTTGGATTATGAATAAGAAAGAGAGATTTTAATTCCAAGCAGCTGAAATAGGATTCTTGGGAAGAATTAGCGGTTTGACTTTGGACAAAGTTGTGTGGTTGGTCAAAGGCCTATAAAAGGCCGTTCCAGAACTTGATGGCAACACTACACGTTGAATATCTTAGGTTGTCTCGCCTTGGCATTCCACCAAAGCATCTACTGTTTGTCGCAGAGCATCGAAATGCTAGGAAGCTCCAACTTCAGCAGCTGCCCCTGCGACCCGTCAAGGATGAGAGGTTTAAAAAGATAGTGAGATGAACGATTATGGCGTATGTTGGCTGACTCAAGGTTGTCAAATGGCATGGAAGGCTGGTGAAGCATCAAACCAATAGCAACTATCCGTAGAAAAGAAGACCAGAGAAAATGCACTAATTGCAGGAACATATCTCTTATCAGTGTCCGTGTGCTGAGGTCCATGCCCAATGCTTTCAAAAGAAACGCCATAAAACAGTCGTGCCTAAACTAACGGTTAGGCCAGCTCCGCGAGAGTTTAGCTTAGGAGAGAAGCGTCATGCAGCCAGAACGTTTGGTGGGGTCCGAAAAGCAATTTAGATTCATACTCATAGGCGTAAAACTAAGGGGGCTCGCGGGCTGAAGCCTCCCCTACTTTCTTTTCAGCCCCCTCTACAATTTTTTGAGCCCCACGAGCCCGTATCTACTTTAACATTAACCTCATCCTCATGCCATGACTATTTAAATTTTTTTATCCTTTCGATATTATGTTTGGCTTAGCTTGTAAACTCTGCTTTGAACAACCTGCAAAAGAGCAGTCGGAGATTGGTATGAAAAATGACAATCAGGAAGCAGCAGCATTGTGAAGCTGCTTGGAGTTAGTGTTTTGATGCAGATAAAGATTTAGAATTGTCAACTCTATTTTAGTTTTCGTTAGCTTCTTCAAACTTATTTTAATTGCGATTTGCAAATGTTATTTTAATTTCTTTGCAGAAAGCTAATTATATAAAACGACTTATATTGCATTCGAATAAAATCACTGTAAAAAACGCTAAAACCACCACAGCCTGTTTCGCCTTTGTCCGCTTTTCAGGTGGTAAAGAGTATCTTATTCAAATAGAATGTTTTTACGTTGTTTATAGTGATTTTATTCAAATACAATACAAGCTCTAGCTAGCCAATGTAATTGAGCACTCTGCCGGAGGAGATTGAGCCTCACTCAAACTTGTAAAGCGAATTATATCTTGATTCAGGACAATTTCATGTGCGAAAGGCGGACGTTATTGACAATTGGTTCGTGAAATATTTTGTAGTCCAAGGCCATTTACTGAATTTGCCAAAACAGGGATCCATAAAATGGGCCGCTAGCAACAAATGAATGCGGCCCGCAGCAAAGTGTAATATACTAATATTTCACATTTGGCCCACCAGTGACAAAAGTTGCATATGCTTTTCTTAGCCTATGGAACTAGGTGTAATTGCTTGTTTCTTGAGATGCCTATCACCGTGAAACAGTGTAAACCAGCGATGGCGGAAGCATTTCTAAAGTGGGGGGGCCCAAAACCAATGACCAGATTTTCTTCATCTACAACCGAGGATGGCAGTGGGGGGGGGGGGGGGCATAATTTCCACATTTTTTCCAGCGTATATTTTTCGGCAGAACTAATTTGAAACTGATTAAGAAACCAGGAAAGTTCTAGGGGAGTCCGGGGGCATGCTCCCCCGGAAAAATGTTTGAAAATTTACATGCTGTAATGGTTATTTTAGTACATTTTGAATAATTTTCAGGCAAATTTTTGTAATGCGTGCTTAAAGCGTATGACTTATAGCTATCGAAGGGGTTCAAAATTACAGAAAAATTTTATGCATCAAAAACAGTTTTGAAAATGGCTGGTGGGAGGATGCATATCGCATATCCCTTATCCTACCCTTCTGGATCCGCCCCTGGCCATAAGCTACAGAAACCACCAAAGGAATCTGGCATATTTCAGTCACTTGGTACCATTAGTATTGTTCTTGTTTACTAAACGGCAGAGTGAAAAGGGGGGGCATGGCACAATGGCCTCGCCCCTAAATACGCTCCTGTGGACCGGATTCAGACAATGAGAGGCCTTAGGCTATTTGATCACACTGATTGGAAGGGCAAAAAAGGTCTTCACGTCCTCAGAGGTCCTGTTTTCACTGAAAATATCGGTATAGTGAAGAGCAAAAAAAAAGGTATGCACGTCCTCAGGTGTTCTGTTTTCCCGTGAAAGTATCGGTGAAGAGAACAAAAAAAGGTCTTGATTGTTCCTGATGAGGCTCCTCATTTCTCTACGCAGCCCTAGATTTCAGCCTGCTTAGCCTATACGAAAATCCGGCCCTAAGACAACAACCCATATTTAGCCTGTCCACATGTGACATGTCCAAATTATGTGGGCTTCAGACCCACGGTTCTTGCTTCTAGTTTCTGTTACCCCACCGCACAAACAAAATTTTGAAGAAGACATCTCTGGATTTCAGCTCTTTCCTGGGTTTTAATTTCCATGGTACGCCTATTAAGTTTCGAGTACATTCATGCAGAGGCAACATTGTAGAAATAAACGCGTAAATTAGGGCCCCCCCAGGCCCCCCCCCTGAAGAAAAAGTGGGTGGGCAGGGCCCCCTCGGCCCCTCCGGTTCCGCCACCTATGATGTAAACAAACAAGTTAAAAACAAATTAGTACGCAGTTGTATCATGCATGGGCTAGGCTATAAGACCTTGGTTGATGGTTTTCTTCATCGAAGCTAATGACTACAGAACAGTGGCGTAGCCACAGGGGGGGGGGGGAGCTACAACCAGGGATGCATTGGCAATTTTTTTCCTGCCGGAACGCAAGCTCAAGACGTAATATGTCCAAGTTTTGTGACCTCATCATTTTTTAAATTAAAATTTATTTTTCAACGCACTTGACGCTGCCAAGAATCTGTTAGGTTGCCTGTCACAAAGCCTATGTACGACTAGGACAGGAGTGGGGAACCTGCGACCCGCTTAAGTTTTGAATGTGGCCCGCGTCACAACTGTGTTAAGTGTACGACACACCAGTAGAATAGAGAACATTAACTAAAAACTGCTTCACATTCAATTACGTACTATATTTGTGACACAAAAACCACGCAAAAGTCTCTGATTTTAGAGTAAAAAATACCTTACCTTGAATGATTAGTAAATTTGTGACGTAAAATTGTGTATGTTTAAGGCGAAATTTAAAACTTAAAAGTAAATGTGGCCCGCTGAAAATATTATGCGATCAATGTGCCCCCCTAAGCTTTGCCGGTTCCCCACCCCTGGACTAGGAGGTCCTTTGCGCAACTTATGAAAAAGTGATGAAGTCAACAGTTTGTTTCAAAAGGGGGTATCGGTAGTACAGTAGTAGGCCTATGTATTTATTTGTAGGCAGTATAAAGCATTAAGACTTGACTTATCAGACCAACAATCATGATTGAATTAACACTGAAACAAGTCTAGGTCAGCATTATCAAGTCTTAAGCAACTCGTTGCAATAAACATACAAAATGTCGTCACATCATTGGTAGTTATTACATGGACAGATGATGCAAAAGAAGAAGTCCTTGATAATGACGAAGATCAACCTTGTTCCTTTATCCAGCGGAGAGTCGTAGAACAAAATGTTTCTGGAATAACTGCTTCTTCGTGTGGGTGCGATGTTGCATCGGGAAGTAGCATCACTCCAAATGGATGGGCACGTACCAGACAGCAGCCACCTTGCCAAGCTCCCGTTCATTGTGAACAGACCTCGAATCTCATTTCGATAACGGTATATGGGACAGGATGTCATAATATGAAGGTCTGTTCCTCTGCACCACACTCACAGGACGCCGTGGAAGCCTTGCTCCATTTATACATTGTTGACCGAAAGAGGCCAACTCCAGTCCGGCGACGGTTCAGCCGGACCTAAGCTGGTCTGGGAAGCCCTATTCCAGGTGGAAGGGCGTCCACATCATCAAAAAATGAATGCAGACGACAAGTGCCCTTCCCCCGCCCAATGCTCCACCTGTGGTCCGCCCATCTTGCTGCACTAGTGCCCAGTTCGCTTGCATCTCTGAGCAGTTCCAGAGCAGCAGGCACAAAGAGATGCCTTAAGCTGTTGATGCCCTCCATAAGGTTGGGACGTGAGCCGATCATGGAGTAGATGACCAGGCTCCTGGGCACGACAAGCCAAAGACAGTGTGGCTTTTTTTCGACGAAGCTCAGTCGGTGTGATGCCGGATAGAACAAACACGCTGTTCGTTGGTGTGAGACGAAAGCATTCAGTCACCATGAGCAAAACATCGTTGATGAGCTTGTCTATGAGGCGCGTGTGAGCACTTCGGCTCCAAACAGGAGCACAGTACTCTGCAGCAGAGTAGATCAAGGCCAAGTTATTGTAGTTATGCGCAACGATCTGGTACCAGCCCCCCAGCTTGATCCAGCTAGGCGCCTCAAAAGACCAACGTGTGTTGTTAATTTTTTGCAGAGTCACTCCAGGTGTCGGCGGTATGCGAGCGATCTGTCCAGCTTGAAGCCGAGATATGTTGGCTCAGCAGAGAAGGGCAGGATGCGACCTTCCGCAGCAACCTTAAGTTCACAAGTTGTCTTTTTGTTGTACAGGTGGAAAGCAGCGATAACCGTCTTAGTGGTACTGAGCTTCAGCTTCCATTTCTGTAAGTACGGTGATAGGGTTGCTATGTCCCGTGCGAGAGTTCCCTCCAACGACTGTCAGTCTTCCGCAGAGTGCATGATGGCCAGGTCGTCTGCGTAAACCAACTTCCTGGCTACTGTGACAGGCAGATCATGTGTGTAGATATTAAAAAGGAGGGTAGCAAAGACTGATTCTTGAGGGAAGCCGTTTTTCAGACGTCGTAACCTGTTTTGCACACCATTACCAGTGGTGAGGGTGAAACTGCGGTTACGGTCAAACTCCATTATAACGGAAACAATGTGCCTGTCCGGCAGTGAGCGCAAGAACTTGCACGGCGTCATACAGAGTCATAGGCAGCTGTAAGGTCCACGAATACAGCACCAGCCATCTTTTTTGCCGAGAAGCTATCCTCAATTCCTTGAGTCAAGAGAGTAACCTGGTCCGTAGTTGACTTACCACGTCAAAATCCAGCTTGCTTTTTAGGAAGCAAGCGATCGACGATCGGTTTAATACGGGTGTATATGAGTCTCTCCATGATCTTGAAGGGGACACATAGCAAAGAGATAAGTCTATAACTCTTTGCCTGCCTTGGGGGCTATATCGGCTTTGGGAAGGCAACCACTAACGCTCTTCTCCAGATTTTTGGAAGTTTTAGTTCGTGCATGCAGGAAGAAAAGAAATTGTGAAGCCAAGACTTCTGATTTGCAATCAATCAAGCGTATAATTTCTCAAGACTGCCACTACTTTTACGATTCGCTGCCTGTAGGCAGCCATTAAATGGTGGCACATCGAACCCTTTTTCTTGTTATGTAGCCTAAATGCTAAGTTAGGTAAATAAAACTGTGGTTCTACTGTGGTTTTGTTTGACTGATTTTTTACATTTATCAACAGAAAAAAGAGAGCGATACAGGCACTTTTAAAACAGATCAAGACTGGCTTTGGGGTTTATGTGGTTTTCAAGCTTTTTGATAAATTTTGCTTCCTCAATCAGCTTCGTATAATCAAGCAGAATTAATATTCGTAAAGCACTTTCGTTTACGACGCAACAACGAAGCTATCAAAAATTTAGTTGAGAAAAAATCAAACGCGTCAATCCCTACTCTGATTGGTCTAGTCCTCATTATTAAAGAAGTGATTTCAGCTTCGTGGCTTACTACTGGTGAAAGTTTCCTCAGATGATAACAAACTTTACACTACCGGTACCATAGAGACCGTTGAAATAGCAAAAATATCGCTTGGATTCAGCGGACCGAACAAAAAGTTTTTGCTCAAGTCAGATTGAAGTAGTACGAAAATTGCCTAAGTCAGTTTGTGGGACTATGACGTCATATTTTTAGGTCAACAGACGTGTACCACGTTTCGGACGTGTTACACTGGCTTATGCTTAATTTATGGAGCGAAACTCAATTTTACTGAAAAATAAAAATGTTTTTTCACAAAACTCTAAAAAATGACTTAGGCAATTTTTTTATTAAGGTGACAATATATAGAAAGCTTACCTAGCTTGCATGATTATTTTTTAGCGTTTTCATTCTTCTGACACGAGAAAGCGACGGAGGCTCTATCATAAGCTCGTGGAGTTACGGCCATCCGTCTGCCACTTCAAGATCAGAGACTCCCATTTACGCGTTTTTCCAACGACGCAACTGTGAACTTGTCGGCTTGCTCTTCCCACTGAACGTGAAGCATTAAAGATGTTTGGTCCCGAAAAGCCATCACGAGCAGCCTACGGTATGAATAATCAGATAATATATCAAGCTATTTGTGACTACCGGTAATCTTGGTCCTTTTTTCAATGCATCCATAATGCTAAGTTGCACCATTGGTATACGAATTCTATTACGTGCAGACCTATATGTCATCGCTACCAGTTCCAGCACTCATTTCCATACCGGGTAGCCCAATTCACAATCGGTAAAAACTAAATATGAGCCGTAATTTGGTGATAATTTTAACTGCTCACTGTTCAGCATTTGGTGGGGATTTTGCTGCTCCCTGCTGTACAACTGCTCGCTGGCTCAAGTTTCACCATTCACTGCAATTTGCTACCCTGCGATTAACAGAATTACAACTGCTAATATTCCAGCTACCAGTAGAGTTTTTGTGTCATAATTATGTACTTTCACGTTTGCACAATTTGGCTGCTCGAACAGTTAAATGAATTGCCAAGAAGTACATAAACGTTACGTAACGTAGTAACAAAAACGTAAAGGCAAGGACAAATGAAATAATCTAAAAACAGAACAAAACACGTAGCGTAACGCAATATAGATACGCCGTTCCGTTTCCGTTATTATCTTACAAACAAAGTAAGTAGCATAGCTGGCAAACCGGAACGCCGTTCCGGCAGCTTTATGTTGAACCGTAACGCCGTTCCGGTACCAATGCAACGCTGGTTACAACTCCTTTCCATTGAGCCTCAAATAACGTCATACTTACTTCTGATATTTATATCGAAGTGCTTGATACTTTGTCACTGATAATCTGGTTTTGTAATTGTCATAATAACAAGAATTACCCAGCGTTGTTTCCTGAATTTTGTTCTTTGCCGTTATGCTTATTGAAGCAATGACGCAATTTTATTAGCAGGGCAGTGCCGCTCCTGTACATGCAACTGCCCTCGGCCCCTCAGACCTTCCGTATAAAAACGGCTAAACGATTTCAAGTAAAAGTGATCTACGTGCTGTAGCTCTAAAAATAACTAAATCGCTAACATTTGAATATCGTTTTACCAGTTTCACCAGAAAGCATTCCTTTGACTTCCTTGCAACAATCCAGCCTTAACTGCGTTCGGTATTTCTGATTTAAAACATCTTTCTTAAAATTTGAGGTCATCTTTTGTTAATATGCAACCAGGGGGGGATGTGAGGTATGCTGCGTAAGCATTCCCCCACCAGCTATTTTCAACAATGTTTTGGATGAATAAAACTTTTCCATTATTTCGAACTTCTTTATAACAATGTGCCTTAGTCGCCTTAAGCACGTAGCCTATAATCGAAACTGTGCGAACAAAATGCATCATATTCGGTGAAGCACTTAAAGTTAAGAGACAAACTTTCCTTAAAAATTGTTCAAAAAGCACTAAAATGGTCATTGCAGTATGCAAATTTTTAAAAATTTTTTCGGGGGAGTATGCCCCGGAAACCCCTAGGGTCGTTTTTGGTACTTATGTTGCTTAAAATTAAATGTGTCGAAGAAAACTATACGCTTGAAAAGTGACAAAAATTGGTGCCCCTCGCAGAAAAAAATTCTGAATACGCCCCTGACATAAAAACATTTTCAAAAAGACTTATTTACGCCCATTTTCGGGTTTAAACGTCTTTGCATTTAGTTAACATTCTACTAGGTATTACTTAGCGGAATCGGATTATGCAAGCCTATGGATATACTTGTAATTAGACCTATATTGCTATTAGCTTTCTAGTTTCATGAATTTTGATTGTACGAGTACTTATAATTGTTACATCGATACCCACTGCAAAATAAGGCATTAGGCTACGTTTTGCTGAGTCTTAGTACGCTTAGGCTACTGGTAGGCTATTACTAATGTTTTTCGAAACGCCAAATGTGCGTTATTATTATGATGTCATTCAGTGTATGTTTTTGTTTATCAGTCTCAGTCAATATGAGTTTGAGCCCCCTCCTACAAAATTCAAAATGTTACGCTTATGCTCATACTGATTACTAATTGCAGCCATTGCCAGAACCACTAGGGTCAGTCGAAAGGAAACTTTAAGTAACATCATGAAAAATAAACTAATAGGGGCGTAAGCAATAATTTTCTCGGGGGTTAGGGCAAAATTTTTTACAAAAATCGTCAACGTAATCTCGCCATCGAATTCAAGGACAAACTCTAGGTCTCGCACTGACGGGTGTTGAACGCAGCAGTTTTTGGCTGTTCTTTTCAGAGACTGTCGATAGCGCAGTTGCAATCGTTTCAGCCGGAGAAGCAGCAATAGGATGTTCAAAGATTTACGAATATCTGCACTTTCAACCTTGTCTAACAAGATCAAACGGTTAATTTTTTGAAAGAATACCATTTCGACTGCTTGGATTCGAGATCTCATTTTCTCATTCTCGATCCCTCACTCATGGCCATAAGTCTGAACAGGAATATAGACTCATCTAAAAGTGGATAGCTTTGCCTTAATGCAAAGCTCTCGTATCAGTACCACACATCGGCGAAGCTGACGCATTGCACCGCTTTTCCGATGCGGATATCTAATTCGCTATTTTGTTAGCCATCACTTACGAATGAGACCCGAAGTACTTAAATTTTTCCGACTGTTTCAGTGATACTACGCAAACGTGGCAAATCTCTGCTTTGTTTGTCTGAACAGGCACATGGTTTAGTTTTTGTTGTACTGATTTTCACTTGCATGCGTCTAAAAACCCGTCAAGAGTTTGCTGGAGAACGTCATGGGGTAGAGTCGAGTAGCACTAGATCAGCGGTTCTTAAATTTGCCGGAGGCACCGAACCCAGTCACCAGTGTTGTAGTAAGGCCAAGGACCTAAAGATCAAGGCTAAGGACTTTAAAATTTTTTCGAGGCCAAGGCCAAGGGTATGCAAGTCGAAGCCAAGGCCAAAGACATAGATCAAGGACAACTGACATTTTTCCGATTTCAGTATGAAATCTCAAAATGTTGTGGGTCATGTGGTCATGAAATAATGCTTCGCGAACAATTACTACGACAATCGTTTTCGAAAATTACAGGGTTAATAAACATATTATAATTGATAGAGCTGGGCACTCGGTACTTTAAAAGTAACGACGATATCGGTACCGATACTTTGCTGGAAAAGTACCGTCGGTACCGATAACGGTACATTTTTAAAAAAGTAACGACGATATCGTTACTCCGCACCGATTTTCGGTACTTTTGAAACAAAAATTTTTTTCTTAAAAATTAATTTTTGTTTTAGTTTACGTTTTGAAAAGCAACGAAATTAAAACCTTATCAAGCTTTTTGTCGCATGTGGTGCAAGTGTAAGATCTGAATTGTAGTCTAACGCAAATTTTGATACTGCAAGCGAACATGTCGGTTATATCAACAAGGCGACAGCGGCACGCTTACTAAAACAATTAAGCATTCTCATGTATGGCAACATGTATAATAAATCTGTTGGTTTCCTTCATTAGTTATGAGATTAGGTATAGGGAGTATCATCATCAGAAACTCGCCCTGATGAGCAGAAACTTTTGTCACACCCCTGCGTATCTGGCTACGTTGCTACATTCGAACAATACTAAGGACGTAAAAGAGCTTGTGGTCTATACACGAAAAAAATGTTGCAAAGGTTCTTGCTGTGTGAATTTCTTCACTGTGTTGAAGGAGAATGTTTCCATTTTCAATGCTACTTTCAGTAGAGGTTCTTGTATCAGTAGCAGCATACTCAGAAATTTTAGATGGATCAAAATCTACATTTTTGTCAGAATTCGCAGGTCTATAGTTTTACTTTGATTCAATGACACAGAAATAAATTTTTCCATATAGTCTAGACCAGGGATGTCCAACCTTTTAATTAAATGGGCCGCATTGCAAACTAAAATATTTAACTGGGCCGCAAAATCACCACAATATCTTAATACTTAATACAATGGAAAATTTCATTGACCGCAATTCGCAGTGTTTTTAGCTTGAAAATTTCGCTTGTTTTGCAGGAAACGAAAGATTGCTATAGTAATCAGAGGCGCACCCACGTTTTGATAAAGGTGTGGGGGCCTGGGGGCGTTAGCCCCAGCCCGCCTAATGAGTTTTTACAATTTTTAATCGAAAAACACTCATTTTAGCACACTTTTTTATCTAAAGAGGACATACTGGTACCTGCAAGTGAGTGAAGTCACTACAGACTCATACGGAGTACAAAAATAAATCAGTAACCGATGCTCGATGTTTGAGAACAGAAGTTTGACTAAAATAAATGAAAGAAGGCTGCAACCATTGTTGATTTGAGTATTTGTCAACTAAAAGTTAGATTTAGCCTATTACAAATTTCTTGAACGCCAGAGCCAAGGGGGAGGGAGCATGGCGCGGTGGTCCTCCTACGTGAGTCTATGATTGTAATTTATAAATTGACGCTTGACGCTGAAACAGCTAAAATTTTATGGCCTATCGTGTATGCCCAACGTCGACTTTTTGAAAATTGACGGCGCATCAGGTAGCGTCAACGAAAAGTTGAAGTCGTCAATTGACATCGTCAAGTTAGCGGCGTCAAAAGATACCACGGCTAATAACTATTTCAAAAATGATAATTTAGTTTTAGCAAGATGGCCTTCACTCAAATGCATGACGACTGCAACAGCCACGTCCAAAAACTTAAAATAATGTTTATGAGCAAATGGTGGGTTTTACGACAAATCAAAAATTTTTCAAGATGAGAACATGTGTTATAATCAAGGTTTCTACAAGTTTGTTCTCTATAAAAGATAGTACCGACTCACCATGCAGTTACAACAGCTAACAAAAGCTTTTTCAAAGTAGTTCAGGCCCAAACAGTGCTTCAAATCGAAAAAGTGCAGGGTTTCAAGTTGTAGCAAATTTAGTCACCGTCATAGAAAACGTTTCCAAATTTGAGTTAGCTATTGTTGTGGAAAAATAATAAACCAAATAGATTTTCAAAAATGCATGGGTCACAAATACTTAAAATTGTTTATGTTAATCACTACATTTATTAAATATAAAGTATTTTGGTCAAACTACGTGAAGATTCTTGTGCTTACTACTTAATAAAATTGCCAAATTATTTTTTAATGAGTCGATAGTGGGCCGCATCCAAACATTAAGTGGGCCGCAATGCGGCCCGCGGGCCGCAGGTTGGACATCCCTGGTCTAGACCACTGGTGTTCAATCGTTTTTTCACTATCCCGCTTTTTTAGAAAGTGTGGGTCCAAGTTGCCCCCACAAAGCATTGATGAGCAAAACTAAAAAAAGTCTACACGTCCGCAGATCTACTATTTTTCCACTAAAAATCGGTGAGAAGCAAAAAAAAATATCTGCATGCGGCCCGCAGTTTGCCCAGCTCTGGCGTTGAGGAATTTTTTATGACTTTTATAAAATTTCGGTATTTGCAACACATTCGTATAAGTTTTTGAAAGATCATTGAATAGGTATGTTGCTAATAAATCTAAAATTATTTTTACAAAGTCACCACAGTTTAGAAACATCTATTTAAAACTCAACAGTTTGTTTCACCTTATCTTATTCAAATAGAATAAATTTTATTTGAATAAGATACCTTTGATGATCCCTCGTGGGTGAAACAGAGTGTCGGGTTTTAAATAGATGTTATTAAGCTGTGGTGAGTGACTTTGTATATTTGCTCTAATTACTGAACTCAGTTATCCAGCACTTTTTGAAACACTGACTCCCATTGTTATTGAATTTATTTCTATTCAGAAATCAGTTGTTAACAATATTAGTAGTAGAATTCGTCTACAACGGCACCTCTTAGAAATTTAAAAAAACTGCCGTTGAATTTTAAAAACACGCAGGAGAAGGCTACGGTGCCATGCCCCCCTCCCCCCTTTGGCCCTGTAATAAGGTCCTAAAACCTAACTTTTAGTCTATAATTTCTCAAACTAACAATAGCTGCAGCCTCCTTTCATTTATTTTAGCCAAGCTTTTGCTTTTAGACATAAGCTGCGAAAACGTTTTTGCATTGTCCATGCTTACTGCATTCACTACATGCACTTTTTCGATAAATAAGTTTGCAAAAATGAGTGTTTTTTATGTGAAAACCGCAAAAATTCGTTGGCGACTGAAATTCCGTCCAACGTTATAAAAATGTTTCAAATTCAAAGCATTTATTCTGAAAACACACACGGACCGGTCACAAACTTCGCACGAGGCCGCAGCCCGGTGGTTGCCGACCACTGATCTGCAACAACGTGGTTTTGCGGTGCTTTTTGAAGATGGTTTTCGCGGAAAAACCCGTAGCTTTTCGTTTTTGCTCTCTTAAGTTTAAGGGAGAGCGGGGCTAGTTGGGACGCTTTTAGGAAAAATCAACCTAAGTAGTGTGCCACTTGTCATAAAGTTACTCAACCTGCAGCTTTATGTAGCAGATGTATTGGCTTTCTTTGCTGAATTTATTTTTTGTGTACCTTATTAAAGTTCTGAGTTGCATGGCTTAAAGTAAAGAAGGGTAAAATGTTCCAACTTGCCCCCATGCTGGGTAAGTTGGAACAACGATGGGGTAAGTTGGAACACTATAAATAACTTGACACAATTTCATGTTTTCACAGCAATAAACGAACAAACAACGAAATGCAATTGTCTCGAAGCATTGTGAGTGTAATAAGCTATCAATAAATTAAGTCCGACTTGATTATTTGCTGCAACAAGCATGTAGAGAAGAAGCAAGCAAGTAGTCAATTAACAGGGATTAAAGGGTGTCAAATCGACTTCGAAAACGTATCTGTCAGACCATCTTGCTTGTTTTCTGTAAATTTTAGGCTTCGGTAGCTGCATGACAATACTCTCATAGCTGTGGCTGGATACGACTTCTTTTTCTGGATAAGCAAACGCCATGATTCTGGTTGCTCGATAATCGCAGCGATGCAAAAGTTGTGTGGTTACTTCTTTTTCGCTAAGCTTGACAATGTGTCCTACAAAGTGGGTGAATGAATTTTGGACCAATAAGCTTGACTAAAATGCAAGTATTTACTGCAAGCGGTGCGTCATCAAATAAATCGCTATTCATCATCTTTTTCTAGTTCTTCACTTAGCTCGGTTGAATCTCTTAAAGATATATCACTTTCATCATCTGTCGTTGACTCTTGTTGCAGTATCTTTGCTGCTCTATCCAAAGATAGAACATTTTTCTTCGATTTTTTCGTTTTTGCTAACAAGTCAGTTTTAGAGTTTTTCTTTTTTTTTAAATGCAGTTTTCTGGCTTTTTCTTTTTCTGGGGTGCTAATGAGAATTGAGGACTTTTTTGACATTCTCTTCCGTTTTCTCTGCTTTGGCTTGGGTGTGCTAAGGGGCGAACTAGCTCAGGTAAAATAAGATCGCTCCCAGCATAAGAGCAATTTCCTGAAACTTCACTTGCATTTGGAGGAAAATTGCCATTCAAGGTTTCAGCAGTGTCAATGGTTTCTGCATGCTCAGCTGGTAGAGGTGGTCTGTCGGACACGGCAGAGGGAAGAAAGTCTTCTTCTTGAAAAATATTACGATCCAGAGGAGATATGCTCGTTGCCCTAAATCCTGAAGTGATGTTGTGGATAGTCATGGATCGTTCAAACCTTTTACCTACAAGCGTAGGAATGATTTGTATGGTTATTCTTTCTCCTTTGTGCTCAATCAACCAGTCTTTGTATGCAACATTATAAAAATTTTTAAAAGAAGAAAACACAGAAACATCTAAAGGTTGTGATTTATGCGAGCAGGGCGGAAAAGACAATAATACTATCCCATTTTGCCGTGCATACTCAATCACTGGAAACGAAACATGGGATTCATGATTATCTAATGGAAGAAGCACTGGATGATAAGCTCTCACGTGTCACATTCACACTCAAAAAACTACCCCACAACGTGTTGATTAGACTTAAAAAAATCAATGTCGAAAGCACAGACCCCGAACTGCAAGCTCGATGGGGTCACATAATAAATACCCTTTTGCTAAAATCTCTTTCGACTAGGGCTGATGATGCTAGAACAGTTAGCACCCGATGAGGTAAACAGCAGCTCAGTTTGGGCTGAAATTTAATTATTTTACTCACAATCTACTGTAAAGCTGCAACGTTAAAAGTTTTCGATTTTGCTATCAACTAATAATGGAGTCAAGTTTTGATGGTCGAAAGTCGAGACCGAGACTTCAAAAAAAAAAAAAAAACAAGACTTCAAAATATTTTTCAGCCCGAGCAGAGGCGTCGTGCAGCTAAAAAGTTTGAAGAGGCCCGAGTAACAATTTAAACAGATATTGATCATTTACAACCTTTATAAAAGCCGTATTTAGCATTGAGTAACATCACGAAACAAGGAAATTAGGAAAAGATACCAAAATATAGGTCGTGATACCCAAATTTTTGGATATTAAATCGAAATTTATTTTGATACCCCAAATCTTTCCTTAATTATGGACAGTATGCGCAATCAGTGTGGTCCTACGATTTAACAAAGGTGGAGGACCTTACAGGGGGGTTGGGGGCAAAGCCCCAGCCGCCGTAAGCAAGTCGGGTCTGGGGGTGGAGCCCCCAGTCGCCAACGGATTTTTACGGTTTTCACATAAAAAACACTCGTTTAGCACACTTTCTCGTCGAAAAAGGACATATCGGTACCTGCACTGATGTGCAGTCACTACTATAGCGTCAGAAAATGCAAAAATATTTTAATAGTACATGTCTTAAAACAGAAGCTGGGCTAAAATAAATAAAAGGAGGCTGCAATCATTATTCGTTTTAACGCATTTGATAGGATGACGTGATAGATGTGTTCTAGGCTATAATTTTTAACAACGCATGCAAAATGTTTTTTAAATTCTAACCACAGATCAACAAACTAACTTTACTTCTGAGTCGAAGCGATTGATTGAAGCAAAAAATAAAAAACAAAACAATGGAATTTATTGTATAAGAAAGGGTAAGGGGTATGGGGTTAGTTCGAAAGATGAAAAGTAAAACATTTCACCCCCGGGCCCCAATGACACGACGCCACTGAGCCCGAGATCAAAACGCAGTGAATTTGTTCGAGACCGAGACTTCGAGACCCAAGTTTTACACACAAAGCTTGTCTGACCGAGTGACCGGCGCATTGGGCTGGGGAGCTGATTTCGCTGGTTCGATGTCCGGCTGGGCCATCTACCATGATGCACAATTGCACATACTTCACTACGATAAAAACCTTAGCTGCGCATGCGTGGCTTCGTAAAAATAGTGTTAACGCTCTTCATTTTTGAAGCAAACCTGCATATGCTATAAAATAATCATAAAAATTTCAAGCTTAGGCCACATTTTTTATTTGTTACACTGGTCGTACTTTAAGCTATTCCAATCTTCACTGGCCATGCAGTTATTACTCTTTAACGTTTCGTAAAAAAGTTATAATTTTCAAAGAAGGCATATGTTTAAGTTCATCATTCTGAGTCTGCAGTCTTTATTGTACTGGTGCTCTAGTAGATCTGTTCTATGATATGTAAAAACAATTACCATGAGTCTGGCCAGAATGACTTTCCATGATGAAAAGCTTATCGTACTGCCAAGCTAAACCTCAAGCTCAGTACACATGCTAGTGCTATAAACGAAAAATTTAGAGCATCGTGAAACAGGAAAGCAAAAAAGTAGACAGCTGCAATTAGCCTTTCCAACAAAGATAATAATATCAAATAACATCGCCGGCGCGACATACTCTTTTTCAGATTGCTTTACATCACTGCTTTACTGCAGACTGCTTTGCATGGCTATTAAGCAAATTATTAAGTAGTATAAATAAACAACAGTTGATTGAAACTTTGAAGAAAAGCGTAAAGTAGCTTTCTCCCATCATTCTACCCGAGGTTTCGAACCTCAAGGATCTCCCGCTGAGAATCCAATTATCACAGATTAAACTTTCTGCCGAAAGCTTTGTTGCTCACTATATGAGAAACAAAATCTTGAATTGCCAAAATTTTGCTTTTCACAATATGACTTCAGGTTTTCTCATCATGCATTGTTTACTTTTATTTCTCCGCCGCGCGAGCTTACCGATGCTTATCGTTATTTGAACTGTGTAATGTGTATCGTTATTCGTTTTATGAAAACAATCGCAAAGTTGAATTTTTAAAAATATTGAGTCCTCGCGCCGAGGACAGCGCAAAATCCAAGGCCTAGGAGAGCCGAGGCCAAGACCAAGGCCAAGGACAACACGGTCGAGGCCAAGGCTAAGGACTTCACAAACCTGTTTTCGAGGACGTCCTCGAGGCCCAGGACATCCTCGAGGACTACATCACAGTCAGTCACCATCATGAGCGATGTATCAAAACTTTCGTTTTCATTCAAAAACTAACTTGAACTCACAGTGAGTATGCATTTGTTGCGCATTAAATCTTTTTATGCAATGACACAGAACATGAATTCCACACAAAAAGTCTATTTGCTACGATTTGATGCCTCTTTGGATAAGTTCATTGAAAATAGAAAATGAGTCTTAGTGAGGAAAATGACGAAAGCTATTAAACAGGAGGAGGCTATGATGTAGTAGTAGTAGTAGTAGTAGTAGTAGTAAGTTTATTTGTTTACGCTGACACAGTTCCACATAGCTGATACAATTTAGCGAAAAACAAGCATTTAAGTCAATAGATTGGCAACCATGCAGCAGCAAAACTGGACAGCGAAAGACCGTTTCACGGTCATCAAAGTCAAGCTGCCCATGAGCCTGCGTTAAACTTACATGTCTTTGTAGGAAGCAATCGTACGGTGCTTTGCAAAACAATTAATAAAAATAGGAAAACTTGAGGAAAACGCACGCTTCAACTTCATACGTTGGATAAATAAAATTGGATAAACTTTACGCAAAAAAATTGAATGGAAGTCGAATCTTGCAGAAACCCGCCTAACGGTAACAAGTTTGAGAATCGCACAACTTTACTTTGACATGTGCCATGCTCAATGTCAGAACTAATTGCCTTACAGATAAGTTTACGCACTCGACATGTTCTCCACAAAACACACACAGCGTTGTAACTTTGTATTTGTGTAAACCTATTTTGATTTTTGCCAAACCTATGCTTCAGTTTCACCGAACCCCTGAGGTTTGATCAAACCCCTGAGCACAAAATTACCCGCAAATAAGAAACATTGTTCAACTGATGAGTACTACAAACGTAGGTCAATCAATGACTTAGTAGCAAGCCAGGGCTTATGGGCTACTTTTTTTGCACGACTAGCTTCTTCAACTTCCTGGTTCCTCCAAGGAGTTCTTTTGTAGCTACTCTTCGTCCTCCAACACGCTTACGTCCGCAACTTTTAACGTAATGACTGCTGTTCGAAACAAACACCTCTCAGTTTTAAAGTCTTCAGTAGAGGTCGGAAGTTCTTTGAACCTAGATGCAGTGTTGTCAGCAAATGCAGTTCGCATCTCTTCGTCGGCCAATGATTTCCATTTGATTCGATAAGTTTTTTCTAGTCGAAAAGTCTTTCGTTTTCTTCAAAGCTCTCAAAGTGCAGACAACTATAGGTGGTGATCCAGTGCCGGCGCTAAGCCAACTGAGGCTCCCCTCCGAAAACTTCACGTGGGGCCCCCTTTATCCGCAAATAAAATCGAAGGTAAAGGTGGTTTATTACACAGAATGCGATTTTCATCCGATTTTGCATTTCATGCATATTCGTACGATTTTTGATGAGCGAACCTGACGGACATGTCTTTACACAAAATGCGATTGCGTCCGATTTTGCATCTACGTACCCTAGTTTGAAATCTACGCACGTATTTTGATACATTTTCGTAGGTAATTTACTTGCGTAAAGTGCATTGTATTCTGTGTAAAGCCTCCTTAAAGCAATTACTGGTCCAAAGAATTCCATCGACTTGGAACCCCAAATAAAGCAGGACGACTGGAAAAATAATTAAACTTTCTGCGTATTATTGAGCTAAAGACACAACACCCTTCAGAATTATTTTTCTTTCGCGAAAAAAAATTATGTTTTGCAATTGTTTCTTTTCGTGGATTGTACAAAAAGACTACGCGATTTGATGACGGGTATGTGACGTTATAACTATGAAAGCTAGGTTCAAAATTGTTGCTTGCCAATGCCAATGGAAGTAAGACCTATACGTAACGGCTACGCAAGTAGTTCAACACACAAACAAAAGTTCTCTGCAAGTCTCAAACGTTCATTTCTTTTATTTCACTAGAAAACGTGTAAAGCAATTTCGACCTTTTACCAAACACAGTTGAATTCGGCATTTGCCGCATTTAATATGTGAATAACCCATGGGGCAGAATCGGCAACGCTTTTGCTTTTCTGTGAACTCTGGAAAATGTCCAAGTCTATCAAAGCGAACATCATCCACTGGCAAAGGATTCATCACTACGTTTTGTTTTTTTTGTAGCGATGACTTCAGGCGTAGCACTTGTAGAAGGACGTCCTCGCTTTGGTGTGGCAATTTCTTTGTTGGCAAGCAAGAGCGCTTCAGCTATGCTGGACTGAAAGTCCAACAAGTCCAATTGTTTCTTCTTAGGGATACTTTTTTGGTCACAGTAGCAAAGGTACATCAACCAGCCATTGGTAATCGACACTCCAATGCAATAATACACAATGTGCTTGTAATATTTGATGATCTTAATCCAACTCTGCACATTGCCAAGAGCATATCACACAAATCCACCCCGCCCATGTGTGCATTGTATTCTTCCACCATTGCAGGACACACTATTTCGATTTTCTTATTTTTCTTAGCTGACCATCGATCAACTTTATTTCCCTGTTCTTCCCCAATAAATGTAGATGCTGGTTGAACCACACCATTGTCGTACCACCGAATGACAATTATTCCACTATTTGCATCAACTCGCCAGTCCCTTGATCCCCTTCCAAGCTGTTTTAGTTGCTTTTTATTTTTTAACTGTTTGTTGGCTCCCAGCATCCGATTAGCACGAATGGTGGATACGCATCATATTCCTTTGTCCTGTAAATGTCGAAGAAGTGGAATAGAAGAAAATAAATTGTCAAAGTACACTTTGTGGCCAACTTTGGGTGGAAGTCCAGAAGTTAACCGTAAGACTGTATTCCCCATAACGCCCAGTTCGTCTGAAATTGGAGGTGTAGAACTTTTATTCGTATAAATTTCGAAATCATATACCATTCCACTCACTCCACATCGAGCCCAAATCTCAATTCCCCCTTTTGTTTGATTTTTTCGGCAGATACTGGCGCATTCCTGATCTATATTTTGTTGGGATAATTTGCTCATCCACAGAGTGCTTTTCTTCTTGAGGAAGTTTTCGGCATTTATTTAGCACAGAATTCAGAACTGGGCGAACTTTAAAAAGTTTGTCAAAATTTGGATTTTCTCTGGGCACCATTTTTGCATTATCGTTGCAGTGGAAAAATCTTTTCAGTTTTTCAAAACGAGTAACGCCCATTGCATCTGCTATTACTGGAAATCGTGTTTTTGGAAACCAGCACATTCGATAATGTGGCAGTTTTAAAATGCCCATCATAATGACTGCACCTAGAAATTGCCCAATTTCTTTAGGATTTGAGTTGATCGAGGCGCCAACTTTGGAGACTGAATAAATATTAGTTTGATCAGCCAAAAAGCTTATTAGTTCGTCATCAAAAAACATTTTGAACAGACGTTTGGTGGTACAGAATTTGAAGATGGCTTGAAGTAGAAGATTCATTTTTCCCAAAGCTTTTCATCTGACACTCTTCAGGGGAAATCGTCAGAATGAAGAATAAGTGAACCGAATTGATTTAAAAAGGGAAAGAAAGAGCTCTGATTGGTTAGAAATAGAGAGCTGTGATTGGTTGGTTAGAAGTAGCCAATAGAAATCAGACAGAAGAGCTCTGATTGGCTAGGGAGTCAAAGGTTTAAGATAGTTTCAAAGAATAAACGAAATCTTTTTGTTTGCAGGGGATAGGTTTGAGAGATTTAATAAAAGTAGCTTCTAGAGCGGAAAGATGAAAGAGAGAACGGCCTCGAGCAAGAATTGAAAATATGTCGTCATTGTAATGAGAAGCACATACAGGGTTGTCAAGAAGGTGTTGACCAATAGCAGTTACTGGTCAAGATTGATCGAATTTTGTTTAATTCAAGGCAAAACTCTGATTTTGTAACTTCAGTACATAGGAAACCGACTTTTACAGGCCAGTACCTGCGCTGGAATTCCTTTAGCCCCACCAAGCGGAAAACCAATCTGATCTCCACTCTGGTACAAAGAGCTTTCATGATCTGCTCGAAAAGCAAGCTGGAGCCGGAATTAAACAAAATTCGATCAATCTTGACCAGTAACGGCTACCCCGAAGACGTAATCACATCGACTTTTCAACGCAAGCTCAAGCAACTTAATGCCAAACTGATCCACTCAGCAGACAAGTGCCCGGTGTACCTGCATGTCCCATGGCTGGGGAACGTTTCGACGAGGTTCGAAAAACAAATCAGCTCTGCAGTCAAACGCTGCTACTTCGCCGTCGAGCCACGTGTTGTTTTTACAACCCGACGGCTCTTGCCACTTACGAAGAAAGACGTGTTGCCTTCCCATCATTGCAGCAATCTTGTTTACCTATTTGTGTGCCACTGTGATAGTTGGTACGTTGGTCGCACGTCTCAACGTCTTCAAGAGCGTATCAAACAACACATCCCTAAATTCACCATTTCAACCAGCCGGAAAAGTCTTCCTCGTCGGTGTAAAGCCAACAATTCTCCTCGGCAATTTCATGAGTCTGCTATTGGTCAACACCTTCTTGACAACCCTGTATGTGCTTCTCATTACAATGACGACATATTTTCAATTCTTGCTCGAGGCCGTTCTCTCTTTCATCTTTCCGCTCTAGAAGCTACTTTTATTAAATCTCTCAAACCTATCCTCTGCAAACAAAAAGATTTCGTTTATTCTTTGAAACTATCTTAAACCTTTGACTCCCTAGCCAATCAGAGCTCTTCTGTCTGATTTCTATTGGCTACTTCTAACCAACCAATCACAGCTCTCTATTTCTAACCAATCAGAGCTCTTTCTTTCCCTTTTTAAATCAGTTCGGTTCACTTATTCTTCATTCTGACGATTTCCCCTGAAGAGTGTCAGATGAAAAGCTTTGGGAAAAATGAATCTTCTACTTCAAGCCAAAAAAAACATTTTGAAAAACTCAAGAGGGCTATGCTCTTCCAACGGTGGTGGAGGTAATAAATCCTCTTTGTGCAAAGAATTAAATCGAGGAGCAGGTCTTGATCTCCAGCGAGCGTTAGTGACACGCCGAAGAGACAACAAGGCGTGAGGAGAAACGAAAGGGTTTTCCTCTTCATCTGAAGAACCGTCCGATTTTCTTCCCACTGTTGTTGCTGATGGACTTGGACGTTCTGCTGCTGTCGGACTATGCTCGTCTTCACTTTCTACATCACTAGAAGCATCTGGAACTTTTATTCTGGTTCGGATTCTGGTACTAGTTATACCTTGCTCACCAAAACGTATTTTTACCCGACTACTGCTTTCTCCGTAAAAGTTTACTGCTGATATCATAGTGCTTAAAAGTTATTTTACTCTGCAGAATAGCAACATACAACGCAAACTGACTTTCATTTGCGGCAGAGTTTAGCTAACTACAAAGTACTAAGCTGCCAGTGTAAATTGACTATTCATAGTATATCACTTAAAAACCTTTTATTAGTCTTCTTACAAGTCCTGCCACGGTAGCTTGCTGCGACGAACTTCTCTAAATTTAAAAACTGTAGCAAATCGTTTATTTCATAATTGTGCCCATAAATTTTGTAGAAAGTTTGCCACGATAACAGACTACTGAACACCGAATTTCGCCAAATTGGGCGAGAATCGAAACCAGGATTCTTGCGTCAAAGTTGAAAATGGTAGCCATTACATCAACCAAGCGCTTTAATCATCGCAAGTAGGCCTACTTTGACATATCCAAATACATTCATTGCTCAAACGCTTATTGTTTTGCTTCCTCAGATGGCAACATATTAATGCCCTTGTTTCATAATGTTGTTGCACAACAACGCTTGCAAAACAAGTTTTCCATGGCACTACGTCATTTCCCCCAGCTAATTTTCTGACAGACGCAATGTTCTTTACTCCTTCCACACCAGCATATTTTTTTGGACTAAAATTATCTGCGCGAGTAATCTAGAGCTTGCACTCATTCTGATGACTTCGACAGAATTAACTGTATTCGCACAAATCATTCCCAACTCCTGCCAAGTAGGGGAAATTTTTCAACTAACGTGGTTAGTGTTTTTGTTGGAGCTTTATAAACACCTGGAAAGTAATAGCTGATTGGCTAACCCAGGATCACATGACTAAAACGTGTGAAAACAAATGTTGTGCAACAACAAAATGAATGAAAGTGCTAACCTAGACCAGTGGTTGGCAAACAAGACCTTTTGTTAGATTTGATTGCTTGATTTTTACTCTTTGGGTGCATTGGGACTTAGTTCGGTGCCTAAAGGTGCGTTTACCGATACGCGACGCGCGGCATGCGATGACGCGACTAAAATCATAATGTAAGTAAATGTAGAAGGATTTTCCAGGTTTTCGCATGATCGGTGAACAGTAAAATAAAATAAACAAGGTGCGAAAAATTTTTGTCGCGTGCCGCTTATCGCGTTGCCGCGTGTTGGTAAACGCACCTTTAAAGTGTTTTCTAATGTCGGCTTGGAATAGTGTTTATTTAAGCGTTATTGCTTATTATGACATAACAAGACAAGGGCAATAAATTTAACGTTATGTGTGTGATGTAACTTGCCGTAATTGTTGTGGCTTTGTTGTGTTAAACTGTCAGCTGTGTTAGATTGATGAGGGAGATGAGTAAAAAAATAACATCAGAAATATTACAGCAAATTAAAGTCAGAATTAGAATAAATTATTCCAATTGAAACTTACAACCTAAAATATTACGGTTTTACACTTTTAACGTAGATATTTTTAGTCTGATAATAATGCCTAAAAAACAAACATCTTTGCTGAGATTTTTTGGAAGTAGATCAACACCATCTCAAGAGTCTGACGTCGATGACGAGGAACCTACAACATCAAAAAAACGTTAAAGGACACGTTACGGGTATCGATGTGTCCCATCCATAGGTGGGCACAATTTCGTTAATCGTTAATTCGTTAATAACGAAGCTAACTTTTTCATCAACTAGTTAATTCGTTAAATTTCTTTTTGAAATTAACGGACTAAATTAACTTCCGTTAGTACTTGATAACTTCCGTTAAATTTTTCTAAACGCTTATTTCTCTTATCGTGGGCTAAGTTTGACATCGATGAACTAGCAAAATAAGACCAATGAGGTCAAAAAGCGAGATAAAAACAATAAAACATATTGCTTGTAAGCAGAAAAATTGCTTAAATGCTTACGCAAACATTGATATTAAAAAATTTTAAACTTTTTTTTTTAAATAAATGCCGTTTCAAGTCAAAATTAACGATATAACAAATTTAATTAACTTCCGTTAATTGGAGCTGAATTTAACAAATTAACGTTAACGGTGGTACATAACTGCGTTAACGAAATAGTGGTTAACGAAGCTAACGTTTTGCATTAACTTGCCCATCTGTGGTCCCATCATTCCAAGATGGGAGAGTCTGGTTGTAGCAAAACAAGCTCATGGTTCTCATTGAATCACTATTGTAATGTGAGCTGAAATAAAATTTAATTGCTGAATATTTATGTTTATTTTTAAGGCCAGTCCCTATCCAGGCCTGGGCCCCCCCAACCGGGGAATTCGAAGGGCGGTTCCGCCGGCCCTGTGGTGATCAGTTTACCACTCAATCTCTTTTTTAACACGTACACAGAAGAAAAGGGTCATCACTTGTGGAGACGCTGGCAACAATTTGCCAGGTTCTTTAACTTGCAAAGCAAACAAACCAAATATGATAACAGCTTATTATTAATCATACAACGAAAACCTTATTCAAATAGAATCAACAGTTAGTAAACAACCAATAACCAATATCAAATCCGCATTCCACTGGCCTTATTCCTTGTACCAGCGGACTTCAGTTCTTTCAATTCTCATGTAACAGGGTTTCCAATTATATCTGCATCCACTAGGGAATGTAGTGGCTGGGTTATGCCCAGTCACAGCACAAGTCCGCCGAAACAATACAAAAATCAATCAGGGAGCGTTGTCCTAAACAGTCTCTGTACCAGTTGTCCCAATAAGTTTTTGTGATGCTTTTGTTGAGAGTCTGAGGTAGCCTGTGATTGTAAAGCATGCTGCTCTGGGAATTGAAAACAATGATTGCATCATTCAGGGATCAGAGGTGTCCGGAGTCTAAAAATTTCAATCCAAATCCGAAGCGTTGCAATCCGAATCCAAAAAAAAATTCAGGAAACAGAATCCGACTCCGAATCCAAATCCTGTATTGGCATTATATACAAATTACATATACCCAATAGGCCATTGGTAGCTTATTAAAATCCTTGGTTATCATCCACAATTGAATCCGGGCCCTGATCCGGAAAAAGCAAAAAATCACAATCCCGATCTGGATCCGAAGCAACAGCCGGATTATCCGGTTTTTAATATCCGGATCCGGCTCCGTTGTACACCTCTGTCAGGGATGCTGTGTACAGTGTTGCCAATTTGGCGGAAAATCCGCTAGATTTGGCGGATTTTGCTTCTATTTGGTGGAAAATTTTTGCATTTGGCGGACAGCGGATTTTTTAGCAGATTTCTATGCAAGTGTTGGTGGATTTTTTTCAAATTCACGGATTTTTAAAAAACATTTTACAATGAAATATTAACCAAAGTACGTGAGTCCGTGGTACGAGCTTTAATATAAAACTTTGATATAAAATCCGCTTCAAAGCTGCTTTTAAAACAAAGTTGCAGCTGGCAAGTTATTGTGTAAGTATAGGGGGGTACAAGTGGCTAGCAAAGGGCTGTGGTATTGGAAGTTGGAACTACAAGTTCTCCATTCTAGTGCCGCATCGGTGCTTTGTTTGCTTTGCCGGATGAGCGAGTAGCTTTTAACTTTTTTTGTAGTAGTAGTGTTGTAGCTGATAGTAGTAGTTAGTTAGCAGCTGGTTACCTCATCATATTTTTCGTCAAAGACTTCCCGGTATTAAGCAGTTAACTTAGTGTGCTTCTACGTATAACTGAATCAATGAATGTTTTAGAAATGTGCTTAGGTTTTATTTTTAGGGCTACAAGGTAGGCCTACTGCTTAGTGCAACTGGTGAGAAATATGCTGCTTATGATTTCGTAGGTTTTTTATGTTACCAGTATATAGTTTACGAAATTATGGGTTACCGCTAATACGAGTAAGATTTCATTTAGTGATGAAGTTGTGACTGATTGTAGTGGCTTCTAGTGTTTGCTACCGGTACCAATACATAATTATGGTACCAATAATCGCAAGATGCCATAATTTTATCAGCTATACTTTGTGTTATGAACAAAGCTGTGAGAATTGCATTGGCTCTCATTGCTAGTAGTGTTCTGTGTTGCTGCATTTTTGAAAATTGCTTGCTTACCGCTTTGGTTGCTGTTCTTTCATTTCTTTGCTTTCATTTCTTTTGACATTCTTTTGTTTCAACAGGTATATAGGTTTAATATTGACTATTAGTTCATGTTTTTAACGTTTGAAATCTCTTGTGATTATTCTTGCTGATATGCTATAGGTCAGGGGTTCTTAAACGGGGATAAATTTACCCCCTGGGGTTAAATTTTACTCACCAAGGGGGTAAATTTACTAAGTTATAAGCTGAAGCAAACTTCAATTTTATGTATTGAAAAGTAACGGCGTTGCACTGGGGGTAAATTATACTTTTTTTTTATTTGGTAAAGAGTAAACGAGACAAAAAAATTTAAGAACTCCCCTAGGTCTTGATTGGATGAAAGAATTCGTGACCCACAAATGAAATTTGATGGTACAGCAAATTTGAATTTTAGCGGATTTTTTGGCGGATTTCAACCAATCATTTAGCGGATTTTAGCGGATTTTCAAGCATGATTTAGCGGATGCTTGCCTTACAATGTTGGCAACACTGGCTGTGTGAATTTGCAGCTGGCTCACAGAAAGGAATGCAAGCTTGATGAGTTGGAACAATGAGTGAAAAGCAACTGCTTTTACAATATTCACAAACGGCCTTTTCCAAATAAATCACTGCTTTCAATTATTATTCTTTCTTGGTTCAGAAATTTTTTTTGGTCGTGGAATAAAATTAGTCTTACCCTAACTCGAATGTTTCATGAAAGTATACGACGCGCATTCAATAACGTTCAGGTCATTGATTTTGCTCTAGGTTAGGATAGGCTATGTCATGGGCTATATTAATTTGAAAAAATTGTAGACCTACATGTGACGTCATAATATAATTTGAATATACGTTATTACGGAGAACTTTTCCATAAGCCTCGTGAGCTTGTTAAGTTAACATTTTTTTTTCAGCTTCTGCATAGCGAAACAAGCGCTCAGTAGACTATCCCACTTGGCAGCTTGGTACAGTATGTCCAAACTGGCATTGTTTTACTTTTTCAAGCCATTGATGCAGAGCCGGCGCCAGAGTAGTTGACTTAGGGGAGCTAAGCGTTTATCAGGGAGGCCGAAATTTTAAATTAAGCACAAAAGCCGCTGTCTTCAAAAGGGTTAGCTTGGTAATTGGGGGGCCAAGCATGGCGATTGCGGGGGCAGGCCCCCGTCCGCCCCCCCCCCCCTTCGGCGCCGGCCCTGCATTGATGGATAAGAAAATCGATAAAGTCTGGAGAATAATTACGTTTTGTAAAAGGTGCAACTAAAATAACTTGTGGGAGCCGGCCAAATACCAATAATATTAATAAATTAACGTAACAAGGTGACTATCCAAAAGCAAAATAATTCAAAGGAAACTCGCGTTGCCATGTCACAACTGTAAACTAAAGTTGCGAGCTCCGCTCCGCCGAGCTGAAACAAAATGTCGTGTAAACGGCGAGCTTCGTGTCGCTGAGGCGAGTCGAGCTCTAAAAAAATCCGTGTAAACGCGCCTTCTGTAGGATGTACTTGGTATTTTTTTGCGCTGAAAAAATGTGTTCATTATGCGGTATGTACATTGTACAGTCCATTGGTGACGCAAAAATGCAATAAACACTTTCCGTTCTTGTTAATGTCTGGGTGGCCTTATTGCCCAATGACATCCTTCCTGATTGCATTGTCGACGTCCACATGTGCCTTGAAGTCGCCTAAATGGACAAGGGAGTCTGATGAAGTTGCTTTTCCCAATGCAACCTCTACTTCTTCCAAAAAGGCTTCGCACAGTGATTCTATGTTAGGTGCGTACACATGCAAGATACACAGACATCGCTCCTGCAGCCTTAGTTTTAGAAGACAAACCCTTTCTCCAGTGGTACCCCGCCGAACACACATTCAGCTATGTTGGAGCTCACATGTAAAAGCCAACACCAGCTTCAGCAGACATTGCTGCATCAACACCTGAGTAGAAATTTTTCAACTCGACAGTTCCAGAACCCCAACCCTTTGGTGATGAAATTCACACAATATCAAGGCGATACTGCTGAGCTTCCCGAACAAGCTCCTGCTTTTTTCTTCTCACTGACGAAACGTTTCAGTCTCCTATAGTAGATCCCGGCAGTTTGGTCCAACTCGAGTACATTTTCTGTACGCTGCCCCTATTTGCCTCTCCAAACGCTAAGCGACTGCGTTGGCGGGTTTCCGGTGACGGTCAGCTTGTGAGAGAGACTGTACATTACTTTTCGAACGAGCTCCTCTGCCCAAAACTCGAACGCGAACTTTTTAGTCCTGCGCTCTTTCCGATGCAGCATGAATATTGTTGGTATGCAGAGGTGGGCATTAACTAGCTACTTTTTGAGTAAATGTAGCGGCAACTTTGTTACTTTTTTGAAACTGAAACGAAATCGGTAATTAGTTACAAAATTAGACCTGTAAAACTTACTACTTACAGTTACTTTTTTTAGTGACGGCGCAAGCATGCCGGACTACGTTTCCAGAGGCGTAGCTAGAAATTTTTAAAAAAGGTGTGGGGCTATAATTTTCACATTTTTTCAAGCGTATTGTTTTCGGCGGAACAAATTTCAAGCTGATAGAGAAACAAAAAAAGTTCTAGGGGGTCCGGGGCATGCTACCCCGGAAAAATTTTGAAAATTTGCATGCTGCAATGGCTATTTCAATGCTTTCTGAATAATTTTCAGACAAATTTTGTGTAAAATTTTTGACCCTAATTCTGAGTGCTTCGCCAACTGTGATGCATTTTGTTCGCTCATTTTTGATTATGCGTGCTGAAGGCGTAAGGCTTATTGCTATCGAAGAGATTCGAAATTATAAAAAAATTGTTTACATCAAAAACATTTATGCAAATGGCTGGTAAGAGGATGCATACCCTTCAACCTACCCCCTGGATTCGCCCTTGGCCATAAGCTACAGAAATCATCAAAAGAGTCTGGCATATTTCAGTCACTTAGCACAATTAGTTTTGTTCTTTTTTACGGTACTAAAAGGCAAGGTCAAGAGGGAAGGGGTGCCCCCCCTTAAATACGCTCCTGTACGTTTCGTAGTTATACTAACCGTATGCGCTGTTCAGTGGCGTAGCGAGGATATCCTGCGCCCCGGGGCAAACAAAAATTTTGCGCCCCCTGTGTTTTACAATTTTATGATTATCTGTACCAGCAGATTCGTCTTGGAGAGATGCAGAACGAAATTGGCAGCTTTTTGCCAAAATTACAATATTTGCTCTAATACTGTAGAATAGATCGTCCCAACTGAAGTCAAGGATACAAAAGACACACTACAGGACCCCCCATCCAGGGCTTAAAAGAGGGGGCTGAGGATTACAGGGGGCAATCTGCCCCGGGCCCATGGGTGTGTAGGAGTCCATGAAAGAGCATTTTAGGGGCCCATCATAGAGGCCCCAAAGTAGTGTGGTGAGAGATTCCCTTAGCTGTCGAAGAGTCCCGGATTCCATTTGGATGCCCCGAATTATGGTTGAAGACCTTTTTGTTATTTTTGGAGAGGCCACATAGCCGTCAAGAGTCCCCGGTTTCCATTTGAGGTCACCGAATGTCGGGTGAAAACCTTTTTTTCGGAGACCACTTAGCCGTCAAGGGGACCAAGATTCCATTCAAGGGCCGAGAATTGTGGGTGAAGACCTTTTTTTCTTTTTTGGAGACGACAACATCCCAACGGTCGGTTAGGGGCCCACACTGGGGAATGCTGCCCACATTAAACTGCAAAGCTTTTTCGCACAAAATCTCAACAAGAAGTTTGACCGTCGATCTGAAAAAAAGGCTATCCAGAAAACGGAATTGCATTTCATATAGGGCAATCAAGCGCTCAGCTGCAATATTATCCTACGATACTGCAATTCTTTCACATTTTTAAATTATCTCAGCAGCAGCAACAGGGCTGCGCTTCGCAACCCTTAAATTGCCAGATTTTTCCCTATTTTCTCATTCTGTGATTGCTGTCAAATATTCAAAATATCCGCATTGGAAATCACAGTCCACACACCAATCACGGTAGCAAAACAATACAAACTACAAAACAAAACACCCAGAAAAGACCATTGAGGCAAAGGTTCAGTTTAGTTAATGCTTCGATCGGCACTTGTCCGCTGTATTATCAGAAACGGCCTATTGGTTAAAAAAGTTTAGGATCACTGTGGTGTAGGTTTAGCACAGTATTACAGCGAGCGACTATACGCGTATCTTAATCGACTTACCAACAATCTTTAGCATCCATCTAACGCTAAAATAATGAAAATCTAATACTGTAGACACCTTTCGCTTCTTTACTTTTCTTCTAGTGGAGTTTCTATTTCCTTCTGTTTAATTGCTGCAAAGTCGAATAACTATGTACGCGCAGTTTCAAACCTATTTGTGATGTCATAATAGAGTAAACGGGCGATTTGTGATCAGGTGTAAAGAGTGATTTTACTTTTCTGCCAAAAGCATATACAGGTGTCAGCTGCATTGCAATAAATTAATAGTTTTAAAGTTAAAAAGATTACGTCGAAACTGAAGTGTATAAAATCACTGTTTTGTGCGCCCCTTTGGTGCGAGATTTGTGGTCGGAAGTAAGGCGTGATTTGAATCCTTTGCGAACAGCATACATTACAATACAGTAATCCACGAAGTAGTTTTTAAAATCTGTGAGAATACGTCGAAAAAAGAGTATAAAAAGAACTTCTTGGTACGCCCCTAGGTGGTGCGCCCACGGGCACGTGCCCCCACTTGCCCCCTCGCTACGCCACTGTCGTTTTGCCCCGTGTCCCGTTTTACCCCACCTTCCCCTACGGTGCGTACCAGTCTACTACTATCAGACGATGTCTGCCGCCGGTGCAATCTTGCTTGTGACCGGCTTTTTACCCTTGCTGTGAAATTTTTGCTTGCCCCATTTTGGCGCCCCTGTACCTTGGCGCCCGGGGACATTTGTACCCCACTGCCCCCCCTACACTACGCCTCTGGCGCTGTTCAAGTCGATTGCAAAACGAACACACACACCCGGTCATTGCCAATGTGAATACATCACTGCTCAATGCTCAACCAAGCGTTGCAGAACTCGCAATGCACGAAACATCGTTAAACAAAAAGTCACTTTCCTGTACGATAAGCAGTAGCTTCAAGTTTTTGTCTATAGTGAAGGATACAAGTTCAACTCCCCTCTGCCCTCAAGCACAGCTGTGGAAAGGTGTTCAGCTTGGGAAAAGACATTTTAAAACCAAAAATGGCTAGTTTGACGAACGAGCATTTTCAGATGCTTGCTTTTTTTAAAAATTAGCTTTCGATGAATAAATAAGTTGATGAAATGTTGTTGATTACATGAAAAGATTGGCATAGGTGGCTCTAATCACAAGAGGTGAGGAGGTAATAATGAGCACAGAAAACCAAACCTAATTCATCAGGATCAAAATTTGTTTATCGAAAGTAACTGTAACGGCAACTAACTTAGTTGCTTTTCGAAACAGTAACTGGAACTTAATTACTTTTTTCCCAAGTAGGCCTAACTGTAACTCTAGCTAAGTTTTAGAAAGTACTGTAACGTGCCCACCACTGTTGGCACGACTGTTTATTCAGCTAGAGCATTGGATTGCTACTTAGTCTGTTTCTCTCCTTCGTCCAAACGTTGTGGGTAAGCCTGACGGAAGTGATCAAACACTATCGACGGCATTGCTCTAACGGTGGGGTCACCATACCTTCTCCTTTTGGAGGACATCAAATGCCCATATGTCCTCCGTTTTGGCATTTTGGAACAGTGAAAACATGTCAAATCAAGCTTACACGGAAATTTTGGGATGTTTCAGCTCAAACTACGGCCTGCGGACGTGATAACCTTTTTTTTCTCTTCACTTGATTTTGAGCGGAAAATTGGATATCTGCGGACCTGATTGCCTTCCAAGAACCTGTCCTCATTTTGCGCAGTGGAAATATGGTTAGCCTATCTAACGGTCATTGAAAACTCAAACCTCCCCACCACATTAAACTGGCGATCCATAGGAGAGGATAATCGTTTATTGCTTTTTCAGATCTGACATCACACATTCTATGCAGAAGAAAGCCTACGTAACAGAAAACCCATGATGCCGTAATAAACATATCTTGTTGCCATTTCACTCTGTAATTAAAGATAAGGCATAAAATTTTTGTAACTGTGTGTCAACTTCTAAAATTTGTCTGTACTTTTCTTTATGTTTCACTAAAAAGTGAAATCTGTCAAATTTTGCGGATAGATCAACGTTGTTGTGAGTACAAATAACGATATCATTACTTCTCCGTAATTTAGTAACTTTTAGTGGAGTGTTTTAATGAGCAAAATAGTTTATCAACAGTTACCGTAAAATATGCCAACAAAATCATAATTAGGGTCGGGCTGGATCTTCTCATAAACCTCTTGGTGTTGTCTTTCCTAAAAAGGCGTCATGCAGGATTTAAAAAAAAAACGTTTGATTTTTGCCACACACCCTCCCTCCCCAATTTTTTTCTGGATGTGTCCCTAGATCCGAGTTACTCCTACAGTTTTTAATTCGTTTAGTTATTTACTTTTCAGCAAAACTTATTAAGAAATATGGCTACTGATAAAGAACCTTCACTCTATATGATGCGTCGCAATGTTGACGATCCAAATAGTACGTATTAATTTCAATATTCAATAAACTTGCTAAGAATTAATGTTGACGTATCGGTGTCGTGGAAGGGTTCAGAATTGTTTTTTGGTAATCTCAGATTCCAAAAAATAATTTATTTGCGGTTAATTGGTGCGTCTACAAGTACTTTTAATACATTTCTCTTTAGAGGGTACGCTTGACCCCTTTTGCCGCTTGGATCCGCCAGTGATTATTGGTTAGCTTTAGTTGTTTTCAACCGATTTGACACTGTTTCGTTCTCAGAAAAGGAACCAATAAAAGTGACCCTGCAAGTAGCGAACCAGAACGGTCGTGAAAGTGCTTATCAACCTCAAGATAAGCCACAAACAGGTAGGAATTTTGTTTTGTGCTTCTACGTATGAAGCGTTTAATTGTAAATCACAGGCTTGCCCATGAAAGTGGGATTCCCATGGAATGGTACGTACCGGTATAGGATAGCATGCATTGCATTTCCTATAGGGTCTATGGGACAGAAGCCATGTGATAGCCTCTTGATAACGTCATACTTGGCTTTAAGTTTTGTTCTTTTTTCCCTTAAAAAATTATTTTTAGTCTAATTTTTTTGTGAAATATTTTTTTTTAATATCGTTTCTACAAGCTTGTCAATAATTGTTTTTTTGTCTTACTTCTTACATGTAGTCTTGTCCTGGGGTATTTTTTTCAAAATTTGACTTCGGTCAACTGACCTAACTGTTTACAAAAATTTCAGCCATTTCAATTTTTTTCGGTTATGTTTGAAGTAACAAGACGTTAAACGAAATATACATCTACTCCTTTGTAACCGCAACACAAATATAAACTAGCAATCAGTTTGATGTCTGTTAAACCTGACACTGTGATACCGGTAGTCCGTTTGTAATTGTTTCTTGCATATTGGCAAGATAATATTTACTTTGGTCAATTGACCGAAATGGCTTTAATTGTTTTGGTTTTTACGAATTTAATTTGGACTATGACCGAAATTTTACCGAAAAAAAAAAAAACAGTAAAAGAAACAGGTTCTGTCTAGTACATGTTATACCTAAATTTTAATAAATGTAATAACTTTTGTTACATTGTATTTTGATGAGAATCCCATGAGGTGGGATGGGCATTGGGCAGGCATGAATTGCTATGGGATAGGATGGGACAGAGAAATATGCCCAATGGACAAATCTGGTAAATCGTTTCACGGTCTTTTGTTGATTTGTTCTATAGTTTTGTTGGGGCCCCCTGTCCTAGCATTGCGTATAGCTCATCGCTTATGCGATTTGAGCACTTTGGCAGGGGTGGAAGTCTTTTGTTTTGTGGTACCACAAACAAAAGATTTTTGAAGTTCCTTAAATTTGATTTTGAGGTTTCTCAACACGAACGTCTAAAATAAAAAGACTGGTGACAAGGAAATTCGGTATTTTAAACTTGGGTACCAGAAAGTTATGTTGAAATTTCTCCACGATTTTTGAAGCTTTGATTTTTTACTTTCTGACGACGTGTATGATTTACTCACACACAATTTTTGAAAACTTGAGGTTGATTGGACCAGGGTAAGTGACCCGAATCCTCGATTATTTACAAACACCCCCAAAATTTGTCATTATTAGGTACCACAAATAAATTTTGAATTATTTTTATACCATTTTAATGACGTCATAATAGCTTCTTGTTTTACCTATGCAAACTCCATTGCGGCAATTATTCGACTTTGTGCAGTTCCATCTTTCATTGCATTGCGGAATTTAATAAATTTTATTGACCTAACTTTCGCTGGTAATAATGCAGAAAACCCAGCCTAGCTCCGTTTTGCATGTTGTGTCAATGCCGTAAGTACAAACGGTATTATTTATTGCTTCGTTTGTCGCAAATCGCGAAAAACTTTATGAATATTGGGAGCATTTCCTCTTACATCATGTTGCGGAGGCCCACTCAGTAAACACAGCTTGGCGCTGGTTTAGTATGTGATCTACCGAAATTTAGATTGTACAAGAGTGATAGAAAAAAACAGCTTGGGTGTTTGAGGAGGGAGAAACTTGGCAATTAAATTTGCACTAGGTTAGATTATTTTAAACAAATATTTTACTTCACTCAGTATGTGATTATGTGGCACATGTTTGACGCTCTTCATTCAGAATTTATTTATGTGTCACACATAGGCCCACACATTGGACAGGGGCAATTGATTGACTTTAATTTTGACAAGCCTCCTTCTACACGGTAATCAGTACTTTTTCGTGTTTTTAAAATTCCTGCATTTATAACAGGTAATATCTTAATAATATGCTTTATTCCGAGCAGAAAAAGGAGTTTATTGCTATATAAAGTACTGCATAATTCAACCAGGTAGTGTGCTTTTAATACGTTAGAGCCAAAAAACGTGATAAGTTTGAGTTAAATCTGAAAACTTAACAGAGAATGAAAAAAATGTAGTAAAATGATGACAATGTTCGTTTTCAAGTGACGTCATCATTCATTCTATGATGACGCCATCGACATTTGATTTTCTTGGTAATTGAATGTAAGCTTAAAGATAGCTTAAAATGAAGTTTTAACTTCACATGAGTTGCAAACCAATGAGTGGGCCCAAGTTTGAACAGGACCCCCCTATTATCCAATTACCTGGGGTAGACCATTAAATTTTTATGCTTTCCACTGCTCCGTTCATTAAAAGATTTTCTACAGCAGCTATCGAAAGAACCAGCTATCGACAATGTTTTGAGCGCCCAAGGTATGTAAAAAAATAAAAAACAAACGCACAAATAGCTTGAGAAAACTACGCTAAAATTGCATTTAAAGGTTCGTTATCACCGCTACTGTGTCGTCATCACCCCATCGATACCCATTTTGGAACATTTATGGAATGCTTAAGGTACATGCCAAGTTTCACGCTTCTATCTGCTCTTAAACATACTTTTTTAGAAAACCTCGTTAAAAATTTGGGACCCAAGTTTGAAATACCGAGCATGGCAGTCGCCAGTCCTTCTATTTAAGACGTCTATGATCTTCACCCCAGACTACTCTGAAATCCTCTGATAAGACCTCCCTGTCCTAGCATTGCGCATAGCTCATCGCTTATGCGATTTGAGCACTTTGGAGGGTTGGAAGTCTTTTGTGTTGTGGTACCACCAACACAAGATTTCTGAAGTTCCTTCACTTTGAGTTTAAAGATCTTCACCCGAGACTACAGCAAGCTCCTCTGATGAGATCTAATAAGGTCAAAACAGAAGCTGTCAGGAGATTGAGTAATATCGTAATTTGTATGTTATGATTATGCTGAAATATGTATATGAAAGATTTTCATTGAATTTATAAAGCTAACACCTCTACTCTACATTTGCACAATATGGTTGTCAGCTTTCTCCGACGCAATTCCAAAACTGCGATAAGACACAGTATTGCGTCGCTTCTATCACAGGCGACGCCTCGTTGGCCTAACGTTGGAGTTCAGTGATGGTATATCGTTGAATGGGAAAAAACTTTCAAGTTTCGCAATCAATTTCACCATTCGACTTTTATTCCTGTGATATAAATTAAACACAAGGCAACAATGAATAATTCAATTAGCCTACAAACAAAAATAAACACGCAGAAATATCATTTTAACATTAACTGATTTGAGATGGAAAATACTTCTTATAGCCAAAATGAGCATTATTTCATTTCTGTCACAAAATTCAGCGACGTAATTACAGGTATAGACTTTATAGCAATATTAGGAGAAACAAACAATTTTAAATAAAGTGCGTAAAATGAGTAAACTTACCAAATCTTTGACGGACCAACGATATTTCCAACAAGCATGAACAAAACTACAACTAAGAAATTCGAACCACAAGAAGTTGCTTTTCTCAAACTTAAGCATTAAATTTTATACACATACCAGAAAACCGAGCTGCAAAAAAGGACTAAGGTTTACCTGATCCCAGTCTAACTAACCACGCCTTCCCCGTCAAAAAAACTATACTGCCGTAAGTTCTGCAAAACTGCGAAAATCTCCAACTTCACTCACTCATTCATACCATGCTACTCTGTGGACTACCAAAATCAGACTGCAATCTGCCAATAGCTCACCAAGCTATTGTGCACCAGCGAGTATTCAACAATCTCGCCATCCCACTGGTCAGTGAAGCACAAAAAACACGCAAGTTTCAGAACAGGCAATCACGAGGTTCAGACACAGGCGCAATCAATCAACTCAACAGTCGACTCGAAAACATAAATTCCGGGTACAATTCCTTACGAGTCCTCAACTTTATAAACCAGACACAACCGAAAATGCAACACACAGAGTTTGTACTTTTTCGCAAAATGATAATCAACACGGAATCACAGTACGAAGCCTTTCTAGAGGAAGTTGAGGTTGCATTGGAAAAGCAACTTCATCAGAGTCCCTTATCCTTTTAAGCGATTTCAATGCACATGTGGGCATCGACAATGCAACCTGGAGAGGTGTTATTGAGCAACTTGTTGACCCTGACATTAACAAGAACGGAAGGTGTTTATTGCAGTTCTGTGCACGATGAACACATTTTTTCAAAAAAAAAAAGGATTCATAAGTACATCTGGTACAAAAACTCTTTGGAGCAACACTCCTTGAATGATTTTTGTATCGTTTCGGCGGTCTTGTATCTCACCGTGTTTGATGCTCGTGTTAAAAGAGAGGCTGTGTTGTCAACTGATCTCAACCTAGTTGTCTGCACTTTGAAAGCTTTAAAACTCTTGAGAAAACGAAAGACTTTTCGACCACGAGAAACTTATTGAATCAAATGGGAATCATTGGCTGACAAAAAGGTACGAACTGCATAGGCAGACATCATTGCATCTAAGTTCAAAGTACTTTCGACCTCTACTGAAGACATTAAAACTGAGAGGTGTTTGTTTCGAACAGCAGTCATTACGTCCGCTACTAACAGTTGTGGACGTAAGCGCGTTGGAGAGATGAAGAGTAGCCAGAAAAGAACTCCTTGGTGGAACCAGCAAGGTAAAAAAGCTATTCGTGCGAAAAAAGTGGCCTATATGGCTTGGCTTGCAAATAAGTCAACAATTGAACTTCGTTCGCAGTACCCTGAAGCACGTACGGCGGCAGTCACAAAAGTTAAACTGTCTAAGCAAAGGGGGTGGAAGGAATTTGAAGTAAGATTAGACAATGATTTCAAAACGGAAAACAAAGTATTCTGGGCCAGGCAGACCATTCGCTGTTTGCGTGGTAACAGATCTCAAGACTGAAAAGACCTTCATCAAAGATTGAAATGGTGTGACTCTGAAAGATTAAGATGCTATTTTGAATCGGTGAAGAAAATAGTTTAGTTATCTTTTGAGGTCTATGTCAAACGCCATGAAAAGAAATGCCTTGAAATAGTTGAGCCTAAACTAATGGATGCTCACTTTGCTCAGGGTGGCTTTCATCCTGGCCGAAGCACAATGGACCAGATTTTTGCTTTGCAGCAAATCTTTGAGAAGACTATGCGAAAACGGTCAATGCATGTTTTGCTGATCTTAAAAAAGCTTATGATGCCATTATTAGAGGCAAGCTTTGGGCGGTACTGTTACAGTATGGCATTGATGGCCAGTTACTAACTGCCATTAAATCGCTGTCGATGCATTCTCATATCTATATTCGTGTTAACAGTGCAACGACGAAACCTTTCGGAGTAAGTGTGGAACTGCGACAAGGCTGCTCTTTTTCTCCTATTCTGTTCCTTATTTATATGGATAGAATAGTTTAAAAAAATGAGTCTTGTGGCGGAGTGAAGATCGGTGATGAGATTGCCGAGTGGTATAAGAAGATCGGTTAACAGCTCAGATGGCCGAGTGGTATAGAGCGTCTGTCTCTTGAGCTGTAGACTCGGGTTTGATTCCGAGTCGGGTCAAACCAATGACTTTAACATTGGTATTCACAGCTTCCCTGCTTGACGTTCAGCATTGAAGGGACAGTGTGGAGAACAAGCCGGCAAGTTTACTTGTTGTGCCGTTGGGAAAGGCACTTAACGGGATTCCCCCATCTTGGTGTGGTAGACAGAAGGCCGGCAACTCCTAAGCGAGCTCGTATAGCGCATTGATCGCTTTCTCGTGATAGGAGGATAAATATGCAACCAAATAAAATAAATAAATAAAGTGATTGCACTGTACAACGTCTGTTATTTGCACATGATTTTGTGCTACTCGACTCTACCCAAAATGGTCTCCAGCGAGCCCTTGACAGGTTTTCGGATGCATGCTCCGTTGCCAGAATGAAAATCAGTACAACAAAAGCAGAAACCATGCGCGTGTCCAGAAAGCCGAAACAGTGTTCTCTCCAAACTGGTTTGGCACCACTAAATGAGTCACAAAAATTAGGTATCTCGGCATCTCATTCACAAATGATGGCCGACAAAATAATGAATTGGATATCCGCAATGGAGAAGCAAGTGCAGGAATGCGCGAGCTTCACCGATCTGTGGTGCTGAAACGGGAGCTTTGCGCCAAGACACTAAGGCAGAGCTATCCATTTTCAAATCAGTCTATGTTCCTATTCTGACTTATGGCCATGATAGTGTTGGATCATGAATGAGCAGAGATGGGCATATGGAGATAATTTATCGGCGATAGTTATCGGCGATAATTTTTTACCGATTTTCGTTGTCGCTCAAAATGGTTTTGATTTATCGATTACCGATATCGCTTTTGTAATATATTTTGTTATCGCCGATAAATTATCGCGATAAATGATTCTTTATGTACACAGTGTTCAAACTTCGAAGTTAGTGAGTTGGCGCTATTGAAAAATACACGATGTCTATTACGGGTTGTTGCAATTTGAAAAAAAAAATCTCTCTTTGCTTTGTTTAATGCCACGGCAGAGCCAGTGAACTGCTCTCTCTTTTCTTGAAAAATCTACGAAAACATTTTTGAAATTTGACTCACCAAAAAAACTTCGTCATACTCATTGAAAATTTATCGCAACATTTATCGGAAAAATTTATCGGCGATAATTTTTCGATTACCTATATCGCTTTAAGAAATTGAGATTTATCGATTATCGGTATCGATCAGGTTTTTTTTTGAAGATATCGATTATCGTTATCGCTTTAGTACAGAAAGGTTTATCGTGCCCATCACTGTGAATGAGAAAGTGTGATCTCGAGTTCAAGCAGCCAAAATGAGATTCTTGCCAAAAATTAGCGGTTTGACCTTGTTGGACAAGGCTAAAAGTGCAGATATTCGTGAATCTCTAAACATCGAATCGCTGCTTCTCCGACTTAGAAAGATTGCAACTGCGTTGGTATGGACATGTGACGCGAATGTCCTGGGAAAGAACAGCCAAAAAACTGCTCTGTTCAACACCGATTGGTCGAAGACCTAGAGACCGTCCCAAAACTCGAAGGCGAGATTACGTTGAAGAATGAAGATCTTAGTTGGTCTCGCCTTGGCATCCCAGCAGAGCATCTATCCTTTGTTGCAGAGAATCGAGATTCTTGGAGACCATAACTCGAGCTGCTGCCCCGCGACCCCCCAAGGATAAGCGGGTTTAGAAAAGTAAGTAATTACAGTAAGTAATCCACCCACCAACATTTCTAATGATTGTAAACTAATGTTGAAGTCACTTCCGACTCGGCTTATGCTGCTGAACACTTCTACATAATAGAATGTTTTTCTGAGAAGAAACGTATCGGTACTTCTTCGATAACGTTGCCACAACTGCCTAGTTTGCAGCAATGGTTGTTTGCCTTTTTTCGCTAGTTTTTTTTTATTTTGTAGCCTATTCTTCTGCCCCACTTTTCTGTGGTCGTTTTATCATTTTAGGCAGGTCGCGTGGATAACAAATCAAATTAGAATTTCCAGGCATCTCCTGAAATGAATGCATAGATGCTTCGGTGTGTTTCCCAGGGGAGATCAATGAGGATTTTTAAGTAATCATACCAACGGATTTTCGGTCGCCCTTCAGTCCTTCGATTAATGAGTGTTGAGATCAGCAGGCTGGTGTTTGGCTGTTTGTTCTTGGGACATTCTTTTTACACTTACTTTGTGTTGACCAAAATTATATATAGCCTACTAATAGAAGAGTCTATATAAAAATTGTTTTGAAAGGGCTGTTGATTTTTGTTTTTCTGATATGAAAGTTTTTGTTTAATTTTTTGTTTATAGGAAGCTCTTTTTTGTCACCAACACCTCGTTACAGAAAAATTCTTTTTGGAGTTTTGGGAACTGGTTTGGTGCTGGCGGTTATTCCTGTTGTTTTAACTTATCTTGTAAGTCGATTTTTAACTTGAAGACATAAACTTGTCTTGTAATTTTGGACATGTTTTCACTGTCACTTGCTTTTTCTGCTTCTCTAACATCGCACAGCGTCCGTTTTGTAAAGAGGAGACCAGGGTTTATTCCCGGTGAACTCATGCTTGAATATTAAAAAAAAAAACAGTTTCAGCAGCTTTCCGGCTGTATATTTCAAAACGGTATAGCACAGAAACTTTTGTAAGGTTTTCTCACCCTACCTTAATCCTTATTATAACTTCATATAACAAGCCAAGTATGATGATAATAAAATCCGAAAACCAGTATCGAACCCTGCCTCTATTTTTGCTTATAAACCAGTTTAGCTCTACTACTCTTATTTCACACGATTTTTCACCGAGAATGTCAAATGAAAAGATTTAGAATTTGCATTTACGCATCCCTACTTTAAGCCATTAGTAAATTTTCTACCACCACACGATAGTTACCATGTCATGATCACGCTTGATTAAGTAAAACAATCCTAATAAACTATAGCTAAAATGTTTGAATACCTTGTTTAGAAATCTGATGATGAATCTCCGTCAAGTGAATCAAACACAATTGGTGGTAGGGAAGTAAGTGGCGGCTCGAACCAAACCTCAGTTGGTGTCACAAACACAAATCCATCTACAACCATGAGTATATATGAAACTTCGACTTCAACCACCTCCACTCACGCTACGACTATCACCGTTAATATTACCGCTACTACTGCGACCACTACCACCATTGCTAATACTACCAGCACAACTTGTGCACCAGCATCTGGTACGTAAGATTGCTCGATGTCATTTTGGTAATGCAGTGGTAAATTATTTTTATCCGTATACAATAATGCAATTAGTCTAGTTAAACCAACGTTACTTAAAAATTTCTCGCCCCCCTCCCCCTTGCAAAAATTTGACCCACTCAGCTTTTTCTTTTGGCTGCGGGCTGGCTACTTCAAGAATACTCGGGGCGGCTCTTCTATATTTCGTAATTATATCCAGCTGTAGTATTGTGATTGCGACATAACAATAATGTTTTGAGTTAGCGTGTGAATTTGTGCATGTCATGTTATTTCTTCTCTCTCACTTGTTTCTTTATTAAAAATTTTATAGAACATTCTGGAAGTTGACTTTTGAGCGTAAATTGGCGTGTTATGCAAGGGTTAATTACATTCGAGCATTCGAGTTTTATGTTTGCGCAGTTTGTTGTGAGTAGAGTTAAGCAAGTGTTAAATAACAATGGGACAATGGGTGGCCATGACTCGGTGAGCTTTTGCTCTTTTATGGTCTCTTAGCGTTCCTTTGTATCAACTTTTCCGCTGTATTCATTATTTTTGGCATCGTTGAAATTTGTACTGACTTGATACTGGTACGTCAATAAATAAATGAATGAATGTATGCTGAAGGGTTTAACCCTGGTTTAATAGTGTTTTGAAGTGAGCGGAGAAGCCTGTATTGCTGAAGTTTGGGTTACGGTGACTCGGTGAGTACCGTAGCTAATTGAGTTATGCTTCGGCCGCATCATTGCAATCGTTTGGAGAAGGACTTTTGGTCCTTTCTGTGAGGTCAGTTCAGAGTACGGATTGCTTCTTACTGTCTATCATCCAATAGTTATCGATCATCCTTTCAGCGAAGTAGCTCTTTGTCCTTCGTGGATAATTTTTTACCTATTTCGCGACAGCTTTCTTTGACAGTGATAACCTGAATGCTTGCCAGTTCATTGACTAGCTTGCTTGGGCTAATATCATTTCCAGCAAGTTCGTTTATTTTAATAAGTCACGTTGTGTCACTTGACATGTGTTTTTTCAGGATGGACACTTGAAGACAATGGATATTATTATAGAAACTCCTCACAAAAGCTTACTTGGGAGGAAAGTCAAGAAAATTGTGAATCTCTTGGTGGAGATTTGGCTTACCGAGGGATACGAGGAAATGAAAGCCAGGCACTTCGCAAGTATAGAATATATTTTTGAAGCACACGTAAAAAGCATGATGAAATCTTGAGATAAGACTCAGTGACGAAACCAATCGACAAAGTAAAGCTTCTCCTCCAAACTGTAGCACGAGAACGTTTTTGTAATGGTAGAGTTTCAAGCCAGGGTTGGCGAGTCAAAGTCGAGGGTCAAAGTCGTGGGAGTCGAGGTTTTTCTTGGGAGTCGGAGTCGAAAAATTATGCTTGCCAGAGTCGAGAGTCAGAGTCGCAGTCAAAATAGGGGTACAGTGAAAAAATGAAGCTATTATAGCAATAAAAGCATTCAAGATAGGAAATAGCCTAACCTCTACTTTTTATAGCAAAATATGTGCTAGCTTTTAAAAGCAAAGTAAGTGCGCACATTTCAAATCAGGTTACAAAGCGAGGTAGCAGGGAAAAAAATGAAGTAAAAATTTTGTGTTGAAATTGAAGGAGTCAGAGTCAAAATTTTACTCTTTGTCGGAGTCGAGAGTCGGAGTCGAACAGAAAAAAAAAACTGAGTCGGAGTTGGAGTCGAACTAAAAAAATACCTGAGAGTCAGAGTCGTATCGATTTTACTACGACTCGCCAACCCTGTTTCAAGCAGCCAAACCATGTCAACTATATCCGATTTAGCTGTAACTTGTTCTAAATTTTTTAACGTTGAAGATAACATTTTCCGGAGCGTCAAAACCAGAAATGTTTTAAAAATGTAAGAGTGTAGAAAAAATGCAATAGTATACTTTTCCTTGTGAGTGTTGTAGGCACGATTTTAGCGGGGTCCGACGACATGCTCCCTGGAATTTTTTTTTACAAAATGATACGTTGCAATCAAGATTTTAGCGCTCTTGATCGTTCTTTTGAATGCAATGTTTGCCATCTACATATGTTTAGCTATGGTGGACTTATAGGCCCGTGGTTCTTGTGTCTGGATGATAATCAATTTTTTGATGTCACAATCAAAAAAGTGTTTATTACGTCAAGAAATTGATTAAGAGGCAGAAACTAGAACCAAGAATCGCGGACGTAAGCCCACAAAAATTGGGCATGTGGACAGTTGACAGGGTAATTAGGTAAAAGTTAATTAATCTCGCAGTGTAGCAGCAATTACGGGTACAACCTCCAAAACTCAAAGGTTCTGATTTGAAACTGTCTTAACCATCGTAGATATTTTTGGGAAAGACTTAACTAGAGAAGATCAAAAATTAAAAAAATTACTTGTTTTTAAATTTATAGTTTTTAAAAGTGTTTTTATGCAAACTAAAAATACCAACAATTTTTCTTGCGTTTTTCTTTTAAGGCGGGTTGTTTCTGAAAATCGTGTATGGATTGGATTGAGCAGAGCGAATGAATCTGCAAACTGGTACTGGGTGGATGGAACTCTTGCTGCTGATGAAGATATTTTTTGGCAAGCTGATGAGCCAAACAATTACAATGGAATTGAACATTGCGGCGTTATATATAATTTATACGGGATGACGGAAGATTTTCCTTGTAACTGGACACGCCTCGGTCTGTGTGAAACTGATACTTTACCGTGCGCGTAACTGACAAACCTTTGTAGTTATATTGTATCTCGCAAATAAGTTGTTAAAATTAATTTTAGTTAAAGTTTTGAACTTAATGCATTGGATAAAAAAAAAAAAAGAAAAACGATGAGTTAGTATTTTTTTTGGAGTTTTAATGCCAAACAAAGTGTGTTTAATCTGTTCAAAACTAAACATCATTTTTGTTTCGTTTAAGTAAAGTCATTATATAATCTGATAATTTTATCGTATTTTTTTTTCAACAATTTCCGCGAACATTCCAGGAAAGACTTGCCTTAGGAGTAGATCCCAAATTTTATTTTCGGGAAAAAGATTCAAAAACAAATGAATGCTGACCTCACAGCTTTGCGCATCTACCTGTGTTTAAGAACCAACGCATTAATACGTGATATGAAATATTTAAGGAGAAGAATTGGAGCCCTCTTGGTCCCACTTGATTGATCATTGTATGCTGTACTGGTCATGTAGGCCTAACTCTTTCAAAAAAGGTTACTTGGGGCTGCTCCATATTTTTCCAACAATCTTGCAAGTTGATAAGTACAAGTTATAAACAAATTTGAATTCTTTCTTTCTCATCGTCCATGGAATCACTTTCAATTGAGCGACTTGCAGGCCTATATATGAGTCCTCCTTACTTCGCAAGACTTGGCAGCAGGTTCTTGCTGCGCTCTTCAGTCGTTGGAGCGATTTTGCAGCAGTAGGCCTGTAACTTACCTTACGATATTTTATTGCCATTATGGTTTTTAAAGGGCTTTTTAGGCATAATTTACGACTTTACAAAATAAAAAAAGAAAAATCCCGGACTGAGTTCCACACTTTCGTTTTTGTACGAGCACGAATGTTTCTTGTTCATGTTCAGACTTTTTTGTTTGCTGAAGTTTCGGTAAAGACAGAATGTTAACAAAAAATTAATTTTTTATCCGTAACTTTCAGCACATTTTTCTTCGGTTTTGTTTCACAAATTTGGAAGTTGTTTATCGTGAACTTCGTTTGAAATTTCTGTTTGTAAATTAAAAATAAATTGAAACCAGTCAAAAAATTCTCGCAATATTTTATGCACGATTGTCGTTGTATTTGTAACCTTTTGTTCGCATTGGTTTTAATGTAGCACGATTAAAATGAGTGAGCGAAAATCCGTATCACCAAAAACAATGAAGGCTATTAACGCACAAACATTAGGTACATAATTTATGAAACTTAATAGTCGCATGGACACTTCCTGTTCAAATTACAAACTGTGGATAGCCTATTCTTAATTTAATCAAGCATAGTAATTGCTTCAAATCATGACTCGAAGCTGGATTCCTGAAGAAGTTAGTGTTTCAGTTTAGTTTTAGTTTTTGCCGATGATGCTGTGCTCTGTAGCTTCCATAAGTACTCTCCTACTCTACAAAATATAATAAATCAAGAGTTTTAAAAAATAACCTGTTGGTTCTGCTCTAATAAACTTTCTTTAAATGTAAATAAAACCAAGCACGTGATTTTTTCTAAAGCCAAAAAAGAAAACTATTGTCTATAAAAATTGAGACGCGAAGTTGAAAAAACTGAAGGTTTTATATGTCGTGATGTTATATTGGAAACAAAATTACTTGAAAACACCATAGTATTATTAATATTATCAAAGGGCGGTGGTGCCAGAGAAGACTGACCAGGTTCAATCCTCGCTGGCACATTGTGTAGGCCATTATTTAGGCCCTTTACAACTTTCACCGCTTTCTCGTTTATTCAATATTTCAATTTACTACTGGCCGTATTCAGCAAGTCTTCCGGCCTGCTGTAAATACTTTGCCAGTAGGTTTATATTTAGTTTTTCGACCACCGACTTTATTGTGTTTTTTTCTTTACCAAAAACCTTCTTTCGTAGGACTTGGTAGCAGTGATGCAGTTAAGGCCATCACCTACAAAAAAAAAGACCTTGTAAATCTTTCAAGACCAAGACCGTCTTTGTCAAGACCAACCCTTTGATTTTTTTCAAGACCAAGATCATAAAAATGGGATGAGAATTAACAGTTTATCACTAGGGCCCGCTAACGTCAATAAAGTCAAAATTTTTTCAGGACCTTGTTACATGATCAAATGTGCACTAACGTTCGTTTCAGGTGTTCAGGAGTCTGTTTTGGTAGATTTTATAAGTCAAAATAAAGTCAAAATTTTGCATAAAGTCAAAATTTGTCAAAATTGTCTTTATCAAAAATTTCCTTACAAAAACGAACAAATTTATATTTTTTAAATATTTTTTTGAAGTTTTGAGCTGCTATTAAAATTTTATGCGCAGCTTTATTTGATTTTAAACTTTTGAAATAGTTGCAATATTTGCACTATCGTTACAATAATGCGTGCTGTAATTGAGAAGGAAATAGCACTTATTATGCATGAAACGTCATTGTTGGTGCATAAATACATAATTGTCAGACAATTGATCTAATCCTATAAAAGCCATGCGCTCTTTACACGTGGTCTTTTAAGTTGTAGCTTGCAAAGCAAAAAATGCCAAAACAAGCCAAATCTTCTATAGCGAAAGTTAGGAAAACTTGCCAGGAATATCCGGATGAGTTTTCGGCAACTCCTGCCGGCGACTTGCGATGCAACCTTTGCGACGTGTAAGTCAAATGCGACAAAAAGTTTTTTGTGGAAAGCCACCGAAAAAGTAAGCAACACCAAGGAAAATTGGAGACGAAGAGCAAATCTCAAAGTAAGCAAACCTTTTTACAGTTCGATCAAGTAAACTTCAAGGAACAGGTTGTTTCTTCATTCTTAGCTGCAGATATCCCACTTCATAAACTGAACCATCCTTCTTTAAAGTCTCTGTTTGCTAGAATGGAAAAAGTATTGCCTTCGGAGACTGCAGCCCGGGCATGTGTTGCTAAATTGGCATGCAAAAAGAGGAACAAATTCAAGAATTACTTCGTGAAAAAAAATTTTTTTTTGATTGTGGATGAAGCAGAGGTTGCTACACAAAAGTATATTAGTGTGCTTGTGGGCAGCTTAGATGCTCCAAATCAGACATTCCTCGTTAATTGCCATCCACTTGACAGCGGTCGCAATGTTAATAGCACTATTATTCTGCACACTGAGGATGACATATTGCGACAACTTGAAATATAACGCGAGAATTTTTCATTTTTCTTGACTGATGCTGCTCGGTACATGTTTTCGGCTGGAAAGACATTAAAAGAATTATACCCTTCTTTGATGCATGTCACTTGCGTTGTGCACTTACTACATAACTGCGCTATGCCGTGTGCGTGCTCATTTTAAAAATATTGATGAAGTAATAGCAACGATCAAGGCAGCAACAATCAAAAACAAAGATCGCAAGAAATGATGCTGGTCTTTCATCTCCTCCTGACCCTGTAATTACAAGATGGGCAACTTGGCTTAGAGCTGCCTTATATTATAGTGAGAACCTTCCAGCTGTTCGTACCATTGTCAACAATTGGACAAGTGCAGGCCTCTTAGTCAGCAGAGCAAAAGACGCTATCAATGTGGAAGGTTTGGTGTCGGACTTGGTTAAAATAAATCAACACCGGACTCTAGCAGCCAACGTAGAGTTCTTAGAAGGAAGTGCCTGCACAATAACCAAAGCATACGGACTGCTGAAGAATACGCAATTCGATCATGATCCTTGCGCAATTAAAGACTGCATTAACAAACGACTATCCAACTCTGATTTAGAAACAATAATAACTGTACCAACTTGACAATTGACCCAACAAGCTACGCACTATTACAAAAAGCCCAGCCAACCTCTGCTGCTGTTGAGAGGTCGTTTTCTGTGCTCAATAAATTACTGAGAAAAGACAGAAATTTTGATGTTAAAAACGTAAAAAAATATATGATGCTATATTACAATAAAACGTCCTTGTAATTATATTGCGTGGCTTTCGTTAAAAAAATCATAGACATACTGTTGGTGTACAGTACAGTTGCGATAGCAACGCAATTTTTGTTTTACACTAATTGATACCGGTACATACAATGACTCGTTATCCTAGGTTTGAACGTCATGCGTCGCTTTGTTGCATTAGCTTCAACACTGAGTAATTGAGAAAATGTTCGAAGTAGGCTACCTTTTTCTTTAAAAACTTATGTAAACTGCAGATTATAAAACATATTTAATTAATAAAGTGCAACAAGACATAAATAATACGCGGAAGCGGTTAAGTCAAAATAAAGTCAAAATTTTACTAAAATAAAGTCAAAAATATATTTTTTTAGGTCAAAAAAAAAGAAAAAAAATGGCCGTACTGATGATACAAATTTGTTTTTTAGTGAAAACTGCTATGAAAGAGTGTTTCAAGTCGCGAACGCTGAGTTGAAAAGTGCTGATAACTGGCTCACAGCAAATAAACTTTCGCTTAATATTAATAAAACTAATTACATTGTGTTCCGCACTCCGCAGAGCAAATTCCCTGATAAACATGCTCTTCAATTGCGAAAAAAAGATATCAAGAGAGTCGCTTCTCTAAAATTTGTGGGCATTATAGTGCATGAACATTTACCCTGGAAACCTCACATGGAAGCGCTGTTGAAAAAAATTCAAATTACTTGTAGTGTTGTAAACAAGGTTCGAAATCATCTAAATCAACGTATCTTACTGTTGCTGTATAATTCAATGATAAAAAGCCATCTTCAATATTGCATTGTAACTTGGTGTAATGGAAATAAAACGATGATTAAACACCTTCAAACTGCTGTTAATAAGTTTATTAGAATAATATTTGGGTTAAACGCTAGGGATAGTGTAAAAGATGTGATGCAAAAGCACAGTATTTTGTCTATAAATCAGTTAGAAGAATTAGAAATGGCCAGCTTTATGTATAAATATTTGCACGGTGACTTGCCTGAAACTTTTAAAAATCTTCTTGTTGATAACTATTTGGACGGTAGCAACTCTCGTCAAACAAGAAGTCAGTCTAAACTTTTCCCTCGCTTTTGCTAAATCGAATTAACAAAACAGTCGCTAAAATATTGTGGCCCGCTGACTTGGAATTCCATTCCAATAACTGTACGGAAAATTAAATCGTACAATTCATTTAAAAAAGAGATAGAAAAACAGGTTTGCCTACCATCCAGTTAAATTGCGATTTCCTGTAATACCTCTAGTATTTTCAAGCAATCGATATTTATTTGCGGTAACATTAAAATACAAACATACGAAATACGAAGAGAAAAAGAAAAAATATAAGACCGCAGGGAGACGGCGAGTGGACCTTCCGGTCATCTAGTCAGCTGCCACCCTATAGTCGTTATTTGAAAAATTTTGAATGGATTCTTGATCAACCAGAGCTGGATGATAAATTAATAATTACAAAGAATGGAACAGTACACCATAAATTTATTGGTCGTTTTAAACGTAAAATTCAATCAAGTGTTTTTTGTATCGCTTTTTGAATGAAATAGGCGAGGTGGTTTGGATTTCTGGGGGTATATCATTCCAAATTTTCACTCCTTGGTACCTTATGCATTTTTGTAAACGGTTAGTCCGGAAGCGAGGAATATATAAACAGTTGGTTCGGGATGGAGTAGATCTTGCGTTTTTTTGAGACACCTCGCTGGTTAAGGAAAAATAGCCGGATAGAGTGAACGATAATTTATTATTAAAGTGCGCGTGGACAAATTTCCCTATTTCAAGCATAGAGTCTATTTAATAAAAAAGTCAAATCGTATGATTTAGCCGATGCAGATTTCTGCTGTTAGTTTTTGTTGTTACAGGTTCCAACTCTTCAAGTATCCTGCTCCAAGACCATTTCAAGACCCCATTGTTCACTTTCATGCCTATTAGTGTACTTTCTATCGTTTTTTTTTAAATCGATATTAGTATTTTTGAAAAACAAAATCAGCTTTGCTTAGCGCATTATCGTAGGGATTTGAATAAATTCACAGATTAGAGTCGTGTCACTTATCAATAACCACTCAAAAGCATAAGTTAAAATTGATTGATGTCACTGTGGCTTTGCAAAATGAATTTGTCTTGGGTACTGACATAAAACGACATCCGACGACAGGGATTTGTTCCTTGAGACGTAATGGAGCTATCTCTTAACTGTCGCTGCTCCCGGATCACCCTTGGGCAAGGTGTAGCATCTCTTAGCCTCCCTATCTGGGGTTGCAGGTTTGAAGTTACAAGAAGTTGTTGACACACAAAAAAATGTTTTTAATTGTTTTTTTAGTTACGTGTGTGTGTGTGTGTGTGTGTGTGTATTACATTCGTTGATTTCAAAAAAAAAATACGACACTCGTAAGAGGTTATACTAAGGTGCAGCGACAATGCATTTCTTTTATTTTATTAAACAATTTTTTATTATACAATTTCGGTAGAGAGGTGCTTTTTACAAACCACAAAGCACTTAGTGCTAAGAACACCACAGGGTTTAACATTTTTAAGGTACAGGTACCTTAAAAATACACCTGTACCTTAAAAATGTTAAACCACATCTGTGCACCTGTACCTTAAAAATGTTAAACCCAGTGGTGTTTTTAGCACTAAGTGCTTAGTAATTTTTTATTAACTGAAGTATGTTTCAACGTATATCGTTTTGTCGCTGTTACCAATTTTTCGACCATTGTTTTTGTTTGCTGTTTTTGTTTGTGTTAGCTTGGTCTTAAATGAAATAAACTACTACTACTTCCTTGGCCAACAGTTCAGCACAACTTTTCCATGCGCTCATAGATTCATGTATCGAAAAAGCACATTTCATAAAGTCATAACTAAACAGTTTTTCCTCTTCATCCGAAGTGTTGTGCAACATCATGTTTCTGTATAGGCTTGCGAAATTGCCACAGGCCTTCTTGGGCTCCGATTGTTTCGCGCTCTAAAGTCCCTTCAAGTTTAAATGAGTAGGTCTGCAAAGTGCAATTGTGCAAACCCAACTTACATCTTTCAACTCAACAAAAAAGCGAACAGGTTTGCTAAAGGGTAGCTTAGCGGTGTACAGGAAAAACAAAAACCTATTTATAGCATACGTTTGGGCCACATTTTTCTTCAGAACCCCTACCCAAGTTTCGTTAAAGTGATGATCTACCTGGGCTTTGTTTTTCTTGAATTTGACCTGACTGTATAACTTTTTAAAATCTTTTTATGCTTTAACAATGTTATTCGTTGTCGCATCATATTGGTCATGCGGAGTGAGCATTCTCCTGCTGGGCTTTCCATAGAACATCAAAATTTTAAACAGTTTGATGGGTTGTTGTGCCCCTCTTTGCATCATAATTACCGTACTGTAATTGCATCTTTCCCGACTAAAAATAGTCAGACGTTAAATTTTGAGATAGCATTATTCGGCAATGTAGTAGAGATGGGCGAATAGTAATCATTCGTTAAAAAGTAACGGTTAACAAGAAGTAACGGATAGTAACAGATTCGTTTTGTCAAAATACCGATACCAAATTGTATTCGTTTGCCATCCAGGGCCGAAACTAGGCAATGCGTGGTCTCCCCCGAAATCATCTTACGGGGCCCCGACGTCCAATTTTCCCCCAAACATCGGGTGAAGACCAAAAAAAAGGTCTTCACGCCTTTCGACGTCTTTTCTAAAGTAATCACTTGGAACTGTTACTCAAAAGTAACGGCTAAGCTCATCTCTACTCTAGAGAAAATATTCCATACTTTTTATCCCATACTTGTATTCGTTTAGGTAATCACGAATCGATGTTTGGGGGGAAACTGATCGTCGGAAGGCGTCAAGACCTTTTTTTTTTTATTTTTGGTCTTCACCCGATAATTGAGCGAAAATTGGGCTTCGGAAGCGTGAAGACCTTTTTTTATTTTTGGTCTTCACCCAATAATTGAGGGAAAATTGGGCGTCCGAAACGTGAAGACCTTTTTTTTGGGGGGTCTTCATCCAATAATTGAGGGAAAATTGGACGTCGGTAGGCGTGAAGGTTTGGTAGAGATGTGCTTAACCGTTACTTTTAAGTTGTTAGTGATTACTTTTAAGTTCTAAGTGATTACTTTTAAGTTCCTAGTGATTACTTTAGAGTCTAAGTAAACACTAAGAGTCTACTTTAGAGTCTAAAGTAAACACTTAGAACTTAAAAGTAATCACTAACAACTTAAAAGTAACGGTTAAGCATATCTCTACCAAACCTTCACGCCTACCGACGTCCAATTTTCCCCCAAACATCAAGTAAAGACCAAAAAAAAGAAAAAAAAAGGTCTTCACGCTTCCGACGCCCAAGTTTCCCCCAAACATCGGGTGAAAACCAAAATAAAAAAAAGGTCTTTGATTCGTGATTACCTAAACGAATACAAGTAACAGATATAAAGTATCGAATATTTTTTCTAAAGTAATCGCTTGGAACCGTTACTCAAAAGTAACGGTTAAGCACATCTATACGATGTAGTAGCTCATTTGGAGGGGGGTTGTGCCATGGCCCTCGCGTTTGGTTATGCCTTTTAGTCAAATTGCCCAGTAAATGAAACAGGGTATCTTCTTTTGGTGGCTTATGTAGTTTGTGTTTCCTGTTTTTAAGGTGGGCTATAAGGGTCATCGTTTAGAGATTAGTCTAAATCAAGCCCAGCCCCTATTCTTGGAAAACTTCCTGCGCCAATTCATCATCATGCGCAAGGCAAACGATTGCCGGGTTTCGAATTTTGTTGGAAAAAAATATAGCCTACTGTACTTTGTAAGAAGAAAATTTTGTTTGCAATTTCATGGGAAGTCTTGCTATGCCAAGTCTGTCAACAGTGGCGGATTAAGGGGGGGGGGGAAGGAGAGGGCTGAAGCCTGGGGCCCCACTACATTTAGGGCCCCCACAAATTTACATTTTTCTAAAAGTTTTTTTTTGATAAAAAATATTTTCGATTTTTAAAAAAGGTCTTCACTTGCAGTAACTACCAAAGTTTTTAAAATTTTGGCGCTGAGGGGTTGGGGCCTTGGGAGTAAATGTGATATGTTGTTAGTTAACTCATTATTAATATTTATAAGCAAAAATCTTTTTAAAGTAAGAATCGCAGTTGCTATCAGCAACATTATTGCTTTGTAGATCGCGGACAGCAATTTTTTTCAAAGAAAAGTTATCCGCTTTTCGCCGATTCAAACGTCACAATAAAGAATAAGATGAATGTTAATTCAGGTAGTAATGAACGAACGATGACACCTAATTGCCACCTGCCAGCAAGAGTGCCAGACTACAGTTGAGGTTATACAAGCAGAAAATGTTTAATATCACTGAAGAATCTAGCGTTAAAAATTATTGCACATCGTACAACGGTAGGTTAGCTGCAACATCTAGGCTTCATAACTGTACACTCTAGAACAGACATGGGCAAACTACGGCCTGCTGGTCCTTTTATTCTGGCCCGCCGGCACTTACACAAACTTAAACTCCCACCGTGAATTGAGCGGAAGGCCTTTTTTTTTCCTTAAGAGATCATGGATGGCAAAATTTTTTCAACAAAATAAGCCTCAACGGTGCAAAACTGGAATAAAAAACGAGGTGAAAACCTTTCATTTTGGAGATCACATTTGTACGTGAACCGTGGTTTCTAAAAAAAGTCTTCACCTTGTTTTCCACTCAGCGTGCGGCCCGCGGCTTCAACAGTTTTTCCAAAGCGGGCCCTTTGTGTAAAAAGCTTGCCCACCCCTGCTGACCTGCTCTAGGATAAGTGGTAGTTCCAGCTTTAATGTGAAAGAATAAAATTTATTGCAGAGAGCAGTAGCATAGTATAGTTTGGTTTTTATAAATAAGACATAGCTATATTTCAAAACAGGATAAAAACAGCGGCGGCGCTAGCTTCACGCTAGTGATAGGAAAAAACAGCAGCACTGACGCTAGCGAATTATTAGCATAACGGATAGCGACGCTAGTGCCCAGCTCTGCCTATACATTAATAATATGATTATTGACTGTTATTAGTTGATCAGTCGCTTTCTTTCTTGATTGTTTTGAGTAAAAGATAAAGCCATCTAGGCTTCTGCATTTCCATTGAATCGATTTACCGAATCTTTGTTTATTATAAAAGATTATTCGAAATAAAAACTTTTTTTGAAGTGATTTTCCATTTTTATCCTCCATTCACGAGAAAGCGAGTTTTATCGCTATACGTCAGATTAGATATCCTCACTCGCTTGGGAGTTAACTTTTCTGAGGTTCCTTTTCTTGTCTTTTGTTGAATTTGCTGCTTGTTCAAGCCACCAAGCAGCGACAAACATCGTAAATTGATTTTCTTCATCTTTATCATCCTATCGCAAGAAAGCGGCGGCAGCGCTATGCGTTGGACGTATCCAGACCTTTTGAATTCATTATGGTCGACATAAAAACGGCGCTCCAGACCGTTCGGTCACGCTGCCAACGTGACCAAGAACGGTTTTAAAATGATTCAATTTTTTTGATTCGTTCAAGTACCGTACGCGTAAAAACGATTGTAAAATTAAACAAAGAGCAATATAAACCCATTAAACTGATAGGGTAAATCGATGTAATTGAAGTGCACTAATTGTTTTTAACAAAGAATAATATATTTAATCTTACTCAGTAGGACTCAAAGGCAGTAATTGAGCGTGCTGAACAAATTACAAAAAGTTCATAGTGGTGTTTTTACGCTACTAATCAACATTGATATTGTTTTGTTTTTTGAGGCTGTTCTTTCGGTTTATAATTATTCCCATTTTATTTCGTATAAGCTTTCGCTGAACTTGGGAAAGAGGGCCCCATTATTAAATTAGCCCAGGGCCCCACGTACTGTTAATCCGCCCCTGTCTGTCAACCACGGCGCCATGTAAAAACCAATCGATTGCTAAGTTTCGGATTTCGTTAAAGAAAATAACTGGCAACTCCTTGGCAAGCCGAGCTGTACCAAGTAATTTTAACTCGGCTTCAAGTTAATTCCGCGAGATTACAAGGTGTTGAATTTGGTAAAAGAAAGTACCTGGCAATCACTTGGGGAGCCTTGCTGAGCCAAAAATTCAAATTCAAAATTTATTATTTGTTGTCGATTCATGGCGCTCGAAAAAATACAACACCAAATAGCTAACAACAATCAACAACAGGCAACTGCGAAGTGACCACAGTGGTCTTCGAGTCGAGCAGCTATATCTACTGGAAATTAAATCTATAGCTAAAAGTCAGGTGTCGCATTGGGAAAGGAGTCCAGATTCCCTATGCAATCAGAATAGTATTGACTATTGAGTGTCCATTTATTCAACTACGTTCCTAATTTAAAACAATGAAATTTAGTTAATTGGAGGATATATATTTGAAAGAAACTTTGTATATTCTATCTTAAATTTATTAAAAGGTAACTGTTTAAACGGTTGGGGTATTTCGTTTCATCTTTTAACTCCAATATATTTAAAAGATTTTTGTGATCTCGTGGTGGAATATCTAGGTATAGAAATTGCCTTTGACGAATAATTACGGGTGGAGTGAGTATGAACGTTAGACACATCAGTAAAGTAATTACTAAAGTGTGTTGGCAACATTCGTTGGAAGGCGGGAGGCCGGGAGCTAAGGGGGATTGAAGCCCCCCCTACATTTTTTTCAGCCCCCCCATAGAAATTTTGAGCCCCCCTTCAGCCCCCCCTTTCAAAAATTTACAACTACAGTACACCCTATTGCACTTCAACGATAGCTTATGGCGTCACTTGTTATTTGTTTCTTTTCTTTAGTGATACCATCAAACCAACGTAGGCTTACTAACTTTTGCAACTTCGTGACAAAAGAGAACAAAATCGCAAAAACTGTTGGATTTCATGGTAACTTCGTGCACAAAACTTTTAGAGCTTTATTATGATATCACAGTAAAATTTTCTCCAATTTTAGTAGAAACGTCTGGGCAAGTGACAGTGAAACAACAAAATATCAAATTAGAATTAGCTAGCTTATTCTAGTAGAAGTGGCGTAGCGAAAAATTTTAGGAGGTGTGGGGCCATCATTTCCACAAAATTTTCAAGCGTATTTTTTTCCGACAGAACAAATTTGAACCTGATTGAGAAACAAGAAAAGCTCTATCCGGGATCAAGCTCTCCGAAAAATTTTAAAAAATTTACATGCTGCGAATGGCTATTTTAGCGCTTTTTGAATAATTTTCAGGCAAATTTTGCTTAAAATTTTGATCCTAATTTGGAGTGCTTCGCCAAATTATTATCCTAAGCGAGCTCGTATAGCGCATTGATCGCTTTCTCGTGATAGAAACATAAATATGCCATTAAATACAAAAAAATACGATGCATTTTGTTCGCACATTTTCGATTATGCGTGCATAAGCCCAGGAGCGTATTTAGGGGGGGATCATTGGGCCATGCCTCCCCTTTTGACTCTGCTTTTTAGTAAAAAAGAACAAAATTAATGGTGCCAAGTGACGGAAATTTGCCAGACTCTTTTGATGGTTTCTCTAGCTTATGGCCAGGGACGGATCCAGGGGGGTAAAATGAGAAGTATGCATTTTCTCACCAGCCGTTTCTAAAACTGCTTTTGTTGTAGCCTATACAATTTTTCCATAATTTCGAACCTCTTTGATAGCAATAAGCCTCACGTCTAGCACGCACAACCGAAAATGTGCGAACAAAATACAATATATTTGGCGAAGCACTCAGAATTTGAGTCAAAAAATTTAAACTAAATTTACGTGAAAATTATTTAAAAAGCACTAAAATAGCCATTACAACATAAAAAGTTTCAAAATTTTTTCCGGGGGAGCATGCCCCCGGACCCCCCCAGAGCTTTTGTTGTTTCTCAATCAGCTTTCAATTTGTTCTGCCAAAAAAATACGTGTAAAAAATGTGGAAATTATGGTTCCCCTCCTTTTGAAATTTCTCGCTACGCCACTGCTTAAGGCGTAAGGCTTATCGCTATCGAAGAGGTTCGAAACTACAGAAAATTTTATACATTAAAAACAGTTTTGAAAATGGCAGGTGGGAGGGTGCATACCTTTCATCATAAATAAATAAATAACTGAGGTTATTTTAAAATTATATTGAACAGAAAATTCAACGGTAATTGAGGGAGACTGCGAAGTGAGCTTGTGCTCTTCGAGTCAGCAGCCACCCGTTTAATATGTCAATTGCGATCGGCTCCAGCCGCAAAACGAACCCGTCACGTAGGATCTGTCACCTGCGCGCGGTACCGCTAGGCCATGTCGCTGACAATCCTAGTTCAACTCCCCTGGATTCGCCCCTCTGGCCTGACCATAAGCTACAGAAACCATCAAAAGCGTTTGGCATATTTCAGTCACCTAGCACCATTAGTTTTGTTCCTTTTTATTAAAAGGCGGAGTCAAAAAAAAAAAGGGTAATGGCACAATGCCTCCTTTCTAATTATACGCTCCTGCCTAGCAGCCTAAGACTAGGAGCTTGTAAACAGGTAATGAGTTCATTTAAAGCTATAAGCTAGAGGAAAGCTTGAGCTCATCAAGCTGTCTCCAAGTGACTTTTACTGAATTTAAGTGCATGGCACGCTTGACGTAAGTTGCGATAACAAGGAAGGAGGTCTGGGGGGCTTCGCCCCCCAGACGTTGGTATGGTAGCACAAATTTCAGTCCCCCCCCCTCTACTTAAAAGTACTTCCAACGCCCTTGCTTAAAACCAAAACCAGTCTTAAACCTTCATCACTGATAATGGACTCAAATTATATAAATATCCCTGGATATTAGATTGGATGTTTGCAGTTATCAAGCTTGGAGAGACCGTGAGTATTGTCCAAGTAGCATGGACTTTTTCCCTTTTCTTTAGGGCTAGCGTTTTGTAATACAGTAGCTCTTGATAAATTTAGCTAGGTTTGCATGGGAATAGATTCCGCTGCAGAAGCGAAAATGGCAATCGCACTAGGGGGCTCTTTTGACGCGAAAGATCGTGTGTGGGCAAATCCAACTGTCCACTGAACTGTTACCTCCAAAGCAAGATTTCGCTAATCTTCCTCCACCGCTGTACGAACCAAAAGACCTAATATCTACCTTGGCAAATCGGTATTTTGCTTCCACGATAGCCATTAAAACAAAACGAAACAATCCTCGCAGCCTAGCTGCTGACAGCAAACAATTTACTTACAGCGTTAAGTAATCTACGTTGTGATCATCGATGGCGGAAGCATTTCTGAAGTGGGGGGCCGAAAACCAACGACCAGATTTTCTTCACCTATAACCAGGGCCGGTAGTGGCGTAGCGAGAAATTTTAAAAGGGGGAGGGCATAATTTTCCCATTTTTTCCAGCCTATATTTTTCGGCAAAACTAATTTGAAGCTGATTAAGAAACTAAAAAACTTTTAGGGGGTCCGGGGGCAGGCTCCCCTGGGAAATTTTTGAAAATTTACATGCTGTAAAAACTATTTTAGTGCTTTTTGAATAATTTTCAGGCAAATTGTGTTTAAATCGTTTGACTTTAATTCTGAGTGCTTCGCCAAATATTTAATTATATACGTGCTTAAGGCGTAAGGCTTATAGCTATCGAAAAGGTTCGAAATGGAAAAATTGTATGCATCAAAAACATTTTTGAAAATGGCTTGTGGGAGGATGCATATTTCTCAACCGACCCCTCTGGATTCGCTTCTGGCCATAAGCAACAAAAATCATCAAAAGAATCTGGCATATTTCAGTCATTAGTATTGTTCTTGTGTACTAAAAGACAGAGTCAAATGGGGGGGGGGGGGCATGGCACAATGGCACCGCCCCTAAATACGCTCCTAATTGAGGGCCTTATTTAGGCAATGAGAAGCCCTAGGCTATTTGATCACACCGATTGGAAGAGCAAAAAAGGTCTTCACGTCCTCGGACGTCCCTGTTTTCACTGAAAATATCGGTATAGTGAAGAGCAAAAAAAAGGTAGGCTATAGGCCTACACGTCCTCAGATGTTCTGTTTTCCGCTGAAAGTATCGGTGGAGAGAAAAAAAGATCTTCATTGTTCGTGATGAGGCCCCCCATTTTCTCCGACTGTAGGTTTCAGCCTGATTAGCATATACGCAAGGTTATCACCAGTCCACACCAAAAAATAATCACGCTGCTATTACGAGGACGAAATAGCAGGTTACCAAAACGTCCGCAGATTCCTATTTTTTCCGCTAGAAATTGGTGAAGACCAAAAAAAAAGAAGGTCTTCACGTCCGCAGATTCCAATTTTTCCGGTGGTTTAACAACTTTTGAAGTGAACGTCATGACATGATTAAGGAACGCTTTTGTTGTTTTCCAGTCAAGCTTTGTAGCCCTCTGAAAACAGTCCCGTGCGGCTTATGGCCCTCAAGTTTGGGAACCACTGGATTGAGAAATTAAAACAAATTTCAAAATGCTGAAATTAACTAAGGAACAAAAAACAAAACATATTTTTCTTCGATTTTTTGTTCATTTAAAGAAAAAAGCATTTGAACTAAGACATAAAGCACGAGATTCAAAAATAAGCACGTCTAATAAGCACATTCACGTTTTGTAAGACGTTGCCCTTGAAAACAAACACAAATCTTAGAAATAAGCACGAAATGGTAACCCTGCCTATACGTAAATCCGGCCCTATGCCTACAATCCATATTTAGCCTGTCCACATGTGACATGTCCAATTTATGTGGGCTTCAGACTCACGGTTCTTGCTTCTAGTTTCTGTTCTTTCCACCCCACAAACAAAATTTTAAAGAAAACATCTCTGGATATAAGCTCTTTTCTGAGTTTTAAATTTGATGGTAGGCATATTAAGTTTCAAATACATTATTGCAGAGGCAATATTGTAGAAATAAACGAGTAAATTAGGGCCCCCCAGGGCCTCCCCTGAAGAAAAGTGAGGGGGCCAGGGCCCCCCCCCCCGGTTCCGCCACCTATGGTTGTGATAAAAGTATTTTACTTGCTTCCACGATAGCTATTAAAACAAAACAAAAAAATCCTCGTAGCCTAGCTGCTGACAGCAAACAATTTACTTACAGCGTTAAGTAATCTACGTTGTGAAAACGGTTTTCAGGCATTAACGTCGTGAATTGAAAATAAACTTACGACGTTAATGCATTTTCGTTGTACTTTAGGCAAAAGTACAACTGTGAACCGGCCTTAAGTCAGAGTTGGCGAGTCGGAATTGGGAGTCGGAGTCGTGGGAGTCGAGGTTTTTCTTGGGAGTCGGAGTCAAAAAATTATGCTGGCCAGAGTCGAGAGTCGGAGTCGAAACAACGCTTGTCAGAGTCGAGAGTCGGAATGGATTTATCTTATGCATAGTGTTTGCGGGGCCTTCTCGTAACAGGAGGATAAAAAAAAAAATTAGTCAATTACTTTGACCTATTTAACTTGTAGAAAATGCTTATCGAGCGAAAGCCACAATAATGTAGTTTCCAAGAAGTGGAATTTCGTACACCATGAAATGATGCAGAATACAATCATTGCGTTATGAGGTTTTCACTGCCAATCACAATGGCAAATTATGGTTTTTTATGGCAAATTGTGTCTGGTTTATAAAGTTGAGGACTCGTAAGGAATTGTACCCGGAATTTATGTTTTCGAGTCGACTGTTGAGTTGATTGATTGCGCCTGTGTCTGAACCTCGTGATTGCCTGTTCTGAAACTTGCGTGTTTTTTGTGCTTCACTGACCAGTGGGATGGCGAGATTGTTGAATACTCGCTGGTGCACAATAGCTTGGTGAGCTATTGGCAGATTGCAGTCTGATTTTGGTAGTCCACAGAGTAGCATGGTATGAATGAGTGAGTGAAGTTGGAGATTTTCGCAGTTTTGCAGAACTTACGGCAGTATAGTTTTTTTGACGGGGAAGGCGTGGTTAGTTAGACTGGGATCAGGTAAACCTTAGTCCTTTTTTGCAGCTCGGTTTTCTGGTATGTGTATAAAATTTAATGCTTAAGTTTGAGAAAAGCAACTTCTTGTGGTTCGAATTTCTTAGTTGTAGTTTTGTTCATGCTTGTTGGAAATATCGTTGGTCCGTCAAAGATTTGGTAAGTTTACTCATTTTACGCACTTTATTTAAAATTGTTTGTTTCTCCTAATATTGCTATAAAGTCTATACCTGTAATTACGTCGCTGAATTTTGTGACAGAAATGAAATAATGCTCATTTTGGCTATAAGAAGTATTTTCCATCTCAAATCAGTTAATGTTAAAATGATATTTCTGCGTGTTTATTTTTGTTTGTAGGCTAATTGAATTATTCATTGTTGCCTTGTGTTTAATTTATATCACAGGAATAAAAGTCGAATGGTGAAATTGATTGCGAAACTTGAAAGTTTTTTCCCATTCAACGATATACCATCACTGAACTCCAACGTTAGGCCAACGAGGCGTCGCCTGTGATAGAAGCGACGCAATACTGTGTCTTATCGCAGTTTTGGAATTGCGTCGGAGAAAGCTGACAACCATATTGTGCAAATGTAGAGTAGAGGTGTTAGCTTTATAAATTCAATGAAAATCTTTCATATACATATTTCAGCATAATCATAACATACAAATTACGATATTACTCAATCTCCTGACAGCTTCTGTTTTGACCTTATTAGATCTCATCAGAGGAGCTTGCTGTAGTCTCGGGTGAAGATCTTTAAACTCAAAGTGAAGGAACTTCAGAAATCTTGTGTTGGTGGTACCACAACACAAAAGACTTCCAACCCTCCAAAGTGCTCAAATCGCATAAGCGATGAGCTATGCGCAATGCTAGGACAGGGAGGTCTTATCAGAGGATTTCAGAGTAGTCTGGGGTGAAGATCATAGACGTCTTAAATAGAAGGACTGGCGACTGCCATGCTCGGTATTTCAAACTTGGGTCCCAAATTTTTAACGAGGTTTTCTAAAAAAGTATGTTTAAGAGCAGATAGAAGCGTGAAACTTGGCATGTACCTTAAGCATTCCATAAATGTTCCAAAATGGGTATCGATGGGGTGATGACGACACAGTAGCGGTGATAACGAACCTTTAAATGCAATTTTAGCGTAGTTTTCTCAAGCTATTTGTGCGTTTGTTTTTTATTTTTTTACATACCTTGGGCGCTCAAAACATTGTCGATAGCTGGTTCTTTCGATAGCTGCTGTAGAAAATCTTTTAATGAACGGAGCAGTGGAAAGCATAAAAATTTAATGGTCTACCCCAGGTAATTGGATAATAGGGGGGTCCTGTTCAAACTTGGGCCCACTCATTGGTTTGCAACTCATGTGAAGTTAAAACTTCATTTTAAGCTATCTTTAAGCTTACATTCAATTACCAAGAAAATCAAATGTCGATGGCGTCATCATAGAATGAATGATGACGTCACTTGAAAACGAACATTGTCATCATTTTACTACATTTTTTTCATTCTCTGTTAAGTTTTCAGATTTAACTCAAACTTATCACGTTTTTTGGCTCTAACGTATTAAAAGCACACTACCTGGTTGAATTATGCAGTACTTTATATAGCAATAAACTCCTTTTTCTGCTCGGAATAAAGCATATTATTAAGATATTACCTGTTATAAATGCAGGAATTTTAAAAACACGAAAAAGTACTGATTACCGTGTAGAAGGAGGCTTGTCAAAATTAAAGTCAATCAATTGCCCCTGTCCAATGTGTGGGCCTATGTGTGACACATAAATAAATTCTGAATGAAGAGCGTCAAACATGTGCCACATAATCACATACTGAGTGAAGTAAAATATTTGTTTAAAATAATCTAACCTAGTGCAAATTTAATTGCCAAGTTTCTCCCTCCTCAAACACCCAAGCTGTTTTTTTCTATCACTCTTGTACAATCTAAATTTCGGTAGATCACATACTAAACCAGCGCCAAGCTGTGTTTACTGAGTGGGCCTCCGCAACATGATGTAAGAGGAAATGCTCCCAATATTCATAAAGTTTTTCGCGATTTGCGACAAACGAAGCAATAAATAATACCGTTTGTACTTACGGCATTGACACAACATGCAAAACGGAGCTAGGCTGGGTTTTCTGCATTATTACCAGCGAAAGTTAGGTCAATAAAATTTATTAAATTCCGCAATGCAATGAAAGATGGAACTGCACAAAGTCGAATAATTGCCGCAATGGAGTTTGCATAGGTAAAACAAGAAGCTATTATGACGTCATTAAAATGGTATAAAAATAATTCAAAATTTATTTGTGGTACCTAATAATGACAAATTTTGGGGGTGTTTGTAAATAATCGAGGATTCGGGTCACTTACCCTGGTCCAATCAACCTCAAGTTTTCAAAAATTGTGTGTGAGTAAATCATACACGTCGTCAGAAAGTAAAAAATCAAAGCTTCAAAAATCGTGGAGAAATTTCAACATAACTTTCTGGTACCCAAGTTTAAAATACCGAATTTCCTTGTCACCAGTCTTTTTATTTTAGACGTTCGTGTTGAGAAACCTCAAAATCAAATTTAAGGAACTTCAAAAATCTTTTGTTTGTGGTACCACAAAACAAAAGACTTCCACCCCTGCCAAAGTGCTCAAATCGCATAAGCGATGAGCTATACGCAATGCTAGGACAGGGGGCCCCAACAAAACTATAGAACAAATCAACAAAAGACCGTGAAACGATTTACCAGATTTGTCCATTGGGCATATTTCTCTGTCCCATCCTATCCCATAGCAATTCATGCCTGCCCAATGCCCATCCCACCTCATGGGATTCTCATCAAAATACAATGTAACAAAAGTTATTACATTTATTAAAATTTAGGTATAACATGTACTAGACAGAACCTGTTTCTTTTACTGTTTTTTTTTTTTTCGGTAAAATTTCGGTCATAGTCCAAATTAAATTCGTAAAAACCAAAACAATTAAAGCCATTTCGGTCAATTGACCAAAGTAAATATTATCTTGCCAATATGCAAGAAACAATTACAAACGGACTACCGGTATCACAGTGTCAGGTTTAACAGACATCAAACTGATTGCTAGTTTATATTTGTGTTGCGGTTACAAAGGAGTAGATGTATATTTCGTTTAACGTCTTGTTACTTCAAACATAACCGAAAAAAATTGAAATGGCTGAAATTTTTGTAAACAGTTAGGTCAGTTGACCGAAGTCAAATTTTGAAAAAAATACCCCAGGACAAGACTACATGTAAGAAGTAAGACAAAAAAACAATTATTGACAAGCTTGTAGAAACGATATTAAAAAAAAATATTTCACAAAAAAATTAGACTAAAAATAATTTTTTAAGGGAAAAAAGAACAAAACTTAAAGCCAAGTATGACGTTATCAAGAGGCTATCACATGGCTTCTGTCCCATAGACCCTATAGGAAATGCAATGCATGCTATCCTATACCGGTACGTACCATTCCATGGGAATCCCACTTTCATGGGCAAGCCTGTGATTTACAATTAAACGCTTCATACGTAGAAGCACAAAACAAAATTCCTACCTGTTTGTGGCTTATCTTGAGGTTGATAAGCACTTTCACGACCGTTCTGGTTCGCTACTTGCAGGGTCACTTTTATTGGTTCCTTTTCTGAGAACGAAACAGTGTCAAATCGGTTGAAAACAACTAAAGCTAACCAATAATCACTGGCGGATCCAAGCGGCAAAAGGGGTCAAGCGTACCCTCTAAAGAGAAATGTATTAAAAGTACTTGTAGACGCACCAATTAACCGCAAATAAATTATTTTTTGGAATCTGAGATTACCAAAAAACAATTCTGAACCCTTCCACGACACCGATACGTCAACATTAATTCTTAGCAAGTTTATTGAATATTGAAATTAATACGTACTATTTGGATCGTCAACATTGCGACGCATCATATAGAGTGAAGGTTCTTTATCAGTAGCCATATTTCTTAATAAGTTTTGCTGAAAAGTAAATAACTAAACGAATTAAAAACTGTAGGAGTAACTCGGATCTAGGGACACATCCAGAAAAAAATTGGGGAGGGAGGGTGTGTGGCAAAAATCAAACGTTTTTTTTTTAAATCCTGCATGACGCCTTTTTAGGAAAGACAACACCAAGAGGTTTATGAGAAGATCCAGCCCGACCCTAATTATGATTTTGTTGGCATATTTTACGGTAACTGTTGATAAACTATTTTGCTCATTAAAACACTCCACTAAAAGTTACTAAATTACGGAGAAGTAATGATATCGTTATTTGTACTCACAACAACGTTGATCTATCCGCAAAATTTGACAGATTTCACTTTTTAGTGAAACATAAAGAAAAGTACAGACAAATTTTAGAAGTTGACACACAGTTACAAAAATTTTATGCCTTATCTTTAATTACAGAGTGAAATGGCAACAAGATATGTTTATTACGGCATCATGGGTTTTCTGTTACGTAGGCTTTCTTCTGCATAGAATGTGTGATGTCAGATCTGAAAAAGCAATAAACGATTATCCTCTCCTATGGATCGCCAGTTTAATGTGGTGGGGAGGTTTGAGTTTTCAATGACCGTTAGATAGGCTAACCATATTTCCACTGCGCAAAATGAGGACAGGTTCTTGGAAGGCAATCAGGTCCGCAGATATCCAATTTTCCGCTCAAAATCAAGTGAAGAGAAAAAAAAGGTTATCACGTCCGCAGGCCGTAGTTTGAGCTGAAACATCCCAAAATTTCCGTGTAAGCTTGATTTGACATGTTTTCACTGTTCCAAAATGCCAAAACGGAGGACATATGGGCATTTGATGTCCTCCAAAAGGAGAAGGTATGGTGACCCCACCGTTAGAGCAATGCCGTCGATAGTGTTTGATCACTTCCGTCAGGCTTACCCACAACGTTTGGACGAAGGAGAGAAACAGACTAAGTAGCAATCCAATGCTCTAGCTGAATAAACAGTCGTGCCAACAGTGGTGGGCACGTTACAGTACTTTCTAAAACTTAGCTAGAGTTACAGTTAGGCCTACTTGGGAAAAAAGTAATTAAGTTCCAGTTACTGTTTCGAAAAGCAACTAAGTTAGTTGCCGTTACAGTTACTTTCGATAAACAAATTTTGATCCTGATGAATTAGGTTTGGTTTTCTGTGCTCATTATTACCTCCTCACCTCTTGTGATTAGAGCCACCTATGCCAATCTTTTCATGTAATCAACAACATTTCATCAACTTATTTATTCATCGAAAGCTAATTTTTAAAAAAAGCAAGCATCTGAAAATGCTCGTTCGTCAAACTAGCCATTTTTGGTTTTAAAATGTCTTTTCCCAAGCTGAACACCTTTCCACAGCTGTGCTTGAGGGCAGAGGGGAGTTGAACTTGTATCCTTCACTATAGACAAAAACTTTAAGCTACTGCTTATCGTACAGGAAAGTGACTTTTTGTTTAACGATGTTTCGTGCATTGCGAGTTCTGCAACGCTTGGTTGAGCATTGAGCAGTGATGTATTCACATTGGCAATGACCGGGTGTGTGTGTTCGTTTTGCAATCGACTTGAACAGCGCCAGAGGCGTAGTGTAGGGGGGGCAGTGGGGTACAAATGTCCCCGGGCGCCAAGGTACAGGGGCGCCAAAATGGGGCAAGCAAAAATTTCACAGCAAGGGTAAAAAGCCGGTCACAAGCAAGATTGCACCGGCGGCAGACATCGTCTGATAGTAGTAGACTGGTACGCACCGTAGGGGAAGGTGGGGTAAAACGGGACACGGGGCAAAACGACAGTGGCGTAGCGAGGGGGCAAGTGGGGGCACGTGCCCGTGGGCGCACCACCTAGGGGCGTACCAAGAAGTTCTTTTTATACTCTTTTTTCGACGTATTCTCACAGATTTTAAAAACTACTTCGTGGATTACTGTATTGTAATGTATGCTGTTCGCAAAGGATTCAAATCACGCCTTACTTCCGACCACAAATCTCGCACCAAAGGGGCGCACAAAACAGTGATTTTATACACTTCAGTTTCGACGTAATCTTTTTAACTTTAAAACTATTAATTTATTGCAATGCAGCTGACACCTGTATATGCTTTTGGCAGAAAAGTAAAATCACTCTTTACACCTGATCACAAATCGCCCGTTTACTCTATTATGACATCACAAATAGGTTTGAAACTGCGCGTACATAGTTATTCGACTTTGCAGCAATTAAACAGAAGGAAATAGAAACTCCACTAGAAGAAAAGTAAAGAAGCGAAAGGTGTCTACAGTATTAGATTTTCATTATTTTAGCGTTAGATGGATGCTAAAGATTGTTGGTAAGTCGATTAAGATACGCGTATAGTCGCTCGCTGTAATACTGTGCTAAACCTACACCACAGTGATCCTAAACTTTTTTAACCAATAGGCCGTTTCTGATAATACAGCGGACAAGTGCCGATCGAAGCATTAACTAAACTGAACCTTTGCCTCAATGGTCTTTTCTGGGTGTTTTGTTTTGTAGTTTGTATTGTTTTGCTACCGTGATTGGTGTGTGGACTGTGATTTCCAATGCGGATATTTTGAATATTTGACAGCAATCACAGAATGAGAAAATAGGGAAAAATCTGGCAATTTAAGGGTTGCGAAGCGCAGCCCTGTTGCTGCTGCTGAGATAATTTAAAAATGTGAAAGAATTGCAGTATCGTAGGATAATATTGCAGCTGAGCGCTTGATTGCCCTATATGAAATGCAATTCCGTTTTCTGGATAGCCTTTTTTTCAGATCGACGGTCAAACTTCTTGTTGAGATTTTGTGCGAAAAAGCTTTGCAGTTTAATGTGGGCAGCATTCCCCAGTGTGGGCCCCTAACCGACCGTTGGGATGTTGTCGTCTCCAAAAAAGAAAAAAAGGTCTTCACCCACAATTCTCGGCCCTTGAATGGAATCTTGGTCCCCTTGACGGCTAAGTGGTCTCCGAAAAAAAGGTTTTCACCCGACATTCGGTGACCTCAAATGGAAACCGGGGACTCTTGACGGCTATGTGGCCTCTCCAAAAATAACAAAAAGGTCTTCAACCATAATTCGGGGCATCCAAATGGAATCCGGGACTCTTCGACAGCTAAGGGAATCTCTCACCACACTACTTTGGGGCCTCTATGATGGGCCCCTAAAATGCTCTTTCATGGACTCCTACACACCCATGGGCCCGGGGCAGATTGCCCCCTGTAATCCTCAGCCCCCTCTTTTAAGCCCTGGATGGGGGGTCCTGTAGTGTGTCTTTTGTATCCTTGACTTCAGTTGGGACGATCTATTCTACAGTATTAGAGCAAATATTGTAATTTTGGCAAAAAGCTGCCAATTTCGTTCTGCATCTCTCCAAGACGAATCTGCTGGTACAGATAATCATAAAATTGTAAAACACAGGGGGCGCAAAATTTTTGTTTGCCCCGGGGCGCAGGATATCCTCGCTACGCCACTGAACAGCGCATACGGTTAGTATAACTACGAAACGTACAGGAGCGTATTTAAGGGGGGGCACCCCTTCCCTCTTGACCTTGCCTTTTAGTACCGTAAAAAAGAACAAAACTAATTGTGCTAAGTGACTGAAATATGCCAGACTCTTTTGATGATTTCTGTAGCTTATGGCCAAGGGCGAATCCAGGGGGTAGGTTGAAGGGTATGCATCCTCTTACCAGCCATTTGCATAAATGTTTTTGATGTAAACAATTTTTTTATAATTTCGAATCTCTTCGATAGCAATAAGCCTTACGCCTTCAGCACGCATAATCAAAAATGAGCGAACAAAATGCATCACAGTTGGCGAAGCACTCAGAATTAGGGTCAAAAATTTTACACAAAATTTGTCTGAAAATTATTCAGAAAGCATTGAAATAGCCATTGCAGCATGCAAATTTTCAAAATTTTTCCGGGGTAGCATGCCCCGGACCCCCTAGAACTTTTTTTGTTTCTCTATCAGCTTGAAATTTGTTCCGCCGAAAACAATACGCTTGAAAAAATGTGAAAATTATAGCCCCACACCTTTTTTAAAAATTTCTAGCTACGCCTCTGGAAACGTAGTCCGGCATGCTTGCGCCGTCACTAAAAAAAGTAACTGTAAGTAGTAAGTTTTACAGGTCTAATTTTGTAACTAATTACCGATTTCGTTTCAGTTTCAAAAAAGTAACAAAGTTGCCGCTACATTTACTCAAAAAGTAGCTAGTTAATGCCCACCTCTGCATACCAACAATATTCATGCTGCATCGGAAAGAGCGCAGGACTAAAAAGTTCGCGTTCGAGTTTTGGGCAGAGGAGCTCGTTCGAAAAGTAATGTACAGTCTCTCTCACAAGCTGACCGTCACCGGAAACCCGCCAACGCAGTCGCTTAGCGTTTGGAGAGGCAAATAGGGGCAGCGTACAGAAAATGTACTCGAGTTGGACCAAACTGCCGGGATCTACTATAGGAGACTGAAACGTTTCGTCAGTGAGAAGAAAAAAGCAGGAGCTTGTTCGGGAAGCTCAGCAGTATCGCCTTGATATTGTGTGAATTTCATCACCAAAGGGTTGGGGTTCTGGAACTGTCGAGTTGAAAAATTTCTACTCAGGTGTTGATGCAGCAATGTCTGCTGAAGCTGGTGTTGGCTTTTACATGTGAGCTCCAACATAGCTGAATGTGTGTTCGGCGGGGTACCACTGGAGAAAGGGTTTGTCTTCTAAAACTAAGGCTGCAGGAGCGATGTCTGTGTATCTTGCATGTGTACGCACCTAACATAGAATCACTGTGCGAAGCCTTTTTGGAAGAAGTAGAGGTTGCATTGGGAAAAGCAACTTCATCAGACTCCCTTGTCCATTTAGGCGACTTCAAGGCACATGTGGACGTCGACAATGCAATCAGGAAGGATGTCATTGGGCAATAAGGCCACCCAGACATTAACAAGAACGGAAAGTGTTTATTGCATTTTTGCGTCACCAATGGACTGTACAATGTACATACCGCATAATGAACACATTTTTTCAGCGCAAAAAAATACCAAGTACATCCTACAGAAGGCGCGTTTACACGGATTTTTTTAGAGCTCGACTCGCCTCAGCGACACGAAGCTCGCCGTTTACACGACATTTTGTTTCAGCTCGGCGGAGCGGAGCTCGCAACTTTAGTTTACAGTTGTGACATGGCAACGCGAGTTTCCTTTGAATTATTTTGCTTTTGGATAGTCACCTTGTTACGTTAATTTATTAATATTATTGGTATTTGGCCGGCTCCCACAAGTTATTTTAGTTGCACCTTTTACAAAACGTAATTATTCTCCAGACTTTATCGATTTTCTTATCCATCAATGCAGGGCCGGCGCCGAAGGGGGGGGGGGGCGGACGGGGGCCTGCCCCCGCAATCGCCATGCTTGGCCCCCCAATTACCAAGCTAACCCTTTTGAAGACAGCGGCTTTTGTGCTTAATTTAAAATTTCGGCCTCCCTGATAAACGCTTAGCTCCCCTAAGTCAACTACTCTGGCGCCGGCTCTGCATCAATGGCTTGAAAAAGTAAAACAATGCCAGTTTGGACATACTGTACCAAGCTGCCAAGTGGGATAGTCTACTGAGCGCTTGTTTCGCTATGCAGAAGCTGAAAAAAAAATGTTAACTTAACAAGCTCACGAGGCTTATGGAAAAGTTCTCCGTAATAACGTATATTCAAATTATATTATGACGTCACATGTAGGTCTACAATTTTTTCAAATTAATATAGCCCATGACATAGCCTATCCTAACCTAGAGCAAAATCAATGACCTGAACGTTATTGAATGCGCGTCGTATACTTTCATGAAACATTCGAGTTAGGGTAAGACTAATTTTATTCCACGACCAAAAAAAATTTCTGAACCAAGAAAGAATAATAATTGAAAGCAGTGATTTATTTGGAAAAGGCCGTTTGTGAATATTGTAAAAGCAGTTGCTTTTCACTCATTGTTCCAACTCATCAAGCTTGCATTCCTTTCTGTGAGCCAGCTGCAAATTCACACAGCCAGTGTTGCCAACATTGTAAGGCAAGCATCCGCTAAATCATGCTTGAAAATCCGCTAAAATCCGCTAAATGATTGGTTGAAATCCGCCAAAAAATCCGCTAAAATTCAAATTTGCTGTACCATCAAATTTCATTTGTGGGTCACGAATTCTTTCATCCAATCAAGACCTAGGGGAGTTCTTAAATTTTTTTGTCTCGTTTACTCTTTACCAAATAAAAAAAAAGTATAATTTACCCCCAGTGCAACGCCGTTACTTTTCAATACATAAAATTGAAGTTTGCTTCAGCTTATAACTTAGTAAATTTACCCCCTTGGTGAGTAAAATTTAACCCCAGGGGGTAAATTTATCCCCGTTTAAGAACCCCTGACCTATAGCATATCAGCAAGAATAATCACAAGAGATTTCAAACGTTAAAAACATGAACTAATAGTCAATATTAAACCTATATACCTGTTGAAACAAAAGAATGTCAAAAGAAATGAAAGCAAAGAAATGAAAGAACAGCAACCAAAGCGGTAAGCAAGCAATTTTCAAAAATGCAGCAACACAGAACACTACTAGCAATGAGAGCCAATGCAATTCTCACAGCTTTGTTCATAACACAAAGTATAGCTGATAAAATTATGGCATCTTGCGATTATTGGTACCATAATTATGTATTGGTACCGGTAGCAAACACTAGAAGCCACTACAATCAGTCACAACTTCATCACTAAATGAAATCTTACTCGTATTAGCGGTAAAGTAACAACTTAAAAGTAACGGTTAAGCATATCTCTACCAAACCTTCACGCCTACCGACGTCCAATTTTCCCCCAAACATCAAGTAAAGACCAAAAAAAAGAAAAAAAAAGGTCTTCACGCTTCCGACGCCCAAGTTTCCCCCAAACATCGGGTGAAAACCAAAATAAAAAAAAGGTCTTTGATTCGTGATTACCTAAACGAATACAAGTAACAGATATAAAGTATCGAATATTTTTTCTAAAGTAATCGCTTGGAACCGTTACTCAAAAGTAACGGTTAAGCACATCTATACGATGTAGTAGCTCATTTGGAGGGGGGTTGTGCCATGGCCCTCGCGTTTGGTTATGCCTTTTAGTCAAATTGCCCAGTAAATGAAACAGGGTATCTTCTTTTGGTGGCTTATGTAGTTTGTGTTTCCTGTTTTTAAGGTGGGCTATAAGGGTCATCGTTTAGAGATTAGTCTAAATCAAGCCCAGCCCCTATTCTTGGAAAACTTCCTGCGCCAATTCATCATCATGCGCAAGGCAAACGATTGCCGGGTTTCGAATTTTGTTGGAAAAAAATATAGCCTACTGTACTTTGTAAGAAGAAAATTTTGTTTGCAATTTCATGGGAAGTCTTGCTATGCCAAGTCTGTCAACAGTGGCGGATTAAGGGGGGGGGGGGGAAGGAGAGGGCTGAAGCCTGGGGCCCCACTACATTTAGGGCCCCCACAAATTTACATTTTTCTAAAAGTTTTTTTTTGATAAAAAATATTTTCGATTTTTAAAAAAGGTCTTCACTTGCAGTAACTACCAAAGTTTTTAAAATTTTGGCGCTGAGGGGTTGGGGCCTTGGGAGTAAATGTGATATGTTGTTAGTTAACTCATTATTAATATTTATAAGCAAAAATCTTTTTAAAGTAAGAATCGCAGTTGCTATCAGCAACATTATTGCTTTGTAGATCGCGGACAGCAATTTTTTTCAAAGAAAAGTTATCCGCTTTTCGCCGATTCAAACGTCACAATAAAGAATAAGATGAATGTTAATTCAGGTAGTAATGAACGAACGATGACACCTAATTGCCACCTGCCAGCAAGAGTGCCAGACTACAGTTGAGGTTATACAAGCAGAAAATGTTTAATATCACTGAAGAATCTAGCGTTAAAAATTATTGCACATCGTACAACGGTAGGTTAGCTGCAACATCTAGGCTTCATAACTGTACACTCTAGAACAGACATGGGCAAACTACGGCCTGCTGGTCCTTTTATTCTGGCCCGCCGGCACTTACACAAACTTAAACTCCCACCGTGAATTGAGCGGAAGGCCTTTTTTTTTCCTTAAGAGATCATGGATGGCAAAATTTTTTCAACAAAATAAGCCTCAACGGTGCAAAACTGGAATAAAAAACGAGGTGAAAACCTTTCATTTTGGAGATCACATTTGTACGTGAACCGTGGTTTCTAAAAAAAGTCTTCACCTTGTTTTCCACTCAGCGTGCGGCCCGCGGCTTCAACAGTTTTTCCAAAGCGGGCCCTTTGTGTAAAAAGCTTGCCCACCCCTGCTGACCTGCTCTAGGATAAGTGGTAGTTCCAGCTTTAATGTGAAAGAATAAAATTTATTGCAGAGAGCAGTAGCATAGTATAGTTTGGTTTTTATAAATAAGACATAGCTATATTTCAAAACAGGATAAAAACAGCGGCGGCGCTAGCTTCACGCTAGTGATAGGAAAAAACAGCAGCACTGACGCTAGCGAATTATTAGCATAACGGATAGCGACGCTAGTGCCCAGCTCTGCCTATACATTAATAATATGATTATTGACTGTTATTAGTTGATCAGTCGCTTTCTTTCTTGATTGTTTTGAGTAAAAGATAAAGCCATCTAGGCTTCTGCATTTCCATTGAATCGATTTACCGAATCTTTGTTTATTATAAAAGATTATTCGAAATAAAAACTTTTTTTGAAGTGATTTTCCATTTTTATCCTCCATTCACGAGAAAGCGAGTTTTATCGCTATACGTCAGATTAGATATCCTCACTCGCTTGGGAGTTAACTTTTCTGAGGTTCCTTTTCTTGTCTTTTGTTGAATTTGCTGCTTGTTCAAGCCACCAAGCAGCGACAAACATCGTAAATTGATTTTCTTCATCTTTATCATCCTATCGCAAGAAAGCGGCGGCAGCGCTATGCGTTGGACGTATCCAGACCTTTTGAATTCATTATGGTCGACATAAAAACGGCGCTCCAGACCGTTCGGTCACGCTGCCAACGTGACCAAGAACGGTTTTAAAATGATTCAATTTTTTTGATTCGTTCAAGTACCGTACGCGTAAAAACGATTGTAAAATTAAACAAAGAGCAATATAAACCCATTAAACTGATAGGGTAAATCGATGTAATTGAAGTGCACTAATTGTTTTTAACAAAGAATAATATATTTAATCTTACTCAGTAGGACTCAAAGGCAGTAATTGAGCGTGCTGAACAAATTACAAAAAGTTCATAGTGGTGTTTTTACGCTACTAATCAACATTGATATTGTTTTGTTTTTTGAGGCTGTTCTTTCGGTTTATAATTATTCCCATTTTATTTCGTATAAGCTTTCGCTGAACTTGGGAAAGAGGGCCCCATTATTAAATTAGCCCAGGGCCCCACGTACTGTTAATCCGCCCCTGTCTGTCAACCACGGCGCCATGTAAAAACCAATCGATTGCTAAGTTTCGGATTTCGTTAAAGAAAATAACTGGCAACTCCTTGGCAAGCCGAGCTGTACCAAGTAATTTTAACTCGGCTTCAAGTTAATTCCGCGAGATTACAAGGTGTTGAATTTGGTAAAAGAAAGTACCTGGCAATCACTTGGGGAGCCTTGCTGAGCCAAAAATTCAAATTCAAAATTTATTATTTGTTGTCGATTCATGGCGCTCGAAAAAATACAACACCAAATAGCTAACAACAATCAACAACAGGCAACTGCGAAGTGACCACAGTGGTCTTCGAGTCGAGCAGCTATATCTACTGGAAATTAAATCTATAGCTAAAAGTCAGGTGTCGCATTGGGAAAGGAGTCCAGATTCCCTATGCAATCAGAATAGTATTGACTATTGAGTGTCCATTTATTCAACTACGTTCCTAATTTAAAACAATGAAATTTAGTTAATTGGAGGATATATATTTGAAAGAAACTTTGTATATTCTATCTTAAATTTATTAAAAGGTAACTGTTTAAACGGTTGGGGTATTTCGTTTCATCTTTTAACTCCAATATATTTAAAAGATTTTTGTGATCTCGTGGTGGAATATCTAGGTATAGAAATTGCCTTTGACGAATAATTACGGGTGGAGTGAGTATGAACGTTAGACACATCAGTAAAGTAATTACTAAAGTGTGTTGGCAACATTCGTTGGAAGGCGGGAGGCCGGGAGCTAAGGGGGATTGAAGCCCCCCCTACATTTTTTTCAGCCCCCCCATAGAAATTTTGAGCCCCCCTTCAGCCCCCCCTTTCAAAAATTTACAACTACAGTACACCCTATTGCACTTCAACGATAGCTTATGGCGTCACTTGTTATTTGTTTCTTTTCTTTAGTGATACCATCAAACCAACGTAGGCTTACTAACTTTTGCAACTTCGTGACAAAAGAGAACAAAATCGCAAAAACTGTTGGATTTCATGGTAACTTCGTGCACAAAACTTTTAGAGCTTTATTATGATATCACAGTAAAATTTTCTCCAATTTTAGTAGAAACGTCTGGGCAAGTGACAGTGAAACAACAAAATATCAAATTAGAATTAGCTAGCTTATTCTAGTAGAAGTGGCGTAGCGAAAAATTTTAGGAGGTGTGGGGCCATCATTTCCACAAAATTTTCAAGCGTATTTTTTTCCGACAGAACAAATTTGAACCTGATTGAGAAACAAGAAAAGCTCTATCCGGGATCAAGCTCTCCGAAAAATTTTAAAAAATTTACATGCTGCGAATGGCTATTTTAGCGCTTTTTGAATAATTTTCAGGCAAATTTTGCTTAAAATTTTGATCCTAATTTGGAGTGCTTCGCCAAATTATTATCCTAAGCGAGCTCGTATAGCGCATTGATCGCTTTCTCGTGATAGAAACATAAATATGCCATTAAATACAAAAAAATACGATGCATTTTGTTCGCACATTTTCGATTATGCGTGCATAAGCCCAGGAGCGTATTTAGGGGGGGATCATTGGGCCATGCCTCCCCTTTTGACTCTGCTTTTTAGTAAAAAAGAACAAAATTAATGGTGCCAAGTGACGGAAATTTGCCAGACTCTTTTGATGGTTTCTCTAGCTTATGGCCAGGGACGGATCCAGGGGGGTAAAATGAGAAGTATGCATTTTCTCACCAGCCGTTTCTAAAACTGCTTTTGTTGTAGCCTATACAATTTTTCCATAATTTCGAACCTCTTTGATAGCAATAAGCCTCACGTCTAGCACGCACAACCGAAAATGTGCGAACAAAATACAATATATTTGGCGAAGCACTCAGAATTTGAGTCAAAAAATTTAAACTAAATTTACGTGAAAATTATTTAAAAAGCACTAAAATAGCCATTACAACATAAAAAGTTTCAAAATTTTTTCCGGGGGAGCATGCCCCCGGACCCCCCCAGAGCTTTTGTTGTTTCTCAATCAGCTTTCAATTTGTTCTGCCAAAAAAATACGTGTAAAAAATGTGGAAATTATGGTTCCCCTCCTTTTGAAATTTCTCGCTACGCCACTGCTTAAGGCGTAAGGCTTATCGCTATCGAAGAGGTTCGAAACTACAGAAAATTTTATACATTAAAAACAGTTTTGAAAATGGCAGGTGGGAGGGTGCATACCTTTCATCATAAATAAATAAATAACTGAGGTTATTTTAAAATTATATTGAACAGAAAATTCAACGGTAATTGAGGGAGACTGCGAAGTGAGCTTGTGCTCTTCGAGTCAGCAGCCACCCGTTTAATATGTCAATTGCGATCGGCTCCAGCCGCAAAACGAACCCGTCACGTAGGATCTGTCACCTGCGCGCGGTACCGCTAGGCCATGTCGCTGACAATCCTAGTTCAACTCCCCTGGATTCGCCCCTCTGGCCTGACCATAAGCTACAGAAACCATCAAAAGCGTTTGGCATATTTCAGTCACCTAGCACCATTAGTTTTGTTCCTTTTTATTAAAAGGCGGAGTCAAAAAAAAAAAGGGTAATGGCACAATGCCTCCTTTCTAATTATACGCTCCTGCCTAGCAGCCTAAGACTAGGAGCTTGTAAACAGGTAATGAGTTCATTTAAAGCTATAAGCTAGAGGAAAGCTTGAGCTCATCAAGCTGTCTCCAAGTGACTTTTACTGAATTTAAGTGCATGGCACGCTTGACGTAAGTTGCGATAACAAGGAAGGAGGTCTGGGGGGCTTCGCCCCCCAGACGTTGGTATGGTAGCACAAATTTCAGTCCCCCCCCCTCTACTTAAAAGTACTTCCAACGCCCTTGCTTAAAACCAAAACCAGTCTTAAACCTTCATCACTGATAATGGACTCAAATTATATAAATATCCCTGGATATTAGATTGGATGTTTGCAGTTATCAAGCTTGGAGAGACCGTGAGTATTGTCCAAGTAGCATGGACTTTTTCCCTTTTCTTTAGGGCTAGCGTTTTGTAATACAGTAGCTCTTGATAAATTTAGCTAGGTTTGCATGGGAATAGATTCCGCTGCAGAAGCGAAAATGGCAATCGCACTAGGGGGCTCTTTTGACGCGAAAGATCGTGTGTGGGCAAATCCAACTGTCCACTGAACTGTTACCTCCAAAGCAAGATTTCGCTAATCTTCCTCCACCGCTGTACGAACCAAAAGACCTAATATCTACCTTGGCAAATCGGTATTTTGCTTCCACGATAGCCATTAAAACAAAACGAAACAATCCTCGCAGCCTAGCTGCTGACAGCAAACAATTTACTTACAGCGTTAAGTAATCTACGTTGTGATCATCGATGGCGGAAGCATTTCTGAAGTGGGGGGCCGAAAACCAACGACCAGATTTTCTTCACCTATAACCAGGGCCGGTAGTGGCGTAGCGAGAAATTTTAAAAGGGGGAGGGCATAATTTTCCCATTTTTTCCAGCCTATATTTTTCGGCAAAACTAATTTGAAGCTGATTAAGAAACTAAAAAACTTTTAGGGGGTCCGGGGGCAGGCTCCCCTGGGAAATTTTTGAAAATTTACATGCTGTAAAAACTATTTTAGTGCTTTTTGAATAATTTTCAGGCAAATTGTGTTTAAATCGTTTGACTTTAATTCTGAGTGCTTCGCCAAATATTTAATTATATACGTGCTTAAGGCGTAAGGCTTATAGCTATCGAAAAGGTTCGAAATGGAAAAATTGTATGCATCAAAAACATTTTTGAAAATGGCTTGTGGGAGGATGCATATTTCTCAACCGACCCCTCTGGATTCGCTTCTGGCCATAAGCAACAAAAATCATCAAAAGAATCTGGCATATTTCAGTCATTAGTATTGTTCTTGTGTACTAAAAGACAGAGTCAAATGGGGGGGGGGGGGGGGCATGGCACAATGGCACCGCCCCTAAATACGCTCCTAATTGAGGGCCTTATTTAGGCAATGAGAAGCCCTAGGCTATTTGATCACACCGATTGGAAGAGCAAAAAAGGTCTTCACGTCCTCGGACGTCCCTGTTTTCACTGAAAATATCGGTATAGTGAAGAGCAAAAAAAAGGTAGGCTATAGGCCTACACGTCCTCAGATGTTCTGTTTTCCGCTGAAAGTATCGGTGGAGAGAAAAAAAGATCTTCATTGTTCGTGATGAGGCCCCCCATTTTCTCCGACTGTAGGTTTCAGCCTGATTAGCATATACGCAAGGTTATCACCAGTCCACACCAAAAAATAATCACGCTGCTATTACGAGGACGAAATAGCAGGTTACCAAAACGTCCGCAGATTCCTATTTTTTCCGCTAGAAATTGGTGAAGACCAAAAAAAAAGAAGGTCTTCACGTCCGCAGATTCCAATTTTTCCGGTGGTTTAACAACTTTTGAAGTGAACGTCATGACATGATTAAGGAACGCTTTTGTTGTTTTCCAGTCAAGCTTTGTAGCCCTCTGAAAACAGTCCCGTGCGGCTTATGGCCCTCAAGTTTGGGAACCACTGGATTGAGAAATTAAAACAAATTTCAAAATGCTGAAATTAACTAAGGAACAAAAAACAAAACATATTTTTCTTCGATTTTTTGTTCATTTAAAGAAAAAAGCATTTGAACTAAGACATAAAGCACGAGATTCAAAAATAAGCACGTCTAATAAGCACATTCACGTTTTGTAAGACGTTGCCCTTGAAAACAAACACAAATCTTAGAAATAAGCACGAAATGGTAACCCTGCCTATACGTAAATCCGGCCCTATGCCTACAATCCATATTTAGCCTGTCCACATGTGACATGTCCAATTTATGTGGGCTTCAGACTCACGGTTCTTGCTTCTAGTTTCTGTTCTTTCCACCCCACAAACAAAATTTTAAAGAAAACATCTCTGGATATAAGCTCTTTTCTGAGTTTTAAATTTGATGGTAGGCATATTAAGTTTCAAATACATTATTGCAGAGGCAATATTGTAGAAATAAACGAGTAAATTAGGGCCCCCCAGGGCCTCCCCTGAAGAAAAGTGAGGGGGCCAGGGCCCCCCCCCCCCGGTTCCGCCACCTATGGTTGTGATAAAAGTATTTTACTTGCTTCCACGATAGCTATTAAAACAAAACAAAAAAATCCTCGTAGCCTAGCTGCTGACAGCAAACAATTTACTTACAGCGTTAAGTAATCTACGTTGTGAAAACGGTTTTCAGGCATTAACGTCGTGAATTGAAAATAAACTTACGACGTTAATGCATTTTCGTTGTACTTTAGGCAAAAGTACAACTGTGAACCGGCCTTAAGTCAGAGTTGGCGAGTCGGAATTGGGAGTCGGAGTCGTGGGAGTCGAGGTTTTTCTTGGGAGTCGGAGTCAAAAAATTATGCTGGCCAGAGTCGAGAGTCGGAGTCGAAACAACGCTTGTCAGAGTCGAGAGTCGGAATGGATTTATCTTATGCATAGTGTTTGCGGGGCCTTCTCGTAACAGGAGGATAAAAAAAAAAATTAGTCAATTACTTTGACCTATTTAACTTGTAGAAAATGCTTATCGAGCGAAAGCCACAATAATGTAGTTTCCAAGAAGTGGAATTTCGTACACCATGAAATGATGCAGAATACAATCATTGCGTTATGAGGTTTTCACTGCCAATCACAATGGCAAATTATGGTTTGAAATTGTATTTGAAAAACAACTCAATCGTGGCACATGGAGTTAAGATTAAAAAATATATATAAATCACATCTATTAAACATTCAATCTTGGTGAATAATTTTATGACTACAACGTGACGTAGTCTACAATTTCATCACAAAACATGCGCTATTAGAATTTAAAATAGCCTAGGAACACAGATTTCAAATCAAGTTACGAAATAGGGGTGCAGTGAAAAAATGAAGCTATTATAGCAATAAAAGCATTCAATATGGGAAATAGCCTAACCTCTACTTTTTATCCCAAAATATACGCTATAGCTTTTGAAACTAAAGTAAGTGCGCACATTTCAAATCAAGTTACAAAGCGAGGTAGCAGGGAAAAAAATGAAGTAAAAATTTTGTGTAGAAATTGAAGGAGTCAGAGTCGAAATTTTACTTTTTGTCGGAGTCGAGCAGAAAAAAAAACGGAGTCGGAGTTGGAGTCGAACTAAAAAAATACCTGATAGTCAGAGTCGTATCGATTCGCTTGGTGTATCGGTTAAGAGCGTCCACTAGGTAGCCGGTAAACTGGGGTTTTATTCCCAGTCGGGTCATACTAAAGACTTTAAAAATAGTATTCGCAGCTTTCGCGCCAGGCGCTCGGCACAAGCGGAAGTGCGAAGGGTTTTGTGTATGTGTTGTTCGTCATGTATGTCCCTTAACAGCGTTCAATCATTCGTGATTGCAAATTGTAATGGGCTGACAATTGCGAATGGCCTAAACAATGTGTGCTTGCACCCGCTGTCCTGTACCTTTACCTTTTTTTACAATGTCTCGCCAACCCTGGTATAAGTACAAGAATTGGACACAACTTGGAAACTGCGACGTGGTATAGTGGTAAATACGCTGACCTGCCATTCCTAGGATCTGGGTTCGATACTGCAATGGTTTGCATTTTATTCTCAACGATTTTGGTTTCTTTAACGTTTAATTCTCTAACGTGTAATTCGGGATGGGGTAGAATGGTGGTAATAAAATAAACAAAATATTTCATTACTCGCAGTATACTCGCGCAACTGCTCTAGCCAATCACATCGCCAAAAAGCAAAATGGAAATTTTCTGTGCAACCATTCCGAAATATGCGTACTGGTATTCTTTAATCAGTTGTCGGTTTTATTAGAAATTAGATAAAAGTACTGTATTTTAACAGCATCCTGAATTGGGAAATAGCAATGTATTCCATGCCTTTGTTGCTACTGATTGACTGCATTTTTATTGCTTCAATTCACTAATAGTTATCATAACAACAAAAATATTAATTTTTTAAAATTTTTTGCTGATTTTTTTTGTTCGTTAAAGGTGTTGCTTCGTGCGCTATTCTTTCGATTTTATGAAAAACTACAATAGCTTTTGAATTTAATTCGGATGACAGCAGACTTTGATGACTTTTATGGTCATTCGCTGTCTCCCCAACGCTTTGGACACAAATGCACCTTTAATTTAAAGTAAATCTCGTGTTTATTTTTTCTTATCAACTTTATTCGGTGCTGTGCTGCTTTGACCTCGACTTTGTGTTTGCTCCGTTTCTAGGGGTTGCGCTAGTTGCCCGAAAATTGTGAGCTGATTACTTCTTCGCGTTGCAACTTTAAATTGAGAATGCGCGTTGAGACCGTGATCAGTTCAGTTTTAGTGTAGCTTCTCTCTGTAAGCTGCAATCTTCAGTTAACTATAACACTGTTTTCTATTATTCAGACGTACTTTAGTTTTGTCGACTAAATCTTAATTGAAGGCTATGTAGTGGTTAATGCGAGCTTGAGCATTACGACAAACGTTTTTGATACTGTGCTGTACGTGCACACAGTGGTGGTCTTAGGAATGTGCGAACTGTGCGGTCGCACACGCCCCCCCTAAAAGAGCAGGCCCCCCTCAAAAAAAAATCATCGCGTTAACTGTAAATAAACTTAAACCATATCAATAAAATTATGGAAGTGTCTATTTCATCGGAAATTCCGGTTACCGAACTTTGAAAATCGTGGTTGCGCAACCATTTTTTCGGTTCTTGTAGTAACATTGTCCCAGTAGGGAATCACAGGGGAAGTTGACGTACACGCAACCAGGGTTTTCAAAGTTCGGTGACCGGAAATTTTCGGTGAAATAAAAGCTTCCTAAAATTAATTTCAATTAGACTGTGTCAAGATCCACGAACCGTGGATTGTTTCCTGAACGCCATATCCACGGTCTGCTTTGTTTTTATATATGACGTCGCTGTCACGCTCGACCGGTTTCCATTATCAAAATGCTGCTGCACCGGACTGTTTGTTTGTTTTTATAAAAGGTTTGCCGTGGGTCTAGACACTTCCTTTTAGTTGTCCTAAATTTAAGGAAGCTACCTCCAATGTAAATACGCTGCCCCTCCAAAGAAAGAAAAAAAAAAAAGAATCGACACATAAATTTCCAAAACAACACTTTTTTGTAAACTTGAATCATATGCATCATTAGAATTAGTTTCAGTTTTCCTGAAGAGGAACTATTCCCCTGCCACCTTTGAAAAAAATCCCCCCTGAAAAAGAATTCCCTTTGAAAATATTAAGGCCCTCCCTCAAAAAGAATCAATGCGGAAACTCCAAAAAACACTTCTCTTTACGTTAACTTGAACCAAACACAAAGTTGATTTTAGTTATCCCAAGTTTAAGCTCCCCTAAAAAGAATCTTCACTTCAATAGAACTTTTTGCATTCAAACACAGTTAACAATTTGTTTGAACCACTTTTTTTTTTAATCTCTGATCGAAGCTGAACCACCTCAAAGTGTAATAATAGATATTTTGATCATAGGCAAATTTATTGCAAAGTATATTTTGTTTATTATTGTTATGAATTACACTAGCTGCAAAGAGTATTGCAAGCTATCCCTAGCAGATGCAGCATTATTGCGTATAAGTTGATGTTATAATTGATCATTGCGAGTAGGCTATACCAAACCTGATTTACCGTTAGTAGGCCATAGCCAACTAGTTCGGGGTTTATTAAGCTTAAGCAACTAATATTGCATATACATCTACAGTAGAATAAGCAAATCATTCCAGGTCTCTAACTTAAGTTTTGGGAGATTTTTAATGAATTCCAGCCTTGTTATAGCCTACCAATTACTGGCAGTAAATGATGTTTTTACAATACATGCGTTAAATGATCTTGCTTGATTGATTGGTGCTTCTCAAGTAACTTCCTATGAAATGCCTATTATAACGTGCATTAGTACACACTTACAGCAGTCTTGGAATTTAAATCCCAAAAGGCCCCCCTATAACTGTTGCACAGGCCCCCCCCCCCCCTTTGTCTAAGACCACCGCTGCGTGCACACTTAGCTGCTGTAGTTTTAAGGTGGTTCGCATTAAAAAACTATGCGGGCCGCAGGTTCCCTTCTCTGGCGTAACTAGTCGCGAATCGCGAAAAAAAGGTGTGTACTACAGTTACCTTTTGGTTGCGTATGCACATTGCACATATGCGTATTGCGTAGTCAGTTCGCAGCTTCAATGCAGTTTTAGTTTGAGATGTCTAAAGAAAAAGCTATAATATATGGCGGTTGATTATTTCCAGTGGTGTTTTTGCATCACAATAGGGAATGTTGCGTCACATTCGCAATTGCTGTTTCTGCGTTTTATAACTGGTAAGCTGACTCGTGGTCGCTCTCTTTCCCGGATGACCTTGTAACAATTCACCGGAGGTTTTTCATGTGTTATTATGACTGGTTAAAGTGTCGCGTTCGTATACTTGTGTCTAAAGAGTTTCAGTGAAAGCAAGTATACCCGACATTTATTGGTGCAACCCCGACGTGATCAAACTACAAATCTACAAAAAGTTAACAGCTCAGATGGCCTAGTGGTATAGAGCGTCTGTCTCTTGAGCTGTAGACTCGGGTTTGACTCCGAGTCGGGTCAAACCAATGACTTTAAAATTGGTATTCACAGCTTCCCTGCTTGACGCTCAGCATTAAAGGGACAGTGTGGAGAACAAGCCGGCAAGTTTACTTGTTGTGCCGTTGGGAAAGGCACTTAGCGGGATTCCTCCATCTTGGTGTGGTAGACAGATGGCTGGCAACTCCTAAGCGAGCTCGTATAGCGCATTGATCGCTTTCTCGTGATAGGAGGATAGATATGCCTCTCACTAACTAACTAACTAACTGCTGACAAACGGTAGGCCCGCCAGTCGAAGTATTCATAGACCAACAAGTAAAAGATTAACTGTGAACTTTTCGAGCATGTTGCATTACGTGTACGCAATCTTTGGCTTAACAGCATCGATATTGTTTTTAATTTTTGGCGGCCTAATTGCTTTTAAATGTGTATTTGCTAAGTCTCGCCTTACTGGTAGGCCTACCGGTAGTCCCTTGTTTGATCAAAATTCCGACCCACATGCAGGGCATTCCTGCTCGGCATCAACGCCACTGCAAGCAGTGGCTGGTCAGGACGTTTCTGCAATAGAGTCTCCAACTCCATTGGAGGCGCGGGTTCGAATTCCGCTCCTGTCACTCCAATAATTAGTGATGTGGAATACAAGTGGTGGAAATCGAGCTCAGCTGCGCTGGTGGTCAACTTTTTCGGACCTGGAGCCAGCGGGGCCCCTGGCTCCGGGCCTGTTGGAGTGCTCTACCAAGTGGGTTTGCTCCGCCTTGTGCATTCGTCACATGATCTTATGCAACTGGAGGCTTGCTGAAGTTTTGTTCAGTTTTTATGTGATTTTCGTTTTTTTTCGAGCTCGTTTTCTGTTTGACGACCAGTCAAAGATTTAAGTTTTCGTTTCTCTTTTATGGTTTTGTTATACGCCTGAACGTCTGTTTCGTTTGTGGATACCTTGAATCTTGCTACATACTGAGCAGGCGGACCTTTTATTTTGAAACTTAGCGATCCAGGCCTGCATCCAAGAGTAGCTTCCAGATATGAAAAATGCGCATTATCGCGTTCTAACCTCATTGTCGCCATGTTTATGAGAATATTACCATGACGCGGTTTTCCCATGGCGTCGGATCTGTTTGGTGAACGCGCTTCATATTACCCTGTTCAGTGCACAGCACCAATACGCTTCAGTTTATTCGATAGTGATGGAACCCGAACTACATAAGCAATTGTCTTGTTAAATACTGGGCAATGATATGATAAAATGCCAGCTAACATGTGCTTTTGCAACATTTCGTTTACATGGCAATCTCTGTTGCCGTGTTTTAGACATTTTGTTTAACAGCGTCAAATTATGATTTCAATTCAAATGAGAGCTTTGTTTTTTACGACAATTTTGTTTTGAGAGACGCACCTTGTGGACTTAATTTTTAAAGAGTGTTTTGGGGAGGAATTTTGCGTCACAATTGGTAATGTTGCGTCACATTCGCAATTGCTGTTTCTGCGTTTTATAACTGGTAAGCTGACTCGTGGTCGCTCTCTTTCCCGCATGACCTTGTAACAATTCACCGGAGGTTTTTCATGCGTTATTATGACTGGTTAAAGTGTCGCGTTCGTATACTTGTATCTAAAGAGTGTCAGTGAAAGCAAGTATACCCGACAGTGTAAAGTAACAAAATACTTTTACTTGAGTAGTTTTTTTCGGTTACGAGTACTTATTTGAGTAGTTTTTTTCAGCTGCTTTTACGTTTAATTAAGTACTTTTAGAATAAAGCAGAGTTGGAACGAGTCACCCCTTTCGATGACTCGAGTCGAGTCGAGTCACTTGGGGGTTCTGACTCGAGTCGAGTCTTTTGAAGAAAGTGACTCGAGTCGAGTCTTTTGTAAAAAAAAGGAAGATGACTCGAGTCGAGTCCGAGTCACTAAAAAATGCGACTCGAGTCAGAGTCGAGTCACTGACTCTGCAAAACAACTCTGCAAAACCTCAACTTCAAACAGTCTACCAGTATCTCAATCAGCAGGACATCGCACCATGATTGCAGATTGGACACAGTCACCGACCAATGATTTATTTAGCCTAATGCAATTTGTTGATATTTTGACTCCATTCAATTATGTTTGTCAGTCCTTCTCCGTAGTCCGTACTCCTTCTTTAGTCTTGTTGCCTTGCAAAACCCAACTTATTTGACGTACCGGACTTCCGTTTGTTAACTATGATAACTGCATGCAAGCAAAGATTCTACAAACAGTAAGCAAGTTTGCTGGCTTCTTGATTGAGAATAATCTGAAAGTGACTCGAGTCGTAAGGACAAAATTCGAGTCGAGTCATTTTTAGAAAAGTGACTCGAGTCGAGTCATTTCCGAAAAAAATGAAAGTGACTCGAGTCGAGTCCGAGTCACTAAAAAATGCGACTCGAGTCGAGTCACTGACTCGAGTCGTTTCAACTCTGGAATAAAGTAGCACTACTTGAGTAGTTTTTATATTAGAAAAGTACAAAGTAGTCCTTGAGTTGATAGTCTCACTTGAAATCCCTCGTTGCACCTAAAATCTTAAGCATTGCAAAGTTGCGTAGCATGCAATGTCACTGTTGTCTGTATAATTACTAATTACTGCATGACCGTAACCGCAAGTTACAGAAAATGCTTAATACGTTCACAATAATATATTCATTCCATAGACCAGTAGGCCCAGCAGTAAAACTATCCTACTTCTGTTTTAATCTTAATTAAGGAAAAAAGCAAATTGCAAGGTTACCGCTTCTGAGTTAGTGCTCATTTATTCATACGTTTATCCTTCTTTGCAATAGAGGCAAGGGCGTTAGAAGTACTTTCATGTAGGGGGGGCTGAAATTTGTGATATCATACCAACGTCTGGGGGGCTTCGCCCTTGTTATCGCAACATACATCATACAATACATATCATGCACTTTACTTCAGTAAAAGTCATTTGGAGACTGCTTGATGAACTCAAGCTTTTCTCTAGCATAAACACAGTAGCTAGATCGACGTTTATAAAGATGTTTACCTCCTTTAAAATAACTTATTGTCCATTCACAAGCTCCTAGTCTGAAACTCCTAGGCAGGAGCGTATTTAGGGGGACATTGTGCCATGCCATTCCCCCTTTTGTTTCTGCCTTTTAGTAAAAAAGAGAAAGATTAATGGTGACAAATATGCCAGACTCTTTTGATAGGTTTCGTAGCTTAATCCAGGAGCGGAGCCGGGTAGGTAGGTTGAGGGGTATGCATCCACCCACCAGCCATTTTCAAAAATATTTCTGATGTATAGGCCTACTATTTTTCCATAATTTCGAACCTCTCTGATAGCAATACGCCTTACGTTTCAAGCACGCATAATCGAAAATGTGCGAACAAAATGCATCATATTAGGTGAAGCACTAAGAATTAGGATCAAAAATTTTCAACAAAATTTGCCTAAAAATTATTCAAAAAGCACCAAAATAGCCATTATAGCATGTAAATTTTCAAAATTTTCCGGGGAAGCATGCCCCCGGACCCCCTAGAGCTTTTGTTGTTTCTCAATCAGCTTCAAATTCGTTCTTCCCCTAAAAAAATACGCTTGAAAAAATGTGAAAATCATGCCCCCCCTGTTCTCAAAAATTCTCGCTACGCCACTGCTCCTACGGTAAGCTAGCTAATTCTAATTTGATATTTTGTTGTTTCGCTGTTATTTGCCCAAAAGTTTCTTCTAAAATTGAAGAAAATCTCCTTGTGACATCATATTAAAGCTTTAAGAGCTTGTACACGAAGTTATCAAAAATCCAACAGTTTTTGCGATTTTGTTCGCCTTTGACACAAAGTTGCAAAAGTTAGTACGTTGGTTTTGATAGTATCAATGAAGAAAAGAAACAAATTAGAAGTGACGCCATAAGTCATTGTTGAAGTGCCTTAGGCTGTACCGTTATGATAAATTTTTGAAAGGGGGGCTGAAGGAGGGCTCAAAATTTCTATGGGGGACTGAAAAAATGTAAGGGGGGCTTCAGCCGCTCTCAGCCCCCACCTTCCAACGCCCTTGAATAGAGGCGTTATAATGAGCTCGCTTAGGAGTTTCGAGCTACCTGTCTGCCACTCCGAGATGAGAAAATCTCGCTCGGTGTGGTTCCGAACGGCACAACAAATGAAATTGCCGGCTAGTTCTTCATGCTGTCCCCTAAGCGTCATGCAGGTAAGCTATAAATATCAACTTTTAAGTCATTGGTTTAACTCTACTCGAATCGAACCCCGAGTCTACCGTTCCAGAAGCAGATCGACGCTCTATCCACTCGGCCATCTGAGCGGCAAAAATTTCTTTGGACTCACCATTTTGCCACCTTCAGAACAAGTCATCATCGGCAAGTGTCCAGTTGACACTAACGATTGAGAACGCTATAGGCTACTTTTACTAGAGTAGTTTTTAAACGACTACTTTTTTACTTTTACTTAAGTGTTTTTTTGTCAATATTTTCTACTTTACTTTGAGTAGTTTTGCCGTCAGTACCAATACTTTTACTTAAGTACAGTTTCAAAACACTTTTTACACCACTGATTATTTCCACTGCTATAAATGACTTTAGAGGATACTTATAGCTATGGTACAAGCTCTGCTGCGCGGTTTGGAGCTCTTTGCATTGTTATTGGACTCCAGGGCAATTTATAGTCGGAAGGTATTGTTAGAAAGGCTAGGTGAATATTTTTTTAATTGAAGTAGTTGCCTTTACTTTGATTTAAACTTTGTGATAAATGTGAAAACATATTCGCGCTTTTAGACTTTCTAAAAAGTTACCAATTGTTAGAAATATGAAGAAAAAAATGCAGTAGGCCTAGTGTTATTTTGCTTTGTAGGATTTGCGTCTATGATATGGTATAATAATCATGCAGTAGCAAAAACGCCAATACTCTTTGTTCAAAACATTAATTAATTAATGTCCAAACCACAAATTTGTAAATCTCAACACACAAATATCGTGCGGTTAAACTTTTCATGCTACATAGTTAAATAAAGTGAGTGCAATGTAGTTTTCTTGGTAGGGAACAGCTATTGTATTTGAAAAGTTATCTCAGCAAAACCGTAACCTTTTGTCTACGGGCAAGTAGGTAGACTTGCAGCCTGACACAAAGCATACTCAGTCCGGTTGCACAGAAGGTCATCTGCTCTGTATGTAAGATCAACGACCACAGCAGCGCAGTCTTGATTCCATCCCATATAATTATTGGGTTCCCCTGGATACCAAATAATGCCATTTTCATCAGCTTCGCTTCCATCAACCCAATACCATATTGGGTCTGTTCCCAAATCGGTAGCTCCAATCCATACGACTCCAAAGGATCTAGATATAAGAGTCCTAAAACAAATTTAGGGTTACATTGACAACTATTACGGTACTTAATGAAATCATAGATGAAGGCCTATTGTAGAAAGGAAAGAACCAGGAAAGTGTTCTTTTCTTCTAGACAGCTAGACAGACTTTTATACTCTACATCCATGACTCTGGACCGAAATTACGCTGAAAGCGTTCAAGTTATTGAACGAATGCCGCATTAATTTGCACCACTGTTCTTCTTTTTGAGGCTCGCGACAGGATTTAATGGAGGTCGCAAAATACTTTTTCCTTACTTGACGTGACAATTTTGAACGCTACTCTTTTGAGTAAGCTGAGAAAAGTCCCTTTTTCTAATTTTCTGAAAACGCCTCTTGCAGACCTTTTACTTTCTATTTTAAAGAACACCTTGTGTTATTCCTTAGGATCGCGAAAAAATTGGCCGTCCAAAGTGGGTCATGATAAAAAGGTTTGAAGAACACAGTTCTAAACGATTCCGATAGACCAAATCTATAACATAAGACTTATGTGAATAACGTAATGAGGGATATTTTTTAAATCATTAAACGCCTCAAACGCTAACTTTAGTGATAGCATGGAATTACAGTTCAATGCTTTGCCCATTGTCGTGACTCTAGTACTTTTACAATGAATTGATTAAAATTATAAAGATGTAAAAAATATTTAGACATGTTCAGTACGATCCAGAAAAGTGCCATCGTCTTCCTCAATTTTGATTAAAAGCTAAAGTATGCAACCCTCTCTAAATGTTCAGTAGTTGATATTAGTATTTCTTTACTTCTAGATCAAAAATATCTACAAGAAAAACATTGTAAAGAATGCGTAATATAATTTTGGTTAAATTCTAAATAATATTTTCACATAACGTACTCAAACATATAATTCACTTTCACATCAATCCGTTTTAAGCACTTTTAGCATAGTTTTATGAAGGCTAAACTCTGACACCAATTCTCTTCGAATATTACGCATTACCGTTGAAACATTATTTTATCAACTAAATGCTTTTACATTTAGATCAGAATATGTCAGTCACATAGAGGGTTGCAACAGATTGATTAGAATGCGTTGTGACAGATAATCATAGCTCACCAGATCCATAGGCCTACTATCAGAAACCTTTATTACCAATTGAATTTAAAAAGCAAGAAATTGATTATTATCGTAATTCTACTGCGAATAATTTGATATTTTATTACTACATTTATTATTTGAAAGAAATATCTAGATAGATTTGTCACTGTTAACTTAAAATCTGAAATTTATGTATTTTTTGTTCATATTCCATTTGAATAAGATTTTCATGTAAGAGTAAGACTTGATTAAAACTACCGCAACTAAAGGAGAATTAACTTGTTGAATGGTGTGGCAACAAAAATGAGTAACGAACACGCGAGGTTGGACTATAACGTACCCAACTTCCTTCAACATTTTTTTAAAATTTTTAGCTCCGTCCGTCAAAAGTCTGGATGCGCTCCTGTCATACCGGTAATCGGTGCTTCAATTACGTAGCTATATGGTGAAGTCAACTGCGCGTAGATGTAGCAGCAGGTTGCTGCTTCAAAGCAATTAGTTACAAACTCTTATTAACCTGCGTTCTGCCAAAGTTCTAATTCCATTGTGAGCTAAATCGCCGTTATATGACTGACATTCTTCACGGCTTTCGGTCCAGTTTTGGGTTTTATTTGTAATTTTGTAATATAATCCATTGGTATGCAGGACCCAGCCTGAAACAAAACATCGAAAACAATAGTTTTGCTAACTGCTGGAGCCATTAGAGCCATGTCCTTGACTGGAAAAAGGTGATGCTGATAAGCCTTCTGCTGCTGGTATATTCAACAGGATTGTTTTGGTGGGTTTACTTTTGACAGGAAGAAACCTCTAGCGGTTTGAAGGCTGCCAGAATGATTGGATGAAAATTGTATAAGTGTAGACTGATGTTTTTTTACCGTCTTTTAGTTATGTAGGTTTTTATAGCAGTGAAATAGGCGTAATTACAGAATGCAGTATGAAATATAATATTTGTATTAGTTGCATATTTATCCTTCTATCACGAGAAAGCGATCGAATTAGGAGTGGCCGGCTGCCTGTCTACCACACCAAAATCGGAGAATTCCGTTAAGTGCCTTTCCCAACAACACAACAAGTAAACTTGCCAGATTGTTCTCCACACTGTCTCTTTCATGCTGAGAGTCAAGCGAGGAAGCTGTGAACACCAATTTTAAAGTTATTGGTTCGACCCGACTCGAAATCAAACCCGAGTCTACAGCTCCTGAGGCAAACGCTCTTACCACTTGGCCATGAGAGCTGCATTAGGCGACATCGTTTTAGACACAACAAGACTTTTTGCGTCGCCAAGTAATTTGGAAAAAAGATTGATCCGGGAGACGACTAAGTACGTAAAATTGGTTTTGGTACGACGATGGATATTGAAACTTACCCTCACTTCGCTCTTGTTCGTTACAAGGAGTAGTGTTGGTGGTGGTAGTGGTAGTGGTGGTGGTGGTGGTCGTGGTGGTAATCGTAGTAGTGGTGGTGGTGGTGGTGGTGGTGGTTGTAGTAGTAGTAGTGGAAGTAGGTGCGGTTGTGGATACTGTGGTAACTGATAAATTTGTATCTTCGTTGCCGATAGCTCGGTCTGTATCTCCTGACGGTAATACCTCTTCAGAATCCTAAATGACAGCAAGTGCTATAGGAAACATTGATCAAAGCAAACCTATTGTAAAGCTAAATCTTAATTTTTTCTGGGAGTGAAAATGGATACAGGGCTCCCTCTAACATTGAGCATTTGAGCTCAGCATTTTATCTATTAAGTTATATTGGGTATCTCTACCTTCTTACAAATACAATTCCTTTGTGGTTATACGCCTCTGGATAAGGTTATGAAACCGCGGAGCGTAAAACTTAAAACTTACCGCAAGGTTTTGTGAAAAACATGCAGCCAGAATAACTGAATACATTTTGTAATTACAGTACTGACGTTTCAAGAAGTTACTCGCGCGTCCGATTGTCAAAAGTAAAATGAGCTGGAAAGCAGTTGATATTATTCAAACAATTTACGTTTTATTAGTCAAACTACAGTAGTTGTTACTCAAAAAAGTTCGAAGAATTAAACGTGTATAAAGGCGTAGAAGATTGGTAACTGGTTAACAGCCTTCGCAAGTGATCGGAGTGTGTCAAAATAATTACGTTGTTAAAAATTATGCTATGGTCTTTGTTTTCGTCAAATGCTTTGTAACGTCAGTTTGTCGGTTGGACGAACAGTTTGGGTTGTGTTCCTTTAGCCTTGTTAGGAGTTTTTTTACTGCACAAAGTGTACGTAACTTACGTAGTTCGATTTTGCTTCCTGTGATTTTGTTGCTTTCTTTGCTCTCTGTTCAACTAAAATGACAAGTAGTTTTTTTTTTGCAAAAACCCTATTCCACCATATTTCTGTAGAAAAAGTCAGAAGAACGATCATTCGTACGTGACGCGCTTCTGGCGCCGGGGCGTTATATCTACAACTTCCCGATTGATATATGAACTCATTGATGGAGAATTATTTAACGTTTGTGGTACGTAAGAGATTCGTTGCCACGGAATTTTCCTTACTGTGAGTGACGATGGGGCTTCGCAATGAAGTGAAGAATTTAAGGCAAGGCAGAGAGTTGTCTGTTGCTGCTTGCTGGAATGAATGATGTAATGATGCATTGCAAACCATCGGAGAACTCAGCTCGAGAAAGGGTTGCGTGATTGCAGATCTATGAGTCAGAAAAAGGTTGCGTGTCGTTGACGGAAAATTACTTAACGTTTGTGGTACGTAAGAGGTGGGTTGCCACATTTCAATGTACATTGAGTTTTTTTTTTTGCTTCTTGCCGTCGTAGATCAAACGTAAATGAATGAATGCAAGTAATTTCGCAAATGCATTTTAATTTGCAGACGTCACCAATATTTTAGAAGTTTTTATAGTCTGTTTGTAAACTGAAAAAGTTACTTTGATGTGACAGTATTATTAGATTTTACTATCTAAGGCAGGGTGGTCCAAGGTTGACAGTGTCGCGGGCCAGATTGTTTTTTGTATATTAATTCGCGGGCCACACGCAGCAACATCAGCGCGAACAAATAATAAACAAAATATTGCGCTCTTTACGGTTTCTCTGTCTCTGAAACCTTTTCCATTTTTAGCCAGTATCAGAGTAACTTCGCAAGATGCCTTCTTGTCAGAAAGATTAGTTTTTCTGAAGTTGCTCATTAGCGTATAGTATTTGCCTTTTAAGTCTTTTACAACTGCTATTCTAGCATATCCGTCGTATCGTTCTTATTGACTCTTATGACGTGTTTCGTAATGCCGTTTTAAGTTGTATTCTTTTGGCACTGACACAATTTGCAGACATGCCAGGCATTGTGGTTTACTCGTACCCTTAACAAATAAGTACTTTTCCTCCCATATTGAGTTAAAATGTCTACTTGGATTGATTGGTTAACTTTCTTTTCACACTCATTTTTGCCAAATAATTGTAAATCTTAAAGTTATAAACCACTGCAGAAACAAATGTAGGTTTTAGATTTCAACTGATTCTACTTTTCTGACTATCAAGAGTAACTTTACAACCTTACCGCTACTATGACCCTGGATTGAATAATGATAGTGAAGTTGTTAATATGATTATGTTGCATCGTAACAATGCAAAGATTGTGACATTGCAACGAAACAATGCGAAAACAATTAATGACCTTACAATTGTTGTAACGTCATAAATTGTTTTTTCGACTAGTTTTAATTTATACTGCTTCACGTGCGTTTTACTATCCTGCTGAAAATGAATCGAGCCTTAATCGAAATGTTCAGGCTCAAATTGTTTCTTATACCTTTGCTTAGACTTAGAGATTCGGGAAACCGTGTTGACTCCGGCTATGTAACGTTGGAATGCGTGTAAACAGGAAAAGTAAGTAGATGACCAGCGAATCGTAAACTAAGCACAGCGGGGAGTTCGGTTCAAAACGCAAAACTGCAAGCGTTGAGTCAAAATAAGTTCGTAACGTTTCTTACCAATAATAAATGTGACTGATTGTACGTTGTAAGTCGGTAACTTAGATGTTATCATATTTCGCTAAGACTTTCTCGCAGTTTCTCCAGAATTTTTGCAGAATCTTCCGCGGGCCAAACAAAATGCTGCCGCGGGCCACTAGTGGCCCGCGGGCCTGGGTTTGGACCACCCTGATCTAAGGCAACCAGGCAGTATGATATTTTCGCAAATTCAATGTAATCAGCCAAATTATTTTAGTCTCAGAATAAATCCACAGACAGCAGGAATTCAGTCAAACCCAGATCAATTACATCCAACTCAATTACTGAGCTCAGACAAAACAGTCCGTTCAAACAGGGCAAAATCAAACAAACAGTATCAAATGGGCCAAAGTACACAGATCCAATTAATCGATTAAGACAGATTTTTAGAAAGATATGCCCTACCCAGTAACCTTATTCAAATAGAATGGTTAGAGGCTTCACTTAAGCTAACTAACAGCTGGGTAGGTTCTAGTCTAACTACTATACTCACTGCAAATAGCACTCAGTAAAACCAGCAATTCTAAAGAAACAACCTAAACAATGCACTGCCATCATGCTGTCAATAGCTATTGTATCAGTTGCACACGCTAACAGACGGCCCTCCCCATTTCTGCCAAAAACAGAGAACAGAAGCACGCTAGAACATTACGAAGTAAAATCTCCAAAGCGCCACCGTGCGTAGAGCATCCAGAATAAAAAAAGAGAAAAGGGGCATGATGGACTTAACAAGTAATTCGTGTATAATTTTTCTGTTTGAATAACCTGCTGTCCGACTTATTTTACTATTGAAAATGAGATAAGCAAGACCTTGAAAATGCATTCAATTAAAAATGTATTTAATTATTCTAGCTGCATGTTTTATTTACAAAACATGCAGCCAGAAAGTGGTTTCATAAGTTTTAGTCACTAAAACTAGTGGTTTCATAAGTTTTAGTCACTAAAACTTATGAAACCACTTTCACTACATTTTGTTATACACGTTACTAAAAATTGCATACAAGTTTACCGAGATAAGAGTAGTTTTTACTTACGGAAAAGGAAGAAGTACCGACTGATACTCCAACAGCAGCTAATGCTAGAACTAAGGCTACGCCGGCTATAGGGATAAGAATGAGTTTGCGATGTTGTTTTTTCTTCAAAGTTTCATCTGCAAATGTACAAAAAAGATTAAAATCAACAACTGCATATCTGGATGTGAACGTCGCAGTATTCGATAAAACTTAAACTTGCGCCCAAAGAGTAAGAATCAAACTCTTAATAGAGCGTTTGTTGTTTCACTTTGGCTCTGCTTTACATCTATGAAACTTTTTATTGCTTCAGAGACGTTGTTACAAAGTGACGATCCGACAAGGCTGTCGTGAGGTAAACGATTTAAGGTGTAATCATTTTTTAACGCTTGAATTCCTCTTTGCTAGCAGCTTTATCAAAGTCTTGATTGCTTATCCTTATGCTAGTGATGAAAGCAAATGCAATGGACCAGTGGTTCATGAACTTCCATGTTAAAACATCTTCGTCGCTTTACAGTGACAAGACGATAAAAATAACAAAGAAAACAAACTAATACAGTATCTGCATTCTGCAGTGTTATTTTCTAATTTAACTGTCAAAAATCTCTGTTTTCCCCCGTTATTTTCATTTTTCATGAAGGCGTAATTGCATTACACGGCTTCAACAGGTTTTCTTGATTGATTAAAGTTTTGCACCCCTGCTTTTCATTGTGCAAGCAGAAGTTTAGCGTTGATGAGTAACAATGTTTTGTAAGGTGTAGTTTGGGGAACCATTGCATTAAGCATAAGCAATCTCGAAGAAAGACCGACAATTGAATTTATAGCGTAAAACGCAGCTTTCTACCCTATTGTAAAAGAAGATTTTGAGAGAACACTGGACAATTTTGAGAGACCATTGCGGTTCCTCAAAACGCCTTCAAAAAAAGGAAAAAAGCTGAGTAGGTTATTGCATGCTCAGTGTTCACGCTTGCTTGTGGGATGCTAAGCCCCACTGGCAGATCTAAAGCAGTGAAATAAGGAGAACCAAGCCGTCGCCTAATTTTTTGGTTTTACTTCGATGTTTTAATGCTGTTAGATTTACAAAATCGACAAACAAAACATTTTTTGATTTTTAGTCCCCCCTTAATATTTTCTGGATCCATCCCTGCACACTCACCTTCTTCAACAATCGGAACTTTATCTTCTTTAGGTTGTGAACCAACTGATGGTTCTTGGGGTTCTTCTGCAGATAATCTCAACTTAATATAAGCTTTACTAATAATTAATAATAGACCTAACTTTAGTTGATTTGTGGTGGAAATTGCGGTTACAATTTAAACATCATTTTTCATCCAACTAATACGCAAATCTAACTGTTCTTTTTAACCAAAGTTTTTTTTGACCAAAATGAAAGCATATCTAAGTGATCATTTAGCCTACGCGGCTGCGCGGGGATAGTTCCTAAGCGCTCTCTCAGGTAGGCCTACTCTTCTAATGCACGTTAAAAGCCGTTATTGTTCATACTCTTCTAGAAAAACTGTGTTTTCTTTTATAGAAAACTCCTATACACCTTGACCCCTCAAAAAATTTCTGGGCACGCTCATGTATCTAACGGAATTATCACGCTTGAAGAATCAAACTGGTCGGCGTAGTGGTTAAAGACATCGCTATCGGTCAGGGAGGTCTGGGGTTCGATTCCTGGACCGGTCAAATCAGTACAGTGTCGCCAACTGCTCACCACCACTGCGACTCTTCTTCGTAGCTCTCAGAGCCGGCGCCAGAGTAGTCGACTTAGGGGAGTCAAACGTTTATCAGTGGGGGGCCAAAGTTTGAAATTAAGCACTAAAGCCGCTGTTTTCAAAAGAGAAAGCTTGTTGAGTGGGGGGCCAAGCATGTTGTTTGGGGTACCAGGCCTCTCCTTTGCGCCGGGCCTGGTAAGTCTGTTGCCCAGTCGCTAAGCACACAGATAGGACCCGCAATCCGTTATACGCTTCGGGCCTTCGGCGTAGCACTACGAGCAAAATCTTCATTTTTGAATCGATTTTGCGCTTTTAAAGACAGAAATTAAAGCTTAAAATTTTTGTCATGTTTTGCTCTACCTGACGGTGCCGCTATGCTTCCTGTCACTGCTGAGTAAAAATCTGACTCACTCTCCATATTGACCTGACCTGAAACGTAGATTCATAATTATGAACTACCGCTGTTGGTAAGGTTATACCAAAAAATCTAATAAGTGCGCAATGATATACGCTAGTGAATTCAACTATCCCTTTATAGAGAGTCAGAACTTGTATTGAGAAACAGAAAGCCTTTCTCATAGCTGCAGTGAATGCCCTGACGCTAATTTGGGGAGATGGGTATTAGGTTTTTTGATCTGCTTATTCACTGCTAATAGACGAAATCTTCTATCCGCTTTATGGATCATTTCATTTTCTGTATTAACTTTTTAAAGTCTGCGTTTCATTTAAGCTATTATCTTTCTGTTCAATATTATTTCTTAATAACAGCATATACCCTGTTATTCACCTATTTTTTGCGACAAAATTTTCATTTTTTTGTATTTTGTTTTCTGCTTGGCCAAAGACTTCCCAAAGAGCAGCTGATTAAGATATGTAATACTTATTGGCATTATTGGGGTAAGGGATTAGCTTAAGTGTAAAAGCCTTTGCAGAACTAAATAGCCACATAAGCTATTTGCTACTTCTTGAGAGTTTTGATGCTTGATCATGAGAAAATGTTGATTCAATAGGTTCTGCTATGCAGCATATAAAGTTATGCTTCGTAGTCTTATGAAAGCCATTGTTCCACTGCTGCAAAACCTTTCAGTTTAGTAGCCCACAATACCGCACAACAATACAAACGCACACGGCTACCGTACTTAAAATAACCTCAAATCAGCTACCGTACTTTAACAAATCATTTATAAAAATAACAACTTACTATCAAACTTCAAAGTTTTTTCCAAAAAATCACATCAACCAACACAACACAAAAACAAACAATGCTAAAAGGCTTCAATTTTTTAATCTTTTTTTTTCTTGCTCATTCAAACTTTATGATTATTGCGGTGATGTATGCTACTTATTTCCTTTGTGCCATCATAATTGTCTGTGGTTGGTGATAACTAAGGCTTTATTCTGGTCATTCCTTTAGTTGCATTTTACAGCATGTTTGGGCCAAGGCGTTTTGCCACGGACTTCTAAATTCGTGATTTAGCGTGGTGAATTTTACGCCCGAGGACAACCTTTTAAACTCTTCACACTTTTAGAATATTTCGGATTGCTTCTGCAATTACATGACCTTAAATTTGTTCCGTAAACATCATATCACAAGTTTAAATTGGAACGTTTTATGACACTGTCTGAATGAACAATAATATTAAGCCTTTGGTGCTGGCGGTTCAAGATTCAAATCTTCAATCTGCTATGGCAAATTCTTCAATATCCGTACGTTTTAACATAGGCTTAGTGACTGCGTCTCCTCATAAGTATATGGCGTCCGGTTACTCGCTCTGGTGAAATAGGATGCACGATAATGAGAAGCGGGGCACTGGCATAAAATAACTTATGTAAATAGCGTTGAATTGATTTAGGATATTCGTCCCAATGCCCATTTGTCTAGTGCCCAATTTTCCAGTCACCCATTCGTCCTGGTGTCCATTTGTCCAGTGCCCATTTGTCCTGGTGTCCAGTTGTCAGGTGCCCATTTGTCTGCAAACATCCTAGTAACCTAGTTACACTAGGTGAAAAAAGCAAGCCTATCAAATAGCTGATAGGTAAGAGCGTCATCTAAATCGACATGCTCGAGTTTGATTGATCGGGTGGAAACACTGAAGCAAGAATTGGTATTTGCAACTTTCAGCTCGACATTGGGCACTTATCGGCATTCCTACGACTGCGGAGATTGTACAGATGGTAACAGCGCTTATCGGCATTCCTACGACTGCGGAGATTGTACAGATGGTAACAGCGCTTATTGGCATTCCTACGTCTTGAATTGGTTGACAGATGGTCAACAACTGGAAGAGGATAAAATTGCAAGCACAACGCTAGCGATAACTCATTATCGCGGCAGCGGTCTTCTTTCGTAGATGCGTTTCCTAGGTGTGATCCGTAAGTTTCGGATATGAGCACCACCAACTTGTGACACGGTTAACGAACTACTGCAGTCTGCAGTTTATAGTTTTTTTCTTTGATTTCTAAGCACAATTATGCAATGTCATCTGTAAAGTGTGGTACAAAGTATTTGAAAAGTTGTAACAGGTATAGTACACCTCCTAAAAAAGGTTAAAAAGTGCATTGTTCCAAAATTTTAGCAAACTCAATGTTATTTGAATTCAAAATATCTTTCTCAAATAAATAGTCTACTGGCTACATAAATGCGGTATGTACGGTACCGTATTTCATTCTGCAGTAAAACCTGCGACCTTAGCAAAAACTGTGAGCAAATGAAATACTGTATGTTTTTGAAAGTTGAATTGATTTGACTCCGAGATTTTTTCAGCTTTATTTCGTTTTTCTCGTTGCGACTCCCTGTTATACCTCCCAAAAAGATTCGAGAGATTCGTTCATCATTGCTTGGTCTCACCGATCCAACTTCTATAATTTGTACTTTCCTGTGGCACATTTCGGTTTGTGGTACAACCTGAAATGGTAAAAGGATAATCCGTCAGTTAGTCAACTTTATTCACTAAAAAACGCAAAACAACGTTCAAGTACGATCTGGCAGAAAATCACAGGTCATCAAAGTCTGTTACATCTTTGCGCTAGATCTGTAGTTCTCAGTTTTCAAGTAACGACGGACCTTTTTTTAACACGATGAAACGATTTCAGACTCCGCGATAATCTTGTACTGTATGTAGAGCGATTTTTTGTGACCTAAAGAACTTAAAAACGTGACTTTATTTTTGCAAAAAAGTAACCAAAAAGTGACTTTATTTAAAGAACAGCATAAAATGAAAAATAACTGCAGTTTATGCTAAAAAGCAATAAAATAGTCTCAATTAGTGCTCAAATTATAGTGCACGCACATATTGCGCTTAACATTCTTCGGTAAAAAATTTTTGTCCGTGGCTAGTAGCTTGTTCAGCATGGAGAAACTGCGTTCTACTGCAAACGTAGTTGGTTGGCATCTTCGAAGCAAGCAATATACAGCGGAGCAACTTCTTAACGACTCATTTTAGTAATATCCATCATATCATTTTTTCAAAAAACTCAAGCAATGCAATTACAGTTGCTCCATACCAGTGGCGCATCCAAGATTTGGCAAAAGAATTGGCCAAAACCGGTGGGCCACCGAAGTGTAAGGGGCTTAATTGGTGCTCCGCTTCTACCAGCCAACAAAGTGTTACGGTTTTCACATAAAAACACTCATTTTAGCACACTTTTTGCTGATATGAATTCATTACCACTGATATGTCTTTTAGAAAGAAAAAAATTTAGAATTAGCTCAGTTAATTCTGATAATTTTGGTCTAGGCCTGCCTGCAATAACTTTTCTTTTCTTCAATCGTTGTTGGAAATCAGTATTCCAGTCACACTCATCAATGATCTTTATTTTAACCCTTTAGTTTTAAAATAGACAAAAGTTGGTAGGCCTAAAGAAGACTCTTGGTGTTAAACTACCGCTCTTTTTTTTTTATTGAATGTTAAAATAAATCTCTCATTTTAATAAAAAATTAAAATTAAGTGTTTACTACCGCAGGCTGTGAAAGCTATTTGGGTTTTGGTAAATACTACATTATGATTCACAAGCCAATACCACGTCATAAGGATTGGAATGCTATAAACACCAGTCCATTCGCTTTTCATTCAATCTAATCTTCAAACGAATGTGTCGTTTTGAGCGAAAACTAATCAATGGAATAGTTTAATCAAGCGTTTGAAAATTCAAAGCAAAGATGCCATTGCATTACTGGAAGATGTAGGGCTTCAAGTTTATAGCCTATGTAACCACCTTGATGCATTAGGAAGACTGTAAATCCATTCCAATTGCAGCAAGAAAAAATTTAAAAAAAGAAAAATTGGGCAAAAAATAGCACAAAAAACTTTGTAACCTAAAAAATTAACTCTAACCTAAAAACACAAAAAGTAACTTTTCGTGACTTTATAACCTCTTAAATACTGGGCCCACACCCGTGCAATTTTGGTTACACGCTTTTTGCGTTAATTGGAGCCAGCAAAAAAAAAGTAACTTTTGGGACCTAAAATCGCCCTACTTAAAAGTTAAAATATGGTAAATAAATAAATAACTGAGGCTATTTTCAAATTATATTGAACTGAAAATTCAACAGTAATATTGAGGGAGACTGCGAAATAAGCTTGCGCTTTTCAAGTCAGCAGCCACCCGTTTAATATGTCAAATGCGATCGGCTCCAGCCTCGAATCGAACCCGTCACGTAGGATCTGTCATCTGCGCGCGGTACCGCTAGGCCATAACGCTGACGAATCTTCAAACGTATAATATTCCGACCCAACTCTCAATTGGAATAAAAATGTGAGTGCCTGTATTTACACGAATAATCTTGTATACAATTTTTTGTTTCGCAGTCCACACCTGAGGATTGTCATGCATATTTTGTGGGGCATGAAACACTGTGCAGAGCATGTAAATATGTATAGCGTAGAAAACATTTTGTCTATGTAGTAGTATTTCAAACTCTTATAGCAGGCATGGGAACATATAGGCAAGGGCGTGCCCAGGAATATGAGAGGAGAGAGACGCAATTTGAAGCTGTCCGTTTTCCGCCCAAAGTCAAGTGAAGAGCAAAAAGAGAGGTCAACACGTCCGCAGATGTCCAATTTTCCGGCCCAAAGTCAAGTGAAGAGCAAAAGAAGGTTATCACGCCCTCAGATTTTCCTTTAAACGTATATCACTTTTACACCGCGAAATTTTAGGGCATTTGCCGCCGTGAGGGAGGCGCGGCCCCCACGGATGCCACCAGATATAGGGAATGTATATCCCTGGATACGCCCCTGATATAAGACACGAGAGACTATTTTATGAGGTCCGCCGGCACTTACAAAAATATACACTCCTACCGTGAGTCAAGCCGAAAACCAAAGGCGTTGGAAGGTGGAGGCTGAGGGGGGTTGAAGCCCCCCCTATATTTTTTCATCCTTTCCCCATAGAAATTTTGAGCCTCTCTTCAGCTCCCTCTTTCAAAAATTTATTACTATAGACAGTACACTCTATTGCACTTCAACGATGATTTATTGCGTCACTTGTAATTCGTTTCTTTTCTTCAATGATACCATCAAGCCAACGTACAAACCTTTGCAACTTTGTGACGAAGGTGAACAAAATCGCAAAAACTGTTATTTTCTAGTAACTTCGTGAACAAAGCTCTGAAAGCTTTAGTAAAATGTCACAGTTAAATTTTCTCGATTTAAAAAACAATTTGAGCGAATACCTGCGAAGCAACAAAATATCGAATTAGAATTAGCTAGCTTGCCCTTGGTAGGAGCAGTGGCGTAGCGAGAAGTTTAAAAATGGGGGCATAGTTTTCACATTTTTTTCCAGCGTAGGCCTATTGTTTTTTCAGCAGAACTTATTTGAAGCTGATTGAGAAACAAGAAAAGCTTTAGGGGGTCCGAGGGCACGCTCCCCGGAAAATTTTTGAAAAATTACGTTCTGTAATGTCTATTTTAGTGCTTTTTGGATAATTTTCAAGCAAATTTTGTTTAAATTTTCAACCCTAATTCTGAGTGCTTCGCCTCATATGACGCATTTCGTTCGCACATTTTTGATTATGCGTGCCTACGGCAAGACATTTTGCTATCAAAGAGGTTTGACATTATGGAAAAATTGTATAGCCTGCATCAAAAACATTTTTGAAAATGGTTGGTGGGTAGATGCATACTCTCATCCTACCCCCCCATGGATCCGCCCCTGGCCATACGCTACAGAAACCATCAAAAGAGCCTGGCACATTTCAGACACTTGGCAACATTAGTGTTTTTTTTACTAAAAGACAGAATTAGTGTCGGCGCTAGACTAACTAAGGCCTCCCCCATCCCCCCGAAAACTTCACGTGGGGCCCCCTTTATCCGCAAGCAAAATGGAAGGTAAAAGTGGTTTTACAGAGAATGCGATTTTCATAACCTGACGGATATGTCTTTACGCAAAATGCGATTGCGTCCAGTTTTGCATCTACGTACCCCAGTTTGAAATCTACGCACGTATTTTGATACATTTTCGTACTTAATTTACTTACGTAAATTGCATCGTATTCTGTGTAAAGCCAATTTTGCATTTCATGTGATTTTTGATGAACAAACCTGAAGGCTGGATAGGCCTATGCCTTTATACAAAATGCGATTGTGTCCAATTTTGCATCTACGTACCAACTTAAACTTATTAAGTTGGCAAAACTTATTGAAGTTGGCTTCCAAAACTTGACCGTCTGTCGTATAACAACGATTTTATCGATCTGGAACCCAAAATAAGGACGACTGGAAACATAAAAATTAAACTGCATGGGTAATATCTATTATTAAGCTAAAGATCTAACACCTTCCCATCTAACCCAAACAGCCTGAAGTGCTAACAACGCTTCATGTTTATCTATGCCTTGCTTCTTTATGTTCCAAACAGAGAAGCGCCAGAGCAGTCGACTTAGGGGGGCCAAGCGTTTATCAGGGAGAGGCCAAAGTTTGAAATTAAGCACAAAAACCACTGTTTTCAAAAGAGTAAGCTTGTTGATTGAGGGGGCCAAGCATGTCTATTGGGGGGACCAGGCCTCCCTTGCCCCTTCTTGGCGCCGGCCCTGGTTCCAAATAAGATCGTGTTGCTTTTATGATGTTACAATAACGCTTTGACGGTAAGACAAAAATAAGGCAAGACAAATAACACAAAGCTTGGTTTATTAAATCCAAATGAGACAAAATAAGATAAGGAACAATATAAGGACGCGAGCCAAAAATTAGGACATTTCAAAAAATAAGGACAACAATATTTTCCAAGATGTACTCTCTCAAAATAAGAACAAATCTTTGAAATAAGGACGGTATTAGACCGGGCCCCAGAGGTTAAGTATGCTGACAATCCAGAAATGCAATAAAAAGCTTTTGTAAACATCGTTCACCATGGATTTTCATTGCATTTTAGAAATGACGGCTTACTCTAAAGTCTGTGAGTTATGTGCAGCGAACAGGCTTGCGACTACAAGCAAATAATCAAGATAGGCGAAGAATATTTATACCGGCGCACAAATTAATAGGCTATATTGGTATACACGTAATAATAACTGACTTTTTTTTGGGTTAGGCAAATATTTTTTGGAGGAAAGAGCTGGTTGCAGGCCTGGCGGTGACTATGGATTTTATTGCAGGGAGTCGAACCGAACCCGAACCTGAACCGCGAACCTAACATTTAATAATATTTTGTAAACCTGAACAAAAATCGTTTAGTAACAATGTTTGAGCCTGAGCTGATTCCTAAAAAATATTAATAAAAATCTCTAGACATGTGCTGCGATGGGTAACATTCTTTCTGCTTTTCAAAATGTAATGAGTTTGAAACAAGCAGGTAGTCGAGTCGAACCGAATCCGAACCTGAACCGCGAACCGGTAAAAACCGCTTTTTTTGGTGAACCTGAACCGAACCTGAACCGTTTAAATTTGAGATCATTGAACCTGAACCGAACCCGAACCTTTAAAATTTGGTGCAACTGAACCCGAACCGAACCTGAACCCAAATTTTTGAAACGTCTTGAACCTGAATCGGAACTGAATCGTTAAAAATTAAATTTCTTGAACCTGAACCGGAACCGGAGCGATATTTTAAACGGTTCGACTCCCTGTTTTATTGTGACGTTTTCTATTTTAAGCTTGCGTCAGAGTACACCCCTTTGTAGCTGCTGCCTTTTCTTCGATTTCTCTGTTGTTGGTTTGCGTTTTTGGTCTTGTAAATAAACGGACTCTAAGTTAGATTGCTTTTTCCGATGAGAAGCGGTTTTCATTGTGCTTGTTTTGGTGTAAGTGGTTATTCTAAAACAGTGGTTTTCAACTTTTTCCACACAAGAATCCATTATACAACGCATGATCGTCACACAACTCCCTTTGGAAATTTGATGATATTGAGAAGAAAATTTTGAAGTTAGCAGTACTGGTATTCAAAAATAAATTTTACAAGAATTTTTTTTTTTTGTAAGCAAAAAAATCAAACTTTCATTATACTCGTAGTATTACGCCGAGGCGTGTAAGGAGTGGCGGAGCATGTCTCCGCGGTTGAGCGTCTGGGCTTCACAGCCTCGCAGCGGTGGAAAGTTGACCGACCAGGGAATCGAACCCCAGATCTCCCGCACTGCTAGCGATGTCTTAACTACTGACCTAACCGGGGGATTTTTTCGTAGGCTTACATCGAAAACTCTCGAGACCCTAGAAAAAAACGCAAAAGACCCTAAGTTGAAAGCCTATTGTTCTATACTTATAGATAGACAATTTTTTTTTGCCTTAAGACGAACAATGTCATCAGTAAATATATATCACGTTTTTCGTTTTCCGTCTAGTGGTACTTTAGCAGCTTTTTCTGCGTTTCTATAAGACAACTGTAATGACTTTTCACATCCTGCCGAATGAAGAAATTCGTCGGAATGTCATACATTTACGGTAAAAAAAATTCACCACCTTTTGAGAAACCCTAATTTCAAAAGTCTCGTTCCCCGTTTCGTTCCAGCCTCGGTCTCGTCCTAACTTTTCGCTCCAAGTCTCGGTCTCGTGGTGTCAAAGTCTCGTCTTGATCTCGAAAATTTTGGCCGAGACTCCAGCTCTGCGGATAAGTGCATGGCGCTGAGTAACAAACTTGCGTAGGAGTTGCCGTTTTTAAGTGCTTTTTTCCGACGCCACAAAGAGCGAAATTGGCGACTTGTTTTTCACATTGTTCCTCAAGCCGATAAGCTGTCAATACCAATCATAGGATCATCGGTTTGACTTGACTCGGAAACAAATCCGAGTCGACCACACTAGAGACAGACACTTTACCTACTGCGCCATCTAATTGGTTCCGACAACGTTCCGGTAAAAAATAATAACTTAGTTTCATCAATGCTCCCGCTGCTAGCAATAATTGTTTACTGAAAAAGAGTATATCAATCAAAGCGCGTAAAAACAATTTAAAAATAAAAATTTTAATGATACAGCTTATTTTAACTGTTCCATGTTCTCATTCCACTCTGATTTAAAATAGTAATCTATTCGTCCTGCTTAATTTGGGTCTTACCAATTCCTTGGTTTTTAATCTAGAGAGATGTAAAGATATTGCTTTGGAAGGACGACTGACATTTATTTTGCTGCCGAGAGAATCACTAAGGAAGCAAAATTGTTATTTTAAATATTCAGTGCCATATTAAATGCGCGATTTTTACAATTTAGGTAAGCTTGCCATTTTTGTTTACAAAAACGCATCAGCCAATTTTTGCTCCCCTACTGTCTCCAAATTTCTTGGTTGAAGGAGATAAACCCGAATAACATTGCTGTCATCGATATTTTGATGTTCAGTACATTAATACGCGTGATTTGGCGCAACTTTTAGACTTGTCATCGCTCACTTGAAGATTATCATGTGACTACGTGACGTCATGGGGGCACAAAATCGTTGCTGTCGGGTGGTTATCCCCAAATAACATTGCTGTCATTGGTATTTTGATGTAGAGTACATTAATACGCGTGATTTGGCACAACTTTTAGCCTTGCCATCGCTTACTTGAAGAATATCACGTGACGTCATGGGGGCACAGAATCATTGCTGTCGGGGGGTTATCCTCGAATAACATTGCTGTCATCGATATTTTGATGTTCAGTACATTAATACGCGTGATTTGGCTTGACTTTTAGTGTTGCCATCACTCACTTGAAGATTATCATGTGACTACGTCGTGACGTAATGGGATACAAAATCGTTGCTGTCGGGGGGTTATCCCCGGATAACATTGCTGTCATTGGTATTTTGATGTTCAGTACAATTGTAATACGCGTGATTTGGCACAACTTTTAGCCTTGCCATCGTTCACTTGAATAAATGTCATTTTTGGCCCACTTAAAATCGGTAGTTTAGGGGTGCAATCCCCGGATCCACCCCGGCAGCAATAAATATTTTAAAGTTACCCGTAAGTGTGCAAGTTTTGATGTGGTCAAACCTTTTGCCGTCGTTCACGTGAATAAATCCTCTGGGCGCCCGGTCTATATGAGATCTCTGCGCATAACCCGTGCGTGAAGAATACTCATTTTTATTAAATTTTAATTCTCAAGAACACTTCCTGGTTCCACAGAGCAAGCGTTTACCGGACTACCGGCAAATGTTTTACCTAAAATCGTGTAAACACTTAAAACTACTGGTTGTTTTTAGTGCGCTATTAAGCGTCACAATAATATATTAAAATCACTGTAATAACAAACGGTAATGATAAATGTAATGACAAACGGCCCAGCAATGTGTGACAGAAAAGTATCCAAGAAAATCATCAATCCATTTGGCAAAAACCGGTACTTAAAAGAACAATTGGAGTTTAAAGTAGGCCTTATTTGAAAGTTGAAGTTATAAATGTCATGAATTTGAACTTTTAGCGATCCGTTTGACGAATCAATTTTGATCCATTTTGCTTGCTGAGTCACACACTCAGGGCCGAATTTAGAAAATGAGAGGCCCTAGGTTATTTTTATTTTTTCCACTAGAAATCGGTGAAGACCAAAAAAAAGGTCTTCATGTCCGCAGATGTCGTCTTTTTATTGAAAATATCGGTGAAGACCAAAGAAAAACGGTCTATATGTCCGCAGATGTTGTCTTTTCACTGCAAATATCGATAAAGACTAAAAAAAAGGTCTTCGTTATTCGTGATGAGGCCCCTCATTTTCGCCGAGGCCCAAGGTTTCAGCCTGCTTAGCCTATATGTAAATCAAGCCCTGCGCACACTCTTAATGCCTTGTGCGAAAGCCACGGTCAATCTTCTGAACACCTACCATGTAGCCTACGACCTCATTCATTCATTCGAAGCAAAACGCATGAAATAGGAAGTTAATATTGTTGCTAAAACTTATAATTCATAACATGTGCATTTTTGACAGAAAAAAATTATGCTTTCATTTATTCTACAGATCAAAAAAATCGTTTACATACAAGCAATTTTGCTTACAGTAGCTTACATTTCGAACAAGAGCGACGCAATTAGAGTCCAACATTCATCACCCCCCTCCCCCTCGTCAGCACCTTTCCACACACACGCACACAAAAAAATTAATGTTGCCTCGTAACCAGTGATGGGATTCAAAATTTTAAGAACAGGTTCTCTTTTGTATCGTACTTACTAACAACAGGTTCCCTCAGAAAGGTCTAATGTTTGTACAAAAAAAGCAAGGACGGGTTCGCTGATTATCCTGACATTCCAAGAACGGGTTCGCGCAAACCCGTGCGAACCCCCTGAATTCCATCACTGCTCGTAACACGTATTAAAACATTTCCAAGTAAAAAAGCGCCGAGGTATTGTGGGCGGGGCTTCTAACCAGGCCTGGCCCCCCCCTCCGGCCGGGGGTTCGGGAGGCGGTTACGCCGGCCCTGCATACGGCGACAGCTGTAGCACGAGCCATGCGCCTGCTCTTTTTACACCACTAGCGGGCGACCACTAACAATAGCAATCAAATTAACAAACAACAGTTCATTTTTAAATCAGTCTCCATGCTTTACCGTAATTTATTTGTATGAGCAGCTCACGAAGGCTTTAGGTATTTTATGGGTTCGTGTCAAATTATTATTCTCCAATGCGGTTATAGCTGGATGAATTATACGACGAATGCATGAAATGTTGCGGCACTCTCTGTGCCTGGAGCGCTGAACATTATTAGTTAGTTAGTTAGTGAGTGGCATATTTATCCTCCTATCACGAGAAAGCGATCAATGCGCTATACGAGCTCGCTTAGGAGTTGCCAGCCATCTGTTACCACACCAAGATGGGGGAATCCCGCTAAGTGCCTTTCCCAACGGCACAACAAGTATACTTGCCGGCTTGTTCTCCACCCTGTCCCTTTAATGCTGAGCGTCAAGCAGGGAAGCTGTGAATACCAATTTTAAAGTCATTGGTTTGACCCGACTCGGAATCAAACCCGAGTCTACTGCTCAAGAGACAGACGCTCTATATCACTCGGCCATCTGAGCTGTATACTACTCGGCCATCACAAGGAAGCGCTCTATCGCAACGATGACTTAAGGAACAAACATTCTACTACAGCAGAGGTCGACAACCTTTTGAGTGCAGCGTGCCATTTTTTGATAGTGTCAAGATAAAAACTTCTCCGCGTGCTAAACGGATGCCCTATTTTGCTCTGAAAATATCAGTGCAGCCCAAAAAAAAGGTCGTCACCTCTGTAAATGTTTTAGTTTTCTCTGAAAATTTCTGTGTCCGTTTGTAGTTTAACACCTATATTTGAAGTGTCTTTGTTAAAATTTACAAAAATATTCTGGGGGTTTTGATCCCCCGCTTAAATACGGCCTTGATTAACCATCAAGCAGATGTACCAAATGCTACGGCACCCAGCGTCTAGAGCGCTAAGCATCATGATTTATCAAGAAACGCATAGATCTAACCGCAACAATGTCCTGAGGGTCAAAATGTTACATCCTACTGCTGCGTACTACGCTATGCTTTGACGATTGCAGGCCTTGCACTGTCTTATTTCAAACTTATAAAAACATTTCGGGAGGGATTTGAACTCCCCTCATCCCCCCCCCCCTAAATACGACCTTGCGCACACCCCTTATGTTTTTGTGCAAAAACCATGGTAAACGTACTATCTTTTAAGCACCTACCATGTACGACCTCATTCGAAGCAAAACGCATGAAATAGGAAGTTAATGTAGACTATTGTTGCTATAACTTATATTTCATAACATGTGCATTTTGACAGAAAAAATTTATGCTTTCGTTTATTCAGCAGATCAAAAAAATTGTTTACATACAAGCGATTTTGCTTACCGTAGCGTACATTTCAAACAAGAGCGACGCAACTGGAAACTAACATTTTTCATCTCCTGCGTTCCCCCCGTCAGCACCTTTTTACACACACGCACGCAAACAAATTAATGTTGCATCGTAACACGTTTTAAAATCATTTCCAAGTAAAAAAAAGGTGGGGCATGGCGCAATTCTTCCCCCTAAATACGTCTCTGCCTAGGAGCTTGAGACTAGGAGTTTGTGAACGGATAATAAGTTTACTAAAAGAAAATTAACACGCTTGCAAACGTCGACGTGGCTATGTGTTTATGCTAGCTAGAGAAAAGCTTTAGTTAATCAGCAGTTTCTAAGTGACTTTTATTGAAGTAAAGTGCATGATACGCATGATGTAGGTTACGATCACAAGAACGGACGGCTTCAAACAGGAACGTTGTTATGGTAACACAACTTTCATCCCCCCTTTCTGAAAAGTAATTCCAACGCCACTGCCGAAACCCTTTTTTTGCTCTTCCAACCTGTGCGGCTCTTAAGGCGGGTTTACACTGCAGCTGCGGACAATTGCGAACAGTTGCACACCAAGTCCGCAGAATTTTTACGGACTTGTCCGCGGACAGTTGTAGACAGTTGTGGACTCGTCCGCGGACAGTTGCGGGTTCAACTGGAACCGTTGCAAAAAAGAAAAATGCTGCAGCAAGTTTATATTCACACTCGTCATTAGCCTACCAGAATACTGCTGAAGTAGTAAACACATAGATCATGAGGACGTTAAATTCTCGGCAAAATCGTTGGATACTTTGGATGCCGGGATTTTTGCAAATCTTTTCTTTTTTGTGATTTTTATTATTGCTGATGAACTTTCAGATGTATTCATTTTCAAATCACAAAATTAAAACTTCTTATTTACGCAGTAAAAGTGAAACCACACAAATGAACTAAAAAGAGAAAAATCAGCAACGAAAAATCGAGGACAGCTTCAGACAGTTATGAACTCACCGCGGACAGTTGCAGACAGTTGCGTACAGTTACGGACTCATCGCGGACAGTTGCGGACTGAGAAGTCGCGACTCGATCCGCAGAAATGAATTTAATTTTTTCTGCGGACTGGCAGCGGACAGTTGCAGACTAACCGCGGACAGTTACGGACTCAGTCTGCGACTGCCCGCGGCCTCAATGTAAACCCGCTTTTATATTACCACTTGTTTATGTGCAAAAACAATGTTTAGGATGTTGAATACGACTCATCTAATAATCCGGCCCGCAAAGGACTTCATTTTCCCACATATGGCCCGCCGACGAGAAAAGTTGCCCATCCTGTCTTAAAGGTAAAAAAGTTGCATAAAACAAGTAGAGTATTTTACTTATAAGCAAATTCACCCGATGAAATTTTTATTGTTGAGTTTTTGAAGTCAGTTTTAACCCTTTAATGCCTGTGGTGAATCGCACCGTTTTCACAATGATAATAATGCGGTCAAGTTCTCATTTGACTATCAAATAGCAGATTTTGCGCAAAGTTTCTATTATAAATTTTATAGTTTTGGGGGTGAAAATATGTCTACGTTTGAGGACATTGGTCGTTTGCGGCAAGAAAAATATAAAAACTAATTTCAATTTTCGCAAATTTTTTTCGGTATTGCTAAAACCTACAGGAGCACAAGGACCGCCCCCCGCAAGAGCACAAAGACCGCTAGAGACGCAAGTAAATTATTACTAGAGGTTAGTTAGGCTAGGGTAGGCCTTAATCCTTAGTAATAACTCACTTGCGCCCCTAGCGGTCCTTGTGCTCTTGCGAGGGGCCCTAACCCCTACTAATAACTCAGTTGCGCAGCTAGCGGTCCTTGTGCTCTTGCAGGGGCATCCTTGTGATCCTCCAAGTTTTAGCAGCACCCATTTTTGCAAAATTTACACATTTTATTGCTGTCAATGAAGATATAATCAATTTTACAGAAAAAATACTGAAACAGCAGTAAACAAAGCAATATTCGACTTTGGTACCCGTACTTTGGGTTATCAAAATTTATTGACAAAGTTTCCTAAAGAACCCATAGTCCACTTTTGAGGACATATGTCATTTCACCTACTACGCAACTTTTATGCACTTATTGTCAAAATATTAGTTCTCTACCACAATAAAAAGAATGAAATTATATTTTTATAAAAAAAAGTTTTGAAAAATTATATTTGCAATAAAAATCTTTAGATTAGACTAGCCCACACTGAGACGTAATTCCTGAATTGGAAGCCATTCTCTTTTCACGAAAAAGGCAGACAGACTTGCCAGAGCTGGAACGAGGACCGAACCTACCGAGACCGAGACAAGACGAGACATTAGAGCTTCGAGACGAGACATCATAGCTTCGAGACCGAGACGAGACTTTAAAGTTACGAGACACGAGATGAGACATGAGACTTCATAAGCCCAAAATTAGAAAATATAAAAACAATAGTAATACACTGGAGTATGGGCTCTATTAAGCCAAGTTATTGAAATAACTTTATAGCAAAATGGCAATAGCGAAAACAAATGAAGCAATGAAGCCGTCGCGGTTATGAACTGATGTAGCCTATTATAAATTTGCTATTGGTCATATCCTTTTAACGATTACAATTAATGATTTAACGAGTTCACCATAATAACAACGAAACAGCTTATTATCACAGAAGATTTAAGCCCTTGTAGCTTGTAAGGCAAGCAATACCTCTCGCAGATGATTACACGGCCCAATAATCTTTTTTAATTTTTTAATCTAACGAAAAAGATGATGCAGCCCACTATCCTCTGTTAAAACAATTTTTTAGCATGTTTATCAAGTATTGAGCACGAGAGTGTTTATGAAATTTTATCAAGATACTTTATATTTCATAAATAATAAATTAATTAACATAAACATTGTCATTGTGACACCAAGCATTTTTGAAAATCTATCTGGTTAATAACTTTCTCATAAAAAGAGCTAGCTCAAATCTTACCATGTCGGTAACCAAATTTCCTGCAACTGTAGTCCCTGCACTTTTTTTCGATTTGAAGCCTTTTTGGGCCTGGACTACTTTGAATAATCTTTTGATAGCTGTTGTAAACGAGACGAGAATAGCATCTTTCATAGAGAACAAATTTGTAGAAATCTTAATTTTATGACATATGACATGATATTTTCTTGAAAATTTTTTGCTTTGACACACCGTTTGCCCATAAAAAATTTATTAATTTTTTAGACGTGGCTAGCGGTCGTTATGTCTTTGAGTGAAGGCCATATTGTTAAAAGTTAAAACTAGATTAACATTATTGGATTAATTATTACATTAATTAAGTCATTAATGGATTTTTAAATTTTCTTTGTTGTTAAAAAAGATGCATTTTCAGCAAAATGCGGCTCAGTACAAGGCCTACCTATCAATGGTTAATTTTTTTTCTTAGAACTATAATATGAAATATTGGAATTCTGGTCGCTTTGCGGCCCAGTTAAATATATAATTTTGCAATGGGTCCCTAATAAATTAAAAGGTTAGACATCCCTGGTCTAGAGTATATTACCATCGAATGCATGTGCTTGGTGGTTGAAATAGACCAGTTTTCTTACATGCTGCTCTCACAAAAAGAAAGCAAAAGCCTGCAATTCTGCGGGCCTGAACAACAAAGCAAAATGGTCTAAACAAAATGTGGCCAAATGTTTTTACAAAGTGCGAAATCACGCACAATGTTTTGCTTTGAATACATCGGGTAAGTACCATTGTCGCTTCCGCATCAAAGACCTAAATGCTTTTTCAAATCCAAAATTTTTTCATGGCTCGATTGAGACATGACCATTTTCCGAGACTTTCAAGGTCCGAGACCGAGACGAGACATTGGCATAGCGAGACCGAGACACTCAAAAACGTGTCTCGAGACCTTTGTTGGCAGCGTGGCCGAGTGGTTCGGAGCGTCGTTTTTACGACGGCCATGATCGCAAGGTTGATGGTTCAACTCCCACCCAAGCCTCGTTGTTGCGTCCTTGGATAAGATGCTTCACGACAATTATCTCTGCTTGGTGGAATCTAACAAGCAGCAAATTGAAGAAGTCAGAAGCAAAACTCAACTGGAAAATTCGAAAACAAATGCAACTCCTTAGCGAGTGTGGATTCGTCCTATGCATAGCGCCTCCGTCGCTTTCTCGTGACAGGAGGATAAAAATGAAGAAACCAACCATATTTATTAGTAAGCAGTTGCAAATGCAAGAATTGTTGTTGTTATAGCAGTATTTATAAAAATATAAACACAAGTGAAATATTACAAATTCATGAAAGGAGATATACAAAGTTTCGAGAATAAGCCTACGTCGTGCATAGTTTAACAGGTGAAAAGAGTAAAAGCTTGAAACGTTGTCATATGATCTGATGCAAACGCTGCTGCACATTAACATTTGAAAAGACCGCCGTGCAAAAGCACAATTACCGACACATCGGTAAAGCAGATGATTCACACAAAGCAGGAATTGTCTTATTACACGCGATGTCGTCAGCTCTGAAGTGGAAGGAAAAAATAGTCGCACAGTCTTGAGAGCCCCTATAATTATTTGGTTCTCCAGGATTCCAAATAATGTCATCATTGTTAACTACAGTTCCATCAACCCATAACCATGCCGAGTCTGTTAGTAAATCCGTAGCTCCAATCCACACTTTTGCAATGGAGTCAGGAATGACTTCCCTAAAAGAAAATATAAATATAACTAAATGTATTCCCTGATGTGAGTAGAACATCAAAGTTAAGAACGCTATGAATAGGTATGATATTTCAGGCCTCGTTAATGCGGATTTGAAATCTGAACAGGGCCGAAAGAAATTTTTGATCTTAGGGGGAGCGCTGCCCTTCTTTTTACGCAAAGGCTAATTTGAATTAAGCTGAAAGCACTCTTACAAAATATCATAATTTTTGTAACCTTTCGCCTATCGTTATTTGTCTACAGTCTACAGCCCCCCCCCCCAAATTTGTCCACTCATTATGCACTTTTAGTCGAGTCTACGAGGACTTCATTTCTTCCCATCACACAGCAATTGAGGTCACGGACCAAAAATGACAAGTGTAGCCAAGGTGGGCTAAGAGGGTAATTGGGCCCCCAATATATTTCAAGTACTAGTGTCAATATAAGCATTGACAGTAGATACCCAAGGGAAACTTTTCTGCGAGCCGTCCCGCAGAACATCCTTTTTTGCAGAGAGACTTACCATCAACCAATTCATTTACGAGCAATAATCTTGCCCTCTCCTCCGAATTATCTGGCTAACGCCATTGCACGTGGTGTAACTGTGCATGTCTTCGTCAGCAAATAACGAAATGACAAGTATAAAAGTTAGAACAAATTGTCTAACAACGAAGCTTGCGCAATATCGATAACTTCGGAGCCGTTATTCTAACCAGTAATTTGAAAAGGTTTGATTTCAAATTAGTTTTCGAAAATAGAAAAGTTTTCTTTTTACCTGCGTGCTGCAATGGTTCTAATTCCCAGGTGGGCCAAATCGGCACCATAAGACCGACATTCCCTATGGCTTTCTGTCCAATTTTGGGACGTATTTGAAATTTTGTAGTAGAATCCATTACTAGCTTGAGTCCACTCTGAAATATGATAACGGGCTACATAAAGTAACTGGTTATTTTTTTATGGTTTCATTACCACAATTAAAAGGATTGTCGCACGTAGCGCAAGTTACCAACATATTGGGGATTTTCTTTTTTTGAAAACGGAAAAAATGAAACAAGCTTGTGAAAGCAACTAACATAACATTTTAAGTTATTCTTTAAAGGCAGACCCACCCGACTAAAAATAAATCGCACGCATGTCCCCGAAAACTCCAAATCTGATATGGAAATATTTGTGTTTTACGCCTTCACAAAATTTTACAATTTAAAGAAATACTGAAGTTCTACAATCATTTCTTCAAGTGAATTAAGTCTAAAATAACTGTGCATGCAAATCAACCTATTACCTGCTGCTAATGCTTCTTCATCACAAGATGTGGTTTCTCGTGAATCAATTTCATTGCCAACAACTTCACTTGAGCTTGTTGTCGTAGATTCATTTTCAGATAACGCCTGCACATAATGTCCAGTAATCAAAATACCACAAGAATCACGATCATGCTTTTCACTTGCATTAAACTGAACATGTTGTAACCAGGTATGAAACATAAAGTCTTTTTAGGCTCAACCGGTGAGGCAAACTTTTACAACAAAAACACTGTGTTTTGTGTTTTTGTTATCAAAGTTTGCTTCACCGGTTGAGCCTAAAAAAAAATTGAGCCACAACGGGTGAGCCCCAAAGAATTTGTGTTTTTGTTATCAAAGTTTGCCTCACTGGTTGAGCCTAAAAAGATTGTATTTTTTACTTGCATGTTCATCCATCTTTTGTGAGAAAGTGATTACAGTGCGCTTAGAATAGTCGCCAGCATGCCTTCTGACAACCATTAGCAATAGCGTATACCGTACTTGATTGTCCTTTTCAACGCACAAGTAAATTTGCAGGTTTGTTTTCCACCCTATAGTAGCCTACTGAACGTCAAACATGGAAGCTGTAAAATGCAAATAGCAATTTTTAAATCCTTGGTTTGACCCTACTTGGATTAAAACCTCGAGACTGGAATAGAACTTCAAGGAGAAGATGTTCTTTTTTCTTCAGTCTAATTATATCTTGACAAGAACTCACAGTTCTTGAAATCAACCTAATGAAATCAGAGCATATTTGAAGATCTTGCCACAAGAAATAAAAGCTATGAACTAAACTGTTGATATCCCTACGGTACAGCAAAGTATTTTTCTCTTTCCGTTTTATGGCCCTAAAAATTCACAAAAACCAATCGACAGGTGTAATTTTTGACCAATTACAGATTACTTTGTTTGTTTTTCCCAGCAGCAAGAAATAGCGGTGAATGGGGTAGGGTAATTTCTTGCCCAAGAATAGCTGTTGTTCTAACTTTTCTGCTGAAATTTTACTTCCTTTTTCAACTTCTCAGCTGAATGATAAATACCCTTGAAGCATCTTATCTAACAACGTAACAATAAAGCTCGGTCCAAATTTAACCACATTTGTTTAATTTTTCGGTAACAGAAAGTAAAGAGGGGTATGGAATATGGATGTGGCAAAATTGAAAGTTTACATTTCAATGTGAAATCAATTCGCATCATGATGCTGCGTTTTTGACGTTAAGTGGCATCTCCGAATTCAAATCGAAAAAACTAAAAAGCAAATGGAAACTATGCCAAAGTTGCTAGGCCACTTTGATGTGGCAATTACGTTAATATTATAATTATTACGAGGCATGCCTATTCACCAACCATTTCACCCACTTGGCACTTACGAATTTCGAGATTAAACCAGCGCCAAGAGCAACCAAAGCCAGAACTACTGCTGCTCCAATCAAGGCAAAGATAATCAATTTACGATGCTTTTTCTTCTTTAAAATATTACCTGCTGAAACATTACCAAAGAGAAGTTTTGCAAACTAAGAACTAGCATCAGGGTAAACGCTTTTATATATAAATACGTATTTTAATTTGTCACATTCAGTACCATTCTGGATAGTTTTGGATATCAACCACTATTCTTACTTTTCATTAATTGTGACTCACCTTAGCTTTGAACCCAGTTTCCAACTGCACAACGTTTCTGCGATTTACAGTACAAATCATGCTTTCAAAGAGCTAGAATTTCTTGGACAAAGAAGAAATCATGAACTTTGAAACTCCGATGACTCGGGTTCAAAGGATTGACCTTGGTCTCAAGCCCTCAAGAAACAGACTGTGGCTTTGTGAGCTACTGCTTAGTGTGATATTTTTTTTTTCAGTGGATCGGATTTGGAATCAAACTCATAGCAGTTGGGGCTTGCCTTGAAATATATTTTTGAAATTACAGCTGATTCCTTATCAACCTTGGGGTGCTATCATACTAAATTAAAGAAAAAAATCGTTTACCATCTTCATCTGCCTGAGGATTCTCATTCTCTACAGATGGAGCTTTTGAAGCTTCTTTCTGCGACCCTGCAAAAAGTTTTGGTTTTTACTTTCTTTTTCAACGCTAAAGCTAACAAAAGGACGTGGATACAGGACTTTACAGTATCGCTTTCCCTGGAGCGAGACAGCGCTGTTTCGGGCTATTAGCCCTCATCAGTCGCCCTCAGGTAAGACACATTCTACGCATCTTACCTGAGGGCGACTGATAAATAAATAGACAAATAGATGAAAAATTTCTCACAAAAAACGTAACACTTTCAACCGGATTTAGACTTAGTGAGGCCCTAAGCTAAAAATTTCGATGAGGCTCTTTTTAAGGGTACTGGCCTTCTTTTTAGGCAACCCATTGGCAGAATAGAAAAAAATCAATCATGGATCATTTGTTTTATTATATTTCGAAAATATTATCCAATTAACCTAAATATCAAGATTATCCTTATCTAATAAGTTGCATAATACCGCGAATGCATGCAGCTTAGGCAGACGCATCAACAACATTCAGCTGAAAATTCATTCATAACCAATAACCACTCTTTTATGAAAGCAAACAAAAAAGCCCTAAAAGGAAAAGAAAGGCTTTGCTGTCTAGTAAACGAGTAAATGGTCCAAATTTAGCCACGTTGGAGTCGTATACCTCGACCTAATAATGACGTCATAAATGGCCTATTTGTTGTTCTGCGTGAAACTAATCAAATAAAACAAACCTGCATGTTCTTGAACTTTTATTTTATAGTGCGCTGCAAAATCCGTTAGTTACTAAAAAACGAAGAGTTTTATAAACATTTTTTTTAAATTATAAAAACTGAAAATAGCACGACTGTGCGCGAGGCCCCCTTTTCCGCGAGGCCCTAAGCTGTACCTTGGTAAGCTTAATGGTAAATCCGGCACTGCTTTCAACTAATTTATATTAACAATACAAAATCGTAAAATCTATTCAGATAAACGATTCTATTTATTTAGTTGCATATTTATCCTCCTATCACGAGAAAGCGATCAATGCGCTATACGAGCTCGCTTAGGAGTTGCCAGCCATCTGTCTACCTCACCAAAATGAGGGAATCCCGCCAAGTGCCTTTCCCAACGGCACAAGTAAACTTGTCGGCTTGTTCTCCACACTGTTCCTTCAATGCTGAGCGTCAAGCAGGGAAGCTGTGAATACCAATGTTAAAGTCATTGGTTTAACTCGACTCGGAATCAAACCCGAGTCTACAGCTCAAGAGACAGACGCTCGAAACCACTCGGCCATCTGAGCTGGTATTAATCAAAGTATTTGAAGAAGACATTCTGAAAATTGCGGTTTCGGGTGAAACAGACTGTTAGGTTTTAAGATTTCATATTTTTAGAGTATTTTGATAGAAAGTGGTATATTTCTACTGCGACATTCGCTGTGGCTCCGTCATTGAGCACTTTTTGAAAAACTGATTTCAATCATTAACTTAATACAGGCAAAATTATGATTTACCATTTTACAGATGCCGATGAGTCGATTGCTATTAAATCGTGGATCCAGTGAGAATTCTGGGGGAGAAGGCAAAGGAGGTCATGGCCCCTCAGATTTTTGCTTGGCTTCGAGTTTGGTTTTTAAAATTTCCCTAAATTACCCCTCAGATTTACTCCCATATCTAATGAAAAAAAATTCAAACTTTTTCGTAATGAATATTAGAAAAGTTATATAACTGTGTAACTTCAAAATATTCTAAAGACATCTGCAACGAGTGTCAGTTGCGGCAGCATTCTTCGTAGATCAGTTCGTTAAACGTCACCAGTAACGTGGGCCTAGGGCCGGATTCACGTATAGGTTAAGCAGACTAAAGCCTAAGACCTCGGAGAAAATGGGAGCCTCTTCACGATCAAAGAAGACCTTTTTTTAGTCTTCATCGATATTTGCAGTTAGACCTTTTTTGGTCTTCACCGATTTCTAGTGGAAAAAATGGAAATAGACTAGGGCCTCTCATTGTCTAAATCCGGCCCTGCGTGGGCCTATGAGTACCGCTTTCTGCTGCATGTCGTTTACAATAAAGAGCTTTCATAAGTTAGAAACACAGACTCTCAACAGTAAAATGACTCAAAACAGGGAGGGCATTAACTTCTCCTCAGCAATTTTGAAAACGAAAAAGTAAATGTTTTTTATTATTTTTTATTAGCTGCACATTTATCCTCATATTACGGGAAAACAATCGAAGCGCTATAACGAGCTCGCTTAGGAGTTGACGGCCTCCCGTTAACAAGTCTACAATGGAGGAATCCCGCAAGCATTTTTATGCAATGTACCCAACACCAGCAGAGCCATGCATATTTCTGACAAAGCGTGAGTTTATAAACGCCATTATTTTCTCGATCGCGACGACTTTTCTATGGCACGGTGACTTAGAGGGCTGCACGTAGAGGGAAGCGCTACACTAGTTTTGGGTTCAAATCTCGTGGCGGCTGCTCCTGTGACATGTTTTCAACAATCGGGTTCGTGAAGATAATAGAATATAATAAGAATGTAAGTTCTGCTGGTGTTGGGTACATTAAATAAATATGCATCCCGTTAAGTGCCTCTCTTGCCAGCCTCTTCTCCACACTGTTCACTGAACGCGGAGCGTCAAGCAGGGAAGCTGTGAACACCACTTTTAGAGTCATTGGTGTGACCCGACTTGGACTCACACCCGAGTCGAGTCTACAGCTCTAGAGGCAGACGATCTTACCACTCGGCAATCTGAGCTGTTGAAGACTAAAGTCTTATGCTTTTTAATACTTTTTAGTAGCTACATATTTATGCTCCTAACACGAGAAGACGATCGAAGTGCTGTAATGAGCTCGCTTAGGAGTTGCTTTCCACCGTTAAAAGATGAGGGAACCCCGCAAAGTGCCTTTCCTCTCAGGCACAACAGGTAAACTTGCTGGTTTGTTCTCCACACTAGGGTTTTCATGCAATTAATTGAAGAAATTAAAGCACTGACAGTAATTGAAGTAATTAATTGTAAGAAAATTGCTTCAAAAATGCGCTTATCAAATCAAAATCAAATCTTACTTGTGGTATTACACGGAAGCGTGTAACAAGTGGCGGGGCCCATCTCCGCGGTTTAGCGCCTGATGGGCTACACAGCTCCGAAGAAACGTCGCAGCAGTGGCGAGCCGTTAGCGACACTGTGCCGATTTGACCGACCCGGGATTTGAACCCCAGACCTTCCGCACCGATAACGTGTGCGCTAAGCAACTGAGCTAACGGTCGGTAAAAATTGCGCTTATAGCAATTATAATTAATTACTAAATTTAAACAAATGATTGTTTTAAGTTTTCAAATCTCGGATAAAAATGTAACTGTTTGTACTTTCGTGTTGATTACGTTTTTTTCGCGCCCGCTGTTTCCAGCAGCTGCGAAGATGCAAATGAAAGCGCAGAAATTTAACAACCAACATCCCCGTCTTCTATGATTATAATTGTTATTCGTTGATCAAAAAACACGCAAACGGCACTACCCAGTGCATATCGCAGCCAGTTAGATTGCATTTCAAATGAATATGAGTTGAAACCACAGGGCAGGCAGAAAGAACATGACACTGAGAAATGACTTAGAAAGTGTGCTATAGCTTAATTCTAAGAGCCAAGCATACACTTTTTGAGGTTCAAATCTGAGCTACAATTCCTGCGGTGCGCTGACATAAATGTTATAACTTACGTAGCGTTTTTACTACCAGCAGCAGCCTAAATTGAGTCATTTTCAAATTTCAGTTGTATTGCATTCCATTTTACCAGCGCCATGGCCTAGTGGTTAAGAGCGTTCGACTTGGAAGCTGGTAGACTGGGTTCTCTTCTCACTCGGGTCAAACCAAAAACTTTAAAACTGGTATCTGCTGTTACACTTGCTAAACGCTCAGCAATTGAGTGTAGCGCGGAGGATGAAATAAATAGAGAATAAAAATACGTCAGTGAATTCTTGACAAAATTTAGTCCTGGCGCTAAAGGACCTTAGTAGTTATAAAGCGATATAAAACCACACAACATATCCCAGCTGGCAGCTATGAAAACAGGCAAAGAAGTTGGAGAGTGCGCATTGCGTAATGCAATCAATTAGCTTACAAGCCTTACAGCAAATTGCTGCAACGTAACAAACCTCTAACGCTAACCGATGACTATTACGGTACGTCATTGCTCTGACATACCCATGCAGAATTCTAATGCAATCTGAACAGTGATGAAGGTCTTAAGACCGGTCTTGGTCTTAAGACCATTTTTTAAAGTCTTGGTCTTGGCCAAGACGGTCTTGACCATTTGCGATCTTGGTCTTGACCATTTAGTTTGGTCTTAAGACCGAAAGAACTAAAAAGCATGTAGTAAAATTTAAGCGATCCTGCATAATAGAAAAAGTATCCAACAGCGTGTATGTGATTGTGTTGTTCTTATTTCTTTTAATAATCTGTATATATTTCGCCCGTTTTTTTTGTTGTTATAGAAAAATAGCGATAAGTGATAAACTGTTAATTCTCATCCCATTTTTATGGTCTTGGTCTTGAGAAAAATCAAAGGTCTTGGTCTTGACAAAGACGGTTTTGATCTTGAAAAATTTACACGATCTTGGTCTTGCAGGTGATGTGGTCATGAACTACATCACTGAATCTGAATACACCACTGCGTGGCATCTCATTTGACGGTAACAGTTTTTGTGAAAATGACGACTTATTTTACCAATTAATAGTTTGTTATAAAACGGCAATTCATTGTTTTCGTCAAAAACAAGCAATCAATTGTTTGCTTATCAGCAATAACCCTACTCCACACGGTCCCTTCGATGCTGAACGTCAAGCACAAATACTGAACAGGCCAATCAATGTTTAGGTCATTGGTTTCACCCGACTCATAGTCGAACCTCACATTCTACTCCTTCAAAGGCAGACGCTTTATAAGTCTTTTTCCCACAAATCTTTGGTCCAGCAATATTGACACATAAATTTTATTTGAGGTAATGAGCTAAAATTGGAACTTCTGCTTTTTCTCTCCTTTAAAAACTAACTTTGCTTTTCTCACCTTTAAAAACTAACTCTCCTCCTAACACCGCTGAATAGAAATCTGACTCGCTTGCCATGGACTGCCTTGATTCGCCTAAAAAATCTCGTTGGCGGAAGACTTGCTCCAAGTATCTATTAAAATTTGCGCTTTATCATAGGCATGCCAATTTTGAAGAACCTCTGGAATGCACTTCTGGGATTAACAATGCATTACCAATACGAATCTCGTAAACACAAATAGAATTCATATTTTAAACTCTAGAACCAGCATTGCTCACGATTTCGAAATTGAATAAGCAGTTGATCTATCATCTTTACAGCGACAATCGAGTTAAGCTAATTAAAGAATCAGCTTATTTTTTTTCTAGTAATTATCTCCAATTTAGCCTATTTCAATTAAACTGAGCTGATTTTTCAGTAAAATTAGATAAAAAAAATCGCTGTTTGCGATTATTTCCAAACCGTAAAAAATCATAAAATCAAATCTTCATTATGCTTGCGGTATTACGTCGAAGCGTTTAACAAATGCAGGGGCGTGCCCAGAAATTTGAAAAGGAGGGGGGCGTAATTTTCTGTTTCCGTCTCCACTGAAATTATCGGTGAAGACCAAAAAAAAGATCTTCACGTCTTTCGTCGTCCAATTTACCCCCCAAAATCAAGTGAAAACCAATAACAAAAGGTCAACGCGTCCTCAGATGTCCTGTTTCCACTGTTTCGTTGAGTGCAGATATGTATATCAGCTTATATTTCAGCGGAGGGGGGATCGCTTCCCTCCTGGATACGCTCCTGTAGTGGTGGGACCCATCTCCGCTGCTTAGCGGTTGAGCAACAGCTCCGAAGAAAAGTTGGCGATACTGCATCCGATTCGACCGGCCCAGGAATCGAACCCAGGAACGTAGCCAACAGAAAAGTCAGGGGAAATCAATGCTGGATTTTGACAATGAGATGCCCCGTTTTTCTTTGCCCATGGGGATCGATCTCTACAAAAAGACCTTCGTGCGTTAAAAAGGAAAGGGGTGTGCCCCGGTGGCCCTCATGACTTCCCACTAAGGTGGAGTGAAAAAAATTTTTTTTCGACATTGAAAAAAAAGTAGTTCTCAAATCCCGACAAATGGTCTAAAACTTGCTTAAATTTGTTTTTGGGGGGTTGTCTCAAGGGCGTTGAAAGGTGGGGGCTGAGGGGCTGAAGCCCCCCTATATTTTTTCCGCCCCCCCATAGAAATTTTGAGCCCCACTTCAGCCCTCCTTTTCAAAAATGTACAACTACAGTAGACTGCACCCTATTGCACTTCGACGAAGGCTTCTGGCGCCACTTTTTATTCGTTTCTTTTCTTCCTTGATACCACAAGCCTACGGTACGTACTAACTTTTGCAATTTTGTGACAACGGCGAACAAAATCGCAAAAACTGTTGGATTTCCTGGTAACTTCGTGTACAAAGCTGTTAGAGCTTTATTATGATGTCACAGTTAAAATTTCTCCAATTTTAAAAGAAACTTTTATGCAAATAACAGCGAAACAACAAAATATTAAATCAGAATTAGCTAGCTTATCCTAGGAGCAGTGGCGAAGCGAGAAATTTTGAAATTTTGAAAGGAGGGGGCTATAATTTCCACGTTTTTTCAAGCATATTTTTTCTCGGCACAACAAATTTGAAGCTACTTGAGAAACAAGAAAAAGTTCTGGGGGGGGGTCCGGGGGCATGCTCTCCCGGAAAATTTACATGCTGTAATGGCTATTTTAGTGCTTTCTGAATAATTTTGAGGCAAATTTTGTTTAAATTTTTTGACCCAAATTTTGAGTGCTTCACCAAATATGATGCATTTTGTTCGCACATTTTCGATTACGCGTGCCTAAAGCGTAAGGCTTATTGTTATCGAAGAGATTCGAAATTATGGAAAAATTGTATCCATCAAAACATTTTTGAAAATGGCTGGTGGGAGGATGCATACCCTTCATGGTACCCCCTGGGTCCGCCCTTGCCCATTAGCTACAGAAACCATCAAAAAAGACTGGCATATTTGAGTCCCTTGCCGTCATTAGTTTTGTTCTTTCTTTACTAAAAGGCAAAGTCAAAAGGGGGGAGGGAGTATGGCAACATTCCCCCCTCCTAAATGCGCTCCTGCCTAGCAGCTTGAGACTAGGAGCTTGTGAACGGATAATAAGTTCACTTAAAGAAGGTTAAAACGTTTACAAACGTCGATCTGGCTACTAAGTGTTATGCTAGCTACAGAAAAGCTTGAGTTATCAAGTAGTCTCCAGGTGACTTTTACTGAAGTAAAGTGCGTGATGCGCACGATGTATGTTGCGATTACAAGGAGGGGGTCTAGGGGCGAAGCCCCCAGACGTTGGTATGGTAACACAAATTTCAGCCCCCCTACTTAAAAGTACTTCCAACGCCACTGGGTTGCCCCCATTTTCCAGGCGGTATCCCCCAAAAATGTAATCGCGATTGTGGGCGCATGGGGGTAGTTTACACATCTCGGTAACCACTAGTCGTAGAGTAATGGTATATAGCTCAAAATCTGCGGAAACTCTATGTTTCTGTCTGTGCTAAGAAGAAAGTTTTCTCTATTTTCAACACAAAAAACGTTAAAGCCGAAAAACAAAAAATATGGCCATTTTCGGTAAATTCATTGGAAAATTCAACTATGTGTAACTGTGTAAGAACTACGGTCGTTTAATTTTGATTAGCGATACTAATTCCTCTCATATAACTTCAACTCTTGGTGAGAACTAACAATAAGATGGCTAGAAATAGGATAAGTGGTAACAACTGCCCCAAATCAGCAGAACATAAGTCTTGTAAGCACAAGAGAAAGTCACTGAAACAAGAGTTAAGTAAATTTAGTGGATTGGATGAATTGTTAAATAAGCCTCTTCAGTAGATTGTGTGTTTGCTCCACAGTAATGAACTAGTATACCCTTGCGACATGTGTTTGGAGCTCTTGGTGGTTCCACAAGTGGTCCAGATACTTTTGTGGGGCCAATTGGAAAAATATTACATAGGCCTGTGTCAAGTTGGACAATTACTCAATTTAAACCATTGTCAGTGCCTTCTTCATTTTTTCCTATTCATCTCGAGCAGGTTGTCACCGACTTGAGCACAGATCAATTTTGGGCTTATAACATTATGTTGGGCACTGATACATGTAAAAGTTGATAATGATTTGGCTTATCGGTAGGTTGGACCCATTGTTCATTCGAGATGGCTCACTTTAGGATGCAGAATTCTGCGCTATTATGTGTCTCTGCAAGAGCCATCTCTGAATCTGGAAATTTTAGTTCGTTATTGTCTAACTGTTTATTTCCCATCTTGGTTTGAAACTCAACTAAATAGTCAGGTTACTCATGGATCCAGAAACTTTTTCAACTTGGTTCAGAGGATTAAAAGTTTTTTAAATAAACATGTTCAAGAAATTGCTTTGAGTGTGGTGTAACGGAATGGTTATTTTGCTCACCCAGCAAATGTTTTAATTGCGATGTTACGACTTACGAGATAATAAAGAAAATGTAAGGAATGTGGAAGTGGCAAAAGTGCTAGCACGTCGGAAACAAGTAGCTGAAGAAAGTGCAAATAACGATGACTATACCCATTTACTGCACAGCAGTTCGATTCGTTCGTTTGATGTACCAACTCCAAACTTGCAAGCAAATGCTTACTACGAATGAGCCAATGTCGATTCTTACCAGCAACAACCTCCAGCAATTGCAAGCCTAACAGATACAGAAATAGAAGAATGTCTGAAGAAACCACTGGCATTACATCATCCATGTCATAACCAATCTGTGGAGCGGCACGTCAAACTTGTTACGGAAGCGCCTGCACAAGATGCAGGATTTGAGAGATGAGACGGAGTCATTCGTCAAAAAATCAAATCTCGCAAACTCATGAAAACATTTGACACCACAAAGCAGTTCAAATAAAGTATTTTCGTTAACCATAATTATTGAGTGAATGTGTGACCTCCTTAACCCTTAAAAGAACGATTGACTACATTTTGTAGTCATCGCGAGTTTGAATTCACCTGGCTGCCGATTGAGGTTAGCTGTGGAGATGTCCTCCAACTCTGATGAAGGGTTTTATAAGTTGCTTCTTGTGTGTGACAAAAATTTTTTCGGTTCAGTGGTTTTTGAGTAATTTCAAAAAGTTACGTGGAAGAACGTTTGACTACAAAATGTAGTCATTCTTTTTCCCATTGAAAATAAGGCAATATGCTTCTATTCTGCAACAGTTATGATTTCACGCTATTATTACACAACAACGTGATGTTACCAGGTCAGACCAGACAATTTATGGCTTCATGCAGGCGCAGATCAGATAATTGAACTAGATTTGACCTTCAGAATCCAAACATACCTGGCGAGACAGATATTTACAACTCAGTTATAATTAGGTTTTTAGTTTCAAGAAAATTGCCGTATTGCAGCTGTTAGATATAGCCCACCCAATCAATGAATATGGCCATTATTTAGTAACTATGATTTCAGCAGATTATCACGTGTGTAGCGTCGTCACAATCGGTGGTCGACTACAGCCGATTTCGAACTCAGTTTCATGTTTTGCCACTCTAGATCACAGTGACCTTTGTTACTCTAGGTCACAGTAACTGGCGTTGTGCAGCTTATATTTCCGGGAGTCGTCATTGCCGATTGCTTCTTTCAAGATGTGCGATTAGCTCATTGATTAAATTTGTTTCTTCTTGGAGTGTTTTACAGTTTCGTTCACATGCAATACGAAGTTGATTTCCGTTAGCCGCAATTGTGATTGTACAACTCATCAGATGGAGTTTGACGTGCTGGTGATAGCAGCGTCTATTTAGTCGATTTGCAAGTTGCAGTGCAATTGATTCTATTTGAATAAGCTTTAGATGTTTTAAGAAATTACAGAGCTGTTGCTCGATATCAATGTGTGTGTAGAGTTACTAGTTGGAGCCTTTATTGCTCGACAAGAATTTAACTTTGAGCTTTCATTGCTCGACATTATTTGTCATCCGTTGAATTTATATTTTCATTACCGTCTGCAAGAAATAGTTGGTGAGTACCATATTTGCATACTTTGTCTGATCGTCGGTCTCGAGTAAATTTAAACCAAATGTTAACGGCTGACTGTTGTGCAACTGCGATGCACTTTCTTCTGATTTAATTTAATTTAAGATATATTAGAGGTTTAAGTTTAATGTTGCGATTATTGTCATTACTTATTTGTGTTTACAACTTTAATAGAAACCGCTCAAACGCTCAAAACGTTCAAATCGAGTGAGTTCTGTATCGACTCCGCGATAGCAGACGGTTTACTTCGGAATCGTTACAAAGTTTCAGCTTCTTCAAGTCAACCATTGCAAGAAGTTACATCTCAATCACTGCAAGACGTTTCACGCCTAGAAGCTTTGAATTATTTTACGATGTTCTACCACGTCAAAACGTAGATGTCAATTTCCCAAAGGTACTGATAAACTAATGGTTTTTGTGTGCTTGAACTTTCTTCAAACCTTCTACGAACTTTTGACGGACGTACTAAATCAACGTTCCAAGACTGTGTTGATATTGTACTTGGTAATTATTTGTTTGAAATTTAAATTTGTTAAAATGAGTACTGAAACTTCAGAACCTGTTGCTAATGGCGATGTGCAATCTGCAATAGAGCGATTGCAACGTGTTTTAAGTGATAATTACTTAATTGCTGAAAGGCTTATGTCATTGCGCAACCCCAGTAAAACTGACTTCGATGTTATTCTGGGCGAGATCAACGCCACTTATAAGGACTTAGTTAGGGCGATGTCATCGGCTGGGGCGGAGCCCGGGGCCATTGTTGCTGTTTCTCACAATAAGTTCGAGTTCGATTCTCGTAAAGATGAATGGCTAAATAAAATTGGTGCCCCGACTAATGGTAACATTTCGAATTCTGGTTCTCATTCGACTTCTTCAAAACCACCTAGCATTTCTCTTCATGAATCTGGTAATTCACCTTCTTCAAGGCGAGGTACGCGAAGTACTAGAAGCACTTGCTCTACGCAGTTAAGTGTTAAACGCTTGGAAGCTCAAGCTAAACTACAAACTGCCCAGCTAGAAGCTATTCAGCAAAAAGAAAGAGTTATCGATAAAAAACGTAAAGCTGATTTGGAAAACGAGATAGAAGAAAGAGAAGTCTTCCGCAAAATTGCGTTAGCCGAAGTTGAGTGCCAAGTCTGGGAGAGAAATAGCATTGTCACCGAACCTCACAAGGACTCGAACCTGTACCAAGAGAGTAAGACGCTACCTTCTTCGTACAACCTTACGTCATCCTCTAAGGTTTTACCTAATCACAACTCAGTTGCTACACACTTGTTACTTCCTGCAACTGATAGTCAACCTAACGTTTCTCATGAATGCCCAGATACTCTACTTATTAAGAACAACCCTACAGCGCTTGTAAAAACGAACCCGCCCTTGCAACAAACTTGTACTAAAGCTTTGCTTGTTGACTCTAATCTTGATAATCTTGTTCATTCTCAAAACCTGAACATCGAAAGACCTTCTTCGTCACGCACACCTGCAACTAAAGGCGTATCTTTCAGTCATTTACCAGCTCGGTCAATCGCTACAAGCCGGCCGGTAACCTATCAACCTGACGACAATTTGAAAACCGACTCGTTGATGTCCACTGCTGAAGCAAAGAATATTTACTCTTTCAAGCCGTGTGTACAAGCGACTTTAAATCCTTCTACCCTCGTTGATCCTTCCTTTTCTGCAAATTGTGATACAACAACATCAGTTAGTATTCAGAACCGACCTTCCACTTCTAATTTTTACCCTCGAACATACCCCTCTGACCCACCTTCGACGTCATTCTACAATCTTTTACCTAATCCCTACAATGAACAAGGCCGAAACCCATATTATCCTACCGCTCCTGTTCTCTTTCCAGCTACCTACGACAACTTGTTTCTTCCAAGGCCAGAATTTCCTAAGTTTACGGGAGATCCCCTAGAATTCAAGTCTTTTATAAACAACTTCGAAACTCACGTAGAACCGAGGGTTTCCGATGAAAAGACACTGTTGTGCTTGTTACTTCAACACTGCACTAAACCTGTCAAAGATAAGATTGAACATTTCTCCGACCACGATGAGCATTGCTACACCCTTGCTAAACAAAGGTTACGCAGAGAATATGGTTCACCTTGGATCATATCAGATGTTTGCGAGCAAAGGCTAAAGAAGTTCGCGACAATTAAATCTGGTGACGCTAAAGAACTAAAATTGTTTTCAGAATTACTTGAAAAAACCAGTGTCATCATCAGGGATATCCAGAATTATACGAGTTTAAATTCTTTAGATACTCTAGCAGAGTTAGTGAGCAAGTTACCTTACGAACTTAAACGGCGTTGGGTGAAGAGGTCTGTTCAAATCGAGAATTCCTTTGGGCATCTAGCGAACTTCGCACACTTTGTTGAGTTTGTGCGACAAGAAGCTGACGAGATAAACTCTCTTTTTGGTTTGCGCTCACTCGGGTGTACTAGTTCAACTCGCTCAAGGGCGAAAGCTTCTTACGGAGTCGTGACCTCTCGACAATCTAAAACATTTCACCCTAAGTCTAATTCTGCTAATGCTTGTTGGTTCTGTAATTGCAATTCACACAAGCTTCTTGAGTGTAACAAGTTTAAAGAATGCTCAGCACAAGAGCGTAGTTCTTTTGTAAAGTCCGCAAAGTTGTGCCACAAGTGTTTAAGTTCAAAGCACAGAACGCCAGAATGTAAAAGGTCAAACACTTGTACTATCAAAGGTTGCACGGGTACTTATCATCATACCTTGCTTCACTGGTCGAAACCCGAAGGTACTAAGGTATCTGAAACTCGTGAAGTTGGTACATCTACAGCAGCTGAAGTTAACACAATGACTACTTGTAATTTGTCAAACCGAAATCCTTCTACATCCTTTCAAGAAAGAGACGTTTATCTTTGCATTGTTCCAGTTAGGGTGGCTTGTAATGGCAACGTCATCACTACGTATGCCTTTCTTGATCAAGGGTCAACAAGTTCCTTCTGTGATCAGTCGTTAGTTGAAGCACTGGGTGTAACCGGCACTCGTGAAAGCTTGCAACTCAAAACTATTACTGGATCCACTAAATGCTATGAAACATTATTGTGCAACTTAACGATATCTGATTTAAATAATGAAGTTTCGTTTTCTTTACCAAATGTGCGTTCAATCGAAAAAATTTCAATTAAACCGAACATTCTTCCGGTAAAGAAAGATATGTCAAGACTGTCGCATCTTTCGGATATAAAGTTTGAAACTCTTCCTAATGCATCAGTTAACTTGCTGATTGGAGCAGATTTCCCGGAGTTCTTTTGCGTATGCAGTGCTCGCAAAGGTCCACGTGGCACCCCGTGCGCTATTGAAACCCCAGTTGGATGGTCTTTACTAGGTCCTTCTATCTCACCTTCTCATTCCAGCAATTGTGAAGTCAATTTTGTGTGCAGAACAAATGAGCCTGTGCATGAAATCATTGAACGGATGTGGGAATCCGAACTCCAGGTAGGAACTTCTGTTTTCGACACCCCTAACTCAAAGGAAGATCGTATTGCATACGAAACGATGCAATCCTCTATAAGCGAAGTTAATGGCCATTATCAACTTCCATTATTGTGGAAAGCTGAGGGTAACTGCATGCTATCAAACAATCTATCTTTGGCCCAAAAGCGCATGTTTAGTTTGAAAAGGCGTTTACTTAATGATGATTCATTGCGACAGAAATATGCTGAGGTCATAAACACTTATGTGACCAAAAATTACGCCAGAATAGTACCGCAGGAAAAACTGGAAGGCAAGCGGAATATGACTTGGTATCTTCCGCACCACCCAGTACTAAATGTTCATAAACCCGAGAAAATGCGTGTGGTTTTCGACTGCGCAGCCAGGTATAATGGTCGAAGTTTAAACGATGCGCTCATGTCAGGGCCACCTCTGATGAATACTTTGGTGGGCGTCCTTATTCGTTTTCGAGAAGAAAGAATAGCTCTGGTGGGAGACATTGAGGCGATGTTCCACCAAGTAAGGGTGGACCCGGTCCATGCCGATGCTCTACGTTTCCTCTGGTGGAAAGATGGTAAATTAAATGAAGAACCATTAATCTACCAAATGCTGGTTCACTTATTTGGTGCCACGTCATTTCCTTCTTGCGCTAACTTTTGCTTGAGGCACACAGCAAACGAGTTTGGTCATTTGTATTATCCTACTGTTTCTAAGGTCGTTCACCGAAACTTTTACGTTGACGACTGTTTGATTTCTCTTCCCTCTGTAGAAGAAGCTGTCTTGGTAAGAACACAGCTGAACGAAATGCTTGCTCGAAGAGGATTTCGTTTGAGAAAATGGATTGCAAACAATGCAAGACTTTTGGATAGTATACCGATAGCTGAACGATCCACTAAGGCAGATTACTCTTTGGATGATTCTGCTAATCAAAAGGTATTGGGAGTGCAATGGATAGTGAAGCAAGATTGCTTTACTTTTGACATAAATTTACCTCAAAAAGGGTGCACCAGAAGGGGTATTCTCTCAACTGTAGCTAGCTTGTACGATCCGCTTGGCTTTGCTGCGCCTGTGACGTTAGAGGCGAAGGCTCTTCTGCAGGCTTTGTGTAAGCAAAAACTGGATTGGGATGAAGAGATCGGCGAAGTAGAACTACAACGCTGGTTGCGTTGGATTGAACAATTATCTGGTCTTAACAACATTCAGGTACCGAGATGTTTCAAACCAATCACTTTCAGATCCGTCGCGTCAATTGAACTTCACCATTTTGCGGATGCTTCCTCCTTTGCGTACGGTGCATGTTCCTACTTGAGATTAGCTGATGACGCAGGTAACATTTCTTTATCTTTCATTGCTGGCAAGTCCAGATTAGCTTCCATTAAATCCGTATCTATTCCTAGACTTGAATTAACAGCCGCTGTTCTTGCAATAAGACTGGATGAAATGATAAGAAAAGAGCTTGACTTGCCAATTACATCTTCATTTTTCTGGACCGATTCCACGGCTGTGCTGTATAGCATTAAAAACACCACTAAGCGTTTTCCGGTATTTGTGGCCAACCGCTTAGCAAGTATTGAGTGTGGTAGTAACGTTAATCAATGGCGGCATGTGCCATCTAAGTTGAATCCTGCAGATTCTGCTTCTAGAGGTCTGGAAGCTTGTTCATTGGACACTGTGAAATGGCTAAAGGGACCGGAATTTCTTTTGAGGTCTGAATCCGAATGGCCCGAGCTGAACACTTCTTCTCCAGAGTTACCACCAGAATTTCTCGAAGATAAAGGACAAGTTAAAGTGTTTAATATTTGTGAGCCTAGTGTTTGTGTTTTTGAACATTTGATAAACCGTTGTTCTAATGTCTACAAACTGAAGCGCGTGATGGCATGGATTCTCAGATATGTATCTGTCACGCGATCCCGCTTAGAAGGTAAACCCTTTCTGGTCGAAACTTCGCTCTCTGTGAATGAGTTACAAAGGGCCGAAACTGAGTTAATCAAATATGTGCAGCGCAACCATTTCCCTTATCTCCTTTCAAATAATACTAAGCAAAAGTTGCCTCGCTTCATGCAAAAACTTGATCCAGTTTCTGTCGACGGCGTGATACGAGTGGGAGGTAGAATCGACAGAGCTTTAGCAGACGTTGATGTAAAACATCCCATAATCCTCCCTCAACACTCTCACTTTACAGAATTAATAATTCGACAGAAAGACTCAGAAGTTGGCCATGCTGGTACCAGCCACACTTGGGCGTCCATAAGAAGACGCTTTTGGATCGTGAAAGGAGGAGCAGCTGTGCGCCATTCTATCGGACAATGCATACAATGCAAAAAGCGCAACGCAGTCGTAGGTAAACAACTCATGGCCGATATGCCATCTTGTAGATTACAATCAGATAAACCGCCATTTCATAATGTTGGCATAGATTACTTCGGACCATTTTTGGTCAAACAAGGACGTAGCATGGTAAAACGGTATGGCTGTTTATTCTCATGTCTAACTGTCAGAGCAGTGCACATTGAGGTTGCTCATTCACTAACCACAGACTCTTTTCTCAATGCCTTTAGGAGGTTCATTGCCAGAAGGGGTAAGCCTGGGCACGTGTTCAGCGATAATGGTACTAATTTCGTCGGGGCAGCACGCATCTTAAAGGAACTTTTGCTGGAAATCGACCAGCAAAAAATCAACCATTATTGCACCCAACTCCAAATTCAGTGGTCATTCAACCCTCCTCAAGCAAGCCACATGGGAGGGTCTTGGGAGCGCATGATCCGCTCAGTCCGTAAAATCTTAAGAAATTTAGTGGACTCCCAAACTTTAAAAGACGAAGGGTTCCTTACACTAATGACCGAAGTGGAAGGAATTTTAAACTCCCGACCTTTGGTACCCGTTCTTTTTGATGATCACAGTACTGAACCGCTAACTCCCAACCACATTCTTTTGTTTCAAGGAAATCCTAATTTGCCCCCAGGTCTTTTTCAGGAGAGCGACAGCTATGCCCGCCGAAGATGGGCTCAGATCCAGTATCTCAGCAATCAATTTTGGCGTCGCTGGGTCAGCGAATTTCTACCTAACCTGACACAGAGGCAAAAGTGGTTTCAAGCCACTAAAAACTTTCAAGTGGACGACGTCGTTCTTCTTGTGGAAAACATGCAGCAACGGTCTCGGTGGGTCTTAGGAAGGGTGTTAAAAACGTTTCCCGGTAAGAGAGGGCTGGTACGGTCTGTTCTCGTAAAAACCCAGAATAACATTGTTAACAGGCCCATCTCTAAGCTTTGTCTCATTGTTGGCCAACACGACCCGAAAATGAGTTGCCACGATGTTTGTTCGTAATCTGCTGAATCTTTATGTTACGTACTGTTTCAGAACTTATGTCTTTAAATCTCTACGTTAAATAATGCAGTTGTGTTATTATATTGCCTTACGTTATGAATTGCACTCTCTTTATATATATATACTTTGTTATTTATTTGCTACCCTTGTTTAGTCAGGTTTCCTCCGCTCTTGATGCAGTTGAAATGCCTACCCATATCGGCATTTGGGGGGAATGTGTAGCGTCGTCACAATCGGTGGTCGACTACAGCCGATTTCGAACTCAGTTTCATGTTTTGCCACTCTAGATCACAGTGACCTTTGTTACTCTAGGTCACAGTAACTGGCGTTGTGCAGCTTATATTTCCGGGAGTCGTCATTGCCGATTGCTTCTTTCAAGATGTGCGATTAGCTCATTGATTAAATTTGTTTCTTCTTGGAGTGTTTTACAGTTTCGTTCACATGCAATACGAAGTTGATTTCCGTTAGCCGCAATTGTGATTGTACAACTCATCAGATGGAGTTTGACGTGCTGGTGATAGCAGCGTCTATTTAGTCGATTTGCAAGTTGCAGTGCAATTGATTCTATTTGAATAAGCTTTAGATGTTTTAAGAAATTACAGAGCTGTTGCTCGATATCAATGTGTGTGTAGAGTTACTAGTTGGAGCCTTTATTGCTCGACAAGAATTTAACTTTGAGCTTTCATTGCTCGACATTATTTGTCATCCGTTGAATTTATATTTTCATTACCGTCTGCAAGAAATAGTTGGTGAGTACCATATTTGCATACTTTGTCTGATCGTCGGTCTCGAGTAAATTTAAACCAAATGTTAACGGCTGACTGTTGTGCAACTGCGATGCACTTTCTTCTGATTTAATTTAATTTAAGATATATTAGAGGTTTAAGTTTAATGTTGCGATTATTGTCATTACTTATTTGTGTTTACAACTTTAATAGAAACCGCTCAAACGCTCAAAACGTTCAAATCGAGTGAGTTCTGTATCGACTCCGCGATAGCAGACGGTTTACTTCGGAATCGTTACAACGTACAAGTCATTTTTCATGTGAGAATTCACATGAACCTAACTTAGTACCTTTTGTTTACAGTAGAATACTGCAACGTAATAAATAGGCCTACCCTACAGTATTGTTATTGACAAGCCGCTAACATTTCGTGAAACTTGCGCACAGCTTGGTATCACAGATGACGTGTTCAGTGACAGTGATGAGAACGAAGAAGAGTTGAATGAAAATAAAGGTATTTCAATGGAACCATTAGTGGATGAGGAAGAAGATTCTGCAGCTGATAAGGATGAACCACTACAGTTGATTGAAAGTGAAGATAGTTTATCGGAGCCACCAGTAAATGAGGAAGAAGATGTTACTGCTAATGAGGGTGATGATAAAGGTGATGCTGAAGTGTTTGTAGAAAGAAAAAGCGATAGTTCAGGTAATGATGAAGACTTGGTGGACAGTGAGGGAGAAATGGATCAAGACAATGATCAGATTCTAAGCCCAGACGGTATTTTTTATACACCTCGTCCCATTCCAACAAGAAGGCGTCCTGGAAAGGTCGTTGTTGTTGTGCTATAGCCACGAAAGTGCATTTTGCCGCTTTTGAGTTTGAGCTATTTTTGTGTTTCAGCAAAAAATACAAAATGTCATAAAAGCCATTTATGACGTAATAAAACGGTGATATTTTTGTAGTGACAATATTTTGGGACAACAACTTTTGGACCGAAAAGGGGGTGCCCAGAAGTTTCTTTTTGGGGGATTTCTTGTCAGATTCGCGACTATAGCACAAAAAATTTCCGGAAGATTTTAATTTTTTTGCAAATATGCAGTTTCGTGAAAATGAATCAAAGTTTTTATGGCGATTTTTTAAAAAGCGTTAATTTTAGAGTAGTTATGTTTGCAACATCATGATGAATTTTGATAAAGAATTGTTTTTTTTTTGTGTGTTTTATTCGGCATTGTTCTTAAAAACGTCAATAAAATGTCAATATACGGTAACCTTATAACGTACACTTCATTTAGTTTTGGGTGATAACATTCTTTAAAAAGGCACATAAAAGTTATTTCTAGAGGAAAGATTATTTACCGTGTGCCACATTAAGTCATGCTTAGATTAATTCATGCTTACAAAAATTCATTCCGTTTCGCGTGGTTTTCATTCTCGAAAAGGAGCATAACAATTATTATTAGAGAAAAGATTATACGTCACAGTGAATCATACCTACGAAAATTCAATCTGTTTTGGATGGTGGTATTTTCTAAAACGCCCATAAAAATCGTTTTTAGAGCAAAGGTTTACCGTTCGTCACAATTATTCATGATACATTATCATCAACTCTCAACAGTGTACAAAAACACAGTTTTTACAGGACGAAAACGAGCGCAAATGAACCAACTAACGAACTGTCAAACAGGTATAAAAACAAAAGGCATTTTAAACATGCTAAAAATTGAACTCGTAACACTAACTTGTGCAACATGGTCTTTTTTGGTTTAGGCAAAAACCCAAAGTGGTCAGCGACTATTGTGATCATAGCACTTTCGTGATTATAGCACAAAAAATAAAAATTTAGTGCACTTTGGTATTTCATGCACAAAAAGGGCACTTAACAGCGCAAAACTGTTCTTTATTAGAGCACAAAAATGCACTTTAGTGATTATTTAATTTTTATGTACTTTGCAGCGCAAAAAGTGCTTTATTATAGCACAAAAAGTGTGCAGTTTCGTGATTATAGCACAAAAAAAAAAAATTTAAGTTTCAGATTCGCGAAAATGGTAAAACGTCAATATCTCAAAAAGTACTTCATATTTCAACTAGCAAACTGCACTGGATTGAAGACGTGAAAAAGACTTCTTTGCTAGATGCATAACTAAAAATCACTTTCGCGACTATAGCACAACAACGACGATGTGATACCGGAGACTCCAAGAGCAGTTGTTCGTCCTCATAGTGAAAAAGAAAGCTTTGAATGTTTAGTCAATTAGAGGAAATGTTTAGAGGAAATATTGCGTACTGTTCTCATGCACACCAATAGAAAGGTGAGAAATACGAAGAAACCTTCACGCGCTGTTCAACAAACGCATATTCAATGGAAGAGTTAAAAGCTGGTATAGCTATTGTTTTGAGAGCGGGGCGTGATAGAGGCAATTCTGCCGTTTTTTCTCAAAAGCTAACAACTACAATTGTTATGTTTTTGAGATAATAGAGGTTTCATGTTCTTCACAATTGCGCAAAATTCTGATTGTGAATTTTTTTTTATGACGTTATAAATAACCATGAAAAATCTGTTTTGTGATTTTATGACGTCATAAAAAACCATGACAATTACAATAGTAGTTATTATCACCAAAAAATTAAAAAAAAAATTAGCGAAAAAAAATTTTGGGTGTAGTTATTACCCTTTAATATTTACGAAACTGAATAAGGTACCAGTTTGATTTTTACACAGATGATAAAACATCAATTTTTGAGTCGAAAACTGTAAAAAAAACATTTTCAAAAAATTTGTAGTTATTATCTTTTGAAAAAATAAAACAGCAGAATTTTTCAGATCTAAACGATTTATGGTATCCCAGTGACAGCAGACCCTTCTATCGTACTGTAATGTCTTTGAATCGACTGAAACTTTTATTATAAGATAATTTTATTTTGAACAACTCAATACACCACACCGGTTATGGACTGAACTGGTGAGTCCAGCACTGGTTATGAGTCCAGCACTGGTTATGGAGTCCAGCACTGGTTATGGAGTCCAGCACTGGTTATGGACTGAATGCAGTTGCATATGAGGGTAAAGAACGTAATTGTGTTCATCACAATTTGACTCAGGATGTACTATAGAGCTGAAAGTCGTAGAGCCTTGGTACGGGACTAAAAGGGATGTCTGCACAGGTAATTACTTTACTAGTTACAGTCTTGCACAGCTGTTGCTCCAGCAGAATTTAACCATATTGGGTACCGTACGTCGACATCGTCGGGAAATTCTACTGCCACCACGACAAAAAGACAAGTAATACAGCAGCAGGTTTGTGTTCAATCACACTGACGGGATATGCCTGGTGGCTAACCAAGCCAAGCGCAACAAAAACCCAGTGATGCTCCTTAGTTCCACCCACACGCATCCATCCGTGGCTAATGATGAATCAAAAAAACCGCTCTTGGTTTCAGATTATAATGAAAGAAAAGACGGTGTGGACAGGTTTGACCAAAGTATAGAAGAATTTACTTGCCGCCGGAAAACTGTGCGTTGGCATCTCTTGTTTTTTTACAATATGCTGGACGCAACTGCAAATAATGCCCACATAATTTTGAAGAAAGCTGGTTCCCGAAGTTCCAGGAAGGAATTCCTTACAAAACTAACTTTGGAGCTAGCGACTCCTGCCATACACACTCGGTTGAGCAGAAAGAGAACGCGACGTTTTGTGCATGGTGCGGCAGCAGAAATGTTTTTTTTATCGCCGGCTCGTACAGGACGATTGCAGGTTTCCACAATACGAAGTCTACCGAAAAGATGCACTGTGTGCAAGAAAAGCTCTCGCAGGCAATGCGATTCGTGTAAAACAAATCTGTCTGTCCACATCACTCCGTCGTTTTGAAAATTTGCAAATGTCACAATTGGGAAAGCGACTGAAATAGTTTTGTGCTGTTTCGAATCATGACCAAAAAATCAAGTCGAAGTTTATTTGTCTGAAAAAAGCCTTCGTTTTAGTTTCGTTTTCACTTAGTGGTTAGAGAACAATACTGCTCATAATCGCGGCGAAGTGCAAACACTTCTTACTCGTAAAAAGCATAGTTTCTTAGAAGAAAGTGTTTCAGTACCCTACGTGTCCAAATCTCAGTCCATAGTACCGGTAGTGAAAACGCTAAGTAGCAAACAACAAATTAGTACAGACATCGCCAAGTAGACACCCATAATATAAGATCTTGACGCAAACATCGTTTACAAACTGTGACTACAAAATGTAGTCAATTGTTCTTTTGCGTACCGGTATGTAAATTTAAGCGTCCTTATGAGGGTTAATTAAGCCGGGTGGGTCAAAATTAGTCTCAAATTGCTCTTTGCCACGCTGTTGCTACTGCAACATGGTTACAATGTTACTTTCGTGGTTTTATTTTATTGCATGTCAGTGACTTTCTGTTGTGGAATGTGTCCCACTGAACTGAAGCAATGATTATTAGGGTACTCATTCTATTTCTGGCAGTTTTCACAAAGCTATGCCTGTTGCTATGTCTGATGTTTTTCATTGTTTCTGTACTATATGAGCTGCTATCTAACGTAAAATTTCAACTCTCAGCAAGAGTAGAAGCTACCAATTACCATAATAATTCTTCCATTTATTGGTGCAACAATATATCACAAACAGTGCTAATGAAGTGAAATGAATAAGCTTTGCTTATCATAGTTAAATAACTGCGCTTATACAACACATAGGTGAATTTTTCGACAAATTAACCAAAAAATGGCCATATTTTTTGTTTTTCTGCTTTAACGTTTTTTGTGTTGAAAATAGAGAAAACTTTCTTCTTAGCACAGACAGAAATATGGTGTTTCCGTAGATTTTGAGCTATATACCATTACTCTAGGACCAGTGGTTACAGAGATGTGTAAACTACCCCATGCGCCCACAATCGCGATCACATTTTGGGGGGATGCCGGCTGGAAAATGGGGGCAACCCCCCAAAAACAAATTTTATGCGAGTTTTAGACCATTTGTCGGAATTTGAGAACTACACTTTTTTCAATTTCCAAAAAAAATTTTTTCACTACACTCAATTTCCCCACTGATCAAACCTTTGACCTCCTGCACCATTGTCCATTAGTGGAATCTATAACTGCTGCGACAACCGGTATGATGTTAAAATAGTCATCAAAAGAGCTGTGATCTTCAAAAAGATGTTAGGCCTCCTTGCAGTTGTTTTTATTTTTGCTTTCGTAATATTACTGTAGAGTTTGCAGTACGCCTGGATACTGTAACAACTTACCGTTTCTGGTAGTTTTATCTGCACTACTTTTCTTGTCGGGTAATTTTTTAAAAACTCCACAGCTACATTATTTTCCAGAAAAAACTACAATACTGTTGTGGGACTACTTTTAAATCAATTAGGCCTACTAGTAGATCTTTTTTGACTTGGCAGATTTGCTAATTTCCATTGTAACTTACTGCTCTTTGTTGTATCATAGTGTTTTATCTCCGTCAAGCTTATTATCATCAGAATTAAAGCCCAATTCAACTGCATAAACTTTTACATACTAGACCTGTGCCATTCTGTTGCGGGATTACGTCCCTCATCGGTGATAACAATCATGGAGGACTATATTGAAAACAACCTTTAAAAAAATAAAACCTTTCATTTTTCTATGGACATCGAGTCTGAAATAAACAAAAATAATAATACCAGGTATGTAGTTTCAGGTAAACTAAACTTTTATACACATATTTTCAAGTGAAACGAAACTACAACCAAAAACAGAACAAAATAAAGCTGCCTATGTCCGCGACCGATTTCAAGAATTGCCTCTTAAATTGTTATACAGTGGGAGATGTCTTGTTATGGAGCGTCGTTTGCAAAAAAACTATTGGCCTAGGTCTTGTGAACCATGTTTTTTTGCGCTTATTTAAATCATAATTTGTCCAATATAATTAAGTCGGATATTTTCGATGTACAGTATATAACATCGGACAAATTATGGTCCAAATAAGGTGATAAAACATGTAGCCTATCTCAAAATCGTTTTTTTCCCAGCGGCGCATCGGTGCGTTCTTTTCCAAACGGCGCATTTAGATAATGCAAACTAAATTTATCCAACTTTTTTCGGACAAACTATCTAGTTTAAGTTGAAACAAACAACACGAGCATTATTAGTCGGAAAGCTTCGACTTATCTATGGGACAAATTGAGCTTTTCAGTTGAGATGTGCTCAATTGTTACTTTTGAATAACTGTTACTAACTGCTACTTTGAAATATTTATCTGTTACTTCTATTCGTCAAGCGAAAACAGCACTTTAGTAGCACATACGAGAAATAAGAGAAAACAAAAAAGCAAGTGAACTGCACTGGCAGATACAATAATAACGGATAAATTAACAGTTAACTAGTAGTAGGCTTACCATACGTCCCGGTTTAGCCGGGGCAACCCCGGCTTTAACGCCATGTTCCGGCGTCCCGACCGGTCGGTAAATATGTCCCGGTTAAGCCCTTCGACCAGCTAACTTAGGCTTGGCCCCGACTTATTAATTAAAGCGCCGATAAGTTATTTTGCTTCGTTTCGTGGAGTTTATGGTGCAACGCAGTAGTTATGCTTATGTCATTATAGTGTCATTGTAAACGAGTAGACTCTTAACGGTGCTATTATTATTATTATTTTTTTTTTATTATTGGCATATTTATCCTCCTATCACGAGAAAGCGACGAAGCGCTGTACGAGCTCGCTTAGAAGTTGCCGGCCATCTGTTTACTACACTAAGATGGGGGAATCCCGTTAAGTGCCTTTCCCAACGGCACAAGTAAACTTGCCGGCTTTCTTTGACGCTCAGCATTAACTTGCCCTTAAATGCTGAGCGTCAAGCAGGGAAGCTGTGAATACCATTTTTAAAGTCATTGGTTTGACCCGACTCGGAATCGAACCCCAAGTCTACCGAAGCAGAAGCTCCATGCCACTCGGCCATCTGATCGGTCCATACCACTCGGCCATATGGCATTGTTAAAACTGGGAGCGTATTGTTGCTTCATTGTTACATTTGCTTCATAAATGCAGTCATGTTCACACTTGAGGTGCAGCAAGAAAAAGCAGCGCTAAATTGATTCGCAAGAGAAATTACCAACTTGGGAAAAAGTTTTAGGGTGAATAGGCCAAATGAAGGAAGAAACATTGTTTTTCATGTCTCTTCTGTTAGGAAAGTAATTTGGAGGAGATATAGCAAGAAAATTAGGCCTACCGCACAGAATACACCTAAGTTGTAGCCAGCCTAATTTTGAAGATTGACTTGTTGGGTCTAGCGGGACTAAGGAAGCAATCAGATTTAGCACCTGCTGCGAAGCTTTTAGGGTAAGGCAGACCCGCTATCATGCGAAAATGCTGCAGCAGTGTAAGAAAGCTGGGGTTAAAGTTTAAGTCAAAACCAAATAGTTTCATCTATGCCTGTAACCAACAGATCCTGTCTCAGTGTTCAAGTACGTAACCGCGCTTCTAGGTATCTAACTCATCACTGTTTTGAGGGTGGGGACCGCAGACCACATGACAAAGTGTAGCTTTATGGATCGCCTTCGTGGATTTCAGTTTATTTGTAAGCTTTTCTGATAGTTATAACGTTGGTAGAGAGGAGGACTTTAATATCCGTGTGGTAGCAACAGCTGATAATCGCTAACATCATTTATTTACATTATTTACAAAATAGCATACGGAAAACAAAACAAGCTGAACTTTTCGAAAAAATCGACTGTCCTTCATCAGGACATGATCAGAAATAAAAAGTCAACGCAAAGCAAACTAATATGAGCGAAAAACAAAACAGCAGGGTTTATGAGTTTTTATGACATATATTGACGCTTCACAAAAGTAATGAAGCATGAACGATCAAAAGTATAAGGGAGGAGTAGCTACCGGTACTACTTTTACGAAAAAACAGCAATTCGGAAACGCATTTTTATTGTAAAAAACATAATTGTTAAAAGAGTTAAAATTTTAGTTGAAAAAAATACCCATTAGCATATGGCTGCTTTTTTAACTTAAACCAGGGGTGGGCAATCTTTTCGCACAAAGGGTCGCATTGGAAAAAATTTGAAGCCGAGGACCGCACTGATTGTAAGAGCCAAGTAAAAAAGGTCATCACGACCGCGGATGTTCTATATTCCATGAAGTATCAGTAGGGAACAAGGTTTATATTTTTGTAAGTACCCGCGGGCCGCATTATATGACCTCGCAGGCCGTAGTTTGCCCACCCCTGAATTAAACAAACAAACAGCTATTATGCTAATGATTAGCATAGTCCTTATCACCTGCAAAACTAAACTCGAATCTATCTTGCTATGATTTTTATGAGAACGTCAAATCGAACAAAAGCTTTTTGAAAAAAGTGTTTTCTACAGAAATATGATTGGGCGAATACGCCTGCGCAAATTTATGCAGAACCTGTACAAGACGTCAAGTTGATTGCTTACTACAGGGCCGTATTAAGGCTTAGGGCGGCCTCAGAGCTAATTTTCCGGGAGGCCCCCATGCTTTTTTGCAGACCTGATTTTGACGTTAGCATCGAACTTTTTTAGAGGACGCCATTTGACGAACTTTTCTAGGGTGGCACGCCCATGTAAGCAGCTGTCTTAAGAGGCATGATTTACATAATAGGCCCCTTGCTTTGCTTTTTGCTGCTCTCAAATACACCAACCTAGGTATTAGGCTGCAAATTCAAACCTGAAAGATATTTTTTTGCAAAACTCAAATTTGAAAATTTAAAGTTTTTGAACTGAAAAAAATCAAATTTCGCTGAACTTGATCGAAAATAACACTGATGAGCTTAAAAAATTGAAAAAATTAACAATTCTGACTTGTTAAGATCCAGTAGCATAGCCAGGATTTTGCAATGAGAGGAGGAGGTTGAGAATGACATCACATTTGACCATACGTTGTATACAGAAGCGAATCCACAAAATTTTGGTGGGTAGATGTATTTTTGAATCAGTTTGAATGTTAACTCAATGCAAAGATGTTTAGACCCGGAAACGGGCGTAAATAAGATTTTTAAAAATGGTATTCAGAATTTTTTCAGGGAGGGGGCACCAATTTTCGTCAATTTTCAAGCGCAGTTTTTTTCCACAGATTTAATTTAAGCAACTTCGTTTAAGTAACAAAAACGACTCTAGGGGGTCCGGGGGCGTACTCCTTCAGAAAATTTTTGAAAAATTGCACTGGGGGAATGGATACGCAGCATACCCCACATTCCTCTTGGATCCGCCCCTGGGTTGTACAATAACAAAAGATGGCCTCAAATTTTAAGAGAGATGTTTTAAACCAGAAATAGCATAAGGCAGTTAAGGCACGATTGTTGTAAGGAAGCCAAAGGAACGCTTTCTGGTGAAAGTGGTAAAACGATATTCAAATGTTAGCGATTTAGTTATTTTTTGAGCTACAGTGTCAGTACGTACATCATTTTTGATTGAAATCGTTTAGCCGTTTTTATGCGAAAGGTCTGAGGGGTCAAGGGCAGTTGCATGTACAGGAGCGGCACTGCCCTGCTAATAAAATTGCGTCATTGCTGCATTAGGCATAACGGCAAAGAACAAAATTCAGGAAACAACGTTACGTAATTCTTGTTATGACAATTACAAAACCATATTATCAATGACAAAGCATCGAGCACTTCGAAATAAATATCAGAAAAAGAAGTAAGTATGACGTTATTTGAAGCTCAATGGAGGAGGGGAGTTATAACCACCAGCACCCTCTCCCACCGTGGCTTCGGCACTGTAAATATCTAATGAACTCGAACTTGACTGCGCTAAAAGTCGATCAAGTTTGCAGTCTCGCTAGGCTGCTACGACTGCTTTGTGCTTATCGTCTCCACGTGTTATCTGCACTTTTAAGAACAAAAATGCGGCACAGAAAATGATTGCGAAAGTTGGATAATTGAACATGGAAAGAAATTTTGAATAGTGATGTTTATGATGCCACAATCGATGCTGCTCAGAACAGAACAGTTTATTTTGTTGCTTTTACAATTAATCGAATAGTACATATTACAGCATAAAAATTACACAAGCAACAGGCTGCTGCGAAGGGACCATTGGTCTTCGAGTCAAGCGGCAGCCCAAAATGCTTAATGATCAGCTTAATAAAAAAGGTAGCAAAATAAGTTAAAATATAAAAGAAGTAAAAAGGTTGGTTAAATATTGGCAGGTAAATTAAATAGAGATATATACGATAGCAGGTGACTGAAAACGTAGATTATAGTGAGTAGTTTAATATATAATTGTGTCAACATTATATTTATTTAAAAGAAGGCTCTTGTAACTTTCTTTGAATTTATTAGACGGTAGTTTCTTAATTTCAAATGGTATATCATTCCATAATTTTGCCCCAATAAATTTTATTGATCGTTGAGTTCGAGCAGAATGTAATCGGGGTAAAAAGATATCGTTATTGGAAGAATGGCGTGTTGCATGTGACGAAACTGCAGAAATGTATGTAAAGTAGTGGTTAAAATTGGTTGGCAATTTCTTACAAGTAAACTGATGCATAAACTTAGCAATTTCAAATCTGAATAAATCTTCAAGTTTTAAGATCTTATATTTATAATACTGCTGTATTATACTGTTTCTGATTGGGATATTGGAGATAGTTCTTATGGCCTTGTTTTGGAGTTTTTTGAGTTTGATCAAATAAGTTTTACAGGTAGAACCCCATACTGGAAGAGCGTAGAGCAAATGAGAATGAACTAAGGTGTAGTAAAGAGTTACTAAAGTATTACAGGGAAGATAATAACTTAACCTTGAAATAACTCCTACAGACCGTGAAATTTTGTTTTCAAGAGACTTAATATGTGATTTGAACGATAAATGATCATCAAGAATAATTCCTAAGTATTTTGCTGAAGTAGATGGAAGCAATATTTGCCTGTCAAAGATAAGTGTGAGTTCAGGTTTAAGATTGCAAGCGTTGTTATCTGGATAGATAGGCAAGGCAACAGTTTTAGAAGCATCAACAACTAGATTATTAGACATCATCCACTTAGCAACCCTTGAGAGTTCTAAATTAGCCAAATTTTCCATACTTTGATATGATTTTCCCGTAATTAAAAGTGCCGTATCATCAGCAAAAAATCTAGGGGTAGTATCTAAACAGGAAGGAAGATAGGGGTAGTATCTAAACAGATGTAAACAAGAAACAGGAGAGGGCCTAAAATAGAACCCTGTGGAATCCCATAATTAATCTTTTCATTTGATGAATTAATATTGGCAAATAAAACATATTGATTGCGGCCATATAAGTAAGATTTGAGCAATGAGTTGGCCACCCCACGGATACCATAAAAATCCAACTTTTTTAATAACTTGTCATGGGAAACCGAATCAAAAGCTTTTCTGATATCCAAAAATAAAAGTGCAGAAGGTTGACTGATATCTAAGTTGTCATAACATTCCGTGATAAGATCTAAAATAACATGAATCGTAGATCGTTTATGCCTAAAGCCATATTGGGTTGGTACAATAGTATTGTTACTTGTAAAAAACGATAGTAGGCGATTATATATTAAGCGTTCAAAAATTTTTGATAGGGAGGGTAAAAGAGAAATAGGACGATAATTATTTAGTTGATCAGGAGCGCCTTTTTTAAATACAGGAATAACTTTTGCTAGCTTTAATTTACTTGGGAATATACCATTTGAAAGGCAACAGTTAAGTATCATTGACAAGGGCAAGGCAATACTGGGTGCAGCAATTTTTAAAAAATAGGGAAGTATGTCATCATGGCCATTAGCTTTATTTAGTTTAAGAGAGTTAATTATCGTGCAAATTTCTTGTGGAGATACAGGTTGCAGATATATAGAAGATAAACAGGGATTTTTTAAATAAGAAAGGAAGTCGTTGGGATCAATGTTATAAATAGAAATTGCTAGACGTTCACCAATATCAGCGAAGTACTTATTAAACTCTTCAGCAATGTCTGCAGGATCGGTAATCGAGGAATCATTAACTGCAAAAGAATTTGGCATATTGGAATTAGATTTAGTGGGTAAGAGAGTACGCAATACGTCTCAGGTTTTTTTTTGGATTATCACTATATTCATTGAGCTTATGATGATAGTACAGTTTTTTTGCAAGATTTTTAACTTTAGTTAGAACGTTAGAATACGTCTTGTAACATAGTTTGTCTATAGGCGAACCTTTTTTGTAATGTGTTTTGTGCATTTTCGGTTACTTTTTTATAGATATTAAAACAGGGTTTATACGGAATTTTTCTGACATATTCCCCTGACTTTCCTCAAAATCGCACCTGTTTTCCCTGACTTTCGTTTAAAAATCCCTTTGTTTTTCCCTGACCCAATCCTGCAAAACATACTTTTTCCCTGACTTAGAGAATATAAACGAACAGTATAATACCAGCCAGCAGCAAAAATAACTATGTATACCTAATGCCTACATACACAGAAACATCAATTCAGCAGCAGAAGTAAAGATTTCACAAGTGACCTATCGTAATTTTATCTTAGAAAATCACAAGAAGCTTGGCTTGAATACCAAAAATAAGAAAAGTGACATGTTTCACAAGTGTCTGGCTTCGCAGTTCACAGCACTCTGCACTACTTCAAGTAAAAAATCTAAGAAAATCACAGCAATAAAAACACTGAAATTACAAACCATTTCGACAAAGAGACTTGCTCTCTCAGTAATTGTGTGAAGTAAGGTGCAATACCATAATCCACAACATTTAATTTGTCTTTGCCAAGTTCCAGGATACTAGCAATCTTGCTATCAGGGAAACATTGATTGAAATAGGTCCACAGAACCAGTAACAGAATTATCACTATATCCACCAACAACATGCTTTAGAACCCCATGTATTTCGGCATTCAATTTACCTCCATCTTGAAAGCAGTGTTAGCTACTTAGTATCTAGATCTAGACACTTTCTAGTTTCCTTAAATACCAATTTTTTCGTCTAGATTCTAGCTACTAATCTATAGCTATCCAGTTTGTTTATTGTTTTATCCCTTCGCGGAAGAATGCCAGAATTATTGCTTTAATTTTGTGAGCCCTTCTTCCGCGTGTTCAGCTCAGTACCGGTAGGCCTGCTAGCCAACAGGTATAGTAGGAATAGGATTTCAAGTATTTGTCTCGTCTAAAGCAAGTTGCAGCAAAATGACAATTTGTGTTATGAGGAGATGAACATGGCTCAATTTTCTGATACAATGAAGCTTCAAACTTCATGGTTTTGAATCATTAGAATGATAAGAAGGTAAAGTTAATCACGAGTACCAGTAGGCTGCTAAGACTGTAAGACTAATATGCTAACGATATGGTGAGGGCAGTTTAAGTAGCGAAGCAGGCTACTACTGTACAGCTTAGGTCTAGCTGCCTAGTGTTAAAATTAGCCTAAACATTTGACCAATTCAGTACCGGTACATTATTTAGCCTGTTTGTACTTTGCAGACCTGTAGATAAATACGCAGCATAGAATAGTTGCCTAGCTTGGAATACTTTTGAGTACGGTATGCATAATTCACGTCTATGCATAATTCAGCTCACGTATGATGTGTTTAAAGGTGTTTCGATATCACTGCGACTAAAATGTGTCTTCATTAGGCAGAATATTTCTCCAAAAACTGAATGTGTGCTATTATTAGATGCTGTATATAAGTTACTTCATGTCAGACTCCGCAATATCGCTTGTTTTTTGTCGTATTAACCCACTTTTGTAGTTAGATACTGATCTAGATACTTTTGTTGTTTAGAAATCAAAATCTAGCTACTCTCTAGATTACTTGAGTAAATTGAGATCTGGCAACACTGCTTGAAAGACCAGTAGAATTGTACTTCGACTATTTGCACTGCAGGATGATTGAATTTCAACCAAATTTTCTGTATCTAGGGAAGATTGCAGCTGCTTTTCTTCAGAAGATAAGTTAGCAGGTCTAATATCACTTCTTTTAGCACAGAAATTTTTAATTTCGGCCAGTTCCTTGACTTTTTTCACATGGGATTTGTTGCCAGCATGACTCCTCAATGCCCTGATACCCATGTTGCTCAATGCCATTATTGTCTGACACAGTCGACATCTTGCTTCACCTTTGGTAGAAGCTTTACAAAGCCATGCCTTGAGTTCTTCAGACGATAACCAACCAACTTGGAAATAAGTGTGTTTCGATTTTTTAGACATTCCAGGCTACTTTTATAGTAAGAAAATATATAAATAAAGAGAAAAGTATGAAGTCAAGCTTGTTTGACATACAATTGCTAAAATAAACAATGGATCTTGATTCATAGGAGGTAAGAACTTTCCAAAAAAATCTCCCTGACTTTTTCCAAGTTTTCCCTGACTTTTTCGTTGAATTCCCTGACTTTCCCTGATTTTCCCTGACTTTCCCTGACCATCTCGAAAAAGATATGTTTTCCCCTGATTTTCCCTGACCGTATAAACCCTGTAAAAGGCCTTTGGTGATCCAAGGTTTATTTATTAAACGCTTCTGCTTACGAGAGAGCTTTTTAAGAGGAGCATGGATATTGATCGTTGAAGTTAGCAAAGAATAAAATTCGTTAAATATATCATTGACATTGTTTTCAGTTAGTGTATCAACGACAGACATAAAATTGTCAATTTTTGCATTTAAATCATTATTGAATTTATCGCGATTAAACGTAGCAAACGAACGCGATAGAACAGATTTAGAACGATTGGTTAAAAGATCCCTGCTAACTAAAGCTGCGACTGGGTAGTGGTCTGTAATGTCACAGTCAATAACAAAAGGAATTACCTGGTGCTTATTTTCATTGGTAAGGATATGGTCTAGGACTGTAGCAGAAGTTGATGTTACTCTAGTTGGTTTATCAATAATATTAGTAGAACAATTAGAGCTTAGCACATTTAAATAGTCTTGCTTATATTTGGATGAAGAGTTTTTAGATGTGTTTATGTTCATATCACCGAGAATAAAGAAGTGTTTCCGACAGTGGTTCAGTTCAGCGAGGATGTTGTTGAGAAAATCAAGAAATTCATTTAAATTACTATTGGGATGGCGATAAATTGTACCTACAATATATTTGAGGTCAGTTTTTGGACAAGTTATTTCAAGCCATAAACTTTCGCAGCCTGAAATTGATGAGTTAAATAGAATTTGTTTAGCCTGAACTGAGTCAGATACATAAGCGCCAACACCGCCAGAGTTCGAATTTGAGTTGACATGAAAGAAAGTAAAACCAGGAATTGAAATATTAACAAGCGGTTTATCTTTGATCTTTCTTTTTGACAAGGATATGAGGTGGGGTTGAATGGTAAACTCAGATAAACGTTGGATTAAGTCATCGTAATTCTTATTTAATGATCTAACGTTTATACGTAGCAGTAATAATTGATGATTATTGAAAACAGAGGGATAAGAACTGAAGTTCAAATAATTGCAGGGCTCGATATTTTGGAAAAACGAGGAAAATGCGACATCACTTATATCGAAATCATTCGATTGAATATTAGTTAAGTCGTTAAATTGGGCTACTTTATGCTCTACAGCCAAAGAGCCCTTCGCAGCCAACGTAGGACAGCAATAATTATCAATCATGGTTGAGAAAGTTTAAAATAGCACGAACACACATAATTTTATACTATAAGACGTAAGTCATCATTAGTTTTAACTGCAAGGGCATCTGTTTCTTCCGACTTGCGAACAAAAATGTTACCATAGGTAGTCCATAAATATTTATAGTCAACGAGTTTGGCTTTTTGTTTGGTCATCCAGAGTAACTTTTTCCGAGGGCGTGTGAGGTTTTCATTAATAAATACGGATTTTGTTCCGTAGACAGAAAATTTATTACAATCTAAATCACGGGTCAGCTTTCTATTGGCATAGATTTTATTCCGGACATCCTGATTAACAAATCTAACAATAATCGGTGGTGGAAAAGTTTTAGTGGAGTTATTTTCAGGTCGGGTACGCCGTGTAGGTAGACGATGAGAAGTTGAAATTTGGTCGGGAGTTACTTCAATGTTTAACATTTTAGCAACTTCAATCACAAGCTTATTTGTATCCTCACCTTGGGTCACCGGAATTCCTACTATTTCCAAATTTTGACGGCGGCCATATTGTTCGAGGGCGTCTATTTTATCAAACTCTTTGGCTTCGTTTTCAGCAATGAGCTTCGAACTGGTTTGAAGACTCTTGATCTCCTCCTCTTGCTTTTTATTCTTAAGTATAAGATTATCGTAATCAAGTTTTAGGTCATCGTATTTGGCCGTAATAAACTCTTGACTGCTTTTAATTTCACTGATTTCTGCTTTAAGACCTTCAATCTCTTGAAGGTATTCAAGTTTCCAAGATTTCATGGCTTCTTCAACTATTTGATCAATGGATAATTCAATTTTTTCATCAAGGACCACTCGTTTAGCACCCGTACTTTGCTTGTTTTTCGGCTTATTAGGCATTGTTGACTAGATTGTTACGTAATAACTTTGGTTTCAATTAGAGTTAGGCTAGTTGCTGAGACTGACTGAGTATTAGGCAAAATATTATGGATATCTTCTTGCTGATAAAGTTGTCTATACTTCTTGATATAACTTTTTTTCAATTGTGATCCAAAAATTAGGTCCAATTTAGATTAATAATTCAAGTTTTTTTCTTGTTCAACCAAGAGCAAAAAAAACACGTCTGACCTTCACTACCTTTGCGACTCGACTGACTACCTTTGCGAATTGCGACTTGACTCAGATTGATGCGCGTGGTGAAAAACGCATTGACAAAGTGATCTCGCAGTCAAAGATCAGAAAATTTTTTAACCTTAGTATTTGAAATGAATAATTCCTGGTTGCCAAGGCATGCAAAAATGAATCTAATGCATTTTAGCAGAAACAGCTAAAATAATGGCATATTCGCTATACGCTACAGCTAAAATAATGACATATTCGCTATGCTATTATAAAGACTGAAGAAGCGACAAACGTCTGTAGTGGTAATACACTTACAATATTGTATGGGCTGGCTATCAACAAAGCAGCAAATAGCGTAGCTCATTCACCGGACCACCTCGGCGGCTTAGACTCTTCAAGCCGGATAAGTAATGACAGCGACGTGGCCAGCGAAAAACTTAGCGGGGTGCTGTACCCGGATTTAGGCAAACCATCAAGGAAAAGGTTTTCATTTCTAAAGAATATCTTCACAAGAAAAAAAGGGAGGCTCCCTTCCCCCGGTTTCTCCACTGAGTAATGATCAAAAAAACTGCAAAAAAATATGCAGTTGTGAAGCAGAACTAGTGTAATGAATAATCCTCCTTAAAATGCTTCTCCGAAACGCTGTATTAAAACTTTTGCAGGGCTGCCACTTACTGGTATCAATTGCTAAAATTTCAAAAAATAATCGTAACATACAGAAGTGATTCAATGGCCATCTAAACTTTTCCTACTTAATTTGATTAAATTTGAAACCGAAGGGGTATTTTTTTTGAGGACGCCATTGACAAATTTTTTATCACTGATCGGGGGGCCCCCTTTCTCGGGTGGCCCCGGGGCTATAGCCCCCTTCCCTTAATCTGGCTCTGACTTACTAACTTCGTTTCTCGTTTTATCTTTTCTGTATATCATTTGTTTGCAGAGGTTATCATTCTGCCTCCATCGTCTTTTTGTTAATCCTCTAGAAGTGGTATATATTTTTTTTTATTTTTATTTAGTAGCATATATATCCTCCTATCACGAGAAAGCGACAAAGCGCTATACGAGCTCGCTTAGGAGTTGCCAGCCATCTGTCTACCACACCAAGATGGGGGAATCCCGCTGAGTGCCTTTCCCAACGGCACAACAAGTAAGCTTGCCGGCTTGTTTTCCACACTGTCCCTTAAATGCTGAGCGTCAAGCAGGGAAGCTGCGAATACCAATGTTATTGGTTTGACCCGACTCGGAATCAAACTAGGGATGTGCCTCAAGAAAAATTACTCGGACTCGCCGAGTAACGAGTATTTACGTCATTACTCGGCCGAGTCCGAGTATCTACGACGTCAAAATATGAACTCAAAATTAGGTGAAGAGCAAAAAAAAAGGTCATCACATCCGTAGAAGTCCTAATTTCGACCCAAATTCCGATAAAAAGCAAAAAAAAGGTCCAAATGATAATGGTGTAATACTCGGCCGAGTATCAATCAATACTCGGCCGAGTCCGAGTAATGCCTTATTACTCGGCCGAGTACTCGGACTTGACTCGGCACATCCCTAAATCAAACCCCGAGTCTACAGCTCAAGAGACAGACGCTCTATACCACTCGGCTATCAGCTGATAGATTACATCTTTTTCTTTATATAGGCCTACTGTTAGATATTTTAAGCACAAAATTTACTTGCGAAAATAATTTTTCACTTACCTGATGAAGGACGTTGTGCGGAATCGTCCCGGTTTGTAATTGCAAAAATATGGTGAGCCTAACTAGTAGCAAAGTCAAATAATCCATTTTACTGCGCTCATATCTCAAAAACTACCTGCAATACAAATTTTATTTTTACGCATAATGAAGAATAGAGGCTAAACATCAAATTTATGAAATAAGCAAAAAATCGAAAATTTGGCCACGTTGTGTTCTTCCTGAAAACGGCAGAGTTCTTGCGTCATAGTGACCTGTTAATAACAGTTACTTTTCAATTGGCTTAACTGTTACTAACCGCTAAGGAAATTATCTGTTACTTTTTAACGAACTGTTATTTTTTGCACACCTCTACTCTTCAGTCTGTGTAGCGTGAACCGAACTCATATCCTTTGCTTCGATGTAAGCAGGCGACAACGCAGCTGCTCGACTCTCAAGTCACAAATTAATGACACCTCGTATTGCGTAATTTATCAGATTATCTCGCTTTACTTCCTTGGCTTACTACAGTTTTGTACTTGCAAGGTTAGCACGCAGAAGCTCTGTGGTACAGTAGAATTTTATACTAAATCTTCAGAAAACGTTAGTTATCAGCGATACCTGTTAGCATGTTTACTGTTGTTTATGTAGCAGCAAAGTGGGTTAGGATGAGTAGTTTCTTTATTATTACTAATGTTAATGTATTTAGACGGAAACACAGGAAATTTAACGTCGTCATTATCATAATTTATGTGTTTATAACTGAAAGTAAAAAAGATGTTCAAATTCCACTTTGGTCTTTTCAATAGAATCTTACATTAAATTTCTGGTTTCAACCAAGTGGACAGTTTGGCGGCAGCATAAAGTGGCTCAGTTGAAGTTTGTCGACACTGGAGGCTTGCGAGGACAGGAAGTTGGTCCGGGTTTGGGAGTGGCAGTGCTTCGGTACGTGCAGTGTGGGAGTCTACGCGGACGGATTCACGCAGGTTGGTGCTTTATTTGTGTTTTTGTCGCTACTGGTTGAATTGAGCCCTGTTTGGATTCGTGGGAGCATAAGCGAATTACTGACCGGCAGCGGGATCATCGATCGCGTGGGATTAATTAATCAGCTTGGTTCGATTATTTTGGCTATTGACATAGTTTGGGAGTATTGCCTTATAGTCGGCACTTAGATTGAAAGATTCTCTTCACCCTGTCAACATCATTCAGTCTTCGTATACAATTGGCCCTTGTTTACATTTCTTTCTTGATAGGCCTGCTGAGGTTTTTGAGATTGATTGTTCCGTGTGTGAATGTTTTCTACTGTCTTTTTGACGTTCTTAAGATTCTTACTAATATTCTGCTTGGGGTTGAATTTCTTAATTGCTACAGTAGAGTCATCTTTGTTAGTTTACCAGCACACAAGGGCAATCATGAATGCTGACACTCCTCAGACTAGCGGTAAGTTGGATGGACATGTAGCAGAGATAAGCGAGAAGGAACAGGCAGCGTCTCACGAAGCGGTAGAGAAAGCTCTTGAAGAGATTCGTAAGCCATGGGTAGATTCACCTCTACCATCTTTCTTTACTTGTCACCGTAAGCTCGCGAAGTACTCACGTGAGTTGAAAGTGATGAAGCTTACTTTAAGAGATTATGCTTACAGCGGCGAAGAAAACGACCCGAATGTATTGGAAGCAGTTTATGACTACGTCTCTCTAGCTCACTCTATATACTTAAAGGCATTGTATGAGTATATTGAGGATGGGAATAAAAAGTTAATGCAAAACATTTCAATTCCAGCTCTTCCTCGTGTTCAAAAGCTGCTATCCGAGTATGACTCGACAATAAATGAAAAGCTGCGGTGCTATTATGACAAAGCAAAACGGCCAGTAACTGAGAGAAGCGAATCTTCCACCGAGCCTTCTGTCACTGAAATCTCGAACCTTTCCAGAGAATCGCAAGAGATTATAAGTCAGATAATGCAAGATCATGCAGAGCAGATTACGCAAATGAGCGAGCAAATGGCAGACATGGCCGTTTCGGCTGAGGTTGAAAAACAGAGAGCAGAACACCTCGAAGAAGAAAAAGGCCGCTTGACAGCCCAAATGGAGAACATGTCAGAGAAGAACGTACAAAACCTAATGGAGAAGAGGAAACAAAGAAATGATGCTATCAAGGAAAAAGGAGAAATGCTTAAACAAAAGTTTCAATTAGAAAAAGAAGTAGCAAGGTTAAGAAATGTAGCCAACGACGCAATGTTTCCCGATGCTACTCGTGTAAACTTTTTACTTCCCCTTGACGAAGAACCATCTCGAAATTTCCTTTTACCTCAACCGGCCGTACCGTTATCCAAGCAAGATGAATCTCAAAGAGTGAAGCGGCCATCGACTAGTCGATCAGCAGCAGAAATAAGACAGATGTTACAACCTAGTTTCAAGCCGATGGACGCATGCAATAAAGACCAGACTGTAAACACCCTACATTCTTCTGGGCGACTGCACCGAGAAGAACAAAGCAAAGAAGCCCTTCAAGATGCAGGAAGGACAAAGAATTTGCTGCTGAGAAGCGGGGCTCCTGAGTTTGTTCCGCAGCCCTTTGGTAGGAGAGACCCTCCAGCTCAATTGTTTTCAACACCGTATAATATTGGTGGTTATTACGATACTACGTGGGACTACACTAAGCCGAAAGTCATCAATGAGTCAAAAAACGAAACCACAGATAACGCGTTTAGCAGTGTCTTAGACCGGCAAGACGAATGTCCAAACTACTCCCTAGCAAGGCCGACGTACCCATGGGAACAAGAAGGCCGAGCGCGAATTGACGATAATTCTGGAGCGCATGAGCTTTTGCGCTTTCATAAGCGAATGCATACAACAAATTTTGCCAAGATGATAGATTTGGGTGGTACAGATGGGAATCGTAAGTTCGGAGGAAAGAAATCAGATTACCCAATGTTCAGGCAGCAACTGCTAAAGGATTACCATCTATACTGGAAGTCTGACCCATATTTGCTTTTGCAAAGAATTGCTAACTCCGTATCGGACTCTGTATATGAACATATTAAGTGTGCTTGGGTGATGAGAGACCCGCAAGATGGCTTGAATCAAATTTGGGAAATTCTCAAAGACTTATACGGAGATTCGAGAGGATTGCTTGAAAACGCGATTTGGGACATTAAATGTGGATTGCTTTAACTCCGCGCTATACGCACAGTTTGCTCAGGAAAATAAAGACTTCAAGACTTGGCAGTTTGGAACAGTCTTAAAGTTTATTGATGAGCAGATATCTAACCTTCAGTTTAAAGAGAAGCATTGTTATGACCTACCGACAATCATAGATGAGGAGAGAACTCACGGATCTAGATCGGGCGTGAAAGGCAGCAAACGCATCAATAGTTCTAAAGTCACTGGCTTGCAAGATGAAGAACATCACCGTAAAGGAAACAAAAGGAAGACAAGTGCAATGACAAGACGCCTAAGCGCAATGCATCCGGCGCTGCTCCGGCATGCTTAATTCACCCCTCATCTTCTTCGCACGATACAATAAAGTGCAAGCAGTTTTTAGAAAAGGAAATTGAAGAGAGGCGAAGTTTTGTCAAAACTAACGGACTCTGTTTCTACTGTCTGAGGAAGCATTTCGCTAAATATTGCCCTCAAAAGCAGCCACATGGTATATGCAAAGGTGGTCACACGGAGTTACTACATAAGAAGACCCTGCATCCGGCTCACCAACTCGATCCCAGAAAACAGAAGAAAGAAATTCCGTTAAATCTTCTTCGAATCGTAATTGCATTAACGTAGCTAGGTACCCCAAGGATCAACAACTTCGAGCTACCAAATTTACAGCTTCAGTACCCTTGATTGCGTTAACCGCAATAAAAGGTTCAGTGGACGATGAATCTAATACTGAAGTCACGTTCTACGCTTTGCTTGACACTGGAGCTGATGTCACTATCTGTGGAAGAAAACTTGCCGAAAATTTGTTTGGTTGGACATCCTCTGATACCATCAGTATAAGGTTTCTAGAAAAGTCACCTGATGAGTATCAATGCATGAAAAGAACTCTGCGTTTGAAGTATGGTGAGGCGCAGATTGTTCATTTGCAAGATGTGCCGTTTATTGACGCAAGATCACCTTACAGCTAGTGCATTTCAGATCGAGCAATGTTGAATAAGTATGGTATAATGGAAGATTGTTTTCCTTTTTTACTAAGAGACCGACGAGTAGACATGATACTCGATGCACAGGACATTCGGAAATTTCAAATATTCGACACTTGCGTTTGGGAAAGTGAACTCCCTAATGAACCGTTGACTGGGAATCATCCTCTCGGTACCATCTTCTGGGGAATGAAGGAAGATGAGCAGGGCGGAGGCCATTTGTGTGCAATGCACCCCGTTGCCAAGGGCAATTATGCAGAGCAGATTCTTGATATTGTGGCAACGGAACACAACATTCCGATTGAAGAATGTTTAGAGTACATGCCCTTGCTAATACACGATATATCACGATATTATCAAGATCAATTAATTCTTGAGCCTGACTACGACAGTCTGGCAATGAGCAAGTTCTTAAACATTACGAGAAGAATCTGGCGGAAGTAGTAGATTCCGACGGACAACGACGACTGGAGTTGCCCCTTCCATGGAAGGAGGGATATCCAATTAGCATTCCTGAAAGTGTGGAAGTAGCTAGACGTCGCTTAGTCACTCAGACGAGAAGCACTGCTGCACAACCCGAAAGAGCATCCAAGTATTGTGAAACTTTTGAAAGGATGAAAAAAGAAGATCATGCAGAATTGGTGGAAGAAGAAGAAGACGAAAGGACTGGAGAGAGTTCTGTTCACTACCTAACTCATTTTGCAACAGACCAAGAAAAATTCCGAGTTGTGTACAATGGAGCTCTTAAAATCAATGGCGTAAGTATCAACGACATGCTACATCGTGGTCTAATGTTTCTGGAGTCTTTAGTTGGGATATTAATAAGATTTAGACAGCATCCAGTTGCCATCACTGCTGATATCAAGAACATGTTTTTCCAAATCCGTCTTCACCCCAAGGACAGAAATATGTTGAGGTTTTTTCCCTTTACAGGTAAGAAGTCGGGGGAGAAACAGGAGGCATGGAGATTTACTGTTATGCCATATGGTCTTGTGTGTGTCCCTAGTATTGCAGGCTATTGTATTAAGTACACAGCTAAGAAAAGCTATGCTGGTGTGTTTTCTTGCACTCTTAAAAGAATTCAAACTGACTTTTATGTGGACGACTTCATTACATCTGTAGAGACCACAGAAGAAGCCTACACTGTGTTATCAGATGCGACTGAGCTCTTATCCACTACTGGATTCACCTTAAACAAGTATTCTAGCAACCGGAAGGAAGTCTTGGAAAAATTCAGCCCAGAAAGTCTAGCCCCATGCGTAAAAGAAATCAATATCTCAAAAGACGGACTGCCTCAACAGAGAGCGTTGGGCATTTCTTGGAATGCCGAAAGCGACCGAATTGAATTGCGTGAAAAATGTGTTTATGCTGGTCCGGGTGAAACGCTAACGCGTCGCAAAGCATTGAGCTGTCTTAATTCATACTTTGACCCCTTGGGATTGTGGTGTCCCTTTTTTGTCAGGTTAAAACTTTGCTATTCAAAGATTGTAGGTTGCACCATTGGTTGGGATGACGAGGTAAGTGACAATTTGAGGGCAGAATGGGATGAACTTGTGAGTGAGATTCCATTCCTCTCTTCTCTTTCTTTCTCTCGCCATTATTCAAGTTTAACTGGCGGCGCTTATGAATTACATCTCTTTAGTGACGCCTCCAACCATGCGATGGGCGCTTGCGTCTATTTGAGGAATGTCCGAGGAAACCTCATTGAAAATTCCTTAGTATTGGGAAAGGCCAGGCTGTTTCCTCAAACCCAAATCAGTAAATTTTCAATTGCACGGAAGGAACTGATCGCATTATGCATGGGTGCTGATCTTTTACAGCAGTGCAAGCTGTATCTTACACTTCCGATTAATCGAATGTGTCTGTGGGTTGACTCAATGACAGTCATCAAGTGGTGCCAATGTAATTCTAGGCAATTGACACAGTTCGTTAGGAATCGAGTTGACAAAGTTTTGAAAATATCAGAAGGAAAATCCTCTCTTTAAGTCTATACTGATGAAAACCCTGCTGACGTTGGTTCAAGGGGTGTAAGGTTGAAGCAGCAAAAAGAGTGGACTTATGGGCCTAAATTTCTTCTTCAACCAATGGAAAGCTGGGAAAACGGCGTGTCTCAGCAGCCTGATACAGACGAAATGGAGGTCAAAGCAGAGATGGCTGCTACTGCACTACGACTAAACACTCTCCATCTTCAAAGAGACAACATGTTCTCAAAGCTTTGGCTGATTCCTCATCATGCATGGAGGCAGAAAAGCGTCTTCAGACTGTGCAAAACTGCTTCCAAGCTTTTCGAAACAAGAGCAAAGATAAGTCAAAAGCTGAGTTATCACTTCCAGTACCAGCAAAATTATTTCTATTGAAGATGGCTTAGTACGAATGTATGGGTGATATCATCACCACTATGCGGAAAGAAACCTTGTCATTCGAACAAGCCATTCTTAAACTCCTCGTCAGAAACGCCCCCACTATCTTTTAGAGCTCTGTAAATTTGTATCATTTCTCTCAGATGAGGGCCTTCTGAGAATCGGGGGAAGATTGCAGAACGCAGAATTGGCTATGCATTTTAAACAACCTATTTTACTTCCGTACAGGCATTGGACAACTGAGCTGTACATAACAAAAACACATTCTGACTACCATCATTTTGGCGCCGATTTAGTGTTTGGAGCCCTTCAACAAGACTGCGGCTTGTGGCCTGTAGGTGGCGCTCGTACTGTAAGGCATTACACTAGGAGCTGCGTCGGTTGTAGGTTAAGACGTCAAATTAGGGGAGAGCAATTGATGGCACCGCTACCAGTCAATAGGTTGCGACCTAGATGTCATGTTTTCGCATACGCTGCTTCGGATCTCGCTGGGCCGTTCAGCATAGTGGTTGGCCGGAGCACGATGAAGCGCTGGCTGTGTGTTTTTGTTTGTATGGTCACCACTGCTGTGCGGGTTGAGGTCGCTGTCGATCTTTTGGCTTCGACCTTCATTAATGTCTTTCGCAGGTTTCTACGTTCGACAGGTTACAAAACCCAATTCCTGCGGACGGACAATGGTACCAACTTTGTGGGAGCCAATAACTTATTGAAGCAAGAAGTTAAAGCCGCTTTACAAGGAAAGCATGACTCTAATGATCTCCGCAATCAGATGCAATCATGGGAAGTCCAATGGGAGTTTGGTCCACCAGAAGCCTCACACCATGGCGGTATATACGAGAGGCAAATTCGAACTATTCGGAAAGCTCTGAACAACTTTTCTGATCTTCCTTCCAAAACTCCTACTGAGGACGAATTTCTCACTTGTAGCAAGATGGCCGAATACGTGATCAACTGCAGGCCATTAACCAAAGCTAACAGCGAAGACGGTTTACCACCACTAAGACCTATCGATTTAATGGTTGGCGCTTTGCAGCCACGAGAAGATTGTGCGTTTCCAGTTTTTTCCTGTCCGCGTGATGAATTACGCCGTGGGCATCGTTATACCCAGAGAATCACGGAAATGTGGTGGGAACGGTGGCTTAAGCTCTATATTGGCATGCTGCAAGGGCGACAAAAATGGAGAAAGACAGCGAGAGATTTCGCTGTCGGTGATCTGATTCTTTTGTGCAATGAGCCAGCTCCTCGATTCCTCGAATATCCCTATGCCATAATCACTGAGGTCAAGAAGGATTCCGATGGACATGTCCGTTCCGTAATTGCGCGTATGAGCGATGGCCGTAGTAAAAATCGGGACATAACAAAAATCGCGCTAATTGACTCTAACGACGATGCAAACAAAGACTAAAAACTTTGGAGAAATGATCATGTTTTTTTTTTTTGGTGCTTTATTGTGTTGATTGGTGTGAGTGTGGTGTAGGCTTATATAATGTGTTGTTATAAGTGTATCCCTTGTTTGTCACAATTTGGCTAGGTTCACTTTAAAATTTGAAACTTCCTGGTTCCCCTTGATGGAAGTTTGGGGGGACTGTAGCGTGAACCGAACTCATATCCTTAGCTTCGATGTAAGCAGGCGACAACGCAGCTGCTCGACTCTCAAGTCACAAATTAATGACACCTCGTATTGCGTAATTTATCAGATTATCTCGCTTTACTTCCTTGGCTTACTACAGTTTTGTACTTGCAAGGTTAGCACGCAGAAGCTCTGTGGTACAGTAGAATTTTATACTAAATCTTCAGAAAACGTTAGTTATCAGCGATACCTGTTAGCATGTTTACTGTTGTTTATGTAGCAGCAAAGTGGGTTAGGATGAGTAGTTTCTTTATTATTACTAATGTTAATGTATTTAGACGGAAACACAGGAAATTTAACGTCGTCATTATCATAATTTATGTGTTTATAACTGAAAGTAAAAAAGATGTTCAAATTCCACTTTGGTCTTTTCAATAGAATCTTAGAATCTTACAGTCTGACTTGCAAAATATAAACCGGAAATTCGCAAATGATATCTTCTGTGGTGTCGTACACATTGTATAACGCATTAATTTTTCAACTTTTTATTAAGCTTGCGAAAAAAGTTCTGTGGCAACAGCAAAGATGCAATCTTCATTTCTTTATTTGTTTTGTTGTCACGTCATCATGCTGCGGGTGTTGTGTATTAATAAATTAAAAAGTTCTCAAAGACCTTATCCAGTCTCAGACTGATTAAACCTTAATTGAGAATGCTAATATGAGTAGGCGTAGAAATGAAGCAATAGGTATTGTAGCCCATTTTTTAAATTTTGGATACCCAAATATCGCAGGCCCAGTTAAGGTCCCCATTAAGAGTTTGCTAAATGAATTAGCGACACTAACGTTTACCATTAAACATCTAGCCTATGTAAAAAAAATTCCTAGAGGTGCACGGAAACCTCTTGGAATGTGGGACTGTTGTATGCCAAATTGTTTTCGTTTTTCTCTCTTCAGGTCTTAACGCCTCTACTATGGATTGCCACCTTAACGTGGTGAGGAGGTTTGAGTTTTCAATGATCCTTAGAGCAACGCCGTCGGTAGTGTTTAATCACTTCCATCAGGGTCACCCATGGCTGTAAGGTCGAAGGAGAGAAACAGACTAAGTAGCAATCCAATGCTGTAGCTAAATGGAAAGTTGTAACAACAATATTCATGCTGCATCGTACGGCGCGCAGGATAAAAAGGTCCGCCTTCGAGTTTTGGGCGGAGGGACTTGTTCGAAAAATAAGCTACAGCTTCCTCCACAAGCTGACCGTCACCAGAAACCCACCAACGCAGTCGCTAAGCGTTTGGGGAGGCAAATGGGGTCAGCGCACAGAAAATGTACTCGAGTTGGACCAAACTGCCGGGATCTAGCTATCGGGAACTGAAACGTTTCGTCACCAGTGGTGCAAAAAAGTAGTCCAGAAATCTAGTTAAGTGAAAGTATTGTTACTAATGGCGGAAACTACTGGATGTAGAGTAGAAAGTAGGGTATGCAAAAAGTAACCAAGTAGAAGTAAAAAGTACCAGCAATTTGAAGCTACTTAAGTAAAAAGTAGCGTTTGCGAAAACAAGACCATAAAGCTGAGCTTTGACAAAAAATAATTTGCTCACTTCCAAACTTGAAAGATATTTTACCGATGCTAAAGTATAATTCGCACATTTATTTGACGAAAATAAAAAAGGGAAGTGTGTTATAATCTGCAAAATGCAACCTCATTGTCCACGCCAAACATAAACAACAAAAAACCACTTAATATCACGAAATTGTAAAACTTATACTGTAAAGTAAAACAATACCTGATACTAATGTTGCCAATTTTATTATCAAGCATGATTTTAGTAGTAGTAGTATTTTAACCATAAATTAACGCCTTCAATTCAATTTATATTTTATTTCCGTACTGCCAAAAACGTCCAAGAAAATATTTACATCTTAAGTTAAATAAAATTGGCATGGAAAAAGGAACATGCAGCAAAACGAGGAACCGTTGAGACACGCCAGTCGCAACCGACTTGGCATGACTGCATGACCGAGAAAATCTATGTGGCAACGCATAAATCAAACAAACCAACACAAAAAACAGCTGGGTTAAAAATAAAGAAACAGCGACAAAACGTTATACGTTGAACATGCTCAAGATGAAAATACAGAACTAAAGCGCTTAAAAAAATTAGCACGGTCGCTGCACCTAAAAAAACAAAACACAAAAACAGGAAATAATAAACAAAAAATACACGTTACACAAGCAGTACAACCTATAGATTTTCATGCCATTAAACCAAGAACCTTCTGCATTAATAATACTACTAGTATACAAATTCTTATTAAAAATAAATCATTCTCAATTGTCCTTCCCGTTAGTTGGTAGTCTATAGAGTTTTCTTTCAGCAGTTCAAAATTTAATTTCTGTCCATATATTGTCTAACTCGTAGTATGCTATTCCGGATTATAACGCTGCTTCATCTTGTGGTTCTTTGCAGTTTTCTTCCAATGATTTGTCAATTGTTACTACATTAATTCCACAAAATCAGGTTCTGAAAAAGAAAAAAAGACATAGTAGTATGCGTTCTCGATAAAAAAAAAGTCTTGACGAGAGGAGTGGGAGTTATTTTTGGTTGGGGGAAATAATATGCGAACGAATATGCTTTCGGAAGTTTTGATACGATTTTAGCTGCTTTATATCAAGGGGAATTTTGTTCCAGATTAACGGACCCTTATATTTCATTGATTGTTTCGTAACATTTATTCTACAAAATTTAGGGTAGAGATTAGAGCTACTTCTGGTACTTCTAGTGATATTTTCTGCTGAACTATTTATGCTGTTGGTTGGAAAAAAATCATCGAAACAAGGTGGCAAAAGGCTTTTCTTACATCCCTTCGTAAAGAAAGCTATCTCAAATTCCAACGTTTGCTCAACAGACAATAAGTGGCTTTGCACCATTACTTGTTTGACTGAATCTCTAAAATTCAATCCATTGATTAGCTTTATAAATTTATTTGCTGAACGTTGCAAATTTAGTATGACAGTTTTATTTCCAAAACACCATGTCGTTACACAATTGGAAATATGGCAGTTAAACATAGAATGATACAACAAAGTAAGAGCACTGCGATTAGGGTATGATGATATCTTTCTAACAACACCCAAGCTTATGCGAAGTCTTTTAAGTACTGCACCCATGTGAGGTTACCAACTCAAATTTTCATGAAGAATTACACCAAAAAACTTGCTAGTGGTTACCCTGTTGATGCGTTTGTTTCCTATAAGTAAGGTGAGGTTATTGGAAAGGGGCTTAGAATTTGGAGTTCTAAATACTACATGGTTCGTCTTTTCAACGTTTAATGACAGCTTGTTGGCAATGAGCCAATGATCAACATTACATAATTGCTTGTTTGCACAATCATATATTGTTTCATAGTGTCTTCCAGTGTAAAATATATTCGTATCGTATGCAAACATTATCATATCACCAGCGGCTATGCAATTGTGAAAGTCAGTGACATAAATCAGAAATAAAAGGGGACCTAATATTGAACCTTGTGGAACTCCAAATTGAATTGAATTAACTTGGGAGCAAGCATTTTGTTGCTCAACTATTTCAGTTCTACCCTTACATAACTTTGAAACCAATCATTGGCTAATCCTCTTATGCCACAATGTTTTAACTTAACAACACAGATGACCGAGTGGTATGGAGCGTCTGTCTCTTGAGCTGTAGACTCGGGTTTGATTCCGAGTCGAGTCAAACCAATGACTTTAAAAATGGTATTCACAGCTTCCCTGCTTGACGCTCAGCATTAAAGGGACAGTGTGGAAAACAACCCGGCAAGTTCACTTGTTGTGCCGTTGGGAAAGGCACTTAGCGGGATTCCCCCATCTTGGTGTGATAGACAGATGGCTGGCAACTCCTAAGCGAGCTCGTATAGTGCATTGATCGCTTTCTCGTGATAGGAGGATAAATATGCAACTAACTAACTATGTAAAAGTATGTTATGATCTATAGTATCAAAAGCCTTAGAAAGATCTAAAAATACACCCAAAACTTTCTTCCGATTTTCAAACGCTTCTACTATGTACTCAGTAAGCAAGGTATTAGCTAGATTAGTGAAATGATTTTTTCGAAAACCAAATTGCAATTTAAAAAAGAAATTTTGTTGGGTCAAAAACGAAGTTACACGACGGTGCATTATTTTTTCAATACTTTTGGCATTACTGGAAGTAAACTAATTGGCCTATAATCATTCACCTCAGTTGGGTTACCTTTTTTAAACACTGGAATGACTGTTGCAACTGTAAAAGCTGAAATATATTCTCCACAACTTAAAGAAAGATTAAAGATATGAGCTAGTGCTTGTAGTATGTTATCAAGGGTACTTTTTAAAACTGACAGCGACATGGCCTAGCGGTACCGCGCGCAGGTGACAGATCCTACGTGACGGGTTCGATTCACGGCTGGAGCCGATCGCATTTGACACGTGTAACGGGTGGCTGCTGACTCGAAGAGCGCAAGCTCACTTCGCAGTCTCCCTCAATTACTGTTGAATTTTCCGTTCAATATAATTTGAAAATAACCTCAGTTATATGATGATGGGATTTCATCAATTCCACTGCTGGATTTTGATTTTAATTCTAGTAATACATTTTTTACTTCCAACAGAGATGTAGGGTTTACAGTAAGTGCATAGAATCAGCAGAGGATGTTCCGAGATATTCCTTAAAATTATGCAACGAAAGGAAGAGATTGTCAACCAACTTGCTGGCAATGCTTGCAAAATTATTATTAAAGTGATTAGCTATAGCAAGAGGGTCAGAAGTCAATTGGTTATCAACTACAAGGGAAGAACAGGAAGCTACTTTTTCTTTTCCAAGCAATTTGTTTAGAGTTTTTCAAGTTGCTTTCAGATTAAATTTGTTTTTTTCAAATAGCAAGGCATAATAATTACTTTTCTTTGCTTGTAAGGTGTGAAAATATATATTTCAAGCCATATTGTATTTTGCTGTGTGGGTTGGTGACTTTTTGCAAATAAATTTTTTGAACAGTTTGTCTTTGTTCAGCCGTCCAGCATAAGCTGGTGCAACTCACCATCATACCATGGTTTATTAAATTTAATATTATTTGGAGGAAAAGCTTTTAATGGGAAACTTTGATTAAAAGCTTGAGATTAACTTTCCATTAAAAGTTCAAAAGAAGAATTTCGGAGAGTTTCATTTAAAATTAAGCTAATGTCTATATTTACAAGTAGACTGTTAAATTTATTTATATTTGTTGATGAAAGACATCTTGTTAAATTTGGAGTGGGTGATTTTGGCTGACTATCGCTATTAAGACACATAAACACAGGCAAATGATCAGATATGGGACTGGTAATAATACCGTATTTATTGAATTCATCATATATATTAGTCCACATATGATCCGACACTGATGCGGACAAATCAGTTATACGCGTTGGCTTGTTTATTAAGGGAGAGTAACAGTTTTCAAACATAATTTTAGTGAAGTTATTGACATGTTGATTTTCACAGTTAGCCAAATCATAATTTAGGTCTCCAGTGATAATGCATTTTTGGTTAATTTAACAAGACCGAGACAATTTTTCAGAGTACTTACAAAAATTTCATTGCTTTGAATATCACTGGATGGCGATCTGTACAAGCAGCCAGCTAGTAGAGTTTTGTTACAGAGTTCAATGTTAATAAACACGGATTCAAATAGTTTTTCTTTCACGATAGTTAAATTATCAATTAATTATTGAAAAGTTAATGGTACTCTTAACATAAATGCCAACTCCTCCTGCCATAGACAACTCCCAACAATTTGATACAAAATTGTAACCACATAAGCTATTGTAAAGACCAGAAGCATAATGATCTTGTCCATGTTTCAGTAATGGAAATTACCGGCACATCGGGTTTCAACCCCATGCTACAAATTAGTGCCTCAAGTTTGGAAAAATTTTGCAAGTTAGCAAGAGATCTCATGTTGACATATCTTACAGAAATAGGTGTTGAAGTGTTATTAAATGCTAAGGATTTAATTGAAGACACATCGACATACTGCGCATCAACATTGCTAAAATGAAGGTTTTCTACATCTTCATCACTTGCATCCACACAAACATTATTAAATACTGAATTCAAATGAGCAGCATCCAAAACCAAGCTGGATAGTTTAGCTGCATGACTACTACTGTTATTGGGGTTACAGGAACAGCAAAATGACTCTTTTTTAGGGTCTGAGTGCAATGGACTATTACTACAAAATGAAATATTAGCACATTGATTATGAATTGGCTGGGAGCAGAGTTTACATTCAGTTGATTTTTGCTTTTTTTTATAATTTTTTGACAAATATCACACAACAACTTGGAAGAAGGCATGAAAAAAAAACAAATAGGCTACAGGTTTAGTAGAATAAAAAACAGTCAAGCTACACTACGCAAAACTGAGTTAAGCTTAAATTTCAAAATAATCAGTATTTTCATTTAGGCTAAGGGGTAAAAGTGAAAGAATAGGTCTCGGGGACTTCTGTACGTGACGTAAGTTGTTTGAAGCTGGTTAATGATCGAGGTTGCAACTTAATAGGTTACTTTGCTGGAATCAGGAAATCTTGGCCTATTGATGTCACAAAAATCATGAGTAAGATGCTTTCGACCCATGATCGTAACCGGCCGTTAGCTCAGTTGCTAAGCGCACGCTATCGGTGCGGGAGGTCTGGGGTTCGATTCCCGGGCCGGTCAAATCGTCACAGTGCCGCCAACGATTCGCCACCGTTGCGATGATTCCTCGGAGCTGTGTTGCCCAGGCGCTAAGCCGCGGAGATGGGCCCCGCAACTCGTTACACGCTTCGGCGTAATACAGCGAGTATAATGAAGATTTGATTTGATATTTTTGAACCCAAATGATTCTCTGGTTTGTTCCACTAAACGAAGTCTCTTGGTAAGAGATTCAGTAAGAGCCAATTTGGGGTTCGACTCCTGCCTGGTTTTCAAATTGAACTTGTGATTGAACACCATGTTCCGCGCCGTACGTCTAACAAATTTGAAGATGGCTTGAAGTAGAAGACTCATTTTTCCCAAAGCTTTTTATCTGACACTCTTCAGGGGAAATCGTCAGAATGAAGAATAAGTGAACCGAACTGAACAAATTTAACAAATTTAATAATGATGGGATTTTTATTTTCAGCTGAAGGCAGAACATGACTAATATCGATATCTGAATGAGTTAGTTCAGATGGCAAGTTTAGTCTGGAATTTAAAGTATTTGGAACAAAACTTTCAAATACCTCATCAGTTGCTTTTACAGGAACATTTTGGCAGCCATGCAGTATCAAACAGTTACTGCGACTGTACTGTTCCAAATCGTCATTTCTTCTTTCATTGATGGAGACCTTATGAGCAAGTTCCCGAACAGATATCTCAATTGAAGATATCATTTCAGAAACCTTTTCCAAGTGCCTTCTCTGAACATCTGTTGTTCCCGCAAAAGAATTACAAGCAGCAGCATCTTGTTCTTGATTTTTTAAGTACAACTTTTTATATTCTTCTTGTTTATCACTTACCTTTCTTAAGGCTTCCCAAATTTGTTTCAATTCCTGTGAAGCCATTGTCAGATTGTGTACCAAGGTAATGTAGAATAGATAAATATTACGGTAGTATTGAACGTAGGTACCCGTAGATAAAGATCCAAGCAGTGGCGTACGGTGACTTTTTTGACTGGGTGTTCACTCTTTCAAAATACCTATCATACCCTGGGGGGCGAAGCCCCCCAGACCCCTCGTTTGTCGCTGCATTGCTGGGAGCTCTATTGACTATCACTAATGAAGACTTGTAATATGGGGGTACAACTTCAAATTGTGGGGCAACTAGTAACCACATTTGATTTTAATGCCATTAATATGGGTGAAAGCAAGCACATATTAAACAGTAAACACAAATCGTTTAGTACTACGGCAAAAAATAAATGAATGAAAAAAAAAATGAAAAGTTTTTCAAAAAATAAATGAAAAGTTCGTCATTCAATGGTTGGAGTAGTACAATATCAAACAATGCACAACACGTAAGTACATCAACTTGATGTTTAAAATTCAATAGCCCTTGATTTATTTCAAAATTACCGACGAGATGTCCGAGTGGATATACAGCGTCTGTCTCTGGAGCATTAAACCCGCTAGGTTTCACCATGACTCTTATGACTAGTGTAAAAAAAGCAATTTGATTATCAATCAATCAAAGGTTTACTTGTGCTTTCAGTTAAAAAACATTCATGAACCACTGCTATCTTTGATTGTAAAAAAGCGGCTGAACAATCAGTAAAGTCAACAAAGACAGTATTTCGGATCAACATCATGTCGCGACCTTGCATTAAAGAAAATTCTTTTACGATAATTCGCATAGCGCGGTCACCAGGCCTCGCGGTAATACGACAGACTTGTAGTCTGCAATGACTTATTTATGACTTTATCGCGAGACTGACAACCAGGGAGTCGAACCGAACCCAAACCTGAACCGCGAACCGGTAAAAACCGCTTTTTTTCGGTGAACCCGTACCGAACCTGAACCGTTTAAATTTGAAATCATTGAATCTGAACCGAACCCAAACCTTTAATACTTCAAATCTATGAACCTGAACCAAACCCGAACCTCTAATATTTCAAATATGTAAACCTGAACCGAACCCGAACCTTTAAAATTTTATGCAAGTGAACCCGAACCAAAACCGAACCTATAATATTTTGCGTACATAAACCTAAACAGAAATCGTTTAGCAACAATGTTTGAACCTGAGCTGATTCTTAAAAAATATTAATAAAAATCTCTAGACATGTGCTGCGATGCATAATATTCTTTCTGCTTTTCAAAATTTAATGGATTTTTACATTTTTATTTAACCTTAATTGATTCGGGCATGCAATTTATATTTCGTTATTTTAATGATATAAGACCCTAATTTCGTTTTTGGCCAAATTAAAGATTTTGAAGTGAACCCGAACCTGAACCGCGAACCGGTAAAAGCCACTTTTTTTCGGTGAACCCGAACCGAACCCAAACCTTTAAAATTTGGATTTAGTGAACCTGAACCGAACCTGAACCTTAAAAATTTGGTTTCGATGAAACGGAACCGAACCCTAACTTTTAAATTTTGGTGCAACTAAACTCGAACCGAACCTGAACCCAAATTTTTGAAAAGTCTTGAACCTGAACCGGAACTGAACCGTTAAAAATAAAATTTCTTGAACCTGAACCGGAACCGGAGCGATATTTTAAACGGTTCGACTCCTTGCTGACAACTGAGAAAAGCTGAGATTTTGTAGTAATATTGAGTGTCTCGTCTTATATCTTCTATGCAACTGCAATTGAGTCTCATCTTAAACAATAGCCACAAAGTCAAATTCTTGAACTTTTTTTGCAATTGCATCCAGCATAAGATCTGCAAAGCTTTCATTAATTTATTTAAGCTGACAGAAGTTTTTATGAATGTTGTAGCTGCTTGAAGATGAGCATTTAAAACCGTATCATTTTTTTTGTGTACCGGTATTCAAGAAGCTCAATGTAATTAATTCGATTGAAGGATGATGGTGATTTATCATGTCTTTTAAAAGGCAACTCTTGTGCTGCTTAAAAAACAAGTTGCATGGATTAAAGCTGTAAAAACTTCTATATTTTCTCATTACATTCTCACAGCAACTACTAATAACTTTCCAACCTTTGACTATCTAGAGCTGCATTCACTCTCACAGAACACATCCAAAGTATAAAATGCATCAATATATACATATGTATATGTTAGTATATTAGTTTAATTTATTAGTTTAATTTAGTATATTAGTTTAATATATATTAGTTTAAGTTACTGCTTTAAAACTAACAGCATTAGCCACAACACGGTGTTTCACGCAAAAAACGATCATCAGGTGGCTGAAAAAGTTAAATAAAATTAGAGAGTTCGTTACTTACGGTTTTTTCTTGGGTTAAGGAAGAGGAGGAAATAAAAGCAGCTGGTTTTAAAAAACTGATACGCTCATCTGGGGTTAGTTATAAAAAGTTTTATGGGATAGAGGGGTAATTGTTATGAAAAAAAGGGGAATCATAATATGTCATAGTGTAGATAAAGCTATATAAAAGAAAACAAGAAAAGACAAGGGGGTGGGAAGGAACGCATCAATAACAAGGATAATACGAAAAATCACAAAAATCAGTAAATATGAATTGATAACATATTATGGCCTATTGGATTTTTTTCAGTATAAATTTATTGCGATGGCGGCATTTGTTTAGTATTTCTCCTCGGGTGTTGAGTGCGTTGATTATAAAAGCCTTTTCCGTGAGACATAGATGACAAGTTTTTCCTTTGCAAAAATTCTTTGAGACTGATGAAACTATGCTCTAAGATAAAGAAAAGTCCGTATTTGCTTCCTTGAGTTTCCATATAAATTCTGATAGAGCAGTGTCATTGCGATGATTGATATGTTTGAAAGATTGCTTATGATTGTTGTATCTGGTTTTGAAAGTAGTTGCACAACTACCAATGTATGACTTAGATTGGAGGCTTGTCTGAACAGTTGCTTTGTAAACGACTTGTTTTTGCAGGCATTTTTGATTCAATGGGCAAAGGTCTTTATTGCGACAGTTACAAGTTTTTTCAGTTTTTTTATTGCGGACGGTATGCAGAGGTTGCGTGCTTTCGCCAGGGGAAGGGGTAGTTGGAGTCGGGGGGTTGGGGTCGGGGGAGTTGGGGATTGGAGTCGGGGGGTTGGAGTCGGGGGTGGTTAAAATCGGAGGGTTGGGGTCGGGGAGTTGGGGTCGGGGGGTTGGGGGTTGTAGTTGGTTTAAAAGTACCTTAAAATTCTTGTAGTTGATTTACAAGTACCTTGTAGTTTCTTGTGTTGTTTTCAACTACCTTGTAGTTGGTTTAATAGCACCTTGTAGTTCTTCGTGCTGTTTTCAACTACCTTGCAATAGCTATAAAAGTACCTTGTAGTGTTTTCAACTACCTTGTAGTTGGTTTAAAAGTACCTTGTAGTTCCTTGTAGTGTTTTTAAGCATTTTGAAGGTTTAAAAGTACCTTGTAGTTTCTTGTAGTGTTTTCAACTACCTTGTACTTGGTTTAAAAGCACCTTGTAGTTCCTTGTGCTGTTTTCAACTACCTCGTATAGTTGGCTAAAAAGTACCTTGCAGTTCCTTGTGGTGTTTTCAACTACCTTGTACTTGGTTTAAAAGCACCTTGTAGTTCCTTGTGGTGTTTTCTACTAGGCCTACCTTGTAATAGCTATAAAAGTACCTTGTAGTTCCTTGTACTGTTTCCAAGCATTTTGTAGGTTTAAAAACACCTTGTAGTTCCTGGTAGTGTTTTCAACTACCTTGTACTCGATTTAAAAGTACCTTGTAGTTCCTTGTAGTGTTTTCAGCTACTTTGTACTTGGTTTAAAAGTGCCTTGTAGTTCCTTGTGCTGTTTTCAACTACCTTGTAGTTGGTTTAATAGCACCTTGTAGTTCTTTGTGCTGTTTTCAACTACCTTGCAATAGCTATAAAAGTACCTTGTAGTGTTTTCAACCACTTTGTAGTTGGTTTAAAAGTACCTTGTAGTTCCTTGTAGTGTTTTCAGCTACTTTGTACTTGGTTTAAAAGTACCTTGTAGTTCCTTGTAGTGTTTTCAACTGCCTTGTAGTAGCCATAAAAGTACCTTGTAGTTCCTTGTAGTGTTTTCAAGCATTTTGAAGGTTTAAAAGTACCTTGTAGTTCCTTGCGGTGTTTAGCAGGACCCGTTTTGCTCATTGGATTTTCAAAATTTGAACTGGATCGTGAAGGTCTTGATTTTAGCTATCGTTTAAAACAAATTTCAAGAAAACTGGAAGAGTTTTAGGCGCTTTACATGGTAAGTAAATTGGACATAGGCAATAGTTTTTGCAGTGGTTTTTAAGCTAATAGCATTTCTTGCTATTTTAAAGCGTAAATGTAGCGTCGATTTGCAAAAAGTTGTCATTTGATTCAAATTAAATAGGCTCAATCACAAAAATTACACTACAATATGAAATTAGTTGAACTGTTGTTCATGGTTTTTTAGGCCTTAAAATTTTTTCACTGGAAAGTGATTGCGTAAATTGTTTTGAACCTCATGTAAAAGAAGGTTTCACTGAATAGAACTATATTTTTACTATCATGGTAGATTAGTAGTGAGATGGTTAACTTCTGTTATGCTTCACCCTTGGACGATGTGTTAAGCGAATAATAGTGGTTGTGAAAATGCAGTCTACGTAGTGAAACCTACTTTTACAATGTGTAAAAACAATTTACGCAATCACTTTCCAGTGAAAAAATTTTAAGACCTAAAAAACCATGACCAATAGCTCAACTAATTTCATATTGTAGTGTAATTTTTGTGGTTGAGCCTATTTAATTTGAATCAAATGACAACTTTTTGCAAATCGACGCTACATTTACGCTTTAAAATAGCAAGAAATGCTATTAGCTTAAAAACCGCTGCAAAAACTATTGCCTATGTCCAATTTACTTACCATGTAAAGCGCCTAAAACTCTTCCAATTTTCTTGAAATTTGTTTTAAACGATAGCTAAAATCAAGACCTTCACGATCCAGTTCAAATTTTGAAAATCCAATGAGCATAACTAAAATTATGATATTTTTGTAACACTTTCCATCGTTCTTACGTCACAAAAGATATGCGGCGTTTGTCCAAGGAGGTAATTCCAAGATGGCGGATCGGAGCTTGAAATTGTTACACTTTTTCTCGCGCCATGCGCAATCTAGTTGTTGTAGTAATTACATATCTATGGGATTTGGGCTGGAGATGGCATGGGCCGCTAAAAGACCTGCTAACAAGCCGTTAACCCGTCTTTTTATTGGGCCGCTAAACGGACCGGTTCAACCTTTTACCATTACTGGGCCGCTAACGAGCCGCTAACAATTTTTTCAAATTCCCTTTAAACTTTCATAATAAACGATTTGTGAATGAACATTGAAGATTGAGCAACCAACACTGCCCTCTTAAACGACCGGTGCAAACGTCTTCATTCTTAGAAACTCCAGACTTTCTGGCTATAAGCGCAACTACAAAGAAACCTCAACACGACCTTCCCAGTTCTGACATTCATCTTTCTATATCAGATATCAAATTAATAATAAAAGATCATTGCTTTTCGATTTGGCAGCAACAATATGTTTCAAATTTCACTGCTCTAAAGTATAAGAACTTGTTTCCTTCAATCACACATTGAAATTCGGCAAGTTCTCCTTTTCTCTTTCGTTTACGAACTGGTCATTGCAAATTAAACGTTCACATGCATCGTATTGGATTACACAGCACAGGATTATGCTCAACCTGTTCGGTTTCAGAGGATGTCAACCATTTCTGGTTAGTCTGTCCAAAATACAAACACTCAAGATCTGTTTTAAATTCGCATCTAAATTCCATGGGTTTGCGTCTCACAATGCTAACACTATCCTGTCCACAAGCCTTTTCAAGTGTAATAAATTTGTAAAAACTTCCGGAGCAATCGTTTAAATTAAATCAATCTTGTCGCGCGTTAGTTGATGTATAGGCCTATTCACTTGTTCGCCTTCATTGTGCCATTAACTCTTCATATTTTTGTGTAGGCTTACAGACTTTACTAATTTTATTGTGTGATTTACTGTAGATGTTTATTTTTTTTTAGTTTTTTATTTTTTATGGCATATTGATGCTACTGGTGCAGGCCTTCACCAAACCACTTTGTGCTAATTGGGGATTGGGTTAACCAAATTTACTAACTTGCTTTGTGTGACCAAAATTGCAAAATTTCTATTCGTTCGATTATTTTGTTTTGCGTGCCTTTATAGTTTACTGTTTGTACGTACCGTAGGCTATATTGTTTAAGTCCTGGCACTAAAAAGACTTCTTAGTTAAAGTGCCGTAAAACCACTTCATGATAATAATAATTCTTCTGGTGCAGGGTGTAAAATTTTGTGTGATAACTTTCAATTGTGCTCCAAAAGTACGCTATAAACAGATTAAGTAATTTTGGTGTATTCACTGCTGATTGGGGTTTCTGAGTGGTGTATGTGGTTTTTAGGGATGCTGAATGTTATGCAGTGCTGGTACTTAGTCTAGAAAGGGTAATGTCCATTATCAGCCCCCAGGTATGGTTAGGGTTAGAATTGGTTAAGATTAGGTTCGTTAAGATTAACCTAACTTAGGTATGACAGTTATAACCTGACTTTAACCAAATGTAACCCTAATCGAACCCAACTCCTACTAAATTCAACCTTAACTAAACCTAACCCTAACTGAACCTGGGGCAGTAGGGGCTGATACTAGATACCGGTGTTACCCCTTTCCCAGAAGTGATATCTGGGTCATTATTAGATGAAGTAGACTATGGCATTGGGGTTTAGCTGGTCTAGTAAGTAGTAACAATATACCGGTAGGTAAGCCTACCGGTTATTGTTTTTTAAACAAGTCAGAAGTTGAATGTGAAAAAAATGTAGAATTAAGTCAATGGCAAAGTCAGTTGTCAGTAAATCTCTTAGCCTTGCTGCTTGTTAGGGTTGCAGTCTGGTGAATATTGCTTGCAGGAAGTTTCCGGAAAATCGGACAGGCTACCGGTATTGTTTTTGCAATAAAATACTGGTAGTGTGTTCATAGTTCAAGTGCAAAAGTTCTAATGAAAACAGATAGGCCTAGCAATACAAATCAGTCTGTCAGTGCTCTCCTTTAAACGCAAGTTTTTTTTCACTCACTGCTTGTTATAATCATGAAGAATTAGCCTGTACTGCTGAAACAGCCTACTTACAATGTTAATCTGTAATAGACACCGGCATGCTTTTCATGTCAGAATCTACATTAGGCCTAGTTTGAGAAGGTTGCCGGAGGATTCGCCGCATGGAAGATTCGCCACAGAAGATTCGCCGCAAAAGATTCGCCACAAAGAAGATTTGCCTCACAGCAGGTGAGACATACGATCCAACCCCCCAACCCTCTCAACCCCAGCTCCCCAACCCCCCTGACCCCAACCTCAACCCTCCTGACCCCAACCTCAACCCCCCGACCTCAATGCCCCTCACCCCAACCCTCTCGACCCAATCCCCTGACCCCAACCTATCACCGCTGTGTGGCGAATCTTCCACATCGGCCCTGTTGCAAACGTTCGTCCGACGCTTACGCTCAAATTCTCGTTCACATTCGTATGTCTCCCCCGTTGTGCGGCGAATCTTCTGAAACGAATCTTCTGTGGCGAATCTTCCATGAGGCGAATCTTCTGGTAACCGTTTGAGAAGTACTGTTGGGCTTTTAACTATATACATGTATACCGGTGTATTGAAATTAATGTTCATTACAATAATTACTGGTAAGTCTGCCTAATTTGTGTGCTCTGTGCTTGAATTTTCTGAGAGTCGAAAGAAAACAAGTGATACTAGTACAGTGGTACCACTTTACAAAACAATATTGGTATTTAAATGGTACAGGTACCTATGTCCAGGGAGTCGAACCGAACCCGAACCGCGAACCGGTAAAAACCGCTTTTTTTCGGTGAACCCGAACCGAACCTGAACCGTATAAATTTGAGATCATTGAACCTGAACCAAGCCCGAACCATTAATATTTCAATTCTGTGAATCTGAACCGAACCCGAACCTTTAAATTTTGGTGCAACTGAACCCGAACCGAACCTGAACCCAAACTTTTGAAAAGTCTTGAACCTGAACCGGAACTAAACCGTTGAAAATTACATTTCTTGAACCGGAACCGGAGCGACAAACAACAACAACAACCAGTTTATTTTCATGCATCTGAAAGCCCAAGATTTTAAACAATCACAAACAACAACATCAACGTTAAATAAATCACGGCGCAAAGACTTACAGATGTACATAGGAAGGTCGCGAAGGGACCTAAAGGTCTTCGAGTCAAGCGACCACCTGTGAAAATATGTAGTACATATGACATAATCAAGTTTCATACTATCAAAAAAGAAAAGGAAAAAAGACAGAAAAAATAAAATAAAATAAATGTGTTGCCGAATTACGGAATACAGTACCAAAACTACATCATTAATCTAATCCAAATAGACAAAAATTTAAAGTGTAAATTAAGTAATAACTTTTTGTATTTATTTTTAAACTGTTTATGATTTTGTTGTTTAAGTTTATCGGGTATGCTGTTCCAGATTTTTGAGCCTCGAAACTTGATATGACGTTGAAGTAAATTAGTAGCAAACTGAGGAATAAAGTATTGTTGATATTTGGAAGAGTTTCCAGTTGATCGGGAGTAAATTGATGATACCAAAGTAAATATATTGTCAAAAATTTTCGGTAATTTTTTAAGATGGTATTTATGCATAAAACTTGCTAAGACAAATAAAACTAGTTTATCCAAGGACAAAATATTAAGTTGCGCATAGAGAGGAGAAGCATGATCTCGCCAAGCCGCTCCTGCAAGTAAACGAATTGCTTTGTTTTGAATTCTTTGCAATTTTGATAAATTAGATTTAGGAGTTGCACTCCAAACTAGTAATCCAAAAGTCAAATGAGAGTGGATAAACGCATAATATAATTTTTTAAGTATATGGTTGGGTAAAAACGGTTTGGTTTTGTAAAGAACTCCAAGAAGACGAGAAAGTTTGGTTTCTAGCATTTTAATATGTTGTTTGAATTGCAATTTATTATCTAAATGTATTCCAAGGTATTTGACACAGTCAACTACCTCAATTTTGCAATGTTGGTAAGGTAGATTCATAGTAATAGAATTGTTTTTAGATTTAGGAGAAACAATTAAGACAAAAGATTTTGCAGGATTAAGAGTAAGCTTGTTGGCTGATATTCAACTTGCAATATTGTTGAGTTCCAGGTTTAAATGCTGTTCTAGTTCTAAAATAGAAGATGAATTGGCAATTATACATGTATCATCTGCGAAAAGTCTAGGTGTATTATTCACTGAATTTTCCAAGTCATTTATGTAGAGCAAAAATAAAAGAGGTCCTAATGTCGATCCTTGCGGAACGCCATAGTTAATAGACATTTTAAACGGTTCGACTACCTGCCTATGCCTGTATTCTATATGACATGTTGGTAAGTACCGGTACTGAGTGGGGTGCTGAAAATCTTAAGTTTTCCTTTTTACGTTTGGGTTGAATAAAATAAAAGGTTTGGAAAAAGAACAGGTTTTGGGCGGGCCGGGCTTTATTTTGTGATGAGTTGCCGGGTCGGTTACGGTTACTAGGCTAGAGGTTTCGAGCCATGAGCGGTCCGGGTAGCAAAAAAGTGAGCCTGTGCCATCTCTAATTTGGGTTGTAAACCAGTAAAATATCTGGCAACCCTGGCTTCAACAGTTTTTCCAAATCTGGCCCTTCGTGTGAAAAGCTTGCCCACCCCTGTTCTAAAGCGTATAGACACGTTATTATGTCCGAAATGACTGCTACAAGTCATCGAGACAAACAGCTGCCAGTCGGGGCGGCTCGTGCCAACAAATTACTGCTGATTGGGTTGTGATCTTGTTGTATAAAAAGGATTTGGGTAGAGTGGTAGACAATCTGACTCAAGAAAATACTCGTTGGCCTACTAGCCTAGGCTGAATAATGATGATATTGGTGGCCTTCTTCATTTTTAAAACTGCATGCCAAATATTTTCAAATCGTGTTTTACAGATTTGTGAAATGTGAATGTTAAGAAATCGACTACTAATGCTAATCATGTCATCAGGTCACGACCTCCAGTCAGAGGACTTGGACTTGTGAGCAAAGGACTCGAACTTGGACTCTTAAAAATGATGAAGTTTCCAACTCTGCCAATTGCAATGTCTGTTGGTATCAATATCCTGACCAACTGGTTTGTGGTTTGCGATATAGTCAAATCTAGCTGCCTAGTAACAATATTCAGTATTCAGATATTCATCAGTGTCTATTTGTATTCAGTATTTCTTAACTGATGTGGTTAAATTAGTCATTTGTCTCCTATTCATTTGTCATTTTGATTTGAAATTAGTCTACAGATACTAGTGTACAGTGTAGGCTAGTATGTTGTAACCTGGTAGGCCTAATATAGCACTGGTGCCGGTACCTGTTCAGCTGTTACCTGTCTATTAGCCCAACCAGCCATTCTTCATTGATTGTAATCTAAGTATTTTCAGTATATAGCTTAGTAACAGAAATGGTGACATTCAAGGCTCTCTGGTTCTTGTTATTTTTGATGGAAGAACTCTTTTGCTGTTCATGTGGATTGGGTACGTATATTTTATTTTACTTAAACAAATATATACATATTAATGCGTGGCATCACTCCCAACGCACACTAACGTGTGAAAAAAACATACATGTAATTAACAAAAGATTGGCTAAAATAAGGAGTAAATTAACACAAAAACACAACAGGAATTAATAAATTTATAAGACAACATGTAGTGCGCAGATCACATTTTTTCAAACGCCTTGTACTGTGTAAGTACTTGAAGACTGGTGGCAGATACTACCGGTAAGTCATGAGCAGTGCTCCCTCGAAGGTGTGAAGTTTGAGAAAAATGAGAAATTTTGGGCAAAATTTTTAAATTTTTGCACATTGCCATAATGATTTTAAAGCAAATTAGTTGAAAGTGCTCAAGTTTTTTTGTGTCAAATGAAAGTGGTTTACCATAAAAACTCTTATTTTATACAAAATATATTCTAGACCTTGAATTACACCCTTTAAATGTCTGGGCAAATTTTTAGTGATTTTCATATTTGGGCAAATTCGCACTAGACCTAGTTGAAATCTTATAGGGAACAGTGGTCATGAGGAAGGCTATTCCAAATTCTAACTATACGATTGAAGAAGAAATTACGAAATTGATCATAACTGGCATAAAATTTTGATTGCATGACAAACGCAATGGAGCGCAGATTATACCTTTTTTTGGAGTGAATAAAATAATCATCACAGATGAAATTGTAAATCAGAAAGATTATAGTAAATTTTAAACATCAAAATAATGCCGAACTCTAATCTACAATATTCCAGAGGTTTAATGCCAAGCTTATGGAGACGATCAGCATAAGAAATGAATGGTATATTACAACGAATAAACACATTGAATTTTTTTCGAATAGATTCCAATAAATGAACATCTTTTTTGACATAGGGGTTCCAAACTAGCAAATTGTATTCAAGTTTAGGTCTGACATGGGTGATAAAGGCTTTAAGCAGGGTCCAGATATTTTTGGTAGAAAAGGCACAAATAATTAGGTAAGCACAAACATAAGCAGTGGAATAAATATGTTGTATAATATGTGATGGGACCATTTGAGGTTTCTGCAAATATACACTCCAAGATCTTTAACAGCAGTAACTGAACGAATATTGTATGAATCAATACAAAAATTATGAGTCTGAGAAACGAAAGAGGGGAAAATATGCAAATGTTCACATTTACTGGGGGCGAGAACAAGTTGACGCTCACTTAACCATGTGGCTATTCTGCTAAGTAATGATTGTAGATTGTTATATATTGCTAAAAAGTTTGGAATTGTCTGCATATAAGTACATTTTGGCTTCATCGATAAACACTTTAAATATAAGAGGACCTAGAATGCTACCTTGAGGAACTCCACTGCATACCGGTACAGGCAAAAAAGACAAAAAACAATTATTAACACACACACACTGAACATGCCCATTTAGGAAAGAATTGATCCACTTAAGCACTTTGCCTGAAATGCCAAGGGAAGAAAGAACAGAAATAAGTTTAGAGTGGCTAACGCTATCAAACGCTTTAGCAATATCAGTGTAAACAATGTTCATATTGTCACCAGAATCATAACAAAGGAACCATTTTTTGATAGTGCACAGAAGTTGGAAGCAAGAAGAGCGACCTGGTATGAAACCAAACTGGTTATCGCTGATAAGGTTGAAAGTGATGAAGCAGATTATCAACAATAATATATAATACTCCAGCACAAGGCTCAGTACACATGTTAAAGATATGGGGCAATAGTTATTCAGAGAGTTACAAGAGCCTTTTTTATGTATGGGAATAATGATGGCGGATTTCCACTGACGAGGAAGAACTCCTTGATTTAAAAAGAAATTGAAAAGGTGAGTAATCACAGACAAAAGAGGGTAAAGGATTTTTTCCAAAAATATGCTGAGGTACCATCAGGTGAGGGTGAACACTTGTCAGGAAGTTTGTGAAAGGCTTCAGAGACTTTTTCAGATGTAGCAACTACCTTAGTGAGATGGTGCTGAAAGGGGATAGCATTTCCAAGGCTGAGTTTCAGATTATTAATTGATTTTATTTACATGTATGACACGAATGGTGCCAGGTCAACACCTGAACAAACTTAAAAGTGAGAACAATTACACTGTCACAAAAATGAATAAAAGTAGCCTGTAAACAGAGCAAAGCACAGGAAGCAGAAACAAAAAAACTGTAGTACATCAAAGTAGTAATTTTATGTAGGCCTAGACCAAAATTGTTAAGACGTTTCTTAACGATATCAACAGAAGGGGCGGAACCACTATTTCAGGGAGCTTATTCCAGATTGCAGGAATATGGTTAATAAAGAAATGTCTGTATATGCTGAAGAAGCTGAGATGAACGATGAGTAGATGTATCAGTAATAGATTGAATGGTCCAATTGTGTTGTCTTGAGGAATAAACGGAAATACTGTAAACAAAAAAAATCACTGATTGCTAAATTGGTTACATTATGGCAAATTTTGTACATTAGAATTATAGATCAGTGACAACTCTACGATATTCAAGTGATTTAGGATTCAATTTGTGAAGGCGATCAGCATAAGAATTGAACGAAATGTTGCAACGGATGCAAATGTCACGTATAAACTTCTTCTGCATGGACTCAATTGACTCGATGTCTTTCTTAAAATAAGGTGACCAAACCAGAGAGTTGTACTGTAGTATGGGTCTGACATAAACGATAAAAGCTTGACGTAATGTCCACACAATATTAGAAGAAAAGGCATGCAAAACATCTTCTACTAAAAAGCTTTTTTATCTTTCGCTAAAAAGCTTTGAGCTCTACATGCAAACTTGCACTTTCATTTGCTGGTCATACATTTTGTCCTTTATCACAATCGTTGATTTCATATTCTGTACAGCAGGGGTGCATAACACTGAACACGGAGGGTGCATGCCCAGTAGGACACACCTAAGCACCTATGCTGTACAGCTTACGCTCAGCTTTTGTTATACTGCACTAGTGTGAAACTGTTTTAATCTCTATGGTATTGATTAGTTGTAGGTATCTGAGGGGGTAATGTAACCTTAACGAGCATTTATGGGCATTGCTATTTTATGATGTCATAAAATTTGCAATCGTCTATGCTGATGGCAGATCGTTTGCATTCAACATATTCATATCTGCATATGGATGAATGCATTTCAGTTTGACATGGTGGTATGGTGAATGAATGGTTTGTAACAGCTCCGATGGTTGAGTGGTAAAAGTGTCTACCTCTAAAGCTGTAGACTTGGGTTTAATTCTGAGTCGGGTGAAACCAGTGACTTTAGAAATATATTTGCAGCTTTCTTGCTTAATGCTCAGCATTAAAGAGACAGTGTGGAGAACAAGCTGACAAGTTTACTTGTTGTTCCTTTGGGAAAGGCACTTAAGGGGATTTCTCCATCATGGAGTTGGACAGTTGGTAGAATCTTCTGAGTGAGCTCGTTATAATGCTTTGATTGCATTCTTGTGATAGGAGGATAAATTAACGACTAAGTATATATATAAATAACGTTTGTGTCCTTATAGAGTTCATGTTTTACAAAAATTCTTCTTATTAATGTCAGTTTGAACCCTTCATTTTACCAAAACTTAACTTTCAAAACCATGTTTCCACTTCCAAACACAAACTAAATTTAGATCATTGGGAATGATTGGATACAACACATCTGTATTTATATTTTTAAATCATGCAATGAATAGTATTAGATTTAAGTAAACGTTAGTTTGAATGATAGGCTTTCAATTTCCTGAAAACTTTGTTCATTGACACTCTGAAATTAAGCTGCTGTTGATAATGACAAAGTCCCCAGTTAACACCACGAGGCAATTAGATACCTATATTTTGGTTAGGAGACTAAGTTTGTTGACTAAGCGTTTTTTAGCACGTTTGTCGTAATTCTTATTTATGCAGGAAAAAAGCCTGTTTCTTAATTTTTTTATATATGCAAGGTCTTAGTAGTATTATAAGCAATCTTGCGCTTGAGTTTCGTGTTAACTATAAATTAAATACTGTATGATATCTATTCAAGTGTAGCCATAACCGGTATGAATTTTGGTATGACCCGCTTATTTAAAACTTTGTGTATTACATGCACCAAGCTTTTTGTTGGTGTTTTGATTACAAAAATTTGCACAATATGCCGTTACTTGAATAAATACAGTAGTTTTGTTTTTGTCAAATTGCTTGTATTTTTGCTACATATAGATATAGTAAACTTTTTTTGTTTACTGGTATAAACTGGTATCATATCATGTTTTATTAACGTTGTTTATTTATTACTTTTTTCAGATATACGGTGTGATGACACAGAGTTTCAAACTTGTTTTGTTAATAATACAGACTGTGTCTGCAGTTGCCGTCCAGGATATTATCAAATCATGGAAAACGACATTTCAGGCTGCACAAGAGGTAGAATTATTTATTTTCAAACTTTTTATAGTTATCATACTCACCAAGTATCATAAGCAATTAAACGTTTACAGAAAGCCTACTTACATGATCTGCATGCAGTGAGAAAGAAGTTGCTTATGATATTGGTGAATGTTTTCGTATATACACAAATTTGTTAAATCACCTTATGTTGAGCTTTTAAAGATTGATAATCAAAATTCTTTTACTTATTGGCCTAAGCTACAGATCATGCCAGTTCCCAGTGCTTGCGTTACTTTTCCAGTTTGCAAGGTCATGCTTTCTTATCATGCTGTGAAAGCACATGGCAAAATGCTTTTTCATCCTAGTCAGTTTTACTTTTTGTTGCAGTGAAAACTTTTGGAGGAATGATTACTTTTAACAATCTTTCGTCAGTTAACGTGGGTCAGGCCGCCATGTCTGTGGAACAAGTTGTAAGAACTTTGATGCATGTCTTTTATTCTTTTTTGACCAAGTTGAACATGTTTTTGGGACCATAATATGCACTAGATAGGACACAGTATTAACGAATGGTTTCTAATGCCACATAAGAAGCACTGGATAAAACTGGTGTACATGATACAGTAAAATTGGTTTAAAGCTCAGTGATAAGGCTTAATCTAAATCATACCCTAAGTACACTGGACTTGGCGTATGGAGACGATTTTCGAGGAAATTAGCGATTTTAAGTGTATATATCTTGTCCAAAAAATACGGTATACTTAGACATTGGTATTAATTTTCGATACGACTTGTTTGCATGAGGTTATGGGTGTATACAGAAAGTCAAAATCATTGCGGCGAGCTATGTAATGTAAAGGCAGAAGGGAATCAAGCCAATGGAAGAAAACTGTTACTTAAAAAATGCTTACTTTTACCTCTTCGATACTAAAAAAATTACAACTGTTAGCGATAGGTTAAGGCATTGAAATGGCTGTACAACATGTATATATACAATGGTTAAAACTTGTATCGTTTAGCCCAGTTGGACACTTTTTTCTGCTGAGTGTGTGGTGGCCTCTATGCATAAAAATTTTGTGTTATTCTTGATTTTTGGCTGTTTCCTTGGGAAGTAGGTATCCAGAATGTTGTGTCTTCATGTCTTACCCACGCATATCCCTGTTGGGGCAACATAGAACATAATTGCCATGATTATTGTTCTATAAAAGACCGGCCGTTAGCTCAGTTGCAAAGCGCACGCTATCGGTGCGGGAGGTCTGGGCTTCGATTCCCGGGCCGGTCAAATCGGCACAGTGTCGCCAACGACTCGCCACCGTTGCGACGTTTCTTCGGAGCTGTGTAGCCCAGGCGCTAAGCCGCGGAGATGGGCCCCGCAACTCGTTACACGCTTCGGCGTAATACGGCGAGTATAATGAAGATTTGATTTTGATTTGATTGTTCTATAAACAAGTCTTTTTGTCTTTGTGTTTTTCAGTTAACCATATTATTCAATGACAGTCAAACGAGCAATAATTATTTTCTTGGTGCAAAAGTAGTTCGTTTGCTACCTGGAAGCATGCAAGCAACTTATGAAGTTTTATATGAAAACTCTGCTAATGTGAATGCGAATTATGTTGAAGCGGTTTTTAGAACAGTCGCAGTAAGTATTTCTTTTTTTATTTTTTACAAAGGCATTGAAAATTGTACATTATTTTAGTAAAAAAGTTGGACTATTAAATTTTGGAACATAATGAGTACGGTACCGATACCTGATCTTGTGTGCTGGCGCATTGCATATATGTGTCAAGTTGTTCCAAAGGTGAGATGGTTTTTTCCCAACGTTGAAGTGTTTCAGTGCCAAATGACACCACGAAGATGTCTCGTATAGTTACTTATGGTATTGAACACAATTACAACCACTTGCTTGGCTTCCTCTAAAAAAGCACCTTCAGTTTTCACCATTAGGATTCTTATAGTATGAAAGTATATTGCTGTTTCTCTGATGTCAATCTCGAATTGGCGCTGCTCATCTTTCCGCAAAGGAAAAGTACATTTGTGGAGAGATAAGCAGCCATGTGCCATGGCACTATTTACGTATATAAACGCAGATAAATCCTGCAGAAATTTTGGTTCACTGACAGCAGCATAATTACCATTTTCAAAGATTTTGGTTGGACTCGACCTAGTATAGAAACCAAGCTTTGAAACCGCATTGCGCTTTTAACAATTTGAGTAACCAGCAAATATCAAAAAGCATCTTTAATTCATGCAGGGTTGTACAACGGCCGATACGGTTATTAATTCCTTGTCAGTGGATTTGATTCAAACTTGTTCATCTGCAGTTTGTAAGTTTTGTTTTTTCTGTTTATGTTGTGTTTGGTTTATTTTACTTCATCTTTCAGCGTAATCGCGGTGATTAGTATTAGCAAGCTACCGTGATGCAGATATTTTTTTGCTTCAGGATTATTTTTGTGCTCGTTAATTTTCATGCAATGGCATAAGAAACTTGATTCAATGCTCTTCTGGCATAGTTTTTGATAACTTTCCACTGTAGTTGTGTTGTCAGCAATTCTCCAAATTCGCAACTCATGGTGTGAATGGGTCTTCATGGTTACTTTTCACTCTTTTTTTGAAAAATTAGATCTAATTTTTACAGTCCTTATTGAAGTCACGCCTCCCATGTTAACGCAGCTGTCATTTGTAATACTGGTAATGTTTTTTCGCGTGTGTGTTAGATTATGAAATTAACCGAGTTGTTACTCAATTTATTTTGTCCCAACTGTATTTGCAGCAAGCGACTCTTCATTGCTATGCAACGCTTCATTTCTATCATACTGTGACTCTTCTAGTACTTATTGTGTCGCTGGTACAGATGGCTATGTGACTTGCAATTGCAAAAATGGTTTTACTCCATACAATTCAACTTTGTGTGTTCGTAAGTTTGACATTTTTTCGTTCGTTGTACTTCTGATTTTGTATAGGTTACTATTGTGTGATGAAAACAAAAAGTTTGACAGCTTGAAGGAACTGCAAAGTGAGCTTGCGCCCTTCGGGTCAGCAGCAACTCAACATATGCAGGAGCATGCAATTAATTGGCTCACTTTGGAATATTGCCGAAATTTTACTTACCATGGTTTGTTACGAAAATACCCACGAAAAATGTACACAATATAATATGACCATTTTTGCTTTTCGAAATTTCTTTTGTCTGTTTCGGTAGGCAAACAGATTGCGTTTAGATCGACCACTTTTTGTGATTTTCTCATCAGGGTGCCAAATGGCAATAATGTCTTGTACAAGCTTTATAAGATTGGCGCAAAATTCTCAATGGGGTTTTTATCCGGTCACTTTTCTTGCCATTTTAGGACTTCTGCTTGATTTTCTCGAAAAATGAACTTCACGTTTTTGCGCCATGACAAGTGGCCAGGTATTGCTAAAACATATCCATGCCATCTGCAAATGCTGTTTGCACCTTTCTCTCAACCTTGAGCTGGATTATGTCAATATACTTGTTCACATTCATCATTTCAGGTATAGGATAGAGTAGTCATAGTGGTTGGTTCCAAATATTTTTGTTTCAACGGACCGGTAACAAAAATCGCAATTAGTACAACATATACCACTATACCAGTAGTTATCTTTGCATGTATTAACCACACCAAAACAATGGCACTACATAATCCAACATTTCGGTATTGGTTATGTAGTTACACACTAAAGTTACAAGAAAACTTTAATCAGTTCAAGCAATAGTGTCAATTCATGGACGTAGTGTAGTACAAAATCAACGTTAGTGGGAAACGTGTTGCGGTTTTGATACCAATATGAGAGACAAACGAGACATCCAATCGATTTCTTTGTTTTGATTAAAGCCAGGGGTGATAAAGTAGTTTCACATGAATTATGGAAAGAAGATATTAGTGGATAATACGGACCGACAAATCGTGTAGGAACCACCACGAGAAAGCAGTCTCTCCCTCTGAACACGTCGTATCTGTCAGGGCCGTCCTGAGCCAATATAGGCCCGGGGCCACATAGCGAAAAAGGGCCCTCGATGACGTCACTGTTAACTTCAGCCGCGGAAACGATGGAATTAGTATACTGTATACTTTTCTGTAAATTCAGACCCCATTTTTGCCTTTTGAAGTTAATTTTTTACCGCATGGTGAACTGATGCGGACATGTGATTGCACAATATCTTGGGTTCACAAATTGTGCAATAGAGAGTGAATTTTTACAGCAACTTTCGTCGCTTACGCTTAGATGCTCCGCTCTCACACTTTCTTGTTGACATCTTAATTAAAATATAAACTATACCGGTACTCTTCTAGTCAAAAAAGCATGCTTTGTTGTCTGTGATATCTTTTACTTATAGTACAAACAATTAAGTTGCGGTTGTTGCAAGAGGTCAAAGTGGTCACTCATTTCGCTCAACTGCGGAATCTTGTTTCTGTAATTGATTCATTCTAGATCGTTAGTTGATTCGCTTTTATTATTATTATTCCAATTCACTCAAACGCGAAGATATGCGCATTAGATTAGACCAGCGATGTCCAACCTGCGGTCCGCATTGCAGCCCAGTTAATGTTTGAATGCGGCGCACTATCGACTCAGTGAAAAAATCTTTTTAGCAAATTTGGCAAGTAGTGAGCGCAAGAGCCTTCGTGTAGTTTAACCATAATATTTTATATTTAATGAATCAAATAATTAACATCAACAATTTTAAGTCATTAGTTAGCCTAATATTAATTCAGGGGTAGAGATTAAATGAGTATGTCCCTTCCTACCCCTTCATCACACAGACAGTTTCAATGTATGTAAATACTTTAGTGATGTGTCCTTTTTTATGCGCGGTGTTGTGTGATGTGAATAAATGCTTCTGTTCTGTAATAACTTTTTCACAATAATAGCCAGCTCATATTTGGAAAGGCTTTCTATGACTGTGATCAAATTTGCCACAGCTTGAAACCCTGCTCTTTTTTCGATCTGAAGCACTGTTTGGGCCTGAACTACGTTGAAAAATCTTTTAATAGCTGTTGTAACTGTGTGGTGTGTCGTATAGTATCTTTTATAGAGAACAAATTTGTAGAAATTTGAATTTTAAGACATGTTATCATCTTGAAACTGTCATTATCATTTGATTTCTAGCAGTCTTCATGCCTTTGAGTGAAGGCCATCTAACTAAAACTGAATTAACATTTTTGAAATAGTTATTTCATTTGCTGTGGTATGCGTTGACGCCGCTTCTTTGACGGTGCCAATTAACGCCTTCAACTTTTCGTTGACGCTAGCTGATGCGCCGTCGATTTCTAAAATGTCGACGCTGGGAGTGAGGCGGTGAAATTTTAGCTGTTTCAGCGTCAAGCGTCAATTTTTGGATTACAACCATAGACCCACGTAAGGGGGAGGGGGCACCGCGCTATGCCCCTCCCCCTTGGCTCAGGCGTTCAAGAAACTTGTAATAAGCTGCTAAAATATATAGCTTACAATTACTCAAAATAATAATGGTTGCAGCCTCCTTTCATTTATTTTAGTCAAACTTCTGCTCTCAGACATCGAGCATCGGCTACGGATTTGTTTTTGTATTCCGTATTGTCTGTAGTGACCGCACTCGCTTGCAGGTGCCGGTATGTCCTCTTTCGATAAGGAAGTGTGCAAAAATGAGTGTTTTTGGTGTGAAAATCGTAGAAATTTTTTAGGTGGCTGGGGGCTGAGCTCCCAAACCCCCAGTTGTGGCCCCTTCTTTTTATCAAAATCTGAGTGCGCCTGTGATTACACTAGCTTTGTTTCGTTTCGTGCAAAACGAGCAAGGTGTTCTTCAAGCTAAAAAACGCTGCGAATTGCGATTCAAGTAATTTTTCCATTGTATTAGCATATTCTGGTGGTTTTGCGGCCCAGTTAAATATTTTAGTTTGCCATGCGGCCCATTAAATTAAAAGGTTGGACATCCTTGGATTAGACTATAGTGCTGTTTCCAATGCGGTAGCTTGGTTGCAAAACGAAAGTTTTTGACCGCAGTTTAGATGCAGTATTGAAACACCAATGCTTTGTTCTCGACTGAACTGATACTATTTGAGCCACTTGGCTCAACTAAAAGTCCGGAAATTGGTTCACTTAAAATAGAATCACGCATCTTCCACAATAAATTCATAATTTTGCCTGCAGTCTTACATTTTTAATTAAACTACGTTCTGGCTGTTTTTCATGCAAGACCCCAACGTTCTTGGTTTTTCCAGTCTATTGTCCATTAGGACCAATTACCATTACTAGAAAGCAAGTAGAAAACTCAGCTCAATGTGAGTTGTGACGTAATAATTGTGCGATAGATTAATTGGTTTTTGCGTTTTCTCAGAGATCAAAATGTTTTAGAAGTAAACTGATGTTACTTACGCCATTTTCCTCTAATAAGCTCACGATCAATTTAAAACAGCGTTTTTCAAACTGGGAGACGCGCCTCCATAGGGAGGCGCGGACTATTCTTAGGGGAGGATCGAATGGTAACCATCTTCCTGATGGACTATTCTTAGAGGACTACCTGCTGGACTATTCTTAGGGGAGGCACGAATGTTAACGATTATTCTTAAGGGAGGCGTGGAAACGCCAAGTTTAAAAACCACTGATTTAAAAAAATAAGGTAATAATATCTACTTGCAGACGCAAAATGGGGCCCCTCAAAAGAACGGGGCCAAATGGCCCCCCTGCCCCCCTCTCTCAACGGGCCTGGAATCTGTGCATGTGAAAAATTTATGAGTCGATTAATTTTAATGCCTGTAAGTCGAATGCAATTAGCTCCAGCCGTAAATCGAACCCGTCACGTAGGATCTGTAATCTGCGTCCGGTAGCGTTAGGCCCGATCGCAGAAAGTGGCAATAAATTTAAATAACACTGTTAGGTGTTCTGTGTTATTTTTTTTTCAACGTTGCCACTTACGAGTCAGTTCATACGCGTGGCAATTTTTTAAATTTAATTATAATTCGCGAATGAAGTCACAATGTTTGATAAAATCAACTTTACAAGTGTAATGTAAGCCTAAAATAAGTATGCGGCTTCAACCTAGTCTTGCGAATTTAAGAATTTCGAATAACTGTATTTGCTTTAGTTGGGTTTGTTTGTACGTATGTACTCACGCCAAACATGACGTTTTCAGTTAAGAAAGTGTCATGTAAGCTCGAATATAATGAGATACATAATGCCGTTGAGTGTTAAATCTGTCAAGTAGATCTTGCACTCACTTTAAAGAGTGTATGACGAGTGTGATAAGAGCGTTTTTTTTACCAAGTACAATACTGTAGATTCGTCTCAAAGTTAATTATGCCAATTAGCTGGTTTTGCCTGAAATAGTGTTAACACCACAAGCCTGTCGCAAACATTAGTTTTCTTCAGCTCTACAACATGGATGTTCATTTGATGACGACTGCAATCGTCCCTTCGGTTCGTGTGTTAACACTATATCCGGCGCACGTATGTGTTCTTGTACGTGGGGAGTCAGTGGAGATCACTGCAGGCAAGGTAACTTTTTTATGGATATGACATGAGAGGAATATCTAATTGCAAATGCGATAGCTTTTCAAGTCATCGTTTGTGAATTACGTAACGTTTTATGTCCAGACTTATTGTTTATTTTGAGCAAGATTTGGATTTTCAATTTTGTTGAGATTTTTAAGCAGCTTATTTGAGTGACCTAAGCTTACACCTTTTTTAAAGCCTTTTGCTAATTACTTATTATTAGGGTATGTACATTTTTCTCAAGTTGCTTGCTGCCCTCTGATCGTTATTTTCTATTCTGGAAATTAGTTTATGTGGTGAAAGCTGCGAAATGCGGGAATTGACCGTTGCTTTTTTTCAAATATGCAAAAGTATTGAGTTTCAAAGCCTCAAACCTAACTTGCGTTACGTTAAGATGATTTAATCGCAAAGTAAAGTTACCATTTTCAAGTCATGAATCATTCTAGTATGTGAGAAATGCGATTATCGACTTCGGCCGGGAATCGAACCCGTCAGAGACGCTTGGTAGCACGAAACCAATGTCAGTTTGCAGTAAAATTCGTAAATCATAAAGGGCAGGGTGCAACGCGGTCCTCAGCATGCGACAACTTTTTCGCGCCTTGTTTTATTTTGCTGTTCACCAACCACGCCAAACGCTTTATAATCGTTGCCGCGTTATATTCCGACATTATAATCGTTGCCGCGTACCAATAGCCCCCTCTTTACCACCGTGCTGTATAACTAGCGTGACAGGGCTAGTTAGTTTTAATTCCGAGTAATGCTGGTTTAATTAGTGGGGCTGCATTAATAAATAGGCTTTGTGTGTACTTATACAAGGGTGTTCATAAGGTCTTGATACAATTTTAAATTTTTTTGTGAAGTTAATTCACAAAATATCTTAACCAGGTTGGTTTTATTTTAATGGGCGCTGCTTAAATTTTTCGTTCAAAATAAAGTTTTGTGTTTCAGACACGGCTGCGAACTCGCTGTTTTTTGCCAAACTTGAGTCTTGAACTTGAAAAACAAAAATCCATAAACTTGATCTCAAAAAAGTTGAATGAGTTTTGAACTTATCCTAAACTTGACAAAAACTGTGTGAACTGGGCCTAAACTCGTTAGCAAGAACTGAATTAAACTCGCAAGATTTAGAACTTGAACTGGGGTTCAAATTTTTTGTAAACTCGAATTCGAACTTGATCTCGATTGAAAATGTTTGCGAGTTCGCTGCTCTTGGTTCAGACACGATTTTTATATGTTTTATGTATGTGTAAACTAAACCCTTATTCAATGATGAGGGGTTTATTTAAAATATTCATGAAACACACAAGGACTTGTGAAGCTTTGTCATTAGGTAGGTTGGAATTATTACGTTCTACTTTTTGTTTATTTTATTAGCGTGGTTGCTGATTTTTACTGTGGTTACCACTGTTTGTGGTTTTGTCATTGTCTGTCTTCTTGCGGTGGTTGTGTTTTACGTGAAGCAAGTTCGAAAATATGGGGAAACTAGGACTCCAACGTTTCATCCTTCAACTGCTGGGCCTACAGTAAGATTACGTACTTATTAGTTTTAGTCGTGTTGTGGGATTTTTATCACAGATTTTGCTCTTCTGAGTTTATCAACTTAAATCTTTTCACATTTCCATCAACATGTTGTTTGCGAATCAGTACACTGAGCTCATTGTTGTAAGCTTTGCAGTTCCAAGCATTACAACAATTTTCGATTAAATATGTTTTAATAGTTTGTATCTAAGCAAATTATGATGTGAATGCGCCTTTAGCTTTGGTTGGAACGTTTGATTTTTTTGATGTTTATATTACGTAAGTTAGATGTTTGTACCAGAGTTGGTTTGTTATTTTTCAACCTTTGGTTATTTTTTACTTGCATGGGTAAGGAATCAAATCGGTTCATGTTATATTGCCAAAAAACTTTTGAAAAAAAAAACGCTTCCTCAGCAACACATTTGGTTCGGCGTTAAGAGTGAGGTTTAGAGTTCGGATTGGGTTTAAACTTGGGTGTTAGGGCCAGTAATAGGTGTCTCAGCACTGAATCGGTTATGTGGAATAGTCGCGCTTTCTTTAATGCCATAGTAAAATCGAACTCAAAACCCAAAACTTTCTCCACTTGTATGACGATTTAATCAAACTAAAAATTTTTTTTTCAGTACTCTTTTTCCAGTTTTCCTCCTGGAAAAATGCGAGCGCATTACCCTGAAGGCTCAACTGAGAACTTTGTTGATGTAAGGAATAAAATAGCTGCCTCCAGTGCCAGCATGCCTGCTGGTGTCTCTGCAGGATCAGTAAGTTACCTCGTGGTGTTCTGTTGTGCATAGAATTTCAAGTGTAATGTATCATATATCGTATTGAATCAAAATCAAATCTTCATTATACTCGCGGTATTACGTCGAAGCGTGTCACGAGTGGTGGGGCCTATCTCCGCGGCTTAGCACGTGGTCACCTCTGCTCCGAAGGCACGTCGCTGCGGTGGCGCGCCGCCTAGGAATCGAGCCCAGATCTTCGCAACGATAGCGATGCACTTAACGACTGAGCTAATATTAATGATTGTTCTTTTCGCTGCTTTTGTTGCGATTTTCGTGCCGGGATGCATATTTCGGAATGTTTGCCCAGAAAAATTCCACTTTGCTCTTCGGCGATGTGAGAATAGTCGTGATTAAAGCAGTTGCGCGAGTATGCTGCGAGTAATGAAATTTTTTGTTTATTCTATCACCACCACTCTACCCCATCCCGAATCACACGTTAGAGAAACCAATTTCGTTAGGAATAAAATATAAACCTAGTGCAGCGTCGAACCCAGATTCTATGAGTAGCAAGCAGCTCATCGTACCAACCACTACATCACATCGTTGTTGTTGCTACAATTTTTCTACTTATAGTCGTCTCGATCGAGCTCTATCGTTCTCCTCGCAAATGCTCTAGCCCAGGGGTGGCGAACCTTTTTTAGAGAACGTGCCAAAATGTTAAAAATAAAGTTTAGCAAGTTAATTCCGAGCCATTACATTAAAAAAAAACAAAAACATAATTATTGCATGAATTTACTGTTATGGAGGGGCGGCCAACCTTTTCAGGCTTGGGATCGACCTTCGCTGAAATTGTAAAGGTGAAAGCTATTGATCATGGGAAATACGCAATTCGCAAACGAAAATGCGTTGTAATGAAAAAAGAAAGTTCTCCACGTCTGCAAATGCCCTTTCCACTGAAAACATCGGTTAAAAAGGTCTTCACGTCTGCGGATGCCCATTTTTCACTGAAAACAAATTAATAGGTACATGAACTGGAAATATTGTTGCCCGAGTTCGCCATAAAAATGCCAAATCGGCGCGCGATCGACTGCCAGGCATGTAAAGATCGACCGGTTGATCGCGATCGACTTGTTGACCACCCCTTATGTAGGCTGACAGTTAAACGAAATCAAGTTTAAAGTATCATCAATGGCCGTGCTGTAAAAACTGCGACGTGCCATAGGTTTGCCACCCCTGCTCTAGCCAATCAGATCGCTGGAGAGCAAAGTAAGAGTTAAGTGGAAATTTTCTATGCAACCATTCCGAAATATGCTGCTGGGATATTGTCTAACATGGCTGGACAGTGCCACGCACAGGTGACAGATCGTGTGACAGGTTCGATTCGCGGCTGGAGCCGATCGCATTTGACGTGTTTACCTGGTGGCTGCTGACTCGAAGAACGCAAGCTCACTTCGCAGTTTCCCTCAATCACTGTTGAATTTTCGGTTCAGCGTAATTCGATAATGACTTCAGTTATTTATTTATTGAATTTCGGATTCAGAATATGCTTTTAAAGCATATTTAATAACGAGCGTTTTTGCTCATTTGACCACGCAGTTGGCTTCGTGTTGTGTTTTGATAGATAAGATATTGTACTGTACTACGCTTGGGATTTTAATTTTAGGAACCAGGGAAACAACGTAAATACAGTTACCTTAATCATGGATTTGATACCCAGGAAGAGGTAAGGGCTTAATTCGGTTGGTTGGAGTGCTGCAATTTGTGTTTGAAAGCTGTGATTTTTGAGATAATTCTAAAGTTTAACAAGTTGGCTCATTTTTGTGAATCAGGTTGTTGAGGGTTAGTTGAATGAAAGCATGTTGTTTCTTTCGTGTTCTTGCGAAGTACGTCATTGTTGCCTCAGCATCTGTAGTCGTTTTCTATGTTGATTGGCCAATATGCGTATTTTTTATTTTTTTGCAAGGAACTATCATAGCATTATGCATAGGATATAAAAGGATTAGAGTTTTTTAATTCATCCGCAGAGTTAAGCGATTGAAATTTTTTTGTGTTTCATTTCTAGGACTCTCCTTCTCCTACAAGTTCTCCCGAAAAAACGAACATTGAAGTGAAAGCAAACAATTACTTCTAATTATAATCAAACATGCACAATAGCTTCGTTCCTTGCTGAGTCTGACTGTGGTAAAAGCAAATGCACGTAGCTATACAACTGAAATTCTTTGGTTGAAAATTAAAGTTTGTCAAGATCAAAGTTTAACTTTTTTTTAAATTCTCTTCATTTTTTTTATACTAGCCATGTCTGAAGTGGTTTTACAGAACAATCCAAGCGAAGTTGAGTTTTGCTTGTTTTTTAAAAATGTTAAGCAGCATGTCTTAGTAAATTGAGCTATGTGGTGTCGAACTGCATGACATGGTAAAAGAACAAGCAAAGATTAGCTCCACTTTGATTCTTTGTGCAAAGTCACTTCAAAAAAGAAACGGCTTTTTTAATTTTTTGTTCAAACTTGGTTAAAAAACTTCGGTTAAACCCCAAAGTATGTTTGTTTATTAATAATATAAAAGATAGTTGTGAGATTTAGCATTTTTAAAAAATTGATGATTGAATAACCATTATTTGCATCGCCTTAAAACTGTATTTTGATTAATTACCACTATTTCAACGGAACGATCGATATTCTAAGGTTAAAAAACAACTGTATCATACAGGTTTCTGTAGTAATGTGCATTCATAATTTGAGTCCTGTTGTTTTTAATTTCCGTACCATGCAAGGAACGTGTTTCCAAAGTTTGGGCGCAATCAAAGCGTTGTAGTATCCTATTGTTCATCTGATTTTTTTGCGCATTAACTTATGCCTGAAAATATTGAAGGTTTTTTTTGCCAACATTTGCATTTAATATCTTAGTTTTGTGTGAAAAAAACATTTTTGAAACTTTTTCTCCTTGTTTGGACACCTTATTGTAGTATTAGCATTTGTATTCTTCATCTATACACAATATAAGAGTCAGCGCTGGTGCCAATTGCTTTTATCGTACTCTGCAACTTATGCATTTACAATGTTTGCGAATTACTTATTTCAAATTTTCACTGTGACCTTTTTAAATACTAATTTGCCACTTGTGTTTTTGAGGAAATTTTAGTACAAAGTAACGCTAATAGTGAACAAAATTATGTTTTTGTAACCTACTTTGCATTAGTGAACATCGTGTAAAGCTGATTAGTATCTTAGCATTTATATTGAGTTGTTTATTCAGTGTATCAACCAGTGTATTGTTACATGTCAACAAAATTGCAGAAGTAACTGGCGGGTTTCAATTATGTTTATACCTTTTCACTGTTTGCAGAATAGTGCTAAGGGTTTCGTACTTAATTTTCTTCTGAACTTTTTAACCATTACAAACTTTTTTGTATTGAAATATGGGGACCGATGTAAATCTATGCATACATGAACATATAAAGAGATCACGAAGCACTTAGTGCTAAGAACACCACTGGGTTTAACATTTTTAAGATACAATATAAAGAGATGTAACGGTAAGCTTCAGAAGACTTACTAAATGAACGCTGTAAAAAACAGTTCTACGAACCAAGGTCCTGGGCTCGAATCTGAGTCTTCCTGATGAGTGGTCAAACCGCGAAACTAGTCGTAGAATTGATTTTTACAGCGGTCTTCTGAGGCCTACCATAATATCTCTATATGTTCGATTTTTTTGGATGTTATTACGTTGCACAGGAATTTAAAAAGTTTAGTTATAAAGCACTGTAGCTGTCCATTGTTTCAAATCACAGTTACGCGACCCTTTTGCTGATAAAAACATGACAAAAATTGCCATGTTATTTTTTATGTGGTGGACAGATAGCTGGTAACTCTTGAGCGAGTTGCATGTAACGCCTGTGTCGTTTTCTTCTCTTAATGTGCGTTTGCCGATATGCGGCAGGCGACAACGCGACAATTTTTTTCGCCCATTGTTTTTGATTTTCTTGTTCATGGACCACGCGAAACTGCTACATTTACATACATATCGGTGAACGCACCTTTAGAAGGACAAAATACAAGCCTGCCCAACTACTGTATTTGCCGCATTGTAATTTCCAACTGTGCTTTTATTGATATTATGATTAATGATTAGGTTATTTTTTCTGGTCATCTCTTCCGTAATTGTAGCAATTCTGTTTCTTGCACTTTGTAAAAAATTTCCTTCACTCTGATGTTTGTTGTTTTTTTAGATTGTTTGCTAATTTTTGCCTTGTAGTTTGAATAACTGTGTTGTGCAGTGATTATATTTAACTAAGATTAAGAAATGGCTGCAGGGCCAATTTCAGAAAGAAATCAAGGTGAGTATGTGATTTATTTTTGATTTTTATAACTATGGTATTTTCAATCCTAATATTTGCTAGGCAGCTTATTATCATTTAAGAAATAAATTTATTCCATTTATGCCTACACTCAATACCTTCGCATTATGGAAAAGTCGTGAACATTTAGTAGTTGTGCCATTTTAAAGCAAGTTCTGTATTTTTGAACAGAAATTAATGTGTTGACCCGCCGGTTAGCTCAGTGGCTAACCACATTGCTATCGGTGTTGGAGGCCTGGGGTTCCATTCCTGGGTCGGTCAAATCGGACGCAGCGTCGCCAATGGCTCGCCTCCGCGCGACATTTCGCGCTAAATCGCGGAGATGGGCTGTGCCACTCATTGCACGCTTCGGGATAATACCGCAAGCATAATGAAGAGTTGATTTGAATTACCGTGTTTCATAGAAAGTATCTCTCAGCTTAACGCTTTCAATATAGAACTTACTACTGTCAATCGTGTAATCTCAATGGAGCGACGTATTTAGTTAAACAGTGTATTTTGTTGATACCCCTTCCCCCAGCCAGAATAATTTAACTTTAATTGTACTATTAATTATGCACTGCAAGGTCTTTGTTGTTAACATGTAGCACAGTGGTTTTCAAACAAGGTTTCGCAGAACCCTGGAGTTTCGCCGTTCCGCAAGTTCACTATTTAGAGCAGGGTTTAAGTAGTAAGTTAAATTAATGCACAAAAGTTCCTCGAGTCTCTGAAATGTTTTATTGGGTTCCGCTGCACCACAAAGGTTGGAAACCACTGATCTAACAGATTAAAAGCCAATGCTCAATATTTTAATCCTTTTGAATGCTTTCTTGTAACTAGATTTAAAAAAGTGGGTTTGTTAAAGGAAGTTTACTTTCTAGATGCTACTGTGTATGTCGGAGGTCTGGATGAAAAAGTTACCGAACCATTATTATGGGAATTATTCTTACAAGCTGGCGTAGTTGTCAGTACACATATGCCCAAGGTAAAATTAATTGCCGGGCCGATTCAGTGATCGGCAAATTTGGTTAATGTGTGAAGACCAAGGAGATTTTTACTTTTATTGCTCTATTATAACTGCGCTTGACCTTGCTATAGCTTTTGGTTTGCTATTCGCTGTTTTGGGTGCACTCTTCATGCAGTATTACACTAACAGTGTCGATAGCAAGATTTTTAAAATGGTGAAATCGTTTAGTTAAAATTTAGTTATTCAATCATCTCATATCAGCCAATTGAAAAAATATAGCTACAGCCCCATGAGCGTTACCTTAACCTGTTTTTGCTCAATTTTGCAAAGAAGTCTGAAAGAATCCCAGCGAATGTGTTCCATCTTTTCAATTTTCGGACATTGACATAAGCTTTCGGCCATGTTTAAGTTAAAATTTTTTTTTCTATTTCTCAGGATCGTATCAGTGGCAGCCACCAGGGGTATGGATTTGTTGAATTCTTATCTGAAGAAGATGCAGATTACGCTATAAAAATATTAAATATGATAAAAATGTTTGGAAAACCTATACGAGTTAATAAGGTACGTTTAGAATATTGCATTCTACCTAAAATGTCTTGGAAGGTTTATTCATTTATTGAAGGTGTTGCTGTTGCCTCAATGCACAAAAAGCACTACCACGTATCAAAAGTAGCGAGTTAGTTTTACTCAAGTGTCACCGACTTTCTACTTTAATACCTTTTTTTTTTAAGCCATTGGCTGTTGTGCAGTAGGCTATTGCAGTAAAACCTCGGATATAACCCATTATTGCATATGACGGACGAAATTTGAGATGCGGATGTGAAGTGAGCAACGGATTAATTTTGTGCATAACTGACAAATATCACTGTTCCGCTTGTCTGATGTATACGAAGTTTACTTAATTATGCTTATTCCCATAGAAGCAATACAGTTGAGATAACAAACAGCGTTTATTGTTAACGCGTAACTTTTTATAAAGGCCTCGTCCCACCAAAAGAACTTGGATGTCGGAGCCAATCTATTCATTGGCAATCTAGATCCAGAAATTGATGAAAAATTACTCTACGACACATTCAGTGCATTTGGCGTGATTTTACAGACACCAAAGGTAATTTGCTAAATTTTCATGCGCAAGTTGAGCTTGCCCAATTATAGCTTAGTTCCCATAGAAGCAAATCATTCAATGTCATTTCTCGTAACTTCTTTTCTTGTAACGGGAAAATGAAACCGGCGAAATCTCGTAGTAGAAGCGTTGCATGATTTTGCCAATGCAGCAAAAAGCTTAATGTCGGACGCCACAGCAGTAATGATTTCGTAATTCGTGCAGCAAGAGGAAATCAATTTAATTTGACTCTTTTCTAGATCATGAGGGACCCAGATACTGGAAATTCAAAAGGTTATGCGTTTATTAATTTCGCTAGTTTTGAAGCTTCAGATGCTGCATTAGAGGCTATGAATGGCCAACATTTGTGTAATCGACCAATCAGCATTTCATATGCATTTAAAAAAGACTCAAAAGGAGAAAGGCACGGAGGAGCCGCAGGTACGTCTGAGCAGAGAAAGATGTATGATTTTGTAGTTATCTGTGAGCTTTCTCATATACAACGAAAAACTGGCAAGTCCACTGCCCAGTGCGCTGTACGCCTACCATTCTTTTTTAGGAAAATGTTAGGCGCCCAAAGTAAACTAGTAAGAACGCAAAAAGATGGAGAAGACTCAAATTGAAACAAAGCTATTTCATTCCATTATTTTCTCGAAATTTAGGGGCCCGAATCGGAATCCTGCCCCTAGAACACTTTAAAAAACTGGCTAGTGGCCATCTTTTTGTTTGTTAGTACACGTTCAATTGTCACGCAAACCAGTCCTTGCGATTCGTTGTCCCTGGCATTGATGCTTCAACTGTTCTATTATTAATTCCATTATTTATGGAGAATCAAAATGTTGTTTTCGTTTACCACTTTTTGAGTAACTGTTTTTAAGCATTTAAGTTACGGAGACAAACATCTTGAAAAAATTCATAATACGTAAGTGGATAAATTATGAAACTTGTTAAATGAACATTGAACTTTTTGATAAGTTGATAACACAAGCCATTTTGAGCGCACTCACCGTCCCTTAACGCTTTTTCTACTTTGCAGTAGGCTTCTTATGTGTTGGTGCAATAAATAGCTGTATGTTTCGACACATATTTAGATAGCCTTATTTCTTCGATAGTAGAAAGTACATTATTTTTGCTTTCAGAGCGATTATTGGCAGTGCAGAATCCACTGTCACAAGCAGACAGACCTCATACGTTATTCGCTGATGCTCCTAGTGAAATACCTCTGCCTACCATAGAGATGATGGCAATGGAAATGCCGGGTATGAATTAACATTAAAGAGCTTGTATTGGCGAAAGCGACATTTTGAGAATGACTTAAAACTGAAGATGTGATTATTGGTCACGTTGGTAAGCACTAAGCAGCCGCTTAAGCCTTAACTGTATTGATTTGCTGAAAAACAAGACCTGTATAGTTTTTTAAAATTCCTTTATTTTAGGAATGCCGCCTCCACCAATGCCAATGCCTGGAATGCCCCCAATGGCTCCTCCCATGATGCCCCCCATGGGCATGGCGCCCCCTGCACCACCTCCTCTTGGAAATATGCCACCGATGCCCAATGGAATGTCTATGCCAATGCCAGACGGAGATAACCAACCAAATTCAAATCCAAACATGGGTGGTCCTCCACCGAATGTTCCACCTCCTCCCAACTGGGGTAATAGACCGATGGGACCTCCACCTCCAAATATGATGCCACCCAGCGGTCCCCCAATGGGAATGGGTATGTTAGTGCTATTATTCCAAAATTTTATGCGATCTAAACAATTTTGTTTTAGGTGGACCTGGAATGAACAATTTCGGCGGAAGAGGACCACCACCTCCAATGGCTCCACCTATGGGAGGCCCACCAGCTCCATGGGGTCCTCCACCACCAAGAGGACCGCCGATGTTTGGTGATGGACCGATGCAACGGGGACCACCGCCTCCCAATATGGGTGGTCCGATGAGAGGTCCGCCTCCTCCAAGAATGGGAGGTCCTCCGATGGGGGGACCTCCCCCACCTCCATTATTGGGTAATCAAGGAAATTGGGGGAACGATGACTGATGCTACCACTTCATCTTTCCGATGAGAGCAAGCTACAAAAATAGAGAAATTGGCACCAGAATTGGTCTTAGCGCCGCAGTTTCTGCCTTTAGTGGGCAATGAAGTGTGCGAATCCATGAACTGATTTTGCCAAGACATTTATGAATGATCTAATACTGCTTAAGTATCGTGCTGCTAATGTTTTTTATTTAATAAAATTTCCCTTTTCAAGGCCTTTTAATGCAGCTAGTCTGGTTTTTGAACTGTTAAAGTTTTAACATCGTAGCTGAAGAGCATCGATGTTCTTAGCCCCAATCTTTTTCATTTAACATGAAATAAAATTCAATTCTGGCATCATTTCTAAGTTGACCCGACAGGCTTTCAAATTTTGTGGGCTCATAAAAAAACCTATGCTAGATGTTATTTCAAGACAATATTATCTGAGGAGTTTATTGAAAATTGATCGTAATACGGTAATACTGATGACAAAATTCCAGAATATATCGAATACACAACGGTATTGCTGTTACAACCTAGCAATTATCCTTTCAGTAACCTTCTTGTCATTATCAAACTAAAAACATCAACTTAATATGCAAATTGATAAAAATTAAACGCCATTCCAATAAAAGCTAGCTGAAATGGTAGAATTAAAAGAAATCCTTTGTTACAGCTTTTAATATGACTACACCGTAAATGCAAAAAAACACTAAGTAGAAAACTACCGGTATATGTAAGCCAAAACAATCGGCATACCCACTAAACAGCTAACTGAAATCACAGGGCGGAGAAGTTAACGCAAAAATGACTTTCGACCAAGAAGTATTTCGTCAGTGCTAAGTTGACTCGGTTTTTCAAGAAAACTTCCACTCTCAACTCAGTGAGTTCAGTATCGAAAATTATGAATTAAGAGCAAAATAGCTCTAGTTCTTAGTTGAATTACTGGCAGTTGGTAATAAAGCACAATCATGATACACCCTTCATTACCGTAATTGCGTACAAATTTGGACATATTACTCGTAGAAATAACACATTTCGTAAAAATAATTCGTTCATAAATCACCCTGGTTAAGCGCACACAAAATTTGATGTTCCAACAGACGTAGTTCCTACAAATTCGTGAGTGTTTACGAACAAAAACAAATAAACATTTTTAAATTACAATCCAACAATAGTCACTGTACATGGATGTAATTATTCAAGCGCCATAAACGCTTTCATCGCTGTAGGCTATGTAGAGAAACGAATCCTCTTCATGATGATCCTGGCAAAACATAAATTTGGCTGCGTTATCAGCGTCATATTTCTATCAACGGAAAGAAAGGGCATAATTCAGGTCTTTAAAGCACATATGGACCTGATTTGAGCTCTTAAAAATGAAAATTGGATACTTAGAATAAAAATATAGTTATGGGAAAAACGACAGTTTGTTTTATTTAGAGTCTCTAGGTTGTCATCATGAGTTCCCATAGATTTTGGCATCTGACACTTCACACAAAACCTGGATGATTACTACTATGCTATCATCAATATTTTATCCAAAGAAAATGTTAGGTACCTACAACCTGTAGAGACCCAAAATGGAGCTAGGCCTTAAAGCAAATGCTATTTTCCTCGATTCTAAATATCCAAATCGAGTCCTAAAATAACCCTTAAAATACCTAGTAATTTAACGATTTCCCGCGTAAGCAAAACTAGAGGCTAGGGTCTTAAATAGTAATACACATTTCCACGATCGCGCCAGACGAGAAATCGGCCGTTAAGGTTTTAATTTATAACTTTACAATGGAATTTTTGAAATAGTTTGACCTGATTTTGCAGCAGGTAATTCATTATGTTGATTTATTCAGCTTCGATTACTCTTGTTTAACGTTTCTTAAAACTTCTAGACTTACTTGATGTCTAGCACAGGGACGACTTACAAAAGGTAATAATAATAATAAAAATCAAATCTTCATTATACTGTATATACTCGCGGTATTACGCCGAGCCGAGTAACGAGGGGCGGGGCCCATCCATCTCCACGGCTTAGCGCCTAGGCAACACAGCTCCGAAGAAACGTGGCAACGGTGACGATACAGTGTCCGATTTAACCGACCTGGGATTTGAACCCTAGATCACCCGCACCGATAACGATATCTTTAACAACTGTGTTCAGCGGCCGGCTATATTTTCTTTGCTAAAAACGCATACACTGCACAGTGACAAAACCGTATTATAGAAAACAGAAATAAAGTACAGTTAACAATCTAAACAACTAGCAGGGCAATGGTCTTAAAAATAATGCTCGGCAAATGTTCACGCCCAGTACAAGTTCGTAAAACTTGTTGTGCCATCGCAGCTATTCATGCGTAAGACGTCTAACTAAATATTCGAAGTATTGAAAATATACCAACAAGAAACTAAAACTAATCTATTCAAATTATTGATGAAACAATTAATCGAAATTGATATATCATATGACCGTACAAAACAGTGGAAACTCGGCCAGAAACGTAATATATTAAATAAAAATAGGACGCGGTGCTTTATTGGATGGTTTTATTTTTATGTATCTGTTTTTGTTTGCATAAAATAATGTATTAAACAACTAAAAAAAGAGCACGTATATTTCTTGGCATACAATGACAAAAGCATTGGCTAAATAACTAAAGTTTTAGGAAATAAAGAGATAAAAATTATAAAAATCGGAGTCATTAATTTACTGTTTCTTATTTGAAAAAAAAATTTAATTAACGCTCATTATCTACTTTTTCAAATATTTACCTGAAACAATTGACCCATGGTAGTGCTAGTAGGTGGAATCACATTGTTCACAAAGAAAAACAAAGCTTCCTCTGAACGGAGTTGAATACGCTTTCGGATCAGGAAATAAAACTGTCCAACTGAAAAACGGATTCAAGTAAAAACCAAGTTATTACAACGAGTGCGTGACTATTCGGTGTGACCGACTTGGCACTGCGACACACAACCTGGCCCCAACTCAAACAAAAAACCCAAACTTTAAACCTAACCTGAGCCCAAACATGAACTTGAAACCTAGCTCTAACCCGCAACCTAAGAGGCTAAAATCCTGTCATAATGCGGAGTTGGTTACGCGCAAAAGTCCTGTCACATACAACAGCTGATTAGCTAAGCTTATCAAGATGTAACTCATGAAAGATAATGTACAATTGCATAACAGCGAAGTACAACTACTAATTTAACCATTAACACTATGTTGTACTCTTAGTGCGACATTATTCGCCCACACAAACTGCTTCAGCGCAGATACAAAAGCCTTTGGTCGAGCAAACACTACTATCGTTTTTCAGATCAAAGACGACAAGTTTATTAACTTAGTATTGACGCTGTTAACTAAAAAAATTCGTGTCTGTAGTAATATTGCAAAAAAAATGAATTAACGTTTACGGTATATTTGTCTTGGTTTTGCTTCAATAAACATTTTTACACGAAGAGTGAGCCTACAAATAACCAATAATATACATGAAGTAGCCTCAGTCCGACAACAGCCAACTTAAACTTCAATATGAAAAATGACAATTATGTCAAGCAAAATATGAAAATCCGCATCAGACAGCTCAAAACCCAGTTAGAGCAGACTCCAGACCAACTCGGGCTGTTTTAACCAATAAACCAACACAAAATGTGATAAAAATACTACAACAGCAAGTGGGGTTGATAAATGCTATAAATGATCGAACCACGTAGCAAATGGGAGAGTAAATATGGTTCTACCGTCACCGTAAAATTTATTGACCTGTCCAGTGTCGATATTCCCTTGCTTAGTGAGCGAAAACCTAGTGAGCTTTCTGCTTAAAATGATATTTTAAACAAAAGTGAGACATTAAAATTTTTGTTTCAAAAAACAATGGTCTTTTGCCCAGCAAAACAGCACAAGTGAACACGTTAACTAACAAACCCATGATTAACATACAGGAAGCAATTACAAAAAAACACGTAGCGCCAAAACATTAAGTTCAAAATTGTTCAAGACTATGTGGCAGTATAGTCAAGGTATCAAAAGCACAAGCTTCAAATTACTTCCTTTTTCCAGCTTTAACTGTGGTTTCATTGTACATTTTTATTAGAATGGTGCAATGCAGCTGCATACCGAAGCGTCATTATAACAAAACCACGTATAAACTGCACGGTTCAATGCTTCAATCGAGCAAGTAACATTGCTTCTTAACATCGTATATACAGGGTGTCCCAAAAAAAAGACATCATTTGAGATGCAAATATCTCCAAAAATTATAACTCTAAATCAATGAAACTTGACAGGCATACGAGTTGATACAATTTATTTTAACAGATATTGTCATTTACGCGTTGTCGACACTACAACACACGTACTTATTGATTTTCAGAATATCGCAGATTTTCAATGTGTGCTCCTCCGGCAACACGGCAAACGTCTAGGCGATGACCGAGTTCGTCCCAAACTCGCTGCACCATGTCTTCTGTAACAGTCTCTAACGCTGAAGAAATTCTCTGTTTCAGTTTCACTACGTTTGTAAGCAGAGTAGGGACGTAAACCAAACCTTTTACATAGCTATAAAGAAATTAAAAAATGTGATCATTTGACTTGACCCCTTGCGATTTTTTTCTTTGCGGCAATGTAAAAGGTTTGGTTTACATCCCTACTCTGCCCACAAACGTAGTGGAATTGAAGCAGAGAATTTCTTCAGCGTTAGAGACTGTTGCAGAAGACATGGTGCAGCGAGTTTGGGACGAACTCGGCTATCGCCTAGACATTTGCCGTGTTGCAGGAGCACACATGGAAAATCTGTGAATTTTTGAAAATCAATAAGTACGTGTGTTGTACTGCCGACAACGCGTAAATGACAATATCTGTTAAAATAAATTATCTCAACTCATATGCCTGTCAAGTTTCATTGATTTAGAGTTATAATTTTTGGACATATTTGCATCTCAAATGATGTCATTTTTGGGGGGACACCCTGTATTTTGACGGCACTCCCCAAAAAGTGCCCTTACATCTGCTGCCGGTTAGTCAATATTTAAAATCAGCATGTTAAGGTTACCTTAAATTTCGCAGTGACAAATAATCCCCTTCGATTTTTATTGATAGTTGTCATATGTTTAGGCAAGTAAATACTAAATAGACATAAGCAAGGCCTTTTTCCATAATAGCTAAGGTAACAAACACCCGAAGTGTGGTGATAATTCCACAACAAATTTCAAACTACAAGCGATTTTCATTAGAAACTTTGTGCAAGACATTCATAACATTGGAGCAATGCGTTTCTGGTTAAAAGAAGGCTTAGCTTCACAATTAACACATCTAGCAAATAAGACCATAAATCAAATGCAGTTAGATTTGCCTTGGTATATAAGTAGTAAGTACTAGCATACGAAAAGACAGCAAAAGCACCAGTTTTTGCTGCAGGTCAACCAAGTGGCAAAATTATCATTTCAACTTTATGTTGAGCGGTCTATATGCAGTTCATTCCACTGAACTGAAATTAATAACCGTAGGGAATTGACTTTCACTGACTCAACAATGTAAGATACGATAAATAACAAAACCACTGATTGGCGTACTTAGTTCAGATGGCCGAGTGGTAAGAGCGTCGCCTCGGAAGCTGTAGACTCAGATTTGATTCCGAGTCGGGTCAAACCAATGACTCTAAAACTGGAATGCACAGCTTCCCTGCTTGACGCTCAGCCTTAAAGGGACAATGCGAAGCACAAGCACGCAAGTTCACTTCTTGTGCCGTTGGAAAAGGCACTTAGCGGGATTCCCCCATCTTGATGTGGTAAATAGATAGCCGGCAACTCCTAAGCGAGCTCGAAATAGCGTTTTGATCGCTTTCTCGTGATAGGAGGATAAATACAAAAAATACAAATTACAGTTGTCAGAAACGTCAGTCGCAAAATTGCTAATTTTTTTATCATTGTCAGTCTCGTGTAATGAACCTCTGTACACTTCTGTCGCAATAAACATGTTTTGAACTAAAAACGAAAAGTGATACGCACAGAAAAATCATTATCATAAGTATATATCACAAAAAATTAGCCCACATGTCTCTAGATCTTAATTTGCTAGTTCAATGAACTTTGGAACATTTTACTTTCTAAAATCAACAAAACTAGTTGCTTGGTTAAAATAAAAATCTAGATACGATTAGCAGTATCGTAATTGATTAGTTCTAAAGCATAACACAGCCATGCAAAAGCATTTCAAACAAAACAGTATAAGATTTAAATAAAATAATACCAGTTAAATCTGAAGGCACCAAATATTTCTTTTTATCAAGATCCGAAATTCTGGCCTTTTCTGCTTTTTCAACAATAACCTGAAATAAATATACATCCATTCATTTTTATAAGTACTTTAAAAATTCCTAGGGTGAAAATCTCAAAATGAATGACATAGAAATTAATGCGAGAGATAAATTAATCAAATTCCGGTTGTACACTTTATGTTGATAACTTCTATCGCTTGACATTCACTTTATCAATAGCTGAGATCAGAATCGTAGCCTATATATATACTACCACATTTCGGTACTAATGATTTGAAGGAAATCACGCTATTTTTGCAAACATATAATTTACAGCTCCTAAAAAAATATTTTTATTGTTAGTTGGTTAAGGCTTCGAAGCTTGGAGTATATATCATTTTCAGGTCCCCCATGACCGCATCGTCATTGACTGAACTTCTACCAAAGTTTTGCTGCACTCTTGGATAAAAAAAATAGACTACCGCACGATTGTTAACTTGGCTTGAAAAAGGGTAAAAGGAGCAAGTTAGTAGAAGCAAAAGCAAAAAGAAACTTAAAACAATCAGCCACTACTAAGCAAGTCCATATTCATCCTATTATAATGCCTAGGCTATTTTCTGAGAACATAAAAAAAATTTAAAGGATAATAATGAACATTCGTGTAAATACTGGTAACAAGACAGGACTTTTTCGCTCTGCTTGACCGACGTGGGGTTAAAACAGGGTTTTAGGGTTGAGTTTGGTTTTGGACCCCAGTTCCTTTTAGAGTAATGGGTGTCTCAGTGTTTGGGTGGAGCTAGAGTTAAATGTTTCAGTGATGAATCAGTCACGCCAAATTGTCTCAAGCTGCATTTGTATCGCCAAAATGCCGCTCACTCATAAATACACCATAAATTGACATACTGGAACTCGGTCAGGATATTTCCTTCGAATTTTTTCGCCTTCTTTTTTCCGACTTTCAAATGGATGTTGCTCTTTATACTGCCACTTCATCTTTATACAAGTAATCAATCAACAGCAAGAAAGTTTTACCTCTTTTCAAGAAAAAATAATTACGCTGCAACACACGTAGAATGTAGCTCAGTTGCTAAGCATATCCCTATCGACGCGGGAGGTTTGGGGTTGATTCCTGGGCTGCCCGAATCGAAAACAGTGTCGCTTACGATTCCGAACCACTGCAATGTTTCTTTGGACCTATGTTATCCAGGTGCTAAGCCACGGAGAAGGATCCTGCCAATTGTTACAGGCTTTGGCATAATATCGCAAATATAATGAAGATTTGATTTTTTGATCTTATGCAAATATCTTTACAGAGCAAACCTATAATGCAAATAAACTCAAAAACTGAAATGTTTTAAAAACATTTGAAATTGTGATTTTCCGCTGGCACATTTGTACAATACACTTATTTTGTGATGTGATAAGAAAAGCTGGAAGGAAAAGCTTGTCTATTTTGCACCAAAGCAATACTCTACGTTAGTCATCTCTGAATGACCAAACTCAGCGTTAAAACAGGGTGTCACGGCTTGAGCTAAAAGTTAGTGGTTGGTTCAGGTGACTCAACGCTGTGTCGGACTGTTGTCTCAAGCCAAATAGTCGTGCAATCATTTCCCATAAGCAATTAAAATAAGAGACAAAACATACGAGTACAAATGATAATTAAAGTAATCGTTTATTTGCATTAAAAACGTTAGCTCTGTCGTTAAGCACATGCACTTCGATTCCCGCGCTAGCCAAATCGGCACAGTGTCGCCAACGCTTGCCACTGCTGCGACGTTTCTGTAAAGCTGAATTGCCCAAGCACTAAGCCGCAGAGATGGGCACAGCCACTTGTTACACGCTTTGATGTAATACCATGAGCATAATGAAGATTTGATTTTTTTTTCATACACCAGCAACTAAAAACCTCTACAAACTGTTTCACCTTATAGGATTTTCAAGAGTCCAAATATAAAAATTCAAAAACGTGCCACAATATGACTGTGCTTTGACCTGTGTCATTGCTCAGCCCTTTGTTTAGTGGAAGCAACCTCCTTTTTTGAGTTCAATTGAGGGCACTGTCAACTCCACTCAATCACAACTTTAGAAAGATATGAAATTCTTGAGAGAATGATTGTACAACGCTCATGACTCAATAGGCATCAATTTCACTAGCCTAGTGCCTGTCAGGGCTAAAGCAATGCAGCAGGTAGCTTTTATGCATCCAGTCCATGCCACCGCGCTAAGGCACCCGGTCAGTATACTGTTTTTGATCAGAATCCAGGATCTGGCAAGAGCTAAAGTGATAATTATGCAGGTGCAACCTGACAATGAAACCAATTGCTCCATTCCTGGTATAGTTCAAACAAAATCACAAGGGGCGGAGTTGGATGACTAATTGCAAAGTTTCTCTGTCTCACAAATTTTTTCATGTCAGGACTATCATTTCATATCCAAAGAAAAAGCTGTCAAACTAGAAAAGAACACTCTCTTGCGTAACAGCTTCTTTTACAGCTCAGATGGCCGAGTAGGAAGAGCGTGCACCTTGGGAGCTGTAGACTTGGGTTTGATTCCGAGTTGGGTCAAACCAAAGACTTTAAAATTGGTATTCACAGCTTCCATGCTTGACGCTCAGCGTTTAAGGGACAGTGAGGAGAACAAGCCCGCAAGGTTGCTTGTTGCGCCGTTGGAAAAGGCACTTAGCAGGATTACCTCATGTTGGTGTGGTAGACATTCATTCATAATTTCATATGACAGATGGCTGGCAACTCCTAAACGAGCTCGTATAGCGCATTGATCGCTTTCTTGTGATAGGAGGATAAAATTAGCAACAAAATCCAAAAAAATACAACTGAAGATAACGAGTTGTTCTGCATAACATCTCCAAAAACATAGCAATACATCTAATCTACATCAGGGCTTAAGCTGTTACGATGTCCAAGATCCTTGTACTGAAAGTTAAAACTGTGAGAAAACTTAACACCAATATTGAGCAAAACAATAGAGAAAAGCATTTGCAAAGTACAAACTGAGAAGTTATAGCCTAATAATCGATTAGTATCAATCATAATGGCATGCCGGTACACTTAAATTATGATTTCAATGAATTAATCATCAGACATCAAAATTAATTTGGAGTTTATAAGATTAATGATAAAGTCATAAGCATTTTTTAAGATGATAGATACCAGTCTTAAGCATACCACGCCAAACAAACTATGAACAGAGTCTGCAAATGTACCAAGCCTCTTTCAATTACCCAAAACTTTATTAACCCTGATTGTACCAGCACTGTGGAGCAATCAATTCCAGCAACCAAGACAAAGTTATCCAATTAGGGTTACCGATAGGCAAGGGTGGAATCCTGGCTTTTTGGCGTTACAGTGTGAGTTTCAGTTTCGGTGTGTCGAAACCCACATGTCAGGTTTCAGTTTTGGTTTGGTTTAACGGCTGTTAAAAAATAAATTCCATTTTCGGTTTCAGTTTTGCTTACGCACAGCTGCGGTTTCTGGATTTCAGTTTCGGTTCAAGTTTCATCCAAGAAAGCTACTTTATTTTGGATACGGATTATTTAAATGCACTACTTTGTGGCGTTTTTGTTTTATTACGATGATAAGTAGCAGCTTAGATGGCCGAGTTAGGAGAGCAATTGCTTCAGAAATTGTCGACTGTCGACTCTGGTGAAGCCAAAGACTCAAAAATTAGTATTCACCACTTCTCCATTTGACGCTCAGCATTAAAAGAACTGTACTGGTAATGATGGTGATGACTATTTTTAAAACCCAAAACCTTGGAAAATTTTGAACAGGTTTTAGTTTCAGTTTTGACGTATCAAGATGAAACGGTTTAGGTTCAAGTTTAGGTTTTCAAAAATTTGGCCAAGTAGGTGTCAGTTTCAGTTTGGGTTTCCAAAGTTTCCTTCAAAACCTGGTTTTCAGGTTTAAGTTTAGGTTTCCACCCTTGCCGATAGGACATTGGGTTCCGCTACCAGTATTCACAATTTTTTTAAGCAGATAAATTCAGTTTGTAATTACCAAGCAGTTTTTCAATCAACAATAATTAGACCTATCAGTTTACATCACTTGCACTAAGAAAGGAATGGAGGAGGCAGCAAAAAAGGCTACTAGTGAGTTGCTAAGTTTGTATATAATATATTATATTGATATTAAACACAAGCAAACGATACCAGCACCACAGCATTGCTTTTCATAATCAAAATGAACTACTATCTTGTATATACATGATACAAAAATATGTTCCTTTGTTGGGCAGAGCTTATGTATATAATCGAGAGCTTACTTTAGCCCCACATTGATATGCAAAAGCAACATACACCCGTGTACAGAGTCATAACAAAAGTTACCAGCAAAAAAGTTGAGTAAAAATATACTGTAGCCAAAGTCTAGATCACAAACTCCACAAAAAAGATTATGTAAAACATTTTTTTTAAATTTTCACCCCATATTTTAAATTTAGTGGTAATAAGTACTATAAATAACATTGCCAACCACATTCAAGTAAACAGTGCATTTTTATCCGTTTATCTCGATTACCCTTCTGCCCCAGCACAAATTTGATATCACTAGCCTACTTATTTTTGAACAGTTTGTTGGAACTAAAATCAATGAGTTGGGTTGAGTAAGTTCACCACATTTTTGCTGCGACTAGTGTTTAGCAAGCATGCACCATTAGGTCAGACATGCACTATGCAATGCGGAGTATCAGGTGTTTGTTAAATCCAGCATGCACCTGCATAATACAACAATAAAACAGTGCTTCATAGACTGATAGCTGGATAGACCCCAGCCTGAACTTGTGTCACCTGGTCCTTTCGTCACAGATCTAATGTCACACCAGCCTTGGCCATAATCGAAAAAAATTGAAACCTCATCCAAGTTTTCATTTAAAATCTACAAATAAAAAACTAATGTTCTCAAACCAATTTTAAATCCAAGCCAACTTTGATTATTATTTTGCAACAACTTATTTGCTCTAACCTCAAGGCTTTGGCTATGGTTTGAGCACAGCATTTTGGCTCATTACAGACAAAAACTTCTAAAATATTTCCGTCAGCATGAACAAAATTCTCAAAGTACGATATGATGAAAGTACTTACTGCCAACTGGCCAGACCAGCTTCCAAATTTACTTTCACCTCCATCCCATTTTGTATTGAATTAGTGAAGCCAATCTTGCATCCTTTGTTTTATGCACGATACAGTTGAACAGTTCAGGACTACCGTAATTGTTTTTAAGCCGCCTTTTATTGCAATGGACGGCTCATTTTAGAGCGTCGGGCGGGAATTCCCCAATACGTCATTGCATACCCGACACATACACAAGGTTAAGGCAGGGGTGGGGAACCGGCAAAGCACAGTGGGCCACATTAACTTTCAATTTGTAAATTTTGTCAAAAAAATACACAATATTATGTCACAAATTTATTAAATATTCATGCTGAGTTGTTTTTATCTCGAAGTCAAACACTTTTGCACGTTTTTTGTGCCACAAATATAACATGAATAATAGTTGAATATGAAACAGTTTTTAAGAAAATATTTTCTATCTTCCCAGTTTGTTGTACACTTAACAGTTCTGATGCGGGACACATACAAAACTTAATTGGGCCACAGGTTACCCACTAGGGATGTGCCGGATAGCAAATTTGTCGGATAGCCAGATATCCAGCAAATCTAGCCAAAATTAATATTTTAATGGTTTTTTTTCACGCTATCATTTTGCTTGACTAGCGAGCCATGAAATTATTGCATGAAATCATGTGGCACACAGGTAACTTCCAACAGCGTTGCCTCATTAAAAATGGACTTCATTACTCTATTTAAATCGGCTGAATCCGCAACGTGGCCAAGTGGCAGGAGCTCAGTTGATATCATGACCATCTTACTGCATCACTTTTGATTCAACTCCGATCCACGACACCATGTTTGAGTAGCAACACGTTTTCAAAGCCTGGCATTATTTTTTGGGTAAAAAGAATTAAGTTAAAAGTGTAGATTTTGGTAAAGAGTGTACTGAAAATCGGATGCCAAGTCAGTTGGCTGCGCAAGGCGTCTATTCCGCGGGAGTAGTGCTCATTACAATATTAAAAGTTGACTGCATGCCTATAGCACAGTAGCTAAAACAGTTCCAAAATGTAACAGCGCAAAATCTTAGCACTGTTATTTTGACAAAATTTTGCGCTCATGCTATGTATAAAGCAAGAAAAAAACTCTATCAAGCAAATGGCCTGCATCAGCGGCAGAGCCAGTGCCAGAGCAGTCCACTAAGGGAAGCCAAGTGTTTATCAGGAGGGGCCAAAGTTCAAAATCGAGCACAATAGCCGTTTTCTTCAACAGAGTAAGCTTGTTGATTGGGGGGCCAGGAGGGCCTGGCCCCCCTTGGCACTGGCCTTGGTAAGAGGCATGATTTTATGAGTAAAGCAATTGAGTTAACTATTACCACGCACTGTGTTGATTTTTGCGGTTTTGCGCTTGTGAGCAATTTGTTATACCCATCAAAAAGCAAACTTCAAAAAAGCTCAAATCTTCATTATACTCGCGACATTACGCTGATGCATGTAATGAGCAGCGGAGCCCATCTCTGTGCATGTGCAACACAATTTTGAACCCCCCCCAAAACAAAAACGTCGCAACGGTCGCAAGCCTCCCACACCAATAGCGATGCCTTTAATCACTACGCTAAGCGATTGGTAAAAAAAAAGTTTGAATTTGAATTTTTACATGTTTTGCACTGTCATCAAAACTACTGAAAAACACCAGGTTTATGGTTTGTAAATACCATACTATCATAAAATTACTGCATAAAATCGATACTACATAAAAATCTGGAATGATGGGTAAATTGCGTCAAACTTTAACACACACTGCACACAGTCGACTGATGAACTAAAGACGTTATTATACATTAAAGACTTCAACTTACATAACGTTACAAAACCGCACAACAATTAAAAGCAGAAACACATCCATAACAATGCTACTGGTACCTTGAAACATCATTTTTCAACATAGATAACCAAGTTTCTGTAAAAATTCTCTCCCTTTGCTGTTTGCCTTCACAAAAAAATTGGCACTTACGGTATGTTGGCCGCTCATTGCATTTATTTTTTATTTTGAGCAAAGGACAAACATGCCAGTTATTGGACAGAAGACAGACTTTTAAGCATAAATTATTTGCATGGTCTTTACGAATGAAACAACTATGAGGTCTCGGTTTGAAGTCGATTGATTATTGCATTACTGCTACACCACCGAAGTGGCTTTTCTGATGACAAAACTCACAGCAGCAAACGAAAAAAAACTTCGTAACTAAATTTAAATCCACGTGATATAAAAAATTACCAACGTAATCTAAGGTGTGGACCAGGTTTTACTTTTTGTAGGGAGTCTAAAGAAAATAAAATTTTTAAACTTGCACCAACAATTTTCACATAGATCGAAAAGGTAAATTTTATTTCTACCGAGTCTACTCTACGCAATTTCCCTGAACTTTAAAAATACCCGGTATCCAGCCGAATAGAGAAGCACTATATGGCTGGATAGTCTACCTTAAAATGCACCAGATAGTGCCAGATACCGGATATACATGCCTTTTGCCAGATACCAAATATACATGCCTATATCCGGTATCCTTCACATCCCTATTCCCCATCTGCCCATTCCTAGAGTAAAAGCATGTCAGCATTGCACATGACGTTTTGGGGAATTCCCGTCAGTTTTATGGTAAACCATCCACTGTACGGTAATCTGTAATATGAACTATCCATTGTTTTATATTTGCTTCGCAGTTCGACCCATAGTTTGCTGGTTTGTTGTGTTTTAGAGTTGGTTCGCCACTAAATTGGTACGTACATTTTACTGTTACGAATGATAATTGCCACTGTTGTGCCCAATGTGCTAGCTTTTTTATTTATTTGAATACAACATAATGGTGAGAGAATTCACATTCAATCACACTTACAAGTGGGGAAAAATTAAACAAACATTAAAATACAAGAGAGGCAACAGAATGTAAATCAAACTTATGAAGATGCAATTTAAACAAAGAAAGACTTGAAGCAGATACCAGATCATTTGAGAGACAAAGTTTAGAAAAAACAACCTGCTTGTTTCATTTGTCCCCACTTAATAAAGTTCATGAACGCTTTGATGAATGGAGTGGTTTTGGTCTAGGTAATTTTGTCACAGGGAGAGCCAAATCGTACTGAACGGTTTAGAGCACTCAGCCAGAGTGCAACAACTGCAAAGTTGTTGAAACTATTCATGCAGCAGAGCAAGAGCAACGTGTGGAAAAGTTTATAATTGAAAAAGTTAAGAAATATCGGTAGCCTACTTCAACCTGTCAAGAGCTATTAATGCTGTGTTACGATACTTGTATTGGCGATACTTTCAAAAGTAGCTTAAGCGATGCCGATATCGATAAAAAAGTTTCGCGCGATATGTGTTGCCAATACATGTATCTCGATACTGCCCATCTCTGAATACAGGTAGCCTACCGTAATAGTGTAATATGCAGGCTACCCAACACAAACCATAAAACACTGCAACAAGTTGAAAGGCGAAATCTTGACAACTTAGCCTTGCAGCTTGCACAAGAAGATAGATTAATCAACCTGAACAGAGAGATAGACAAATCAAACCTGAATTTAAGTACCTGTACAGGTAAGCTAGCTAGTCTAGGCCTACTTACCGGTACTGCCATACTGGCACCTTGACCAGTTGTCTAATAGCTGCACTACACTAGTCTAGTCTAAGCGAGTCTAGTCTCTCACTTTTTCAATCTCCCAGTCGCAAACCTAATAAACCAGCCTCACAACACAACTCTATAACTGTAATGTACATAGAACAATACCACAGCCCTACGCTACCCGCGTAATCGATGAGGTCATGTGATGTAATCAAGACAACAACAGTTTGACAAGCCTGAATTTGGCTGACTGAGTTTCAGAGATGTTCACGGATTTGGATGAGGATTTCATTGGACCGAATTTTCGTAATTTTACCGGATTTGGATCGGATTAGGATTTTTAAGCATTTTGGATTTGGATCGGATTTGGACTTAAGTAAAAGCTATGAAGTGTATACTACAGTAGAATTTGCCTATATCCAGCGGTGGTCTTAAACGAAGGGGGGGCCTGTGCAACAATTATAGGGGGGGCCTTTTGGGATCCAAATTCCAAAACGTTGTAGTGTGCACTAAAGCGCATTATAATAGGCATTTGATAGGAAGTTACTTGAGAAGCGCCAATCAAGCAAGCTCATTTAATGCATGTAATGTAGAAACATATTGTACTGCCAGCAATTGGTAGGCTATAACAAGGCTGGGATTCATGAAAAATCTCCCAGAACTTGAGAAAGATTTGAGACATGGAATGATTTGCTTAATCTATTGTATATATACAATATTGATAGCTTGAGTAAACCACGAACTAGTTGGCTATATTAACGGTAAATCAGCTCTGGTATACTCGCAATGATTAATTTTAACATCAACTTATATGCAATATTGCTGCACCTGCTAGTGACAGCTTGCAAAATACTCTTTGCAGTTAGTGGCAATTCATAACGACAATAAACAAAATGTACTAGGCAATAAATTTACCAGTGATCAAACACATTGCTGATACAGACCTGTAAGGATAAGCAACTGAGTGTGCGAAGTTCAGGAAAAAAGCATCTAGTTAATCAGGTTTCTTTCTACTGAAATATCTGCGGAATTGCTATGATGGTCCTGAAACTGGACTGTGTCTGTAAGATGGCTTCACCTGTTTCATCCTTCTTTCGACTTTCCTTTAATAACTGCTTTTCTTATTATACAGTGAGAATTGTTACTATTCTAATTTAAAAATGTCTTTTCTTCAGTTTCTAGAAACAAAAGGTAATCTGTTAATATTTAAACAACACTTCAATTCAAGGTTGCTACGTACTGTGGTTTGTGAGATATCGCACCACTTCCAATTAACTTTTCATCATCTTTATGCACAAGATAAAACAATTTTGTTGTCATATTTTAGACTATTCGCATTAAGTGAAAAATAAGAAAAGTTTACTCCCTAAAACCGAATATATACACTTCAAAAATATAATAAGCTACTGCTTACATAATTCGCAAAAAGATGCTTTGTTCTGGTGAAGCAGTGAAGAGTCAGCTCTGATGGTTACTTTTATGATTTTCTTTTCTGAGCTTCTGAATACATCATAATCAGTGGTTTTAAATTAATGAAATCACCACAACTTCAGTTTCCAGGTAACATCTATATAGGCCTACATTTGAAACAAGAAATCTGTCCACACAACTCTTCTAGTCACAAAGTCAAAATGCAACATTAAAACAATGCATTATTTCCACAAACTGCAACTTCCTATCAATACAGTTATATATACTAATTACTGCAATTACTGCACATTGATGTGGATTTCACTGTGCTAATTTCTTTTCAGTAATTTAAACCACTCTATGTAAGTTTGCTACACATGTAGTACAAAGTGTAGCAAACCAAAATAAACTTCAAAGTCTCGCAAGAATCTTGGAAAAAGTTTTGGCGTCTATTATGAGGTATACATACTCATTATTTCAGACAATCTTAATAAGAAAAAAACTTCTTAATAATCTCAAACTGCATAATATTACAAGGGCCCAACAACCAAGAAAAGCTTAACACCAATATAACCAGATATAAACAACATAGCCTACGTGATTTAAACTGTGCGACAATAATTATGCGGCATAGAGGCATTTCAGTTACACACAGCAAAGGTTTCAAAAGTCCAGTTCCGTAAGGAAGGAACCAAAATTAACCATGCTCTATAAAATGTCATGTTACCCTAATCGAGCATCAAAGCTACTATCTCAAAATGCAGTGCGTAGTGCAATATGGTAAAACCTTTGGTTACAAATCACCAAAAGGTTTACCAAAAAAACTGCATTGTAAACCAGTAAGATACGCTCTGTTAAGGAAGTCTACATTACACTGACTAATCATCATTGGCAAAGATTCAGTCTTTACACAGTCGGGTATAACTCAGTCTATTATAATCATAACATATAGAAATTGAGAAGTTTCACTATGAGGTGGTTCAGCTTTGATTAAGCCTGGTCTACACTGAGGCCGTGCCAGGCTGAGAAAAGTCAAGTCAAGCCAAGCGACGTGTCTACACTGGAACTACAAAATGGTCAGACTCGGAGTGCTTTTAAAGTTGATGCAATCAAACGTCATCATAACGGTATGAAGTTGGCCGAGTGGTTGGTGCATTGGGCTGCGTTGAAGAACAAACATACACTGACACAGTTGTCTGCTTGTTCGCTAACTAGTGGGTCAGTACCCTACGACTGTATTCATTGGAACCCAAGATCCTAACCAAACAAGTCAAGTAGGCTACAATTTTATTTGTTTGCACTGAAATAGTCATCAAATAGTCAATTACACAACAACTTTTAGCATAAAAATGATAAAACAGTACAAAAGTTAGTTTGATTAGTAAACAAACAGTGGGAAACTGTGCAGCGCAAGACCATTTCCTGATCATCTGAATCAAGTTGCCCATATCCAACAGGCGTAGAATTCGTAAAATTTGTTCACTAGAAATTTTGGGAGCTGGAGGAGGTTGTTTTTGGGCAGGGGTAGGAGATTCTGAAGTTGTTGGGTCTGTTGTAGGCATCTACACTAGCCCTCCTGTGAGTTCAATCAGGGAATCCAATAACCAATAAAATGAGTCTACCAAAGGAAGCAGTCCCCTTTAATGGGGTATCTTTATCTACTATGCACAAATGTATCTGAAATCTTATTCAAATAGAATTGATTAGTACACAACAATGGCGCAGCAGATTACACATGAGTATACACATAATGCAATACACTTAATAATATTAGTAATTATGATGCTATCATGACATAATACCAAGACATAATTTTTATTTATATATACAGGTAAAGTAAGGCTTCTGGTCACATCTATCATTCCACATCAGCAGTGCCTCTCAATCACTTCCCATGATTACTCATGACTAATGTTATTACACTTGGACTATTGCAGCACTATGGTCCAGACAGCCCAGATCCTGCGCATATATAGACAACCAACAGGTATGTACAAATAAGATGTACAAGATGCAGTCATGCACAAACAAGATTGTGGGCATGCTACTTATGCATAAACAAGATGTAGACAACCAACAAGTATGCACAAACAAAATTGTGGGCATGTTTTCTCTAGGCTACTCATTATTAATAAACCTAGGTCCAGTAGGCGAATGGGGTAGATTGCCAACTTGTCATTCTGGCCTTATTCTTACTACAGTAAGGTACTACCAACCTAACCTACTGACATTTCAAAAATCAATGCTTTCAAACACTACTTTACAGAAAAAAAAACTCTCTACAAGCTTCAGTTTCATCTTTCACTACAAACCAACCTGCCAACTGTCAACACTGCTGAATAGGCTTAGTCCAACAGCTGGTAACAATCTTTTCGGCTGCTAAATACTTGGGATGTAATTCATTTTAGCCAAACAAATCGGAATTGAATAGCCCTTTGGTCTCTGCAAAAGTTGTTTTCAAAAGAAAGCTAGATGTACACTAGTCAATTAATTGGATATCGGTAGGTTGCCATTCTGGCCTGCGTACAGTTTGGATTCTTATAAAGCCGACTGAAATTTCAAAACACAATCCTTTGCTTTTTTCTTCTGCCTGTTTACCTAAAAAAATATACAAAGACAAAGTGTTTCACGACCCAGTAGTCTAAGACTATTAGCCTGTACCTGGAAAAAGGAGAACTCCCGGTCGCAGCAAGTCGCAGTCGCAGCAGGCTGAGAAGAATTAAACAAAGCGTAAATTTTTTCGGGTATGCGCGGCTGAGCGGGGCACATGTCATGCGCCGCGCAAAGCTCCATTTCAATAAAACAAACTAACGTTTGCGCCTCGCTCAGCTTCAGTGTAGACCGGGCTTTAGAGATAAAAAAAAAAAAAAAAAGAAATGGTTCAGACAAATTGTTTGCTGTGTTTCAATGTAAAGAGTTTTATTAAAATGAAAATTTTTTTTAGGGGAGGTTAAATTTGGGATAACTAAAATCCATTTTAATGATTTGGTTCAAGTTAACATAAAGAGAATTGTTTTTTGGAGTTTCCGCATTAATTTTTTTTGAGGGGGACTTTATTTTCAAAGGTTTTTTTTGGGGGGGGACCTTATTTTTAAAGGTGGCAAGAGGGTGATTCCTATTCAGAAAAACTGAAACTAATTCTAATGATGTATAATGGTTCAAGTTCACCAAATAAGTGTTTTTTTCTTATGGTTCTAAAACTGAACTAAAAACTAGAAATGATTTAAAATAAAAAAATAACTTAAAAAAATTGTAAAAATAAAAAATAATTTAAATCAAGAAAACGATTAAATAAAAAATTATGAAAAAAAACAAAAGAAATAATTTCAATTAAGTAAAATTATAAAAACAATTATGATTTAAATAAAGAAAAAAAAAAAAAAAAATGATTTAAATTAAAAATAATATAAAATAAAAAGCTACAATTAATTTTATTGATATGGTTCAAGTTTAAATAGAAAAAATTTTTTTCATAGTTAACACGATGATTTTTTTTGAGGGGGGCCTTCTCTTTTAGGGGGGGCTTGTGCGATCGCACGGTTTGCACATTCGTAAGACCACCACTGCCTATATCAGCACCTCCGAGGGATTGCAAAAAAGTGCCGATATACGCGAACTGCCGATGTAGACAAATCACTATGTATAAATCATTCCGAAAGTGCTCTTTAATTCAATATAGTGTTGCATTATTTAGTCAGTTTTACCGCATAATATCATATATCATGAAATCAGTGTAACGTACTGCACAAACGAAAACATATGTGTTCATTGTTCTATATTACAGTACTTCTTAGCGAAAAAGTCATTTATCTTTAGTTGCAGGGCCGAAACTAGGCAATGCGCCCCCCCGAAATCATCTTTCGGGGCCTCCTAAAATTTTTTTCTTGGATGGTGATACAAAAGAGCGAGCCCCGAAGATGCGATACCAAGATAGGGGGGTCTGGGGGCATGCCCCCCTGAAAATTTTGCGGAATTCGATCTTATTTTGGAGGCTTTTTGTGCGTTTTGAGCCTCAAAAAATTCCTCAGTTTTAACAAGGTTTAATAGTATGTTTTACTAGGTCCCTTCCAAACCCCCTAAAATAATGCTGCGAGCAAACCCTATACTCTAACATTTCGCTACCAATGCGAAGAAAAAACGTTTTTAAGGCTTATTTTTGCGCCTTTCACTCGGAGATAAGGGGCCCTTGGTATGCTATTACACCTTTGTTTGCTAGTTTTGCGACTGCTATTTCTCGAAAAATTTGCTGGGGCCCCCCATGGCCAATAGCATAATCATGGTATGGGGGCCCCATGTCGCGCGTGTCAAGATAAAAAATATATTGAATCTTAGAATAGGTCTATTTAAGACATCTTCATCATACGTTGAGTTAATATTACTAGGTACTGCCTATTTACTGGGCCCCCTTTTTGTGCGGGCCCCTCCCCTCGGTTGGGGGGTTCGGGGGGCGCTAGTTTCGGCACTGTTTAGTGGTTTGGTTTTTGTGATAGATTTATCTACTACGTATTGCTGGATTTTGTTAGATGACATAGCATTTCTTTGTCCGTAGTTACCATGGACAAAAACAAAAATGCTTTGTTGTAACTTGCGTCGCAGCGGAATTAACTCGTAGAAGGGATTACAGTCTGGAAGCATGAAGCAAATGCCGATATAAACAAACAAAACGCTTCTGCGGAATAAAAAAGAGTTCCGGTACAGGCGAAATGCCGATATAAATGATGCCGATAAAGGCGAATTCTATTGTATAGCTAAAATCTTTAAGGAAAAATCTGAATTTAACACAAATATTATCAACTGATCTAAAAAGTGAATTAAATTTTGCAAGATTCAAGGGAGATCTTAAGACATACTTGTTTCGTAGGGCTGTAGGGTGCCTGCTTTCACTGACACTCTTCAGATACAAGTACACGAACGCGACACTTTAATCCAGTCATAATGACACATGAAAAACCACCAGTGTATCGTTACCAGGTCATCCGGGAAAGAGAGAGACCACGAGTCAGCTTACCAGTTATAAAACGCAGAAACAGCACTTGTAAATGTGACGCAACATTCCCGATCATGACGCAACATTCTTCCCCAAAACACTCCTTTAACATTAAGTCCACAAGGTGCGTCTGTCAAAACAAAATTGTAGTAAAAAACAAAGCTCTCATTTGAATTGAAATCATAATTTGACGCTTTTAAACAAAATGTTTAAAACACGATAACAAAGATTGCCATGTAAACAAAATGTTGTAAAAGCACATGTTAGCTGGCATTTAATCATATCATTGCCCAGTATTTAACAAGACAATTGCTTATGCAGTTCGGGTTCCATCACTATGGAATAAACTGAAGCGTATTGGTGCTGTGCACTGAACAGGATGATATGAAGCGCGTTCACCAAACAGATACGACGCCATAGGAAAACCGCGTCATGGTAACATTGTCATAAACATGGCGACAATGAGGTTAGAATGCGATAATGCGCATTTTTCATATCTGGAAGCTACTCTTGGATGCAAGCCTGGATCGCTAAGTTTCAAAATAAAAGGTCCGGCTGCTCGGTATATAGCAAAATTTAAGGTATCCACAAACGAAACAGACGTTCAGGCGTTCAGACGTTAACAAAACCATGAAAGAGAAACGAAAACTCAAATCTTTGACTGGTCGTCAAACAGAAAACGAGCTTGAAAAAAAAACGAAAATCGCATAAAAACTGACCAAAACTTCTGCAAGCCTCCAGTTGCATAAAATCATGTGACGAATGCACAAGGCGGAGCAAACCCACTTGGTAGAGCACTCCAACAGGCCCGGAGCCAGGGGGCCCCGCTGGCACCAGGTCCGAAAAGGTTCACCACCAGCGCAACTGAGCTCGATTTCCGTCACTTGCATTCGACATCACTAAAGGAACTGCTGCCAATTAACGCAATAATCCTGGAGCCTATTGGGTCTTCTAAGGGGTCTGCCCCTAGAGGATAGACCCGTAGTGGGGTCAACATGTGTTTCCAGTGGCGATTGACAATCGTTCTGGGAAAAATCATCTGCAGAACCAGCCTCATTCGAGTACACCTCGCCAGCAAAATTATCCACATCGAAACCCTCGCTGGTCGGACCTTGAAATTCTGATTCATTTTCAGCTGCTTGTGCGGGGTCACTTAAATTCAGGCCCGAAAAACTGAGCGCAGCGCTTTTTAAGCAATCGATCGAGACATTGTCGACATGGCGTCGTAAATCAACTACGAAATACTTGAAAAACTTTTTCACAACCTTGAAGGGACCATCGTAGACCGGTTGAAGGGGTGCTCGGTGAGCGTTACGGCGAATGTACACGTAAGTAGTTTCCGGCGCAAACAGTGCCTTATCTAAATAAGATTTGCGATTAACTCGTCGAGGAGGCATAAAGCGCAGCGATGCAAAGTAGCGGCCGAAGCGCGAAACAAACAAATCCGTGTTTGTGTCTTCACAATCATTTGTGTCATCAAAAAACTCTCCTGGAAGTCAAACAGGGTGTCGTAGTGTCATGTCGTTGGGTGAAAACCCGGCCAAATCATCCTTAGGACTATTGCGCAGCGCCATCAACACCCTCGGTAAATGGTCATACCAAGCTGTAGGGTTTTCCCAGCATTTTAAGCTTGTTTTGAGCGTCCTATTCATTCGTTCAATTTGTCCTTGGGCTTGGGGGTGGTAGGCGGTGGATCGGTGTGCTTGTGTACCTAGGAAGTGGCACATTTGTGACCTCAGGGAGGAGGAGAACTGCGACCCACGGTCCGTGTAAACATGTTCGGGTGCGCCGAACCAACTTACCCAATGTCTGATAAAGGAATCAACACCCTCTTCGGCGGTGATGCCAACCATCGGAATTGCATTGATGTAGCGAGAAAAGCGATCGATGACCACGAGCAAATAATTGTATCCGTTGCTAGAGCCAAGGAGGCCAGTGATGTCCACGTATACATTAGTGAATCGCCCAGCGGGGGGTGGAGTGACCGTGAATACGGGTGCAATGTTGTGTCTGTGTATCGTCGCTCTAGCACAGGCTTGGCACTCACGCGTCCACTATCTAATATCCTGCCTCATGCCAGGCCAAACAAAACGCTGACCGACAAGTTTGATACCAGTTTTGACACCAGGGTGAGACCATGAGTGATATAAGCGAAAGACATCGGGGCGTAATGCATTGGGAACAATTGGACGCAATCGAGAATGTGACTCATCACAGAGCAAGGAAATATCATGGTCAGCCAAAGCAACTTGAACTAGTCGGAGAGACAAATTTGTACCGAGATCGCCCTGTCGCAAATGGTCAAGTTCGGGATCCGAACGCTGAGCCAAGGCGATTCGAAAATAATCAAGAGCTGGTTCAGGTGGCAAGATGGCACCAAGTGGCTGCTGGCGAGAAAGGAAATCGGAGGCATTTTTTCACCGGAGACATGAATGACCTTGTTGGTCATCTGGGCTATATGATCAAAATAGCGTCGTTGGCGTGGGAAGGCTGCTTAAGTATTGCTGTAGAATTTGTTGACTACAGGTCGATGGTCTGTTATGAGAGTAAAATCCTAGGCGTCTAGGAAGTAATGGAAGTGTTTTAAAGCAGCGTAACAAGCGTATAACCCTCTTTCGAAAACGGACCAGAATTTTTGGGGGTCAGATAGGGCCTGAACAACATCACCTTTTGCTTGTTGAAGAACAGCACCAATTTGAAAGCCGGATGCGTCCACTACGAGTTCAGTTTAGGCGTCGGGGTCTGGGAAAGCCAACTTCGTGGCAGAAGAAAGTGCCTTCTTGCTCTTTTCAAAACACTGGGACAGATATTCGGTCCACTTTAGGGATTGACCTTTCGAGATCATATAAGGGTTGCAACAACTCGGCGGAGTTGGGGACGAATTTTGCATACTAGTGGTACATACCTAAGTATGACCGTAGTAGCTTTTTGGTGTGGGGCAGGGAGAACTAGTCTACAGCTTTTGCTTTGGCCTGAGAAGGAAGCAAACCTTCAGGAGAAACACCAAACCTAAAAATGACAAGCTGTTGACACCTAAATTACACTTACTCTTGTTCACTACCAGACCATGATCTCGCAACCTAGCAAAAACAGTGTGTAGGGTTAGTAAGTGCTCCGAGTGACTTTCGGACATGATAATCACGTCATCCAAGTAACAGAAGATCTGTTGGATGCCAGCCACAACCTCGTTCATTAACAGTTGGAAATAAGTTACACTGGATGCCAGGCCCATTGGCAAGTAATTGTACTTACAATTTCCTAGGGGAGTGGAGATTGTGAGCTTGTGACGATCCTTGGGATTGACCGTGATGTTATAGTATGCGTCAGCAATGTCAATGGATGAAAATACTTGTGCACCCGTGCGCTAGTGAAGTAAAATCGTTCACATTAGGAAGAGCATACTTACGTGGTTTTAATATTTTATTGAAGTTTGTCTAGTCAGCACATGACCTCCAGCCTCCAGACTTTTTCTTGACCATCACAATGGGGCAGGACCAAGGACTCTGGCTTCTTGGCAATATCCCCTGATCACAAAGTCGCTTAATTTCCTCTTGAAGGGCTCAAAATTTATCGGGGCTGAGTCTGCGAGCCTTGCAAGAGATTGGATCTTTCATAATGGTTTCTACAAAGGCCACCACCGAGTGAGTGGCATGTCGTTTTCGCAACATCGGGTCAAATACTTCGGGAAATGTTTTTTCAAGTCACATAACATCGAGTCATCACTCTCGTTATTGCTGTAGATTACGAACTCCTTTGCCATCCTGTCGTCATCGGTATACCGCGAACACTGCTCTACTTCAATGGATGCAGTAAGTCTGCGAACAGCAAGGTCAACTATTAACTTATGACGGGTTAGGAAATTGGCGCCCAAAACACCATACTCCATGTCACATACACAAAAGTCGTGGTAAAAGAATCGCGAGAAACCTATGTCGACTCGTGTCTTGTGAAGTCCCAACACGAGAAGGTGGCCTTCGCCAAGGGTTTGCAGGGATGTGACGATCGATGCCCGTACTTGTTGATCTGTAATTCGAGAAAGGGGAAAGATGGAGTTGGCAGCGCCTGTATCAATCAGAAAGGTAGCCCCCGATACCTTGTCTATTTTAAAAAAGAGTGGATCGTCAGTGGAGGTGTATTGAAACACGTTGTGAAGCTGCGGATTCTCTGCTGTTGGGGACATGGAGTTGCGAACAGTATTACTGAAAGGACGAGGAGGGTCAGTGCAATTGTATACCCTATTACCAAATCTGACATGGTAGTTGCATATCGGGGACTGCGGTCTTACGGGGTTTCCGCCTGGTGCCCTATTGTTGTGTGTGTGGCGGCGGTTGTCGTGAAGTGAAGGTCCTTCTTGTACCTTGGGCTGGTGAATATTGCTGGGAGAGTCAGACACAAAATTCGACACATCACGCCGCAGCTAATCCAAACGTGTTTCGAACATCTCATTGATCGCTATTTCGGCGCTGAGCTTGAGGAACTAGGAGAAAACCGCGGTTCTAAACGATCACGACGCAAGCGATCGGGATGGCGTGCCAGGTCGTTAACGCTGCCGGATTCATAATGATATAAGCTTAGTCGAATTTGAAGGTCGACAGATTCTAACAAGCGATGCCAAACAAGGTCATTAATAAAGCAGGAATCGGCGTCGTAGTAACGTCCTAGGCGTGTTTTAAGGCGCAGTAAAAATTCGACAACGGTATCTTTTCCACGTTCGCACTGATACAAGAGCAGAGCCGTAGCAGCCGCCCCCCAAACCCCCAATTGGGGGGGGCCCCACTGCCAAAAGGGGCCCCAAATTGTCTTGAAGAACCCGAAGTTGCATCAATTCAAAAACAAAATTTTGCTTGGCGAATCGCGTTGAATGGGATTTTTTGCGCTCAGATTCTATATATTTCAATTTTAAAATTGTTCGCTATCGTTTCCTTTCAAATAGCGTCATAAACTGCGTAATGATGTCATAAACAATACACTGTGTGTAAGAGTGCGCGTAGGACTTGAAAAAGGAGGCCGGTGCAGAGTTGGATGCAATCATTTTTCAAAGTTTAAATTCAAATTCATTCCTTTGAAAAAATAAAATTCAAATTCATTAACACCTTGCGAGCAGATTTAAAACTTTATCTATTTATTTATTCGCAATTTTATTCTCCTATCACGAAAAAGCGACGGGGCGCTATACGAGCTCGCTTAGGAGTTGCCGACCATCGGTCTACCACACTTAGATGGGGTAATCCCGTTTAGTGCCTTTCCCAACAGCACAACAAGCAAACTTGCCGGCTTGTTTCGCACTATCCATTATGCTAAACGTCAACCAAAAAAGCTGTGAATACCAATTTTCAAGTCATTGGTTTGACCGGACTCGGAATTGAACCCCGGAGTCCACCAATCTAGAAGCAGATGCTCTATCCACTCGGCCATCCGATCGGGAAATTAAATTCAATCCTACCCTATTTCTGTGTCAGCAACCATAATCTGACATCGAATACAAAAGTCCATTGAAAAAGGATTTGCTAGTTTGAAAACGTGTGCTTTTGAAATAGCGCAGGAATTGGACATTGGTCCGGTCTTCCTCAATCAAAAAGTAAAAAAAAAAGAGAATGAAAATAGAAAAAGAGAATGTTTAGTTACGATGCAAATCTATATCGTACAGCTTCTGAGGAAGAGATTCAAAGCAAACTTTTTAAAACAACTGGTGGACCAGGCTATTATGTCGATACTAGAAAGTTTTAAGCTGACATGTGATGTCGCTTCTGTCTTTGCATTGCTGTTTACACCCAGCAGCTTCGTGCATGAACAGCCATTGTCAGCAATATGATCTGACAGTACCGCACGCAGGTTCAGATTCTTTGCGACGGGTTCGATTCACGGCTGGAGTCTATTGCATTTGATATCTATATCAGATGGTTGCTGATTAGAACGCACAAGCTCGTTTGGCAGTCTCCCTTCAATACCGTTGAACTTTTAATTCAATTGTAATACCTGTAAGTGCTCGCTTGCCTTGCTCCTCGAGTTTACAAAATGCGTTGTTACTGTTACCAGTGCTGAACAAAGCTTCAGAAAACTGAAACTTATTAAAACGTTTATTACATCTAATATGGCAAACAGCAGACTATCTTTTTTCTTTCCATTTGTTGGCATTTTTATCCACCTACCACAGAAAGCAATGGGGCGCTACACGAGCTCCCTTAGGAGTTGCCGGCCATTTGTCTACCTACCGCACTTAGATGGGGGAATCTCGTTAAGTGTTTTTCCCAATGGCACAAGCAAACTTGACGGCTTTCTTAACACTATCCCTTTAATGCTGAATGTCTAGTAGGAAAGCTGTGAATACCAATTTTTAAGTCATTGGTTTGACTTGACTAGTGATCAAACCCTCAGTCTATTCACTCCTTCTGGATCAGAAGCACACGCTCTATCCACTCGGCCTTCCGATTGGTTCTTCGCCGGCCATGATGTCAATCGAAAGTTAATGCGCCCGATCTCCAGATTATGATGCTGTCAAAAGAGCATCTGTGTACGAAAAAGTGCGCTCTAGCTAGACCGGAGGTTTTCAACCTATTAGCCTTGGCCCAACAGAGGGCCACAGCATGGTTTTCAGTGGGCCACAGAGCTTGACTAGAAAGCGACATTAGCATTCCCTAATCATGCCATCACATTGACTTTGTACCTTTTAGCAAAAGTTATTGGGCCACCATCGTATTTTATCATTTTAGTGGGCCATGAGCAAAAAAAGGTAGAAAAACCCTGAGTTAGACGATTTTAATGGAAAATGAATTGGGTGTAACAAACTTGTCTTAAAATTACACCTTTTATTTTTACACAGTGATAACGCGTTATATGTTTTAATTTTACCACAGTATTCGCATTGTGGTGAGAAACTGAGTTGTTATCCCTGGAAAAACCTAAAACAATTCATATCGAAAGCTAAGTATTGGGGCCCTTGAAAGTTTTTTTTGGGGGGGGCCCAAAGTTGAGCTGCTACGGCACTGTACAAGAGAGAGTGTGGCGATTCACCCTGTTCACTAGAATAAAGACCAAGGAGAGCGGTCTTTAACTGCGAATACGAAATTGATCGTCTAACTAATTGTTGCAAAATATCCGTAACTTTCGAGAGCGCACTTTTATCCTTACTCAGTGCGGTGACAAGCGATGCGTACTTGCTGTGCTCAGACGTCACCCCGTTATCGCTCAATAATAGTTCGATTGTTTTGAAATATCCGACCACATTCATAGGCCAAAAATCGGGAAGATGTACTGAGTGCTGACTTAAATTTGAAGACAACTGTGAGTTCTCGGTGGATGAATTCGTGGAAGTTCCAAGCGCCTTCTCGGTCTAGGAGTTGGAGACTCTATCGCAGAAACGTCCTAACCAGCCACTGCTTGCAGTGGCACTGATGCCGAGCAGGGATGCCCTGCACGTGGGTCGGAATTTTGATCAAATAAGGGACTACCGGTAGGCCTACTAGTAAAGCGAGACTTAGCAAACACAGACTTAAAGCAATTAGGCCGCCAAAAATCAAAAACAATATTGACGCTGTTAAGCCAAAGATTGCGTACACGTAATGCAACATGCTCGAAGAGTTCACAGTTAATCTTTTACTTGTTAGTCTATCGCCTAAATACTTCAATTGGCTGGCCTACCGTTTGTCAGCAGCAGGGCATGCTATGGAATGAAATGGAATGGAAGGAGAACTTTGGTATGGAATATGGAAGATGCTCAGAATGGAATGGAATGGAAGATTTGAAAAATGGAATGGAAGATCGTCTTCCATTCTTCCATACTAACTACATATACAGTATATATCAAAACTTGCAACAAATTAAAGTACTACCAAACTAGAATGAGGATAATTAGTCACTTTTCGGTTTTGCACTCTGCAGTGTAAGTTTTTAGCATGTTGTAACTGTATTGTTCTTTTGCGTTAAGCATTAATACATGTTTACGTCTATGCAGGAGCGTATGTAGGGGGTAGAGGGCATTGTGCCATGCCCCCCCCCTTTTTGACTCTGCGTTTTAGTAAAAAAGAAGAAAACTAATGGTTCCAAGTGACTGAAGTATGCCAGACTCTTTCGATGGTTTCTGCAGCTCATGGCCAGGGGCGGATCCAGGGGGGTAGGATGAGAGCCAGCGGTATACATCCTCCCACCAGCCGTTTTCAAAAATGTTTTCGATGCATACAATTTTTCTATAATTTCGAACCTCTTCAATAGCTATAAGCTTTACGTCTTAAGCACGCATGATCGAAAATGTGCGAACAAAATGCATCATATTTGACAAAGCTCTCAGAATTAGGGTCAAAAAATTTAAACAAAATTTTCGTGAAAATTATTCAAAAAGCACTAAAATAGCCATTGCAGCATGTAAATTTTCAAAGTTTTTTCGGGGGAGCATGCCCCCGGACCCCCACAGAGCTTTTATGTTTCTCAATCAGCTTCAAATTTGTTTTGTCGAAAAAAAAAAACACCCGGTACGCTTGAAAACAATGTGGAAATTATGTCGCCCTCCCCCCACCCTCTTTTAAAATTTTTCGCTGCGCCACTGCGTTTATGTTTACATGCATGTGTTTATTGATTGTGTTTTTTTGCAATGTAGGATTGCTCAACGAATGAGCGTGACTAGTTTTAGATTGGAAAGCTTATCTGCAGATAACGCGCATGTCGCATAACTTAATAATAGAGTAAGCTCTTTTTACAATTACGTTATATTACGTTAGTATGGAAGAATGGAATGGAATATGGAAAAAAAAATTTTAGAATGGAATGGAATATGGAATGAAAAATTTTCAGTATGAAATGGATATGAATGGAAGAAATTTTGCAATATGGAAATATCGTCTTCCATTCCATAGAATGCCATGGTCAGCAGTTTCAGGCTTCAGCAGATTCATCGAACACTTCTCTTTTCTTTTTGTAGATTTGTAGTTGGATCACGTCGGGGTTGCACCAATAAATGTCGGGTACTTGCTTTCACTGACATTCTTCAGATACAAGTATACGAACGCGACACTTTAACTCAGTCATAATGACACATGAAAAACCACCAGTGTATCGTTACCAGGTCATCCGGGAAAGAGAGAGACCACGAGTCAGCTTACCAGTTATAAAACGCAGAAACAGCAATTGCGAATGTGACGCAACAGTGCTTTTAGTATATGAACGCATAATTACTTATTCTTTACACAAACTGGCCACACCATAATAATTTGCTATTTTTCGGTTTATGGTTCGTTCTTTCTGTAATAATTGTACATATTTATTCTACTTGCTGCATCATTTGTGTGAGCCTATGTGCATGTTGCTTATGCTGCGACTTCTGAACGAAAGATCTGCTTTTACCAGGTCTAGTTGAAGTCGATTAACTTGTATTATTATTTTATTGTTTTCTCCATTTCGGATTATTTAGGATTTGGACTTGGTGCTTAAGAAATTTAGGATTGGGATTTGGTTTGGGATTTAAGGTAATGGATTTGGATGAGATTAGGACTTTAAATTTGTAGTTCTGACATCTCTGCTGACTTTGAGTGTCTGAGCCAGTGTTGCCAGATATTTTTGGTGGTTTATAGCGCTAATCCACTGAAAAAGTAGCAAATTGCCATAAAACGTAGCTTAAATAATTTTTTAACGAAGCAATTACTATACCTACTACCGGTTCCAGTCCAGTACTTGCCTACAGGTACATATATATGTATGATTATAATCTGTAACATAGCAGTAATAGCACGCTTCAGACATCTTACCTGATTACCTCTGCAGGAAGCTAACCTAGTAGGCCTAGTACTGACAGTGATGGGCACGATAAACCTTTCTGAACTTAAACGATAACGATATTCGATAATTTAAAAAAACTCTGGGCGATACCGATGATCGATAAATATCAATTTCTTCTAGCGATATTGATAATCGATAAATTATCGCCGATAAATTTTTGCGATAAATACTTCGGTAAATTTTGGATGCGTTTGACAAAGTTTTTTTTTTGTAAGTCAAACTGCAAAAAATGTTTTAACAGATTTTTCAAGAAAAGGGAGTAGCTTATGGATTCTGCCGTAGCATTAAATATAGCCACTATGAATAAAACAAAGAGAGATTTTTCTAAATTGAGACAAGACTTTATGGACACCGTGTATTTTTTTCATAGCGCCAACTCACTAACTTTGAACACTGCGAGCATAAAGAACCGTTTAACGCGATAATTTATCGGCAATAACAAAATATATCACAAAAGCGATATTGCCAATCGATAAATCAAAACTATTTTGAACGATAGCGATAATAATTATCGCCGATAACTATCGCCGATAAATTATCTCAATAAACGCCCATCTCTGAGTACCGGTAATCAGTGGTGTAGCGAGAAATTTTAAAAGGGGGGGAGGGGAACATAATTTCCACAATTTTTTAGGTGTATTTTCTTTCGGCAGAACAAATTTAAAGCTGATTGAGAAACAAGAAAAGCTCTAGGGGGTCTGGGGCATGGGTGCAAAACTAGGGGTGATGGGGGATGTATCCCCCCCCAGTAATTCGGCTGCATCCCCCCCAGTATTTTCATGTCACTGCATTTTGGGCTAGAAATTGGTCATTTGAGAAGTGATGGCCTTTTTTGTTGGTCGTCACTTCATTGCACTTCAATGTGGTGGGCAAAAATTTGGGCAACCGCGCGCGGGTGTCAAATTTGCTAAATCATCCCCCCAAATCTCGAAAAACGGCAAAAAATGGTTAATTTTGCAGAATCATCCCCCCAATGCTCAACATAGATTTGCACCCCTGGTCTGGGGGCATGCTTCCCCGGAAAATTTTTTTTAATTTACATGCTAGAATGGCTATTTTAGTGTTTCTTGAATAATTTTCACGAAAATTTTGTTTAAATTTTTTGACCCTAACTGTGAGTGCTTTGCCAAATATGATGCATTTTGTTCGCACATTTTCGATTATGCGTGCTTAAGGCGTAAGGCTTATTGCTATTAAAGAGAGTCGAAACTATGGAAAAATTGTATACGTCAAAATCATTTTTGAAAATAGCTGGTGGGAGGATGCATGTACTCCTCATATCCTACCCCCTGTATCCGCCCCTGGCCATAAGCTACAGAAACTATCAAAATAATCTAGCATATTTCAATCACTTGGCACTATTAATTTTGTTCTTTTGACTAAAAGGCAGAGTCAAAACGGGGGGAGGCTAGGCCTATCTGATTCGGCGAGCGTGTGACCTCACTGATCGGAGCTCATCTAACATTAGCAGGAGCAATCTGTCCCATTTAAAATATGATCTTCTTATGACGTCACACAATTGAGCATCCTAAAAAAATAACAACCAACAATAATTATCTGATTGTTTTGCTAAGTGAAAGACTATCTTTTATCTTGTTTTTGGAAAACCAAAGAAAAGAATTTACCGTTAACGAAGAAAAGTTCGGATTAAAAAAAGCAATTAACTCTGTACTCAAAATTAGCCCAAACCAAAAAAAATAGCAAACTGCTTACAAAAAGTAGCCCAAAAATTCGCAAGTTTTAAAATTTAGGCGCGAGAACGCTTTAAAAGTAGCCCAATTGGCAACTTTCAGCCCAATCTGGTAACACTGGTCTGAGTGTCTGTGAGCTGGAAATAATATTTTAAATTGTTCGCTAAAGGACGCGCTTCCTCTACAATTGGTTGGTTTTGATAATTTGAATCATAGATCTTCTAAGAATCTAGATCAGACTTGGGCAAACTACGGCCCGCGGGCCAAATCCGGCCCGCCGGACCTTTTATTCTGGCCTGCCGGCACTAACACAAACTTAAACTACCACCGTGAATTGAGCGGAAGACCTTTTTTTCTTTTAGAGATCATGGGTGGCAATGATTTTTTAAAAAATAAGCCTCAACAGTGCAAAATTGGAATAAAAAACGAAGTGAAAACCCATTATTTTAGAGATCACATTTGTACGTGGACCGTGATCTCCAAAAAAAAAAAGGAAGGGGGGGTTTCACCTTGTTTTCCAATCAGCGTGCGGCCCGCGGCTTCAACAGTTTTTCCAAATCTGGTCCTTCGTGGGAAAAGCTTGCCCACCCCTGATCTAGGTCTATGTTTGAACCGCAGGTTGATGCTAAAAAAAAACGAGATTAACAGGCCAATGGGCGGTAGTTGGTAGTTGCATTGCGTTCGCACTCCGCAAGTTCCGCGACATTATTTTTTCTGCTCCTATTATCTGTAGCCATTTATTTAGCCGGAGGGGGCCAAGGGGCCATGATCGACCCCTCGTTAAATCGTCCACATAGCCTACGGCTCAACAATTTGATGCAAAAATATCAGACCTTTATTTTGCATTGATGCGAAACTTGTAAATGGATTGAAATTAATATTTCGTTATTACGCTACGCAAAAATCATACGTCAATTGACCAAAATCATGCGAGCTTGGACCAGTAGCGTACCGGTACACAGTGAAGCTGCGCAAATACACGGGTTCAACGTATTTGGTAGTGGTTTTATAGTATTTTTTTGTTTATTCAATTGCCATCGCCGAGCCTTGTACTTAAAAAGCCAAGCGCATTTAAATTATTATTAAAAACCTAGGGCAGCATCAAACCCTCCACTCTATAAGTAGTAGGTCTAACCTCTATCCAACATAATAACCACCACACTGCTGATGCCGGTTTAGAGGGTAGTTTTTTCTTCATATCATTGTCGAGTGGGATCTGGCTTTTTCTGCACATTTCCGAAATCTTCGATGTTTTCGGTTTTTTCAAATCCGAATTTTGAGCTTCGAGTTTGTAACCTAGACCAGGGTTTCCCAAACTTTCTTGTGCCACGGACCCATTTTTGCAAATCAAGTTTACTGCGGACCCCACTTTCAAGCTGCGTTAATTTTTCACCCAACAGCTATAAAAGCATAAAATGCGACACGAGAATACAGTAAATTTTGCTTAATCGTAATTTTATTTTTACCGAACCACATGAATGGGAAGGCTGCAGGGCAGTGTTCCCTCTAAGCTGTGCGCGTGTGTGCGCGCACACGGCTTTCAGAGGCTGCGCACACGCATAAATATACTGCGCACAGACATATCATGACGAAGCAATGTTCTTAGTTGGCAAGTTAAGGAAAATTGTTCCTGGACCTGCTAAAAGGACGCATTTCTTCGCAAATTGTACCGTCTACCGTGAGCGAAAAATGTACCAGCAGTAACATAACCAAGAGAAGTTGCGCTATTTGTTTTCAATAGCTGCCATATTCAATTTATTCATGGGTTTTTGCACAAACGTGAGTCATTTCTAAAAAGTGCGTACTCGTCAAAGTTTCTGCGCACACAGACTACAATAAATTAGAGGGAACATTGCTGCTGGGGTTACTTCTCACAGCTTTTGTTTCAAATATTTTTCCATAAATTGTACATTTAGACCGAGCGATTGGCGTAGTGCGGTCGGTAACCGGCGATTCTTTGATCTTCAGGTTGAGGCTTTTTGTGAGGATAAACGAAGACCTTTTTTGGGAGAGGGAGAATCAAAGATTTTTTAAGTTTTTTGATTGCCGTAGTGTTTTTGCTGCTCACAGTGTGTTTAATATTTTGGGATATTGGTTAAGGTGGCTCTTTAAGTGTAGTAGGTTGCCGACCCCTGGCGTACTTGTAAAATACATCAATATCGGTGCGCAAGTTCAGGGGTCCGATCTCCGGGCCAGTCAAATCAGACACAGCGTTGCCAACAGCAGTCTGCCATCATTTCGAGGGTTCTTGGGAGTCGAAGCTGTACTGCATGGGCGCTAATAAAGTCACGGTCGCGGAGATGGGTCCCGCCACTCGTTACACGCTTTTGCGTATTACCGTAAGTATAAGAAAGGTTTGATTTTACATTTACACAATTACAATGCTTTTAGTTATTAATTAGCTCTACCAACAGGATGTCAAAGAAAGTAGGCCGTTAAAGCTTTCATTTTGTATCTTATAAACCAGAGCCGGCGCCAGGGCAGTCGACTTAGGGGGGCCAAGCGTTTATCAGGGGGGGCCAAAGTTTGAAATTAAGCACAAAGGCCGCTGTCTTCAAAAGAGAAAGCTTGTTAATTGGGGGAGGGGGGGTAAGCATGTCGATTGGGGCGCCGGCCCTGTTATAAACTTATATCTTAATAAGCTTGCATCGGGGTCTCTCTGACCTAGTCTATCATCTCTGCTCGTGCGTTCAACTTGTTATTGCAATTAGGCTATTACAACATCATCATTCATAAACAATAAAGGCAAGAGTATCATAATCCATGACTAACTTTAATATTTACTCAATAATCAAGAGATAGTAGAAGAAAAAAACATTCTATAAGGTTTTTAATCACTACTTTAAAATTGGTATTCACAGCTTTCCTGCTTGACGCTCAGCATGAAAGGGACAGTGTGGAGCACAAGCCGGCAAGTTTACTTGTTGTGCCGTTGGGAAAGGCACTTAGCGGGATTCCCCCATCTTGGTGTGGTAGACAGATGGCCGGCAACTCCTAAGCGAGCTCGTATAGCGCATTGATCGCTTTCTCGTGATAGGAGGATAAATATGCAACTAAATAAAATAAAATAAATAAATAATTGGGTCTGTGTATGTCATGCAAAAATCATTTGAAAATTGTGTTTTTCTATTTTTTGCAACAATGTCACGGACCCCCTGTGCTGTCGTCGCGGACCCTAGTTTGGGAAACTTTGACCTAGACTATTGCACCTCACCGATTATATTCTTTGGTATCAGTTTAATTTTGTTTACGCTTTGCGCATATTTTGCTGTGATTGATGACAAACTACAGTTCAATAAACAAGTTTCAAACGCCCTATTGCAACACTGCAAATAAGCGTGTAGTATAGATGTCAACCGCGCAGCGCAGCTTGCGCTGCCGCTTGTGCCGCGTAGTGGAGGCGTGCCGCGCAAAGTATATTTCTATTCGTGATGCGTCATAATTCTACACTCCAATTTAGAATTCAATTGGTTGTTATAATTATATTAAGTATGTGTGATCTTAACAACATCCTAAAAAACTGCGGTGAGCAGCGCGGTGCGGTATCAAAATTGTTCAACAAATTGCGGTTGCAGCGCAGCTTGCGGACAAAAAACACTGGAGCAGCGCAGCTTGCGGACATAATTTGCGTGTCCGCGACATCTCTAGCGTCTAGCTATTTGCCAAAAAAAGCTAATGTCGCGAATATGCAGACCAGGGAGTCGAACCGTTTAATTTTTCCGGTTCGGTTTGGGTTCAACAGCGATTTCAAATTTTGGTTCAGTTCCGGATAAGGTTCAGATAAATTGAAACGCTCCGGTTTTGGTTCGCTCCAGTAAAAAATATTTCAAACCCGGTTTATAAAGTTCCGGTTCAGGTTCGCAGTAAAAAATGGTAGCCTATAATTCTAGTAACACAATTTAAAAAATGAAACGTGCAAATCAATTTTTCTTCGCATTGACAGGCCAATATAAAGCATAAAATGCTTGTAGTAAAGCCAATTTCGAGATAATTAAATTGTTACTATGCTCTGACACTGCCGGCCTATTCAATCCTCAGGTAGCGTTAAATTACTGTAATGTTAAAGCGCTTTGTTTAGTCTGTTGTGCGTGTACTACGGGACCGGGTATATCAAACGTAGAAGACTTCTTCACCATGCATAAATTACTTGCATAAGTGACTATTAATTTGAATTCGAACCAGTTTCAAAGTGACGCGAGTGACCTCAAGGAGCGAGCCTCTTTTTCAATCGGTTCGGGTTCGGTTAAGGTTTGCAAGTACTCACATTATTCGGTTCAGTTCCTGTTCGCTCTTTGCAGGGCCGGCGCCAGGGGGGGCCAGGGGGGCCTGTTCCCCCAATCGACATGCTTGGCCCCCCAATTAACAAGCTTTCGATTTTGAAAACAGCGGCCTTTGTGCTTAATTTCAAACTTTGGCCCCCCCTAATAAGCGTTGGGCCCCCCTAAGTCGACTACTCTGGCGCCGGCTCTGGCTCTTTGCGATTTTGAAAAATACGGTTTGGGTTCGGTTAAGGTGCGACAAAAATAGCGTAAAACCGGTTTATAAAACTCCGGTTCGAGTTCGGTTCGACTCCCTGATGCGGACACAATGCAATTCTGAATCAAATTGATTTCTTTCCTCGATCGTAATTTCTGCAAGGAAAAGGTGAAAACAAATTTGTTAATGTAGCAATCACAATTTGATTTTAAAATTCACCCTGCGAACACAGTGTGCAGTGGTGTATTTTTTTGGGGGGAGCATGCTGCTTGGCTAACCATGGCTCCGGCACTAGATCGCAAAGTAAAATTTCTGCAACTCGCTTATTTTGAAACTAAACTTCTGAAAAATTGATGTAACTTCCTCACGCTCTTAGACATAGGCGTAGCCAGGATTTTCAATTGGGGGGGGTGCTAAAGTTTAACAAATCTTACCCAACAGCAGGAACGGATCCAGAAAATTTTAGTGGAGGGGATGCAGATTTGAATTAGGTTGAGTGTTAACTAGAAACAAAGACGTAAGACGTTTGGACTCGAAATAGGGCGTCAATTCTTCATGTTAGAGGCGTATTCAAAGTTTTTTTAGGGAGGGCACCAAATTGTGATATCTTTTATAAACGTATATTTTTCGGCAGAACAAATTTGAAGCAAATTGAGGAAACAACGGCTCTTTAGGGGGTGCGGGGGCATGCTCTCCCGGAAAATTTTTGAAATTTTACATAGTGCAATGGCCTTTTTAGTGCTTTTGAACAAATTTTGATCAAACTTTTTTCCCCTCATTCGGATTAATATGATGCATTTTGTTCTCACGTTTTCGATTTATGCGTGCATACTTCAGGCCAGGAGTGGATCTAGCAAATTTTGGTGGGGGGATGCAATTTTGAATTAGGTTGAATGTTTACTACTGTGAATACAAAAACGGTAAACGTCTACACGCGGAAAAGATCGTAAATAAGCCCTTGGAAAATTTTTCCTGTCTGAGGCGTTATCAGAAGTTTTTTTAAGGAAGGGGCCCCAAATTTCGACGTTTTTTCTGGCCCTCTGGCCCCCTTGGCGCCGGCTCTGCCAAGATCCTTGTTTTTGTCCAGGATAGATAAGGGGGGCCATGGCCCCCGTGCCCCCCTCCCCTTCCTGGCTACGCCTATGCTCTTAGATGTGAACGTCATTCGACTCTCAGTGCTACAGCATCATTTTACTTACAGCTGCTGCGGCAAATGGCTGCAAGTTTACACAAATAGACAGTGATGTGCGCGTCAACGAAGTATATTGGCGGCGTCAACGTCAGAGCCAACTGTCAAAAATTTTGTCGCCGTTAACGCCAGCGCTAACGAAAAAATTATTAGCGCCGTCAGCGTCAATTGTTGAAAAAGGCTTTAATACCGGTAGCCAATATTTTCAGAAAAATTATTATGACAGAGAAATTGGCTGCAATCGCATTATTTTAGTGTGGAATTTAGGGACTAGTTCTCGAGCGTCGAGCTAAAACCAACCACGTAGTGCCGTAGCCTATCAAATTTAATCAAGAGCAGCAAAACTCGTTAACACTTTGCAACACGCAAAATGCATATACTAACAGAATGAAAAATAATGGTTACAGCAAGATTGTGTTTTTGTTACTCTTCGTGACAAAAAGATACGATTAACAAAAAGTAACGTTTAATATGATTGCACTTAACACGTATTAATTGCTAGTGTTCACACCAGTCAGCGGTAGGCTACTGCAGTATGCAAAAACGAACCTCATTGACGAGTTTCGTGTGGTAAAGTCTTTCTTTACTTACCTTGGCTTTTGACACCTGCCGATATTCGCCTTCAAAATTTTCATTTTCCGTATTATTGTTACTTTTACCCGCGATTTGCGCTAGTTTATTTCGCCAGATTATAATTCAACACTTCTCAAAATAATATTCCCGTAATCATTAATTGTGATAAAACTGTTATAAATGCGCTTGCCTCTGTAAACTGTTCTGCACTGTTGTCCGTTATGGTACAGCTATCTCAATATCTGCTTTCTGCATAAGCAAATGCTTTAATACGATTTCTACTAAAAAGAAATTATTATTATTATTATCTTAGTCTAATGATATTAATACTTGAAGAAAAAAATCCTGGTCTAATAAGTTAAAGTAGCAAGCAATAGACCAGGGTTTTTCAAACTTCTTGGACTTCAAACCCCATTCGTAAATCTTTTTTTCTCGGACCCCTCTCTTATGTTGCATCAATTTTTCTGTCTAAACAACAAAATACATTACAACTTATGAGAACGAGTCGAAATCAAGAGATTCTTAAACGAAGCGTGCTCAAACCATGCTTTGTGAGCATAAACCAAAAAGTTCTGTAAGGTAATTTCGGGACTAGAACACTCAGGACATCGTTTTTCAAAATGAATAATGAATTAACGACGAGAATGAAGTTGAGCCTTCTCGACGCGTCGTCAACACTCTCGATTTGGGAATCTCTTCACTTCGACTAGTTTTATCATTTGTGTTAGTGGGCCAAAAACTAACTCAACTCAATCGCACGTGGGCAATCGTTGAGCCGAGGCACAAAATGATGTCTGTGACGTAACAAGGTCACAAGAATTGCGTCAAAAGCAGAAATCAGGGCAAATCGTTAGTACGGGAAAGTTTAATTTTGCGTGTTCAAGAACAAAAGGGTGACAGAAAGTGATTTTGGCTGCAAAATTTCAACAATTTAGCGCTTGAAGCTCATAATTAAGAAAAATTGACGGCACACCAGTCTTCCGTCAAACTTTGAAAAATTAACGGCCCTACGAGTAGCGTCTACAAAAAGTTTACGGCGCCAATTGACGGTGTCAAATTAATGGCGCTAATTGACGGCGTCAAATTGACGGCGCTTACGCATATCACTGCAAATAGAAGATAACTGCTATCCCCCAGCTCTTTAATGTCATGAGCGCAGCCAAGGCATGAATTAACTGAAATGTGACCCAAGACTGCTGCACCACTTTGAGAAATCTTTAAACTCTAATCAACACGCAACTCCTGGAAGGTGAACGGAAATCCTAAGCTAACTGGTTATACAGTACTGTACAACAGAGCCCAAACGTCGTTTCTACGCGACAGAAGGATAAAAATTTAACATAATCAATCAGCACACAGAAAAATATAAGATGTAAATCAAAATAATCCAAATTAAACGTCTAAAGGTGTCGGTACCACACACTAGCGTAGCCAGGATTTTGTGATGGGAGAGGTTTTGAGAATGACGTCACACTTGACCATACGTTGTATACAGGAGCGGATCCAGAAAGTGTTGATGAGGGGGGTAGGCGTAATTATAAATTAGGTTGAATGTTAACTAAATACAAAAACGTTTAGACCCGGAAATGGGCGTAAATAAGCCTTTTGAAAATGTGTTCATGTTAGGAGCGTTATTATTCAGGGAGAAGGCACCAATTTTAGTCACTTAATCAAGCGCAGTTTTTTCGACAGAGTTAATTTTCAGCAACTTAAGTATCAAAAACGACTCTAGGGAGGTCCGGGGGCATGTTATCCCGGAAAATTTTTGAAAATTTGCATGCTGTAATGGGCATTTTAGTGCTTTTTATACAATTTTGGGGGGAAGGTGGTCACATTTTTGGCCCCTAACTTTGAGTGCTTCACCAATGATGCATTTTGTTTGCACAGTTTCGATTATGCGTGCTTAAGGCGACTACGGCCTATTGTTATGAAGAGGTTCAAAATCATGGAAAATTATATTCATCCAAAACATTGTTGAAAATGGCTGGTGGGGGGATGTATACGCAGCATACCCCACATCCCCCCAATGTTTTAAACTAAAAATACCGAAGGCGATTATAAAGCACGATTGCTGTAAGGAAGTCAAAGGAATGCTTTCTGGTGGAACTGGTAAAACGAGATTCAAATATTAGCGATTTAGTTCTTTCTTGAGCTACAGTACGTAGATCATTTTTGCTTAAAATCGTCAGCCTTTTTTCTACAAAAGGTCTGAGGGGCTGAGGGCAGTTGCGCGTAGGTAACAGGAGCGGCACTGCCCTGCTAAAACAATGTGTCATTGCTTTATAAGCATAACGGCAAAGAACAAGTTTCAGGAAACAACGCTACGTAATTCTTGTTATTATGACAATTACAAAACCATGTTATCAATGACAAAGTATCTAGCACTTCGAAACAAATATCAGAAAAACAAGTATGTATGACGTCATTTGAGACTCAATGGGGGGGGGGTTGTAACCCAAAAAAAACCTCGTGGCTACGCCACTGGTACTACAGCTTATCGGCCGAGAAATTGTAACGTTATTTGTAAAATTGGGAATCGATACCCAAAAAAGCAAAGAAATAATCGACATTCGATAGTTCACCAAAGTGTAAAGAAATAATCGATTTGGATGGTAGTTTAACAGGGCCGTGCCCAGAAATTTGAAAAGGGGGGAGCGCAATTTAAAGCCGTCCGTTTTCCGCCCAAAGTCAAGTAAAGAGCAAAAAAGTCATCACGCCCTCAGATTGTCCTTTATACGTCTACATCACCTTTACACCACGAAAGTTTTGTGCATTTGTCCGCGGAGGGGGAGGGCCGTGGCACCAGCGGCCCCCACCCCCCCTCCCGGATACGCCCCTGTTTAAAAAAGTAAAGAATATTGTAATCGATATTCGATATTACACTGAGCATTTTGCGGTGTACGCCAAGCATTTTTTGTGATGTTCTCACATTGGTGCGGCAACTTACAGACAAATGACGGACATAGTACATGCGAAGCAACTCTGCTATCAAAAATCTTTCTTTTTTTTATTGGCACAAAAAAAATTTATCAGCAGAAACAAGGTAATGGCATACTGACGATTTCTTTAAATTTACTAAGGTGAGATAAAGTAACCGGGATAAAAAGAATCGAATATGGAATATCGAATTGCGCCGAAACAAAGTAAAGACAAGACCATATTCGAAACTCATTCAAAAAGTAAAGGCTCCAGTGCATTCGATAAACAAAAAGTAACGAATGTCGCAATCGAATATCAATTACAATCGATTTTTCCCAACCCTGGTTACTTGCGGGTTTTGCTTTTGTAGTGCTTATGGTTTGACTACTAAATTTTGAATAATCATATAAGTAGTAGTAGTAGGCTACTGTAATTTATTTTTCGAGGACGACGATCAAACACAAAACAAACAAGGAAAAACAACAAGAAGAAAAAAGAACTCGAAAAGCAACCGCAAAGTGACCGTTTAAGGTCTTCTAGTCAAACAGCTACTCGAGAAAACACATACCGGTATCCAATGCATGTGGTCATAATTGCCATATGGTTGAAAAATAAATATATATGATAATAAATAAATAACTGAGGTTATTTTCAAATTATATTGAACCAAAAATTCAACAGTAATTGACGGAGACTGCGAAGTGAGCTTGCGATCTTCGAGTCAGCAGCCACCCGTTATATATGTCAAATGCGATCGGCTCCAGTTGCGAATCAAACCCCTCACGTAGGATCTGTCACCTGCGCGCGGTACCGCTAGACCATGTCGCTGACAGAAAAAATGAAGGAATCAGAAGAAAATAGAACTGAAAGTCATGTGAAGCTTTAAATTCATATCGTAATTTGTATTTAGTTGCAGATTTATTCTCCTGTCAGGAGAATGCAATCAAAACGCTAAATCGAGCTCGCTTAGGATTTGCCGACCATCTGTCTACCACTCTAAGATTGGGGAATCCTGCTAAGTGCCTTTAGAAACGGCACAACAAGTAAACTTGCCGGTTTGATCTCCACTCACTGTCCCTTCAACGATGAGCGTCAAGCAGAAAAGCTGTGAATATCAATTTTAAAGTCATTGATTTAACCCGACTCTGAATCAAACTCAAGTCTACAGCTCCAGGCCGGTCTTACCATTCAGCCATCTGAGTTGCTGTTACGTCATTTAGGATTTCTAAAAAAATTGACCAGAAACATTTTCATTGTAATGTACAATCACAAGGAAAACCCGTTCGTAGATTGTGATAACCTTGGCAATGTTACTGAGCAATTATTCTAATCAAGGTTGTGGTTTCTTACGGAGGTGTCTAGTGGTAGGCGTAATGTCTTAGTGGCTACCCAAAAAAAATAAGACTATTTAGGTCTTAGGATGCATATTTTTGGTCTTTGGATGCACAGAGATACTTCAGTTTTTGGTAATGTACCTTGCTGGGTGTATTTCTATAAAAATGTTTTTTGTCGACCGTATGTAAATACGGGAAACTGCGGTTTGAGCTTGCGCTCTTTGAGTCAGCAGTCACTGTATGTGTCAACGCGATTGCCTCCAGCAGCAAATCGATCCGGTCTGATTGTTACTTCAAAACAAATCTACTTTAACCGCCAAGACCGCCCGGAGACATGGCGATTTCAAGGCAACTTATCAAGGATAAAAACAACAGTGTTTGGCAAGCAGCGGAGCCAATGTCTTTCCCTACGTGTCCTTCGTGACGACGCTCTAAACCACCTTCCATTTTCAGCTCACATATGACAGAAAAATTACTGTATCTATCTCTCGAATAAGGGACTCTGGAGTTAATTACTAAAGATTACTCAAAACGTTATAGGGTATCAGGGGCGTGCCCAGAAATTTGAAAAGGAGGGGGCGCAATTTCCTGTTTCCGTTTCCACTGAAAATATCGGTGAAGACCAAAAAAAAAAAGGTCTTCACGTCTTTCGACGTTCAATTTACCCCCCCAAATCAAGTGAAGACCAAAAAAAAAGGTCATCGCGTCCTCAGATGTCCTGTTTCCACTGTTCCGCTGACTGGAGATATATCAGCTTGTATTTCAGCGGGGGAGGGGGCGCGATCCCAGCGGCCGCCCCCTGGATACACCCCTGGGTATGGTGCAGTCATAGCCCCATTTTCCTCTAGGTTGCGCTCATGATACGAGTATCGAAGGATATGCCGAGAACAATTTACTCTGTTATTGGTATAAATGTGGCTGTCATTGTTGCACCTGTCAGTAGGTTACTACATCACATCCCCTTGCATTTTACGTCATTGAGAGTCAAATGACGTTCACATTTAGTTATATAGTCATTTGACATTTCAATGATCAAATTTTTCTCGAAACTTTGCTGACCGTTGCATAACATTCTTGCCGTATACATGTTTCACACACTGATAAATATTGACCCATATGAACGTAATAGATGTTTCAAATGCTCGACTTTTATCAAGAAATCCACGCACGGTATGCTGAAATTAGGCATTAACCCAAACTAATTAGCTTGTAAAAGTAACTGAGCAGAGTTCAAACATTTTGAGCAACGTTAAAGTCGTAGCAGATCAGAGCAAAAAGGAGCTGTCCTGAACCAATCTTTTGTAGACAGATGCAAATTTGCCGTGTCCATAACGCTTTAATTTTAGATCTTCGTAGCGTGGGCGGATTAAAGTGGTATGTTGCTAAGCAGTGGCTTTGCATTTTGGGGTGAGGAGCTCGAATTATAGCCACTCATTGTTAGCTTCAGGGGAGCAACGCTTGAAATTTTAGAGCAAATTATGCATTGCTGCATCAGCGCAATAAAATCATACTTTTTAAAAGAATAATTTAATCAAATGCTATACAAACTACCGGTATTTTAAGTTGAAAAAAGGCACGTAGTTATGTTACTCGACAACAGTGGCGAAAAAGGTAGTGCCGATTGGATGTAGTGTTTCTTGTGTGATCTAATAAACTTAGAAGGCTGCTGTAGCCTACTGGCAAAACGTTGCATTTAGACTATTTGTCAACAGTCAGTTCGCAGATTTTTTTTTAGAATCTGAAAAGTTTATTAGTCGCATCTAAGAACGCCCAACAAGAGTTTGGGCTAGCATAAGTTCATAATCTATAGAAATACAAAAAAACTAACGAATTCTAGAAGTGGGTTCGAGAATTCATTGATTTGGAAAAGATGTAAAACAGATGATGGACCCATTCAGCTAGGGGCAAGCTCCTAAAAGACTTTTAATAGAGACAGACAGTACAGTACTATTTTGCAAAATAACATCAATCAATCAATTTTCTGGACCCGCTTATTCTTGGGGGGTCACGAGGGCAGCAGCTCGAGTTAAATTCTTTAAGCATCTCGATCCTCTGCGACAAAGGACAGATGCTCTGCTGGGATGCCAAGGCGAGACCAACTAAGGTTTTGTAACTGATCTCGCCATCGAGTTCTGGGACGGTCTCTAGGCCTTCGATCAATTGGTGTTGAACAGAGCAGTGTTACGGCTGTTTTTTCCTGGGACATTCGTGTCACATGTCCATATCAACGCAGTTGCGATCTTTGTAGTCGGAGAAGCAGCGATTCGATGTTTAGAGATTCACGAATATCTGCATTTTTAGCCTTGTCCAACAAGGTCAAACCGCTAATTCCTCGCAAGAATCCTATTTCGGCTGCTTGAACTCGAGACCTCACTTTCTCGTTCATGATGCAACACTCATGGCCATAGGTCAGAATAGGAACATAGACCGATCTGAAAATTGATAGCTTTGCCTTGGTGCAAAGCTCCCGTTTCAGTACCACAGATCGGTGGAGCTGGCACATTATTGCACTTAGTAGTAGCAGTAGTAGTGTCTTTTATTTCTGCACCGTCAAAATGAATTAACTCAGCAATATAGGATTTCGAATACAAACGGACGCAGAAAAGGGAAGAAGCGACAAAACGATCAAAGTTGTAACATGCTAGCGAGAGTGAAACTTGAAGATGAGGGGATTAGTAGGCATGGTCGCAACACCCGATTAATCTAAAATAGGGTAAAAAAGAACAAAAAGCAAACATATGACGGCGAGATATAAAAAGACACTGGAGAGACCACAGCTCCAACACCGCTATGATATAGTGCAATGGTAGGAACCATAACAGTGTACGGCATTTCGAGGTTACTCAATGTCGTCACAGAGCAACTAGAATGAACAGAGAGTCCCAACCTAACTCCATACCAAGCGCCGTTAAGACCATAGAGTAACCACAAAAAGCCAAGCAGACAAAGAAACCTACCTAAAGAAATCCTGTCCAGCATGACTGCAGATTTACGACAATTATCACAAATGAGAAAAAAAAATTTTATCTCGTAATTGAAATAGTTTTGTTAGGATTTTAACAATGCATGACTATGCATCCCATGCAGGAGTGTGTACAGAGATTGTGTAATAAAATTGACAAGATCAAGTTGTTTGCGAATCTGGGGGCAAGACTGTTTCAGGAAACTGGTGGTCTCTCAAGATGGCAAGAGCTAATAAACAACAAAAAAAAATAATAAAAAATAAAAATAAATAAAAAAAAAAAAAAAAGAAAACTGGTATGCTGTTTGAGAGGGAGCCGAAGGCATAGCAAGAAGAACCGAGTACAATTTGGCATGCAATAGATCCTGCCATCTCACCATATCTAGGCCTGAAATAGCTAAATACAAATGTCCAAAAGCGACGGTGGGTTTGAAGTTAGGTGAAGTCACAGGGCTCGACGTAGGTTACGTGAAAAAAAAAAAAAGCAGAAAGCAGTTTTCTGTTCGAAACAATTTAACCTATGCAGGCAGGGTTAAGGAAGAGCTAGTAACTATTTAAAAGGTGCTGTTTTAATTTTTTCTTAAACGCGGCGATTGTCTTAGATTCTCTAATAGGTAGCGGGATATTATTCCATGTTTTGGGACCAATATATCTAATTGATTGCTGACTGACAATACTACGACAGCTTATTGGGATTACGCGACTATTGCTTCGAGTTGTAAACTTAATTGAAGTAGACTTGGATTGGAAAATAGGATCGAAAGCCGATGGTAGAGCACGGTTATGAAATCTAAACATAAGTACAGCCATTTCATACTTAAATATATCGTTAATTGTTAGTAAGTTGTGCTGTTTCATCAGTGGCAAGACGTCTTCATTACGGCTTATTCCTAAAGTCAGTCGAATAAATTTATTACAAATACCCTGAAGTTGATTTAGGATTGTCGAACTACCATGGTTCCAGTTAATTATACAATAGCGAATACGACTTATTACCAGAGAATGATAAATCGATAATAAAGAATGTTTATTGAGATAAGGTTTGACTCGAATCACGGCCCCCATGGTAGCACGCAATTTACTCTTAAGAGCTAGCATATGCTCCTTCCAAGATAAATTTTCATGAATTATTGTTCCTAACACTCGCACTGACTACACTCTTTCAATTGGAATGTTTCTTATTACTAAATTTAGATCACTGGGGGGAGTCTTGGGGTTAGCAGTCTTGAAATATACACACTTTGTTTTGTTAGCATTTAGGAAGAGCTTGTTGGCGACCAGCCAATTATCGATATTACAGAGTTCGTCGTTCCCTTTGTCGAAAAGCGTTCGGGCCGTTTTGCCACTGATAAAAATACTTGTATCATCCGCAAACGACAAACTAGTTCCGTATTTCAAGCGATTAGGGAAGTCATTGACGTAAATAATCAATAATAAAGGGCCAAGAATCGAACCTTTAGGCACCGATAAATTTATCTCATTAATATTGGAAGAAGCAACACCGTTGTAACATACCTGTTGAGTGCGTCCAGTCAGGTAACTCATAAACCAGTTTAAGGCTGTGCCTCTAACGCCATAATGATCAAGTTTATGCAAGAGAATTTCATGGTTAATAGTATCAAAAGCTTTCGAGAGGTCAAGAAAAATTCCGAGGGTACAAAGCTTTTTTTCGAATGCTGCAGCGACTTTGTCAACAAGCAGACAATTAGCATGGGAAGTAGAGTGACCTCTTCTGAACCCAAACTGGGAATTAGAAAACAAGTTGAAGCGATCAAAGAATGAATATAACCTCCTGTAAACGATTTTTTCGAGAATCTTTGAGAAGCTTGACAGCAAACTAATTGGCCTATAATTGTTTAAATTCTGAACATCACCCTTTTTGTGAATTGGCACTACTTTAGCGTGTCTGAAAGCGGTGACAAATTTACCCTGACAAAGGGACAAATTAAAGATATACGTCAAAGCGTTAATGATATTATCAGGCAAATGCTTTGATACAACAGGTGGTATTTCATCCCAGCATGAGCTATGCTTCGGGGATGTCTTGTTAATAATCCGCTTTACTTCATAGGGGGAGGTGGGGTAAAAGAAAATGGAAGAAGGATTGGCTAGTGCTAGGTATTCTTGAAAGGGTATAGATGGTTTAGGAAGTTGGTTTACGAGATTAATAGCAATATTTGAGAAATAGTCATTAAACTCATTTGCTATCAGTAAAGGGTCACAAGTTTTCCTCCCATTGATAAAAAGGATGAAGTGGCACTGTTTAAAGACGTTCTACCAAGAAGACTGTTTATATACTGCCACGTTTTCATTACATTATTATAGAAGTTCTTGAATTTTTTTTGATAAAACTCTATTTTTTTTAACTGGATAAGATGAAAATACTTATTTCTTATCTTATGATATTGGTTCTTAGAAGTCAGGTCACGCCGTAGAAGATATTTTTTATACAATCTATCTTTTTTGAGCATTAGGCGTCTTAGTTCACGATCATACCACTCAGAATGTTTGGTTGATTTAGAAGATTCTTTTAGGGGAATGAATTTCTCAAAATTTTCAATTAGCAAATCATATAAATTCTTAAAACAGTCATCAGGATTATCTTGATTTTCTACATTGCAAAGGTCAGCATTTTCTAAGGAAGCACTAAATTTTTTAAGGTTACTTGAAGCATAACACCTTACTTTAGAAACCGAGTTGGTTTTGATTTTTCCAAGATTTGATACTTGTATGACTGGTAGATGATCAGCCACACAATGCGTAATTATACCACTTTTGATACTAGTATTTGAGACATTGGTCCATATATGATCAATGGCAGAAGAGCTCGAGTCAGTGATTTTAGTAGGTTTGTTGATCAAGGGGTAGAAGTTGTAATTAAACATTTCTGTGAATTGTTCAGTCTTTTTATCAAAGAGGTCTAATAAATTAAGGTTAAGGTCTCCCATCAGGAAACATTTACTTTTGGTTTTATTTAGTTCACCTAATACCAGTTTGATAGAATCGAAAAAGCCACTTAGCCCCAAGTTATCATTACGAGGAGGTCTATAAACAGTGCCACATATCAGCCTTTTACCTTCAAAATGTATAGTAACAAATAGAGATTCGAAAAGTTTTTCATGCATGATTGAAAGTTCAGCACAGGGAGTAAAAATTAAGCTCTATTTAATATGCATTCCAACACCACCGCCTCTGCTGGCAACTCTAGGATTAGATATATAAACATATCCATTTAGATTCATGTGTTGATTAGTAGTATGGGGTTTATCCCATGTTTCATTTACTGCAATTATATGAGGCTGATAATCTAAACCCGCAATCAAACTTTCGAATTTAGTAAAATTATGAGGATTATTGAGAGATCTAACATTTACACACGTAGTGCTAAAGCTACATTCTTCATTCTTTCCAGATAAAAGCTTATAAACTTCTTGAACAGTTAGATAGGAATCCAATTGATTATTAATTAAAAACATGTTATCAGCGTCATCAAGATCATGATCAAAATGATTAGGCACACTTGACAGTAATCTATTAAGGTCATCAGCAGAAGGTAGTGGTGATTTAGGGTCATGAAACAACTCAGAAAAGTCCTTGTCGGTTAAGGAAAAAAATGGCAAGATATCTGCAGCACACGAGATGCATAGGCAATTATTGTAAAAGGGTTTCATTTGAGAGGTTATATTCAAGTGATTGATACATTTTTGATGAAATTCTGCACTACAGGCACAGCAAGACTGGTACTTCTGTCGTTTTGAAATTGGTGCTTCACAGATTTTACTGAAGGTAATTGAGGATTTTGCTGCTTTGGGCATATAATATATAAGTTAAGTAAACAAAAAAAAAAACACTCATACAAACAGAAATAAATAAAAGAAAACTATATAACTATAGCAGATATAACTATAACAGTAAGGAAGCCTTTTTGCTGAAGCCAATAAGCAAGTTGACGCTGGTACGGTACATGAGCTTTGCCAAAGAAATTTAATATGAATAACCAATAATTTGATTTCTGATGTTGACACAAATAAAAAAAAAAAAAAAGTCCAGAAAATTATAGGTGGTACTGAAGGTTTAAATTAAGACTATCCTTAGATTTATGTACTGAACTAGTCACATTTTACCCAGAAACAGCTCGAGCATAAGCAGGTTTAGACTTAATTTTATTTATACCATCAAAGTCATGTATCACCTGTCTGCTGTTGTTGTGGAAGACATAAACATCTCCCTTCATGGTCCACACAGATCTCCATGGAAATGCACTCCTAGCAGCTTCAAGAAGCTTCAGGCGGCGCTTTATCAAAGATTCTGTGATGACCAATCCAGAACTCTTCAAGATCTTTTTCTTCGCGTAGATGTAGTTGCGTTGAGTTCTCCGGAGGAACTTGGTGATTACCGGGGTTCCCTTACGAGCAGGCAAGGGATGGGCAATATCAAGATCATGGACCTGCAATGGTGTTTCCGGTTTAATCTTCTCATTGATTAAGTCACTCACAAAATTTGCGCATTCTAGGTACTTCCCCTCTTTTGGAACATCCTTGGCTCCATAGATGATGAGGCAGTTTGATCTACCATACTGCTCAAGATCATCAATAGATTTTTCAGCACTCTGAATCCTATCCTAGGTAGAACAGACTAGAGCCTTTAAATCATCGACCACAGCGTACAGATCTTGAAGCCGCTTCCATTGCTCTTCCAAGTTGGCTGGCCTACCTGAAAAAGAAGGAAAAGCAGCAGCAACTGGGTTTGGTGTTGCATTACATGCTGTTACAAAGTCAGCCTTATACTCATCCAGTTGTTAGTACACTCCATCCATCTTGGTAGCAATCTCATCGAGGAAATGCTGGTGACTCATCGCAATGATTGTTCGTACAGTGGATATAATCAGATAATATTATATTTGAAAGACAAGATAATTAACACTTTAGCAAACTATGAAGTGTATTTATCACAATTTAAGATATTAGGCAACAATCTTTAACAAACCTTACTCCATGTACCTTATTCAAATAGAATCTTCAAAATTCAAATAAAATAGCACTTGCTTTTCCGATGCGGATATCCAATTCGCTCTTTAGTCTGCCGTCACTTGGGAATGAGACGCCGAAGTACTTGAGTTTCTCTGACTGTTTTAGTGGTACTCCATCAATTTGGAGAGAGCACTGCTTTGGTTGTCTGGACAGGCACATGGTTTCTGTTTTTGTTGTACTGATTTTCATTCTGGCAACAGAGCATGCATCCGAAAACCTGTCTAGAGCTTGCTGGAGACCATTTTGAGTAGAGTTGAGTAGCACAAGATCATCTGCAAATAACAGACGTTGTACAGTGCATTCACCGATCTTTACTCCGCCACAAGACTCACTTTTCTTAACTATTTTATCCATATAAATAAGGAACAGAATAGGTGAAAAAGAGCAACCTTACCGTAGTCCCACACTTAGCCTACTTTGAAAGGTTTTGTCGTTGCGCTGTTAACACGAACACAGACCTCGGAATGCATGAACAGCGACTTAATAGCAGTTAGTACTTGGCAATCAATGCCATACTGCAACAGCACCGCCCAAAGCTTGTCTCTAGGAAGCTAAATAACATTGTAAATAAAAACAATATAATGCATACATTTTGGTGACACTTGCGATCCACCTTCATTTAGTCTAATGCTATTGTAGTCTTTACAAAATCGTTGCAGCGTACCGTGTCTGTCGACATGTCAATAAGCCTAAAATTTGAAGTGAGAATAGGTCTGCTACTTGCTTTTGTGTTGATGTTTCCCGGTCATGTGAACTCGCGAAGAAGAGAATCAAGTACCAGTACTGGTAAGTAAATTTTTTTATTAACAATAGACACATCGGAGAATCTAAGAGGACGGTGCAAGCGGGCAGGCTCATCCCTCCCTCTGCATTTTTTGATTCCAAGCCCTTACCTTTAAAATATTCAAGATCTGTCCTTGAAACTTCTAATTGCAACGCATGATTTGGGATATGACCCAGATAACGATTTAAAGTCGGGCCAACGGCAGTGATTCGTCGGCCCTACGTCGTAAAACGACGTGGGCGCACCGACGCTTTGCTCCTCGGCCCGACATCGGGGTAGCGTCAGCGACCGACCAGCCATGGTCGGGCCAACGTCGGGTCAGCGTCAATGACCAACGAGGTCGAACCAACGTCGGCCCAAAATCGGGTGGACACCTAGTGCGACGAAACGTTTCATCGTCGGTTCGACGTCGCAAGCCCGTCTACTGTGCAGCCAACTTTTACTTCAGTTTATTAGCTTCACCAAAGACATTGATAAGCCCGTGGCTTGGTGTGGGCCCACTCCTATAAGGCATACAAAGGTCATCAGGGATTGTGCGTGATCAAAAATTGGTGGGCTATTATTCCATGTCAAATCATCCGTTGATAAAATTGGACCATCTCAGATTTTTTTTTTAAATGAAAACAATGACTCTATATGCAATAGTAACTCCAAATCCCAAGTTTTAAATCTCTAGAATTTTTACTTTAAGAGATAACGATGTTTGAAATTTTTACCTTTTTACCACTTGATGGCGCTATGTTTTGATGTTTTTGCCCATAACTTCCTTATTCCTCGCTACTTTTTAAAAGTTTATAGCTCATTCGAAAGGTCAGTAGAAGGCCTACCAAATGGTATTACAATAAATTATATAAACTTGAACGTTAAATATTTCAGAAGAAATTAGTATTCACAACTTCAACCGCCGATTCCAAAAAAGTATATCGTCAAAAAGTTTTCAAATTTTACAAAAATGTTCCTAAGACTATAATACTTGACGTTTGAACAAGTTCCAGATAGGGATTTTAGAAAACCTATTATTTCTTGATTTTTTGATACTGTGCATTGTAATTTTGGAAACTTTTTTTTGGTACTGGTGCTTCAGTTTTGAGGTTTGATACTCTGTACGTAAGTACCGTATGAGTCACAATTAAGCAATAGTACAGTAGTTTATTACTTTTACATCACAACATATTGTTTAGAACGTTTTCTTACAAGTAATGCAATTTCTGAAGAAACCTCCCGTTTGGGGAGGTGAAACGTCAAAATCAAAAACAAATTTCATCAATAACATGATTCAAAAGAACTATCAAAAGCAATATTTCACAAAACAGTTAACTAGTTAATCAACCTAAGCGCAATGATAGTATTTCAGAAGCTTGTTCTTGTTCTCTGGAAGTAAGATTATATACTCTGCCAGTTGCGATTGTTGGCTGTGTCTTGGTCAGTATTGAAGATTTGGAAATGAGCAGTTTGTCAGGCTTAGTAGGGTAATAAAATGATTTTGATGGTCCAGCAGGATGTAAAAACTTTACCAAAACTTCTTTTTTTTGTGGATCTTTATTAATTACGTAGGCTAGCCACCAATGATTCTCATATCTGCATGTGATGTACCCATAGATTTCATTCCCATGATAGTTCCATGCTGCTAGGTACAGAGCTAACTTTTACCACACAAAATTCCATTGAAGTTGAAAATGGCCTTGCTTGCGAGTGGAATAATGTTTGTGAAGGTGCAAATCAGTGCCATTGCTGCGTTCCAGATACTCGACATTCCAGTTCAAATTGCTTATTTAAAAGAGCTTCTTCGTCCTCCACCTCCTGAGACGAAACATAAGCAAATGCAATGTTGGGTAAGCAAGATTTCGCCCACTTGTATAAATCTTCTGGTGTCTGAATTTGGTTTTCAAATGGACGTTGCAAGCTAGCGCATGCAGCCAATCTTTTAACACTGCCTCCCACACCATCACAAGGCCCTTTGTCATGCGGTGTCGCAAAACATGCCATTCAGCTGGGACTTCAAAATCCTCTTCATGAAATGCCAAATTCAGAAAGTTTTTACAGTTTTTATAGTGGGCTACCGCTCCATGTGAAAAATAGAGAATTCTTTGCAAGGGAACGCTTTTTTGAATGTATGTTATTTAATGAGTTGTTTTTGTAAGCAGTGGAGTGTGGTTGTGCCAAGTCGGTTATGATTTGAAATTATCACAAAGCTCTTAATATATGTTCTACGTTTTCATTTGCACTGTAATAATATACGAAAGGATGGATTGTGGCCTGTGAGTTTGTCCAATGGAAACCTTGAGCTGCATCTTGAATCACAAAACTATAATTTTTAGCAAAATCTGCAATCACAGTTATTCATTTCAGGTGCTTTCATTTGTTTTAAAAATGAAGATTGTTGCTTGGCGATGAAATCATGCTTCCGTAATTTGTTAAGACTTACAAGCAAATGGTCGAAAATTTTTCCTCAGGTTTTACAGTTGTTTTCAAAGTTGTTCTATCCGTCGAAATCCAAGATTTGTAAGTCACATTATCAACCAGTCGACTTTCAAAATTTTTCAAAAGCCTGCACTTCAGATGATGGTAATCACTGCACTTGATGCAGTTGGTCATTAAACACTCTGTTGTAGAAGGCTGGCATGTTCAAGCGTTCAAATATTCTTTGTAACTTAACGTAGATGAGGCTTCCTGCGTCGAAAAGAAATTTTTATAACTGAAAAACTGCAGCAAATTTGGCTCCTTCAATCATTAGTTTAACGTTTTGATGTATTGTACAAACGCAAACACTGTGTGTGCCACTACTTCCAGGTAAGACAACATGCTTTGGTCTCAATGAAGCACACTTGAAAACCTCACTTTGTAATTTGGAAAATCTTTTTTAAACGCGTGATACGTTTTCTTGAGAGTGCTTAAACTTAATCGTTTTTGATCAGTAATTTTGGATGCATTAAGCTTACAAGTTATGGTACTTTGTCGTTCATTTCTGGCATTTCCCTGCTTATATCATCGCTATTGTAAAACTTGGTCACTACGTCGAATGCAGATGCTTTTAAAGTCTTGCCAGGTTTAGGATTAGGACAACTTAAAATTTCTTTTTCTGATAATTTCTGTGCTACACTAGCCATATATTCTGTGGTTTCAAATTCTTCTGAAAATTTTTTTTTTTTTCGGCTCCAGCTGGAAAGGAGAATAGTAAGGATTTGCACTTTGAAGCTTTGGTCTTTTTCTTCATTAAATTTCACTTTAAGTTGGTCTATAATTTCAGCCATATCCTTCTCAGCCTCGCTTTCCTCTTTTATGTTTGGACTAGTATCCACTTTTAGTCTTTTCTGAGGTTACCTGCAAATTAACAAATACAGGCATTTGAACTGAATAATCGAGTCAATGGTACAGAAGTTTGATTATTTCTATTCTAGTGAGCCATATTTTCCCTCGTCTGACGTTTTTGTTCCTGGTTACACATTATATCTACACACCATAGAATATTCCCACATATTACCGAGAACTTTTATTTTACTGGTCCAATCAATGCATGTTTTGTGTTTTTTTAATCCTATCATGAGAAAGCGACAAAGACTTTATTTTTTCCTCTTGCCTTTCACTCAAAGATGGGGGAATCCCGTTAAGTGCCCTTCCCAACGATGTAACAAGTAAACTTTTTCTCCACACTAATTCCTTTAACGCTGAACATCAAGCAGGAAGTTGTAAATACCATATTTTAAGAAATTGGCTTGACTTAACTCTGAATCAAACCAGAGTCTACTCTCCAGAGGCAGACGTTCTATTACTCGACAAACTGATTGGTTTAGCGTTTGTGTGCCATAAACAAAATGCCCAATATTTCAGAATATTGATTTATGAATACTTTTAGTATCATAGTTAATAAGGCTCAAATATTGAAGAAATAGTAGCTAAATTGAATTTACCTGTAATCCGTTCATATTTCTGTTGTGGGTATCTTTTTTGTGAGAGTTTCTGGATTTTAACTGGCGTTTCACCAATGATTTGCAGTGATTCATTTAAGAACTCAATTTCCATGCTTACATCTGCAAACTCTTCACTGCGTGAATGGACTGGTGAATGCATAAGACTAGAACTACTACTTGAATCATTCACTAGCTTCAACTTGTTTCGAAACAGCAATGCGGCACTCGGGGCTAAGTTTTTTGCCTGGTATTAATGTTAAACCTTAAATCCTTATTGTGATGATGTTGTTCAAGAGAAATTTCACGTAAACCTTGACGAGTTCCATGATTAGTTGAATGATCAGCTTATGGATCGCAGCAACGTTTTTAATTCAACTTAAACAATTTGATAAATCGCTTAAAATGCTTCTGGCAAACATTGTTGACAACTGAACTTCCAGAACGCAAAGAAATCAGCTGGACTTCTTCGTCAGATGGAATAACAAAGCGAGTGGAGGATGGAGAAGAACAATGATCTCTTAAATGCTTTCCAACATCACAATCCATGCTCTGATCCAATTCTGGGGTAATAGTAGCAAATCTGTCATTAGGCTCTCTCAATTTGAAATCAGAAATTTAACTCAAGCATCATACTCTAATTTACGAAAACAAAGTTCTCTCTGTAAATGTTTGTTACTAAAACAAATTTGAATATAATTTTTAGCAACTGAACTTCTAGATTGGACAAGTTCAGACTTGTCCGTGGACACATTCAGACTTGTCTGTAGCAGGTTAACTCTCCTTGTTATCAAAAAAGTTGCGGAAAAATACAAGCTCTTTCTGTTTGTCTTGCACAGGTTTGACTGCGTTCATCACAGAAAACAAAGGGCAAAATAAGTAAACTAACTTGCAAGCTGTCATTTAACAGAGCTTACATTATCTTTGTTTTTTCAAATAATCATGAGCAAATTCAGTCCAGTTAAAAAACAGTGAATTTTCATTTTTAGTTATGTTTCGCTGTTGAATCAACAGCCAAAAAAGTGCAATTATGAAAAAGTAAGTATCTAAACAAAAATCGCTTTATCTCACTTAACACAAAAAAAAAACATTGTAGATTTTGGAGGAGGCTCAAAGTGAAGGTCAAAGTTACTTGTGATGTTTGAAAAAAATTTTTTGACGATATACTTTTCGGCAATATGATTTATTTTTAGGTTGAAAATATTCTTTTTAAAGACTAATCTTGTAAGTTGCAAAGTTAAAATGCGTTTATAAAGCTGGGACTTTCTGAGAGCTTTCATTTGATATGTCACTCAAAAAAATCAACCAAAAAATGTACAAAATATAAGCAAAAGTCCATAAAAAGTGCGACACCTAGTGGTAAAAAAACGCAAATGTTAAATCATTATGACTAGAAAGCTAAACGTGTTACAGAGTTTATGTTTGGCAAAACTGACGTATGGGAGGATTACATTTTTTCAACAAGTTTTCAACGAAATAGGAAAGCATGACTTTCCAAAAATTTATTTTTTGGATGATTTGACATGAAATGACTCTGGTTCAATTATACTTCTTTCAGCTCGAGTCTCGAAAGAGATTGACAATATAAAGGTAAAGGTACGGGACAGCGGGTGCAAGCACACATTGTGTAGGCCATTCTCAATTGGTTGAGCGCTATTGGTTGTCATTACAAATATCAATCATTAATGGTTGAGCGCTGTTGGAGGACAAACAAGACGAACAACACACATACATTTAACCCTTCGCACTTCCTGTTGTGCCGAGCGCCTGGCGGGAAGCTACGAATATTACTTTTAAAGTCTTTAGTATGACCCGATCGGAAATAAAACCCTTAGCATTAATTCTTCACTTGTTGTTATTTCTTAGTCGCAAAATAAAAACAACTACTGCTACTACTAGCAGCAACGAAAAACCAAACAACTAATACTGAAACCACAAATAATGGAGCATAAAAATAAAGCATTGCTGCCAGGGAGTTTTGTTGAGCATCATGGGAACGAAGAAAAAGAGCTTGGCTGAATGATTTCAGTGGCCGATTAACTCAGTTGTTAAGTTTATCGCTATCGGTGGAGGAGGTCCAGGGTTCGATTCCCGGGCCGGTTAAATCGGACGCAGTGTCGTCAACAACTCGTCACCGCTGCGACGTTTTTTCGGAGCTGCGTTGCTCAAGCGCTAGGCTGCGGAGATAGGCCTACCACTCGTTACACGCAGTGGCGTATCGAGAAATTTTAAAGAGGAAGGGGGGCATAATTTCCACATTTTTTCAAGCGTATATTTGTCAAGAGAACTAATTTGAAACTGATTGAGAAACAAGAAAAGCTTTAGGGGGGTCCGGGGGCATGCTCCCCTGGAAAAATCTTGAAAATGTACATGCTGTAACGGCTATTTTAGTGCTTTTTGAATAATTTTCACGCAAATTTTGTTTGAATTTTTGGACCCAAATTCTGAGTGCTTCGCCAAAAATGATGCATTTTGTTCGCACATTTTCGATTATGCGTGCTTAAGGCGTAAGGCTTATCGCCTTCGAAGAGGTTTGAAATTATGGAAAAATTGTATGCATCAAAAACATTTTTGAAAATAGCTGGTGGGAGGATGCATGGCATATTGCACAATGCTCCCCCCCTTAATACGCTCCTGGTTACACGCTTTGGCGTAATACAGCAAGTATATGAAGATTTTTTTTTATTACGTGCAACACGCGACAACGATCATAACGTAAATGAAGCAGATTTTCGGAAGGTCGATAAACAAACACGACGAGAAAAAAAAATTGTCGCATGCCGTGGGTCGCGTTGCCGCACTTTGAAACGGCGTTGTCACTTTTATAACTTTACGTACGTGACATTTTATTTCTTGTTTTACTCCTTGATGTTTTATTTTTAAAAATGCACAAAAGATAACAACAGCTCACGTCATTCTAAAATGTGTTTTGTCGCTTTTTCGAAAAATTTCGTCAATTTTAGGGACGGATTCAGTAACACTTTCTAGGGTGGTTTGGAATTGAAATGTTGCTTAGGACATTGCAGTTTTGTTGGTCCAAGTATTAATGTGTCAATATGAAAATTTTTCATGTCGGCTAATCGAGGAGAAAGCGCAATAAATACCGGTGAGAGGTTAAACAGGCACCAAAAATACATTTTGCTTGGCCGTGGCTTGTGATTGAAATGTTCCATAAATTGCAATTTTTTGCGATAAAGCCTCTGACGTTCAAGCCAAATTATGATAATGTGCTACCTTTAGGGGTGTGTAAAACTCTTCTGCTGCTCTCGGTGAGTTTCACAACGCCACAAATTGTCCGATAAAAATAATTCTTCCAACCTTATCTGCTGCCCCCTACAACGTGCTGCTCTGGGCGAGCGCTCCCTGTCCCTTTATGCACGCCCATGGTTACCTGGCCCTAAAAAAATATAGCCTATACTTGAGCAGATCCTGTTAACACCCTGGATCACGCTAATCACTCTGTTGTTTTACGAGTTATTCTTTACTTAGGCCACGGCCAAGTGTAGGGGAGGTCTTTGGCCCTTTAACCCCTGTGGTTACGGGTATTATTAGTGCAACTACAAGTTCTGCCGTTCATAGCAAAAAAAGGCAGTAGCTGCAGATTAAGATACAGGAATCTTTTTTCTTCAAATTTTGATGTTCAGATGCACACTACCAACGCTGAAAATTTTAAATCGCATAATTGCCTGCATAAAAATGCCTTTTTTTTCTTGTTTTTGAGCCCATGACCGAGATGCCTTTCGATTGTTAAAAGGTTTTGCAAATTTTACTTTTTGAATGCGAAGTGTCTTCGAAGTTCCAAAGCCAATTTGATTGACTGAGGCGCTGAATGCAAAATATAGTCGATCATTAAGCTGCAGATACTTTCCAAACAGCACGAGAATGAATGCACTGCGGTATGCGGGCATGTCAAATGGCACTAAGGGCGCGCCGGCATATCACGCAAAATGGCACTAAGGGCGCGCCGGCATATCACGCATCAGCCTAGATCGTCGTCATACAATAGTCGGTATAGTCTGGAAACTAAATTTATTTTAATTTTTTTGTTATTTCAAGCCACTTAATCGCAGCTTAGGATGTTTGTGGTAGTGAAGTACATGCATCATGGAGACGACCTAGTTGAGCGTCGAACCCGCGAAGCCAGCTTCGGAGCCCAATGCACCAACCACTCGGCCAACTCCATGTGCTCTGGAAACTAAATTAAAGAACGCCTAAAAGGTCTTGTTTTTACCGCCATCTAGTGACACTGGCTCACACTGAGTTGGTGCAGTCAAAATCTATGTGGTTGCATTGCATTAGTGACGGCATGGTAGAAACTGCGGTAAAACTAAAAACCGCATGGAACTATTTGTAAAACCGCATGAGATCTATGGGACCGAAGAATACCACATGGAACCATTTATATTATAAATGTTTCCAGACCAGGGTTTCCCAAACTTTCTTGTGCCACGGACCCATTTTTGCGAATCACGTTTACCGCGGACCCCACTTTTAAGTTGCGTTAATTCTTCACCCGACTGCTATAAAAGCATAAAATGCAAAACGAAAATAAATTGTGCTTAATCGTAGTTTCATTTTTACCGACACATGAATCACATGAATGAGACGGATAGGGTTGCTTCTCACAGCTTTTGTTTCAAATATTTGTCCGTAGATTGTACATTTCAACCGAGCGATTGGCGTAGTGCGGTCAGTAACCTGCGGTTTTTTCGTCCTCAGGTTGCGGCTTTTTGTGGGGATAAACGAAGACCTTTTTTGGGAGAGAGAGAAACAAAGATTTTTTTAAATTTTTTGATTGCCGTAGTGTTTTTGCTGCTCACAGTGTGTTTAATATTTTGAGATAATGGTTAAGATGGTTCTTTAAGTGCAGTAGGTTGCCGACCTCTGGCGTATTTGTAAAACACATCAATATCGGTGCGCAAGGTCTGGGGTCCGATCCCCGGTCCGATCAAATCAGACACAACGTCGCCAACAGCAGTTTGCCATCATTTCGAGGGTTCTTGGGAGTCGAAGCTGTATCGCACGATCGTTAAAAAAGTCACAGTCGCCGAGATGAGTCCCGCCACTCGTTACACGCTCCTGCGTGTTACCGCAAGTATAAAAAAGGTTTGATTTTACATTTACACAATCGCAATGCTTTTAGTTATTAATTAGCTCTACCAACAGGATGTAAAAGAAAGTAGGCCATTAAAGCTTTCATCTTGTATCTTATAAACTTATACCTTAAAAAGCTTGCATCGGGGTCTCTCTGATCTAGTCTATCATCTCTGCTCGTGCGTTTAACTTGTCATTGCAATTAAGCTATTACAGCATCATAATTCATAAACAATGAAGGCAAGAGTATCATAATCAATAACTAACTTCAATAATTACTCAACAATCAAGAGTGTCCTGTAAAAATCATTTGAAAGTTTTAGTTTTTTTATTTTTTGCAACATTGTCACGGACCCCTTGTGCGGTCGCCGCGGACCCTAGTTTGGGAAACTCTGATTTATAAGACCATATGGGACCGCCAGGAACCGTTTATTTAAGACCGCATTGGACCGAATAGAATCGCAAGAAACCATTTATAAGACCGCATGGGACCGAATGGGACAGTATGGGCACGTATTGGATAATGTAATCTTGTTTACAAAACCGTATGTGAACGTATAAGACCGTTTGTGTGACTGCATGAGAATAAATGGGACCTCATGAAACCTTATATAGGCTATAAGAACTATAAGGCCGTGGAGACGATATGCCATTGTTTCTACGACCGTTTATGCAGAGATGGGCATTTGTCGAGATAATTTATCGACAATAGTTATTGGCGATAATTTATTACCGATTATCGTTATCGCTCAAAGTTATCGATTACCAATTTATCAATTACCGATATCGTGTGTTTATATATTTTGTTATCGCCGATAAATTATCGCGATAAACGATTCTTTATGCGCGAGCAAGCAGTGTTTAAACTTTAAAGTTAGTGATTAAGTTGCACTGTGGAAAAAATACGCGGTGTCCATTAAGTCTTGTTGCGATCTAAAAAATATTCTTTCTTCGTTTTTTTTTAATGCCAAGTACCGCAGCGTTCGTGAACTGCTCTCTTTTCTTGAAAAATCTAAAAAAACATTTTTGCAATTCGACTTACAAAAAGATTTGGTCTAACAAATTGAAAATTTACCGAAATATTGATCGGAAAATTTATCGGCGAAAATTTATCGATTCCCGGTATCGCTTTAAGAAGTTGATATTTATCGGTATCGCCCAAAACTTTTTGGAAAATTAAGATTTATCGTTATCGCTTTAGTACATTAAGATTTATCGTGCCCATTACTGGGTATATGAGACCCTATGGACTTGTATTGGGAAACATAAGTGTGTTTATAAGACCAATGGGCCCGCCGCATGAGACCGTAAGAGGCAGCATGGAACCGCACGGGCCCGAAATCGGTTCCATACGGTTATATAAATGGTTCCATGTGGTCCCATTCGGTCTCATAAATTATTCCATGTGGTTCCCCTTTGATTCCTTACGGTCTCATTTGGCTCCACTTGGTCCAATTCTGTCTTATAAATAGTTTCATGCGGTCCCATACTGTTTTCAGCTCTACTGTCGGCCTATATCTGCCTCTGATTCTAGCTTACTGTCATTAGCACATGCAGTAAATTCAGTGCTTTCGTAGCTTGGCTAGACCACTGCCACTAGATGGCGATAAAAACAAAACCTTTTTTACACAAGTTTCCAGACTAGTTATTTAAGAACTATGGTCATACTTAAACCGCTCCAGTGTTTACTTTGATGTAAGTATGTACTTTTCCGCTTATTTGTTTGTTTGTTTTCTCATTTAGCGTCTTGTAATAGCGTTTGTCCAAAACTGATGTTCAATTGCGATTGTCCTGAAACTGTCCTTGAAGGTAAAATTGAGAAGTGCATTCCAAGCAAATGGCTTTGTGATGGAGAAGCGGATTGTCCCAATGGCTCCGATGAAAAAGATTGTATTTGTCCACCTGGACAGTTTCAATGCAGTAATTGCTCAACAGGAGGAGCTTGTGATGGAATAGTAAAAGTTAATATGTACCAATGCATTGCAGAGGAACTTGTTGGTAACAAAATCTGGGACTGTTTGAATGAAAGGGATGAAATGTGAGTTTTTAAATTAGAGCGCTTAGGTTTCGGTAGGCCTAATGAGTTTAGTATCATACAGGGCGGCGAACTCGAACTCACTGAAATCGGTCGTTTTACCCAACTCGAACGTGAACTCGAAAAACAAAAATCCCAGAACTCGAACTTGAAAAAAGTTGATTGAGTTTTGAGCTTATCCGAAACTTGACAAAAATTGAATAAACTAGGTAAACATTACTGAACTCGAACTTCGACTCGCAAAATGAAGAACTCGAACTCGATTTGGAAACTATTAGTGAACTTGAACTCGATTAAAAATGCTTGCGCGTTCACAGCCCTGGTAACTTAAGCAATTTCTTTCGAATACTTCAAACACTGTAGCTTCTGGCGACATTCTGATGGGCTGCACTTGACTTGTACTCCCAGACTCTCTTGAGTTGTACATGATCAATATTGTAACAACAGAAAGACTTTGCAAATTTGAAAAAGTGATACAAAACATTGACTACAGACTTGAATTGGTAGTCTAGTTAGGTCCGCAAGTTTACCAATGCTCTATATATGAGTGCTCGTACCTATACTGTACGTATAAGGATAAAGGAGATATTGAAGGATTGGAAAGTATCGCAGCATTGGTTGGCTGAAGAATTTAACGTAGGCATTGGACTTCGCCAAGACTAAGCACTAATCCCATTTTTTGTGCCATCGTCAGGAACAAGTTGAAGCAGAACATTAAGAAGGCACAAAGGAATATATGGTTCTCAGATGATGCAACACCCGTCTAAGCAAAAACATACGAAGCAACAAGAGAAACTCGACATTTGGCAAGGTGCTGTGGAGAAAAGATATTTGAAAGTGAGCCAGAGTGAGACCGAGCGTCGTAAAAGTTGGAGGTGTGGATGATTGAGAACAGTTGATGCTGCGGTAGAGAGCGAAAAACAGGGTTCTCACAGTCATGGAAAAACCTGGAAAATCCTGGAAAAATTTATTTTCCTGGAAAGTCCTGGAAAACTTGCAAAAAGTTGAAAGTCTTGGAAAAAAAATTGAAACTTGTCAAAAAGTTTTGCCAAAGGACTTTTTAAAAATAATTCTTTTCTTCTAAAGACACTTCCAAGTTATCGTATTTGTAAAGTTTTTCGCATGAGCTAATAGGCCTTGTCAACTCTGGACTGAGGTAATTTTTAGCTATTTGAGTCTTCTGCTTGTACCAGAAGTTTTCGGGAGGGGAGGACAAGCGATTGCTGGAGGCATAGCAGCGACACCGAGCGGTATATGGAGGAAGCAGTCACACTGGCATTCTGCTGTGAGAACATGGTTTCTGAATCTGATATATTATATACTGTTGGAAGAAAGACGCTCGAAGTAGGATATAAAATTTTGATTGTTAAAGTCTGGGTTCATATGTCATGCCACGTAAGAATACGCTTACAAACGAATGCAATGCAGAGCATAGGCAAAACTACTCCCATGAGTGTTGTTATATAACAAAGAAAGTGTTCAGTGCATTCAAAATCGAGCGCTATTTCAACGCAGTACAATGCTGTATAACAGTAGTTATTAACCTTTTTTCCCCCAGCGTTCTTTTTCAGAGGTTTTCTCAGTCTGCCGCCCACATGTCCTATTTTCCACTAAAAATCAGTGAAGAGCAAAAAAAGGTCATCACGTCCGCAGGTGTCCTATTTTCCATTAGAAAACAGTGAAGAGCAAAAAAGGTCATCACGTCCACAGAAGTCTCTACTTTTCATTTCCAGTTTTCCAGCCTTGGGCTAGCAGGCCTATACAGATGTACAGAACACGTTCATAGATTGATTATGACACAAAGTATGTTTACGTCTTCTCAATGTAACGCCCCCTGGGTATTTCCGCCCCTCTAAAAGTTAACTGCGGCCACTAGGAGGCGGTAGCGCCCAGGTTAAGAACCACTGCTGTATGACAACAGTAGACTACACGAATTCTATCAGCTGGTAACTCAAGTTTTACGAAGCTTAAAGAAAAATTGTCATGCTGCTGGATACATCATTGCACAAAAACAAGACTATGCTTTGTTTTAAGATGAACCTTAGAACCTGCTCTAGCAGCTATCTGAAAGGCGAGGATTGGTGTTGATCTTGACGAACTTCGTGGTTTTCAGATGTTAAAACATTAGAAAATGATTTTTTAAAGTCTAAATACAGGTAGTTTTGAATTTTTTCACAAAGAACACGGAACATCTTGAAACACTAGTACTATAGTCTTCTTCGTTCTTCCCCAAACTTTGAAATAATTCAATCAATGAATTTTTTATCTTGCTTAATTTTGACTTTTTGAACGCCGACCATTGACACCACCAAACCACCATGCACAGGCCTCGTACCTCGGACCCGATAATCTTGGCTGCTTTCCTTCTGCATTGTGGTAGAATATTGTGTCATGATACAATGTACCAATTGATTGATTGAATTCCCAGGTCGATTTGTTGAGAATTTATGTTTTGTGGCCACTGTGCGTTGTTGTTCGATCTCGGGTTTGAATTCATCAACATCATTTTTAGGTTGGAAGTCGAAATTTAATATATTAACTCACTTGGTAGATTCAAGATTTATTAACTATCTCATAATGCTTGCCTTCCTATCATTAGATAGCAATGTACAGTACTGATAGCCAGTGGGAAGCATTAACTTTTTTGTGGACTGGTTTTTCTTGCTCTTTCAGATATTACTACTAGCAAATTAGGGATGGATAAAGGTTATAACTCTTGTATACGTTATTGAGTACCGTGCCTCGCGTTCTACTGTACTCTCGAATCTAGTTTCCTACATTGTTGACTGTGCTTTCTCGAGTGATACGTGGTAACAGAATATAGAATGTAGCCCTACTATTTTGTCAGCACTGAGGTTAAAGGAGTTGCGAGTTGCTTGTGTTGGCGCAGTTTTGCTTTTTGTGTTTCTCACTACTGGTGCTGTAAACCACAAAACTGAAACAAATCTCTCAATCCAGTCTCCGATGCTAATGAGCAATCCCTAAACTGCAATAACATCCTTGTACCGAATATCATATATAGTTAAGCTTTTTTGGTTGAGCCTATTTCATAATTCGTTAGTTATTTTTTCTTAATTAATCGGTGAATTTAGATAATTAAATTTCGTATTATTCTCTTATTATGTTTATATACGCTATGCGTGGTTAGGTTTATTGGAGGTTAAATGGGTTAGAAACAGAATTACTTTGTCAGACAAGAGTTTCGCCTTGCCAATATTTGCGAGTGTTTACGGCTACTGGTACCTCTCATTCGTATATTATTCCAATAATTAAGAGCCTAAGCAAGAATCCAAAATGGCTTAATGTTAACTTTTAGGCCTAGAGTTGTTGTTTTTTGTGAAAGTTAAGTTTTGATTGCATGTATAATTTATATAGGGTGGTGTAGCCTTCTAACTGCTAATGCTTTTTGCCAATACGTGGTGACAATGACGGCAAAGTAATTGAGAGAAGTTTGGATTTTAATTACTACGTTGCAACAGCACCAATAGCATGGCGATAGTGTTTACATATTTTTCACATCTTCTGCATTAATATCGTTTTTCTGTTTTACGCATAATCAGCTGTATAGCTGTCACCTTGCATGGTTTACTCAGCACGTCATGCTATGAGACGGAAACGTTCTTTACATAGGCTACTTTTAAATGCAATGTTTGCAGTTCGTAAACCCAGTGATTTTCAACCTTTTTTTATGAGCAAAATCCTGCGGCACACCAATGACATTTTAACACTACTGTACCGCTGCACAGCAGTGGTTGAAAATAACTGAATAATATAATTAATTAACCCTCTTCTTGAAATATTGTCACGATCTTCCACATCACTTTTTGTAGTTTTTATAACCTGGTTTTAGTTGTTTACAATACATAGTGTTTTCTATTTTGGTCCGATAGTTGAATGATAACCATGATGTATATAATTCAGATAAATGTAGCTAGTAATGTTGGTTTGGTTGACTTACTACATCGCTAATGCGCAACGAGCAAGTTTACAGAAGTTACATCATGGATAAATGCACAAGTTTCATTTGCAAATGTGAGACGTATGCATCAGGGATGTGCAAGCAGTCAAATGTATATTCCTTCGGCTTTGAAGACACAACACCTGAGTTTGGTTTTGTTTCCACTAAAAAATAATAACTTCTACAGAATCCACATACCAGGAGTATAGCTTACATAAATTAATGTAAAAAAGGTGCACTAATTGTTGTAAAAAGTCATAAAAAAGTCATGGAAAGTCATAATAAAAGTCATGGAAAGTCATGAGAAAAGTCATGGAAAGTCACGGAATTCGATTTTTAAAACTGTGTGGTAACCCTGGAAAAAAGGCTATGCTGAAAAAAGGTACTAGAGATGGAAGTATCAGGTAGAATAAAAAAGGAAGGTCAAGGAGAAGGTGGATGGCTTTAGTGAACGAAGTGATGAAGAGAGTTGGAGCTAGTGAGAGAAGCGAAGTCAATCGAAAGACGTGGAGAAAATGAGCGCGCTGTAGCTGGTACAAATAGAAAGAAGCCAAAAGAAGTAAGTGTAATCAATTTTACTGTAGAAAATCTCTTCAGCATCTAATGATTTTATTTGAATAAGATCTCCTAATAATCGCATAGGCGTGAAACGCTTTGTTGGATCAAATTAACTAAACTGATTGTTGTGAACCTCTAGATTGCCCAGGTGCTGAAAATCAGTTTTTGGCTTAAACTACGGTTTAAATCTAATAGCAATGTCAGCATTTACGATAAAAGGCTGATTGGGCTCACGCATGGTCTAAACCTTTCTGCCGTTTTCAGGAAAAACACAACGCGGCCAAATTTTTGATTTTTTTTTATTGCATAAATTTGATGTTTAGCCTCTATTCTTCATTATGCGTGAAAATCAAATTTCTATCGCGAGTAGTTTTTGAGATACTAGCGAAATGAAATGGAAAAACACAACGTCGTGTTTTTTATTCCCAATTTTTCAGGACAAATACAACGTGCTAGGGCATGCGTAATAATCACAGTTATTGCGTAACATTGGCAAAACAATGTCCGGAAAAACTTGGGCATGCGTAATAATCCAGTAATCGCACTTATTGCGTACACTTTGGCAAAACAATCAAACACAAAATGTTAATTTACTCAAAACTACAAAATAGCTCACGTTGTGTTCTTCCTGAAAACGGCAGCTTTATTCAGGCGCTTTATAAAAGTATGCCCCGAATCTCTGGCGCTTCTTTTTACTACTTTCTGTGCAGAACGTAAGTACAAATTGCGTCGTTAGAGTCCGTGGAATCGGCCACTTGTACTTTCACCATAAGTTTTAAGGCCTTTGTATGTTGACTAGCAACTTCCAGAATCGAACTTACTCGTGTGCAAAGCTAAAACATAAAATAAATCGAGGTGCTAGTGCTTGTATTATGCATAAGTGAACCAACCCTCGGTAGCCGGTGATCAACTATACTGCTATTTCAGAAAGCCAAGGTATGACTCTTCGGAACAAACTGGATCCAAACAGTGCCGAAAATGCAATAAACAAGAGAATTGCGAACAACTTCCGTATTATGACAAAGATAGCAATTGCACCGGTTGTCCACTGGACCATCCTAACAAATGTGCGTGCTATACGGAAAGCATGATGAATTGCAATGAAAAAGGCGCCGTTTGCTATTCACATCAACGTAAGTAAACATGTATTCAAAGATAATTTAAATGGAATTGTAGGCTAAAGTGCTCTTTTCTAAATTCTTGTGCAACTGTCATATAGCAAATTTTGAATCACCGCCGGTACTCTTTATGTCCAGCGCCCGCTTGTAACCAGCAAGCTTAAGCAATTTTTCAGCTAATATGTTTACTGCGCTTGCTCAGAAGTTGACTGCCAACTCTTGCCAAAAACATCTGATTTATGAAATTAGACAAACTCGCACGAGGCTAAAACTCAAACGCAAATGGATAAGTAAGGCCCCTTTCACACGGACGACAGTTGCCGTACGACATCTGTCGTACGACAGTATGTTTCCATTAGATCAAATGGAGCCTTTCACACGGAGTCGCAATCGCAGGCTAAGTCGTTGACCTGTCGCACCGACAGAAATTAGGGTGTCATGGACATGCGACTTTCTGGACGACACTTTAGTCGTACGACAGTACCATAGCACACAAACGAATCGCGCTTTTCACACGAAGTCGCACTCGCAAGTGCGACAAGCTGACATAATAATCACCGAATGACGTAACATTCTTTTGTAAATCGACCAGCACTAACACAGCAGCCGCTTCTTCCACTTCCATTGTGAAATAAAGTCGTACGATTGCTGTCGCTCGTGTGAAAGGCTGTCGCACTCAAAATAACGTGACAAAAATTGAAGTCGTACGACTCGTGTCGTTCGTGTGAAAGCGGCCTAAGGTTTTACGTATTCAAGCACCTTGAAGGAAAATTTTGTCGATTTCGACAACAGTCTTTTTTGGTTAGTTTAGCTACCTATTTTACAGCTCATCCAAGGCGCTTTGTGTCTGAAATACTAAATCGCATTTTTCCGATGTATATACTGTATTTTTGAGTTACTGTTATAGGCTATGCAAGCAAACAATAGCTCTAAAAATTTGGTAAAGCGTCCGTCACTACTCAATATATTGTTATAATTGGTAGCTCACTCCTGTTTTTTTTAATTGATTGCGGAAGTCAAAAATGAATACAAGTCTCTGATCATTAAAACTCGCGGTGTTACGCCGAAGCGTGTAACGAGTGGTGGGGTCTACCTTTGCTGCTCAGCCCTGGCAACGCTTCTCCGAACACCCGAATAAGGTCGCAGCGGGTCCGGGAACCGAGCCTATAAAACCTCATACGCTTGTAAAGATATTTTGACCACTAGACCAACCCACCGATGGTTAAATTGATATTTATCTATTTAATTACAGAGAGATGCAATGGGGTAAGTGATTGCGCTGATTCATCAGACGAAATTGGTTGTCATTGCGAAGAACAGCAGTTCACTTGCCTTTGTTATACAAATAACGAAATGCCTTCGTGTCTTTTCAATGAAGCATGCATTCCAAAAGAAAATTTTCAAGATGGAAAACAAGATTGTTCTGATGGCAGTGACGAAGTTCCATCACTATTAAGAACCATAAAGTGTGGAGAATGTGAATTATTTATTCGGAGATTTAGCAATGAGGCGGAATGTAAAAGATTAGGTTTGCCGACTTGTGATTCCTCAACTTGCTACGAAACTCCATCTCTTGATTGTCTCGCATATAACTACAATTGCAACACAACTGATGTGATATGCACTTCACAACCATTCCATTGCGATGAGGAATCGGCTAAAAATTGTTCTCCTGCATTTCAGTGCGCCGACGGAAGTTTGATATTGACGTCAGGATTTTGTGATGGTAAAAACGACTGTCCTGATGGCAGTGATGAAATTCGTAACCAACCAGGTTTTAAATGCTCAACAGTTACAAGAGCTTGCCTTTTGCCTCAGCGCAATTTGTACGATGACATCGCTCAATGTGCAGACTGGTCTGACCTATGTCAAGACGATGAAAGTTCTTGTTTTGAATGCTTTGACAAACGTTTATTGATATCTTTACGGCAAGTATGTGATGGAGTGATTGATTGTTTTGATCTATCTGATGAATGTTTGTGCAATAGAAATTTTGATAAACCCTTATGTAATGCACTATTCACAATGGATGAGGAATTGACCAATACATGCGTAAAAAATGCAATGTTGACCAATATTAATACAAGTATTTTTGCAAACAATCCACTGTACGTATATGCACTCGATCCAGACTTCAATATCACTACAAAACAACTCTTTAGCAATTTATCCAGTAAAGGATTTAAGATTTGTGAAACAAAACATGGTGAAGTGCAAGCAACTTTGTGTGATGATCGTCCAGAATGCAATGATTTTAGTGATGAATGCACCTGCGCAAATCCACCAGCATTTTGCTTTGATTCATGTCGCTCATTTTACAACTCCTTTTATCTTCTTGGCGACCGTTATTGCGATGGAATCGAGAACCAATTAGCTTGGAATTACATCGATAAATCGGCTTGCTCTCCCGGATTGGATGAAGAGTTATGTCCAAAACGTTTTCGTTGCAAAGCTGGAAATAAGATGAGCGTTGACGTGTTGGAAGTTTGCAATGGTGTTGTTGACTGTGATAATGGATCAGATGAATCCGCTAGCATCTGTTCTACATTTATCCAATTATTTTCATCAGATACTGAAATGATTGCAAACATCGGATTGAGAAGTGCTTTTTGGATTATAAGTATCATGGTCATATTTGGAAACGCTGCAGTTATTGTAACAAAAATCAGATACTTAAAAACAAGTGTTTTGTCAGGTTTGCTTCAATGCCAACATTTGGTAATTCTGAACATTTCGTTCGCTGATTTGCTCATGGGAATCTATTTGCTAGCAATAGCAATATCTAGCTCTTTGTATTCCGGATATTATGGATCGATTGACAGTGAGTGGCGAACTAGTCTGCGTTGCTCCATCATCGGAAGTCTTGCAATCATATCAAGTGAAGCTTCTTGTTTTCTCATGGTTACCTTAACTGCCTTTCGACTGTACAACGTTTGCCGGCCATTTGAAGCCAGAGTTGTAGGAAGCAGACGTTGGAAATTATGCATTTGCGCATCTTGGATAGCTTCGCTCACGCTTGGTATTTTACCAATTTTACTCCAACATCTTGGTCTGCCTTATTTTGTGTATAGTCTGTACTTTCCCTCAAAATTTAACAGAGAAAATACGTGGAAAAAAAACGACTTCTCAAAATTTGTCTGCCGTTTTGCGGCTATGAAGGACAAAACATTTGAAGTTGAAGGCAACCAATGGAATCGTATTCGACAATTCATAAACAACACATTCCCAAATCAACCACCGTTGAAGGAATTCGGTTACTACGGCGAAACAAGTGTGTGCATGCCTAGGTTTTATATAGCAAATGGAGACAGCTCCTGGGAATATAGCCTTTCAGTTATTACGGTTAACTTCCTTTGTTTTCTATTTGTTGCTGTTGGATATGTATTTATAATCATAGAAACAAGAAAAAGTTCTAGCAACCTAAGAAAAAACACGGCGTCCGGAAAGAATCAAGAATCTTCATCAGAAAAGCGCATTGCTAGAATCATTGCAACCGATTTGTTTTGTTGGATTCCTATTTGCATTTTGGCCTATGTGCGAATAAGTGGCATTAATTATCCGGTGGAGGTCTATCAAATCAGCGCAGTGTTGATTCTTCCAATAAATAGTGCCTTGAATCCATTTTTGTATTCTCCGCTTTTTGACATGTTGATAGAGAAAATATCATGCTGCAAAAAAAAGACTATTCTTTTTCATTGATTGTATTCCGACAAATTTTGTTATAACAACTTCCAAGCACTAATTTTGCGTCATAGCTTTTTCCAAACAAACCGTTTACTGTTGTCTATTGTAATGTACAAAGTGTAACTTTCACTTTGCACGTATTCATTTTACATCCTAATTTTTTTGTGAGATCCAACTAGACCCTAGCGGAAACGCAGCAATTTCCGTTACAATGCTGAATATGGCGGATGCATTGTGCCAATGTGGAACAACATTGATTTTGGAATAGTGTCGCGATGTATCAGGAAAAAATAATCTCGTAGGACAAGGAACTACCAGAACGGCCGGTTTACGTTTTACACGGCAACACAGCTCCGAAGAGACGTCGCAGCAGGCGCTAAGCCGCGGAGATAAATCCCGCCTCTCGTTACACGCTTCGGTGAAATACCGCGTGTATACAGTGATGAAGATTTTTGGTTTTATTTTTTGACAAAGAATTACTTCACAGGCAAAAAGTTGCTGGATATTAGATGAAAGAGACTCACCTTACATCTTCCCTCAAAACGAATTTAATAACCCACCTAAACTGACTACACTCAACTTTGGTGCAAACCGTAAACTTCAGTTCACAAACCACTCACATTGCACTGATAAACTAAGGCTAAACCCTCCGACACTCAACATAACTTGTAATAATACACTCGCCGACACTTATAGCACATTAAGTAGAATGATGATACACAGAACCGCTCGCTATAAATATACCTGCGCTTTTGCATTTGTGTTACAAATTGTGACCTCAACGCTGACATTCACCGTGTTTTCTGGGCTGTATGCACAAATATAGGAGGGTTGTACCGCGGTACTTTTTTAGTTGGTACTTTTTTAGCGGTACTTGATACTTTTGCAAGATCTTTTATAATGAAAAAGGAGAAGTCTGCACAACTACATCTTCCACAGCAATCGTTTGAAAGATTTGTTTTTAAAATACAACAATGCCATCCCTTCAAGCGCGGCAATAGAAAGATTCTTTTTCACAGGAAAAGATATTTTGAAGCCGAAGAGGAGTGGGCTTTTAGAGTTTGACAACTTTTCCCAAATGTTTTTGTTTTTAAAATGCAATTCAGAGTAAAAGTTTTTCAGTGGTTTCGTCTGTTCTTTTTTGCGTCACCGTCCGTTGTTGAGATTATTACTGTGAGAGAACGTCTCAAGACCTGGGTAGATTTTTTAACAGCCTGCATACGACGTGACTAAAGAAATGTTAAACAGAGTCGCGCAATGGGTAGCCTTAGTGAAATGGATGCGCCCTCCGAAATATTTTTCTTCTTGTTCGATACGATTCCGGTATTTTTATTTCAAAGTCCGTATGACTTCGTATTACTTTATCTTAGCAGGCTTAGGGTTTGATTGATTGATTTTTGCGTAGCCTATTTCGATGCAACTTGAAACCTAAGCTTAACTATGAGACCTAGAATAACAAAAAATTTTAAGTAGTTGTAAGACGTCTTTTTTGCAGATTTCGAAATTCATTTTTTCGGATTTGCTCGTAATTTCGCAAATATGCTTTTTCTAAATATTTGATTTTCTTTGATGTGATTTTTTCTTCAATTGTATCCTCCTGTCACGAGAAAGCGACGTAGGCGCTATGCGTAGGATAATCCAGACTCGCTTAGGAGTTGTCTTTGTTTTCGAGTTTTGCGGTTGAATTTTGCTTTTGATTTCTTCAATTTGATGCTTGTTAGATTCCACCAAGCAGAGATAATTATCGTGAAGCATCTTATCCAAGGACGCAACAACGAGGCTTGGGTTGGAGTTGAACTACCAACCTTGCGAACATGGCCGTCGTAAAAACGACGCTCCGAACCACTCGGCCAAGCTGCCGACAGACATTCCACCGACTCACACCTCTCTGCAATTATGTTTCTTGAGTGAATCTCCTTAAAAAGATGCAAAAAATTATAAAATAATTGTGTAGGCCTACATTTTCTTGTGAATCCGATGGTATTCTGGATGTAGACCTTATTATTAGCGAGCTAATATCAATTTCGTTTTTTAAAGGCCTACACCCTAAACATTACTGGCCTGAGGCCTACCCTAATAGCATACTATATTTCGTATTACATTTACTAGTGTCAACTCGACAAGTATTTATGATGTTCCAAAGTAATTGCCGCTGAGTATGACAGTCTATTGCAGCAGCTCTTTCCATCTTTGTAACTTATTCGCCATCTGTCAGTTCCGTCATGGGATCATTCCCAACTCCCAATGCGCATATGCATTTTTGCACCAACCTGGTTTTGTGACTTCAAAACTCTCTTTTGATATGATGATTTGATATGTACCTACTTGTAATATTTTATATGTATGTTGTTTCTTTTTCTTTGTGTGGGGAATCACCATTTCGCGACTATACTGGTTCATTATAAATAATTACGTGCCCTGCTGTTTATTATTTGTGTGTGTGTGTGTGGTTTTTCTCATCGATACTTTTTTATTTTTGCTACAATTCACTACTCTAGTGATGGCTTATTTCTTCAGCTTTTCACGCTTACTTTTCATTCATTCGTTTTTTTTTGTTTTTTTTTTTTTTTTCACTGCTTATGTTATTATGCTTTTGTTTTGTTTGTAAAATTTGTTAGTGGTAATAAACCATTTAGAAAAAAAAATTGTTTGGCTACTGCATCAAAGTTGATGAAGCACTCCTTATTAAGAAATTCAAACCGAAATTAAACCGCGAGCTCTAAGCCAATGGTTGTTCGTTTCTATTAAAAGTATTTTAACTCTTTCGATTATTTTGTTTGATTAAAAATTGATTGCAAATTTGTTTTGAATTTTGTCGTGTTTTTGTAAAATAGTAACTACATTCTGACCTAAATCACCTGTTAATAAACTTTGTCGGCCCTCGCAATTTAATCGTTCACACTTTATTTCTTTTGTGAAACATTAGATTATGTCATAACCCCTGCTGTTTTTGTTTTCCGCTTATATTAGTTTGCCTTGTTTTCACTCTCCATTTCTAATCATGCTCTGATAAAGAACAGTCGATTTGCCCGAAAACGTTCAGCGTATTTTATTTTCCGTATGTTATTTTGTAAAATTATGTAAATACACAATGTTAAATGTTCTCCGATTATTAGCTGCAGTGGCGTAAATCCGTAAAAATTATAGGGGGGATGAAACGAAGCCATCAAAAGTTGCACATATAAAAAAGTTGCGTAGCTGCAATATTGGCTGTACTGCGTCTTATACGCATCACATCCGCCCAAGCCTTTGGTTACTACAACCAGTGGTGTAGCCAGGATTTTGCAATGGAGTGTTTTTACATTGCAGAGACGATCACAGCAAGGGGGTGCGAGGGCGAAGCCCCCGCCGCTGCGAAAATTTTACGATTTTTAAAGCCAAAATAAGCGTTTTTGGAGCATAGGCCCATGATTCAATGCTTTATTAAGGTTGCCCAAAGGGTTCCAGTTGTGGAAAAACATGGTAGAAATTTATGTAATTTAAATTCTCCACAAATTCTCCCCGACAAGACTGGTTTTGAATTAAATTCTCCCCGGTAGGCCATCTTCAGTTTGAGCCCCCTTGCCTTGAGCGTCATGCTGCTTAGCATTGAATAAGGGGGGTACATCAAAATAAATTCACTAACCTCTCTTCTAAAGTTGTTTATTTTATCCTCTGCGCGTTTGGCAAGAGCAGGGCAGACCAGTTTCAAAGTTTTTGGTACAATTACTCGACATTACGAATGAGATGCTTGTCTATTCATTTTTCCTCTGTACTTGCCGAATAATATGTGGGTTGCATAACGAAATCTAAATGGTTATAGCGCTTAAATTGCTATAGTCTTAATTATTAGCGCCAGGGCTCTATGGCTGAGTACTGAACTGCTGACGACTAACGTATCTTCATTTTTCATTAATTATAGTTTGTTTTTCCACGCTATTGCTGCTACACTTGAATGCCGCGCATTTAGCAAGACGGCAAGAAATGAAATGAAATACTTGGTTGTTTTATGGCGCTTTTTAACTGCCACGGTTTTGTAGCGCCACGGCTGATTTGTAAATACGACTTATATCTCATTCACCATTTCTATTTCATTCTCCACACTAACCCTGGTGCTGAGCTGGTAGCTGTAAAAACCATTTTTTTGAGTCTTTGGTATGACTCGACCGAGTATCGAACCCAGTCTCCCAACTGCAAAGCGAACGCTCGAACCACTGGGCCATATTTTTTTTTTACTGTCAGCAACGCTCGTCTCTTTTTTTCTTACTGCATCTCTGTTCCGCTGCATAAAGAAAGCAGAGCTTTTTCTTTTTTTCTGCAATGCGAACGATTGACGGTTGTCCTTTATTGATTGAGTGCGTGAATAAAAAAAGGCTGTAGCAATCCGTAACCATATTAGCAAGAAACGGGAGGCCATTGATTCCGCAAGATAAATCGTCAAAAATAGGAGCCTACGATAAATGATTGGGGAGGTTGCATCCCCCCTCAAACATTATTGGGGGGGATGCATCCCCCCCCCCGGGATTTACGCTCCTGATAAGCTGTTGCTACCATTTGGATACTGCATCCAAATTTGATTTGATTTTGAATACTAGTATGTTTTCGCTAATTTTTTTTTGGAGGGGTAGGGGGTGTTTCTGTTTGTTGTTTTCTTTTCGTTTGTGTATAGCCAAGTAAGGAGACAGCTGACCTGACGACCTCCAGGTCTTCGCTGCTTCTTGCCGAGTAAGCGTTTTGGTGTATAACAATTTTCTATGTTATGCATTGTTAATCTCAAGTTACTTAGTAAATAAAATTGATTGGATTGAAAAAAAAATTGATTGGATTGAAAAAAAAATTGATTGACCATTTTTTCTCCATTTTCGCTTGCTATAGCTCAGTGGTTCTCAAACTTTTTTAAAAAAATTACGCAACGGTCCCCTAGCAATTTTTTTAATGGCTCACGGTCCCCTTGAAAAATTAACACAAATAAACACAAAACAACACGTTGATTTTTTATTGTATCAATGTGACGAGGGCACTTGCTTCTTTGCAAACTTATTCAAGGAAAATGAACAATTTACTAGAGTTAGACTAAAATCACACATTGCAGTATCCTTCTCTGAAACCAATACTGCTGCCGCCACCCACCGGGTTTTTACTTTTAAGCCATCCGCAAAAAAACTTGATCCTTTTTGCTACTGCACGTTCTCCATCATTCGCAGACTTCACGCTAAAGGAGCCATTGCACTAATGTGACATCAAATTGCTTCTTGTGATATCATAAATGCCTATGTAGCCTGTAAGGTTTCATGACAAATTGTGTTTGTTAAGTTGATTGGAAGAAAAGTTGCCTGAAAACTTAATTTTACACAAAATTTTTTCTTCAGGATCGTCGTTTTAATTTTTTTGGAAGGTGCTTCGCGGTCCCAGAAAATTTGTCTCGCGGACCCCAAAAGGACCGCGGACCCCAGTTTGAGAACCACTGCTATAGCTTAATTCATAAGATACTAAACTCGCAGAGCAAAACGTGTCTTCGCGCTTACGCAACCCCATCTTAGAAAATTTCTACGTACGGCGTACGCCCCTCTTAAAACTTGTTTCCTGATAAGGGAGTGATGAAAGTCTTCAACTTCCAAAAGGAAGCGGTAGAACAAAAATGTTTGAGAATTACTGCTCTACACCCAGGGTCTGTATTGGTTAAAAGCGTCCGCTTGGTAGCCGGGAGACTCGGGTTTTATTCCCGGTCGGGTCACACTAAAGACTTTAAAAATAGTATTCGCAGCTTTCGCGCTAGGCTCTCGGCACAACAGGTAGTGCGAAGGGTTTTGTGTATGTGTTGTTTGTCATGTATGTCCCTCAACAACGTTCAATCATTTGTGATTGATAATTGTAATGGGCCGCCAATTGAGAATGGCCTAAACAATGTGTGCTTGCACCCGCTGTCCCGTACCTTTATCTTTACACCCAGGGTTTCCACTCTCGCGATCACAAGTTTTCATATTGTCCTCGTCTGTGGTCGCACGAAGTATTGTTTATTATTATGATCACATGAATCTGACTTACAGCTTTGAGTGCTTTCTGATAATCAGTGCTCGAGTTGTAAAAACACTTATGGGGGGATGGTAGGCCTACAACTTTTTACGCAGACGTTATATAGGAGGGATGGTAATTATACTTGTAAGGAAATGATTTACGCTAAAATGTTTTATGAGGGGATGGTGTTGTTTTCCGGGAGGATGGTATCCCCCGCATTCCCCCTCAACTAGAGTACTGCTGATAATCACAGACACGAAAATTAAGCGCCATAAAAACTTAGAACGATTTATCCTACGTGAAGATCCGGAGTGCAAGAAATTTTGTAAAATAACTTACCTTAAAATATTATTGGCCCTCGACTCCTCGAACACTTTTACATTATCAAATCTGGTGCTTCTGAAAAACAAAAATTTGGTACCCCTGCTCTACACACCTCGATGTTAAAAGTTCTGTTTCTATTTTAATGGCTTCACTAAAAGGTTTGACGTCATTGTGATTTCTGATGAACTCCTTCCATTGAAAACTCCAGCGTCGGCCACTTCTGGTTCCAACATTTCCATTCATTCACAAACCCTAAGCAACCTTTTTGTCGCATTCTGGCAAAATGTGGTCTCCAATAAAAATAGTTTTCGCTTTATGCGTGGCGGCCCATTTCTATGGGCGAGGGAAATGGTTGCATAATTATCTTCTGATTTTTGTTGCAATAACCACCGGCACTAACTAGTCTATAGCTTGTTTTGTACGGTGTTTTGATGGTTGGTGCATAGTTTGCAATTCGTGAATTGTGCCGTATTTAGTACTACCTGTAACACTACAATATTGAGTAATTTAGTATTTATCTAGCTAATACCTATAGGCCTAATTATTATAAAACTGACCAATTTCACTTAAAAATCAACAAAATATAGGACAGTACTTTCTTTCTGGAACTTCTTTTGAAAAGTACCAACAAAAGTACCGTGGTACTACCGGCGGTACTTTTGATTTTCAAGCACCAAGTACCGGTACCGCCGGTACTTTAAAAAAGTACCGTGCCCACTTCTGTGCACACACACACTGCCTGCCTTGTCCCCCGCTTTTTCACGGGCGAACGGATTTGACAGAGTTTCTTTTTGTAGGTAGTACCGGTTGTTGGCTCAGTTGCTTAGCGCTCACGCTATCGGTGCTGGAGGTCTGGGGTTCGATTCCCGGGCCAGTCAAATCGGCACAGTGTTGCCAACGGCTCGCCACCGCTGCGACGTTTTTTTGGAGCTGCTGTGTAGCCCAGGCGCTAAGCCGCGTAGATGGGTCCTACCACTCGTCACACGCTTCGGCGTAATGCGGCGAGTATAATGAAGATTTATTTTTTTTATGAAATTTCAGTCCAGAAGGTTTGTAGGGTTTCTCGAAAATGCTAACAAGGAAACAAGATTGTTATGAACAGCCCAACGACATAAGGCTACTAGGTCTATGGCGTAATAAGAAAGTAGCGCATCACAAGTCGGGGCGTGGCCGAGTGGTTCGGAGCGTCGTTTTTACGACGGCCATGATCGCAAGGTTGATGATTCAACTCTCACCCAAGCCTCGTTGTTGCGTCCTTGGATAAGATGCTTCTCGACAATTATCTCTGCGTAAAGGAATCTAACAAGCAGCAAATTGAAGAAATCAGAAGCAAAACTCAAGCGGAAAACTCGGAAACAAGGGCAACTCCTAAGCGAGTCTGGATTCGTCCTACGCATAGTACCTCCGTCGCTTTCTCGTGACGGGAGGATAAAAATGAAGAAATCAGAATCGGAATTATGAATACAACAATTACATCGAGGACAATACCAATTGCTACGGAACATTACCGAGTTTATTCGAAACCACTGGTGCGATGAACAATATCGTTACAAATAAGCATATTATCAAAAAGTTAACGCTATAACGCAAGGATAAAATAACAAAATCTGCTTTTTGCTATTTTTCGATTGACATGTTGGGTTTTTTCGTTTTTATAGGAGATAAGTTTTGTTATGAAATGCACGTGATAGGAAAAAATCAGCTTTGTTGTTTCGGCTTAGGCTACCCACAAAGATCCAGAGTTGTATTTGTCAATCGGGCTTGGGCCTTTCGGTTCTGGTTCCGGCCGGGCTCGAGCTTGGATTTCGAAAAATTGTCGGGCCTCAATTGGGCCGGACGCCAGAGCAAAATCCAAATTTTCTGTGGGTGATAGGGTTTTCGTTTAATATTTTTCGTTTATTTATTTAATTTGTTTATTTATCTTTAAGTACGAAAAAGTTATGGATATTTTACATTGCGTACCGGTTAATTCGATTTTCTTGAATCTATAAATATTGCTGTTCGAAAGTTACTAGTATATGACTGTGGATGGGTAAAACTCAGTTTCCTTGCTATTAAAATTTCTTCAAATTTTAAGTGATATTTTTGATTTCGGGTTTAAATCAGGCTCAAACTGGCTGATAAATTAGGATTCAGGTCAGGTTCGGGCTTGAAAAATTGGGTTCGGGTGGGGTCGGGCTCGACATCTTCGGCCCGTTGACAACTCTGCGAAGATCATCTTTGAAAAAATACTTTTTATTTTTATTTTACGACTTACATTTTTGTAACTCATCTGAGTGATATCAAATTCTGACGTCATTCTTCCCAGATGTTTTTTCTGTGAAACTTCGCGATCATATAAATGCTATGTGCGTGTTACTGCAATACCTAACATAAAACGTAATTAAAACAGTTCAACCACGGGTTCTGGTGAATTCTGGTAATTCCTCTTCACAACTTTTTGTATTCATTTAACCAGGGGTGCATATCTATGCTGAGCATTGGGGGTATGGTTCCGCAAAATTGACCAGTTTTTGCCATTTTTAGAAATTGGGGGGAATGATTTACCAAATTTGACAGCCCCGCGTGTTTGCCCAAATTTTTGCCCACCACAGTGAAGTGCAATGAAGTGAAGACCAAACAAAAAAAGATCATTACTTCCCAGATGACCAATTTCTTGCCCAAAATGTAGTGAAGTCCAAAAAAAAGATCATCTAGTTTGCTGATGTGGGACATGAAAATATTGGGAGGGATGCAGCCGAATTATTGGGGGAATACATCCCCCACCCTCCTAGATTTGCACCCATGTCTATGTGGAGCATTGTTTATTTATCTTTAAGTACAAAAAAGTTATGGATGTTTTACATTGCGTACCGGTTAGTTCGATTTTCTTGAGTCTATAAATATTGCTGTTATTTATTTAGTTTGTTTATTTATACGATAATGATTTTCTTCAGGGAAACATGATTTTCTTCAGGGAAATTCAAGCGATATGCTCATTATGCTGTAATCGTTTTTCGTTACAACACTATGTCCATATTAGAGTACAAACTGACCTCTTCTCAAGTTTGGCTCAGACCGATGTGCATTCGTACTGTTCGCACAGCAATCAAACTGCATTCTGGCCAATTCGAGCACCTGTCCTGAACATGTACAGTGAACATGTTCAACAGAGTCGTACTGCATTCGTAACGTTCGCACGGCATGACTACAATCTTTTTACTCATATTAACGTCGTGTAGGCTAGGTTGCCATGCAGTGGCGTAGCTAGAGGTTCTGCCGCCCGGGGCGGTTCAAGAAATTGCCGCCCCCAAATGAGCAATAATTTTTTAAGCATTAATCAGCTTCAAATGCAACCATCTATTCTCCATGACATAATATGCGTCAATCAAAAGCGTGTTGACTTGCAAACTACAGCAATGATTTGGATGCTAGTGTGTATTAACCGGCTTAGTGTCTTTGCTTTCCGTATCGTCAACACAAGAATAAGCCTAATACGCAAAAATAGTATGCAGTATCAGTGGCGCACCCAAGATTTGGCAAGGGGGAGGAGGCACAACCGGGGGTCTGGGGGTGAAACCCCAAGCCGCCGGAGGCCAAAGGGGTCTGGGGGCGTACAGCCGCCAACGAATTTTTACGGTTTTCACATAAAAAAACACTCATTTTAGCACACTTTTTTATCGAAAAAGGGCATGCAGTAATGCAGTCACTATGAACAATGCTAAAATATTTCCGCAGCTTATGTCTAAAAGCAGAGGCTTGCTGAGTGTGAGCGATTCAAATAATGCAAAGACGAAGAAGAAAGCAGTACGCAATTGTGATATAATAAACATTAAAATCAAATCTTTATTATACTCGCGGGAATACACCGAAGCGTAAACGAGATGGCGGGGCCCATTTCCGCAACTTTGCGCCTGGGCATTGAGCAACACAGTAAGACGATTTACGATTAGCAATTAAGCGATATAGCAAATAACCAGGGTTGGGAAAAATCGATTGTAATCGATATTCAATTGCGATATTCTTTACTTTTTGTTTATCGAATGCACTGGAGCCTTACTTTTTTGAATGAGTATCGAATATGGCCTTGTCTTTACTTTTTTTCGGCGCAATTCGATATTCCATATTCGATTCTTTTTGTCCTGGTTACTTTATCTCACTTTAGTAAATTTAAAATAATCGTCGGTGGGTCATTACCTTGTTTTTGCTGATAAATTTTGTTTTTGCGCCAAAAAAAAAGAAGATTTTTTAATGGCAAAGTTACTTCGCATATACTATGTCGTCGTTTGTCTGTAAGTTACCGCATGAATGTGGGGACATCACAAAAAATGCTTGGCGTACACCGTTAAATGCTCAGTGTAATATCAAATATCGATTACAATATTCTTTACTTTTTTAAACTACCATCGAAATCAATTATTTCTTTACTTTTTGGTAAACAATCGAATATCGATTGTTTCTTTACTTTTTTGGGTATCGATTCCAACCCTGTAAATAAGTAATGGTTGTTCAAAATAATTAGGAAAAAAAATTACATAAAGCTTTTCAAAAAATGCCGCCCCCCGGGTGTGCCACCCGGGGCGAACCGCCCCCCTTGTTACGCCAATGCTGCCATGCCGCTGCTGCTTTCATTACGAGCTGCACTTGAGCATGAGCCAGTCGATTGAATGCTTTTACTCGGAAGAAATGGCTACATTGCATCTTCTCAAGCTCAATTGTCACCAGAAAACGAAAGTGAGTGCACATAACAGCTGACTTCAGTGAACAACAAGAAATGATTGATTCGCTGCAAGACCCGGAACTCGACTGTCTCCTCAACAAAAAAAAATCCAACCATATTAAAACTGTCTTGAAAAACGCTTTATGGGAAGCAAAAGCAATGGAGAAAGTCAGTGGTTATTGCGTTGGAAAGAAATAATGGCATGGCGGAATAAAGCCCGATCGAACTGAGTTAGCATTCCGATTAATTCGCGTCAGTTTGAGGGCATTTGAAATAAGTGAGAAGGGTATGTAAAGATGGTTGGTTGGACGTTACAATTTTTCGAAGAAACTTTATAAATGATGACGCTTAATCAGCACTTTGCTCAGTGATTTACTTGTCATTTCATAAGATTTTTTTGTTGTTTTACGTAAAATTCTCGCGTATACGTTGACATATCGCAAATGATGTCTGTTTGCTTCGAACCAGACTTGTTCTTGGAGCATGAATATGGTAAGTCACTATTAATTTACATTACGTGCGCAATATTCCTAAGTTTACTGCTCCTGCGACTAGGCCGCCTTCAAGGTGTGGAGTGTGAATGCAGCGACAAACATAAAAAATAAGTTTCGAACAAGCAGCAAGCATATCTTCTAGCCATTCCAGAAAATACTACTGTGATAGTGTTCAATTTTGCCAATATTTTGAACTCCTAGATACTTGTCTTGGTCTTCTCAAAGCGAAAATATTTCCCAAGAAAATTATCTTCAATGTGAGAGCATGAATGTCTGTGAAAAAAGGAAAAAACAAAAATAATTTATAAGCTACCAGCTTTGCCTTAACACAATCATGTTTAATAAGGGGTCCTACTAAACACCGCAAAGGACCTTAAATTGATGTACTAAACACCGCTAAGTACAGTACGACAAAGAACCCTAAAACCCTAACCCTAACCCTAGCCCTAGCCCTGGCTCTAACCTAACCTTGACCCTAGCCCTAACCTAACCCTAACCTAACCTAACCCTAATTTAAAGTTCTTTGTAGTTAGTTAGTTAGTTGCATGGTTATCCTCCTATCACGAGAAAGCGATCAATGCGCTATACGAGCTCGCTTAGGAGTTGCCAGCCATCTGTCTACCACACCAAGATGGGGGAATCCCGCTAAGTGCCTTTCCCAACGGCACAACAAGTAAACTTGCCGGCTTGTTCTCCACACTGTCCCTTCAATGCTGAGCGTCAAGCAGGGAAGCTGTGAATACCAATTTTAAGGTCATTGGTTTGACCCGACTCGGAATCAAACCCGAGTCTACAGCTCAAGAGACAGACGCTCTATACCAGTGCTACTCAAACTTTTTTATGCCGTATACCGGCTGAGCACTTTCCCTCACTTGGCGTACCGGTCAATTTGCGAAAAAAAAAAAGAGCAAAGTCATTATTACTTTCGTAATAAATACACTATCAATAAAAGCAAGTGACAAACGTTTTTATTAATTGTCTTTTGAATTCTGATGCGAAGCGAGCACTTGCTTATTTGCAACCACCTTATCCAATTGCGGTTCAATGGAAGACAAAAGGAGCATGGATATATAACGCGTTTCTGTGTTTAGCTGAAACTACACTTTTTATAGGCTAATATGGGCCAACAGCTAACTCACTTTCTAAAAAATAACAACCTTTTTTATAGCTTCAACAAACCTACGTAAAAACATGCTCTACTCGCTACAATCATTTGATATTTTGAAGTCAGATTGTGGCCTATCGATTGAGCCACTCACTTCTCTGTTTACTCGTTACTGGACGCTGCAGGTATAGTCAAGCACATGGACACGGCATAAACACATAAAAAGGATGGTCATCTCGCATCGAACATTGCGGTAGTTTGTTGAAATAATGGATAACAATTACAAAATAACATTTCTTTTTGACGTAACTGATAAGTGGTCGTAGTAGCGGCCCACCAAACAGTCTAGCTGGGAAAGCAAATTGATTATTAGCGTAAACTAAAAATTATTATATAGACGTTTCGATCATCAGAAAACAAATTACTCAATTTACGATATTTCTCCTAATTGACCGCGTACCGGCAGCCAAGTGCTTGCGTACCGGCACTGGTACGCGTACCGGCGTTTGAGTAGCACTGCTCTATACCACTCGGCCATCTGAGCTGTTAAAAGTTCTTTGTTATAGTATAATTCCAAGTCCTTTGTTGTTCTTGCGGTGTTTAATAGATCAATTTAAGGTTCTTTGACGTTCTTTGCGGTGTTTAGTAGGCCTACATCGATTTGAGATCCTTTGTCGTTCTTTGCGGTGTTTAGTAGGACCGTTTAGTGAGTACAAAAAATTGCAAATTTAGCGGGTATTAGCAATTTTTTCGGGGAATCTTCCCAAGAGAAAGAAGTAGGACTTTAGCTCATTACAAAGGTGTCCAGACATTTCATCACCTAACATTTATTCAATATTCACCCGACTGTTAATCACGGACATTTAATCACTGTGCATGTAATAATGTAGACTTTCCATCACGTGGATATTTTAGCACCAGACATGCGATCTCGCAGACGTTTAATCACTTAAAATTTAATTACAGAGACGCTTTATCACGCTCTCAAATGTCTCAAGAAAAAAGTTATAATGTAAAAACATCAACAATTAGTTTATTTATGCGATAAATACGCAATATCACTCAAATACAGTAAAATCTCACTGCGCGAGTATCGAGCCATTGTGTTTGCAACACGCAGTTTCGCCGATTGACATCGCTTCGGGACAAATGGCTGCAATCCAGAAACGCCCCGCACAAATGTTGCGTGTTGCATTTGCGTAATTTTTTCCAGTTTTTTAATACAAACCCATAGCGTTGGGTAATGATGCTGAAATAGTGCTTGCATTCCGCGAAACCAACCAACTTCAATTGAGTTTGCAGTTCCAGCAATTCCTTCCGATGCACTTTCGAAATGATTTCATATTTCTATGGGATAAATTGCAAATCGATAACATTCATTGCGCCCTGGACGTCTACGACCTCGAATATAATAAGTGCGATCGAAATACGCAAGGAGCTCCAGCATTTCCTCATGTTGTGACATGTAGTCCGCTATTTAGTATCCAAAATGCTTCAGCAACGTCTGTTTATGGAACCGTATAGCTAATGCAAGTACAGCGCTGCAAATCAGACGTAGTCTTGCAAACCGTAATGAAAAAAAGCACACTTTCGTTCACGCGCAAATGCAATAATTTAAGGAAGTTTAAAATGCCACCCAGAACTTAAAATGCCACCCAGAAGCTTATCGTAAAGCAGATCACGATTCGAGACTTTGCCGGACAAAACACTGTGCAATATTGTGCACTTGCTACAAATGGACACTTCTGAAATACGCTAGGTAGGATAAGATATTGGAAACTAATTTTTTTGAGCAGTTCCTCATTTGACTTAAAACCCCCAAGCTTCGGTTACCCAAGCATTCAGCAACACACGAAGCAATCGTTACTTATACTGTAACTGCCCCTTAGTCAGCCATAAGGAGACGATAAGCAGTCGATTTCAGTATAAAACTCAATTCGCATTTGGCTGACCTTTTATAGCAAAACTTTAGATTTAAAGCAAAACTGGAGAGACAACATTATCAACATGATCATGTTCCTTGTACTGTCAATCGTGATGCATTTTTTCGACGCAGAATAGTATGCTCGCAAGTTGAAAGCAAAAAGCAGTTCAACGAAAAACGCACTTTGATTCATTTGCATTGAGAACTGCTCTGTAGAGTAAAGTAACATTGTATAAAGTTGGAATGCCTGCGGCGCAAGAGAAAAACTTTTGCAATGTGCCCTACGTAATGATGCAAGAAAATCAATAAGAAAACAGTTCTCTTTGCTTTCTGAGAAACTGTTTGATACGTAATACATCAGAGCAATTCGTAATGAATCGTATAGATTAGAATCAGTTAAGACTGGGTTTCAACGCAGAATTTTGTCAAAAAGTTCTAGACTCAGAAATGTTTATTGACATTAGCGGCGCACAGGGTAGAAAATACTGATTTAATAGAATAAATATTGATTGACAAGCTTATTAGCTTTCTAGTGTGAATTATGAGCCTCGAAACTTAATTTATGAAGCTTTCGTTACGAAGATTTCCTAGTTGCTTCAAAGAAACGGGTTTGCTCCGTTATTTTATGTGTTGTGGTGTAGCTGATTATTAACGAGAGATTCGTAATCATAGAATTCATAAAAATAATTTTGCATCGTGTTTCTAAAACAAAACTACTGTAACGCACAGCTGAGACCATAAGAAGAGCAATTGAAATTTGTAGCTTTACAGTAAACCTTGTATATAACGGACTCAGAATCGGGAATAACTAATGATTGCAAATAAAGGACAAAATTTGAAGTTTGGATGTATAAGTGAGCGACGGATCTATTTCGTACTACACGGTTTTTTACCTAGTACGAACAATTATAGCCGGTGAGGACTTATACGATATACGTGAGATTTACTGACACTTAAATCACTGTTAGAGTTGGCAGTCAAAGTGACATCGACCTAAAGGTAAAGATAAAAGTACGGGACACCGGATGCAAGCACACGTTGTTTAGGCCATTCTCAATTGGCGGTTCATTATAATTATCAGTCATGAATGATTGAACGCTGTTAAGGGACATAGTCATGACGAACAACACATACACAAAACCCTTCCCACTTCCGCTTGTGCCGAGCGCGAAAGCTGCGAATACTATTTTTAAAGTCTTTGACCTAATGCAGAACCCCGGCAAAATAAATGCAATTAATATTCTTCAGGTATTCGAATTAGGGATGTCCATTTCAGAATAATTAAGTATTCTAGAATAATTCCGAATCTTTTTTTTCGAATCCAGAATTTCGAATCCTTAACCGAATCCTAAATCTATAAAATGGCCGTTAGTGCTATTTTGATATCAGTTCAGCACGCAACCGCTCAACTACTGCAAAACAAAAAAATCAACCAGTTGTTTCATTTTTAATGAATTCATCGTCAGCACAAGGATTACAACACTATAAACTCGAAGCATACCTACTCGCAGTGGCGTAGTCATGGAGCTAACCGCGAGCATATGCCCCTCTTAAATTTTAGAAACACGTGAAAAATACGGCTCCAGTATACGAGTACAAGTGGTGCGAACTACACTCATGGCCTACCACAAATATTTTACGGCCTCCGACGAACACCGCATGATCACGCACACACGAGGCCGAGCGCGCACTTGCTTTCATGCGCAACGTCTGAAAAAAATTATCATGTGCAATTTTTCTTCACAAATAAACCGAATCCTAAAAACGGAACCGGTTCAAAATAGGAACCGGTTCCGCAGGATTCGATATTCTGAAATGAACATCCCTAATTCGAATGAGCATAAGGTCATTAGATGCACGTAGATATTTCAGCTTGTGGTAATATGTACCTTGCTGCGTCTATTCCTATGAAAATGTTTCTGGTCACGTATTAAACTATCCTGGCGTAGCATGAACAAAAAAGAGTGGAACCCAGTCTGCTGTGGGCATTGATTTGAGTAGTCAGCAGTTAAAATAGAATAGCATGGTAAAATTTCTCGGAAAAGGTGGTCAACTTTCTAGCGCTTTTATAACATAATTTTTGAGCGAGTTTGAGTCACAGTTGTCCAATATGAGCAATTAATGATTTTTGCTTAAAGCAATGATTAAGATTCCATAGAGGGTATTACCGGAAAAATTTTCTTGATTAGTTCGTGAAGTAATCTGGTAATTAATGCATTTCATATTAATCGGTTCGATGTTTTTACGAAATGAAGATTATTTTAAGTTCAGATTGCTAATAAGCTCTTTACGTTATGTTCCATTTTTGTGTTTTAGCGAATTGCGTTCTACTATATATTGTCATGAACTGTGTTGTTTACTTTCAACCGACATGCGAAGAAAACTTTTAACTATCTCATCAGACCTGGCTTAATTCTAATCTTTCGTCCTTTGAATCTAAAAAGTGATTATAAACAACATTAACACCGGCAAATGCCAACTTACACAGCCAAAAACTTAACAGCATTTTGCCTAGAGCAGTGGTTTTTAAACTTTTGAAGCTAGCGAACCCCTGAAGCTTCATGCATATACTCACCGAACCCCTGCTAAAATTATACCAAAAAAAATGTTTTGTAACGAATAGAGCACAAAGTGAAATGTGGATCTGATACACAATAGTGTGTGGTCTACCTTGCTTCGTAATCAGGTGAGCCACTTCGTATACGATGCTGAAAGGATCGACTTGTCAATGGATACAAAGCCGTAAGCACGCAGAGTAGGTTTTTCATCAAATCCGGCTCTCTTTGTTTTAAATTCTGCTAGCATTGTGTGTTTGTATTTTCCATTCCCATGCACCTTGGGGAAGTGTTTTTTGAGTTTCGCCGGAGCTAAGCTAAACTTGCCAAATCATGCACTGAGGACGCCGACTCCCATCACGAACCGTGAATTGCGTAAATTCAAACTGAACATATTCTTCTGCATACTTTCTTCTTTTGCTCGACATTTAGTAGGCTAGATGGTAGTATAAAAAAATGAGAATACTTTAAAAATGATTAATATCCGGAATCGATCAAACCTAAATTAAACGAAGAAAATTGCACATTAGCGCCTGTAATTGCGGTTGTTTACCCAGAGCCGTAGCAGCCGCCCCCCAAACCCCCTAATTGGGGGGGCCCACACTGCCAAAAGGGGCCCCAAATTGTCTTGAAGGACCCGAAGTTGCATCAATTCAAAAACAAAGTTTTGCTTGGCGAATCGCGTTGAATGGGATTTTTTGCGCTCAGATTCTATATATTTCAGTTTTAAAATTTTTCGCTATCGTTTCCTTTCAAATAGCGTCATAAACTGCATAATGATGTCATAAACAATACACTGTGTGTAAGAGTGCGCGTAGGACTTGAAAAAGGAGGCCGGTGCAGAGTTGGATGCAATCATTTTTCAAAGCTTAAATTCAAATTCATTCCTCTTGAAAAAATTAAATTCAAATTCATTAGCACCTTGTGAGCAGATTTAAAACTTTATCTATTTATTTTTTATTTATTCGCAATTTTATTCTCCTATCACGAAAAAGCGACGGGGCGCTATACGAGCTCGCTTAGGAGTTGCCGACCATCGGTCTACCACACTTAGATGGGGTAATCCCGTTGAGTGCCTTTCCCAACAGCACAACAAGCGAACTTGACGGCTTGATTCGCGTTATCCATTATGCTGAACGTCAACCAAAAAAGCTGTGAATACCAATTTTCAAGTCATTGGTTTGACCGGACTCGGAATTGAATCCCGGAGTCCACCAATCTAGAAGCAGATGCTCTATCCACTCGGCCATCCGATCGGTAAATTAAATTCAATCCTACCCTATTTCTGTGTCAGCAACCATAATCTGACATCGAATACAAAAGTCCATTGAAAAAGGATTTGCTAGTTTGAAAACGTGTGCTTTTGAAATAGCGCAGGAATTGGACATTGGTCCGGTCTTCCTCAATCAAAAAGCAAAAAAAAAAAGAGAATGAAAATAGAAAAAGAGAATGTTTAGTTACGATGCAAATCTATATCGTACAGCTTCTGAGGAAGAGATTCAAAGCAAACTTTTTAAAACAACTGGTGGACCAGGCTATTATGTCGATACCAGAAAGTTTTAAGCTGACATGTGATGTCGCTTCTGTCTTTGCATTGCTGTTTACACCCAGCAGCTTCGTGCATGAACAGCCATTGTCAGCAATATGATGCGGCAGTACCGCACGCAGGTTCAGATTCTTTGCGACGGGTTCGATTCACGGCTGGAGTCTATTGCATTTGATATTTATATCAGATGGTTGCTGATTAGAACGACACAAGCTCGTTTGGCAGTCTCCCTTCAATACCGTTGAACTTTTAATTCAATAGTAATACCTGTAAGTGCTCGCTTGCCTTGATTCTCGAGTTTACAAAATGCGTTGTTACTGTTACTAGTGCTGAACAAAGCTTCAGAAAACTGAAATTTATTAAAACGTTTATTACATCTAATATGGCAAACAGCAGACTATCTTTTTTCTTTCCATTTGTTGGCATTTTTATCCACCTATCACAGAAAGCAATGGGGCGCTACACGAGCTCCCTTAGGAGTTGCCGGCCATCTGTTTACTTACCGCACTTAGATGGGGGAATCTCGGTAAGTGTTTTTCCCAACGGCACAAGCAAACTTGACGGCTTTCTTAACACTATCCCTTTAATGCTGAATGTCTAGTTGGGAAACTGTGAATACCAATTTTTAAGTCATTGGTTTGCAGAGGTGGGCATTTTTTAAAAATTGGTTGAAGCGCAGCGCAACAAAGCGCAAAAGTTCTGTTAAGTCATGAAACGCAACGCAACTAACGCAACCTAATTTTTAAATTGACTGAAGCGCAACGCAACTTTCGCAATCAATTATTTTTTCACATTAAAGCGCAACGCAACTTCCGCAATCAATAATTTTTTTGCATTAAAGCGCAACGCAACTTCCGCAATGAGGTTTATACAAAAGAAAAAGCGCAACGCAACTTTCGCTATGAAAAATTTAATAAAGCGCAACGAGTAGATGTATAAGCAATGCAATTTTTTCTTGAGTTATTTTTATAGGTGCTTTTAACAGCACGCAGTTGTCTACAACGCGACAACGATTTTAATGCAAGTGACTGTAACAGGATTTCGCGTGGTCAATGAACAGGAAAATTAAATAAGAAGCGAAAAAAGATGCGTTGCTGATGATTGCTTTCTTCATCTTTATCCTCTAATCATGAGAAAGCGAAGGAGGCGCTGCTTAGGACGAATCCAGACTCGCTTAGGAGTTGCCTTTGTTTCCGAGTTTTCCGATTGAATTTTGCTTCTGACTTATTTAATTTGCCGCTTGCCAGATTTCACCAAGCAGAGATAATCAACGTGAAGCATCTTATCCAAGGACGCAACAACGAGACTAGGTTGAGAGTTGAACCATCAACCTTGCGATCATGGTCGTCGTAAAAACGACGCTCCAAACCACTACGCCACGTTGCATTGTCGCGTGCCGTTAAAAGCACCTCATCGCGGTAAATCATAATTTGCATATGCGGCGAAGTTCTCCACAACAACAAGTAAATACGATTTATTCAACACTCAATGATCTCTTTAAGCACTTGCAATTATTTTAAAAAGCAAAAGACTTTAGTGTACCACATTTCTGATGAGCTGAAAATTTTTGCTACAATAAATTGACCTATAGGCCTATTGTACGCATCAAGAAACAAACTGCTATTCTATTAAAAACAGTTACAAAAAACTGCTTACTCCGGCACATTGCGCTTTAATTAATCCGACGAAGCGCAACGCAGTATTTCAACTTCCGACAGTGCGCAACGCAACAAAGCGCAAGGAACCAGATTCTTTTCAGTTCGCAGCGCAATAATGCGCACACTTTTATATATTTTTTCAGTTCGCAACGCAATAAAGCGCAAGAAGGATTTATTTTCCTTGAAGCGCAGCGCAACTTGCGCAATGGCTAAAAATAATTTGTTAAAGCGCTTCGCAACTTCCGCACGTGCGGAAGTTGCGCAACTAGCGCTTTGCGCTTCAAATTGCGGAATGCCCACCTCTGTTGGTTTGACTTGACTAGTGATCAAACCCTCAGTCTATTCACTCCTTCAGGCTCAGAAGCACACGCTCTATCCACTCGGCCATCCGATTGGTTCTTCGCTGGCCATGTTGTCAATCGAAAGTTAATGCGCCCGATCTCCAGATTATGATGCTGTCAAAAAAACATCTGTGTACGAAAAAGTGCGCTCTAGCTAGACCGGAGGTTTTCAACCTATTGGCCATGACCCAACAGTGGGCCACATCATGGTTTTCAGTGGGCCACAGAGCTTGACTAGAGAGCGACATCAGCATTCCCTAATCATGCCATCACGTTGACTTTGTACCTTTTAGCAAAAGTTATTGGGCCACCATCATATTTTATCATTTTAGTGGGCCACGAGCAGAAAAAGGTAGAAAAACCCTGAGCTAAACGATTTTAATGGAAAATGAATTGGGTGTAACAAACTTGTCTTAAAATTACACTTTTTATTTTTACACAGTGATAACGCGTTATATGTTTTAATTTTACCACAGTATTCGCATTGTGGTGAGAAACTGAGTTGTTACCCCTGGAAAAACCTAAAACAATTCATATCGAAAGCTAAGTATTGGGGACTTGAAAGGGTTTTTGGGGGGGGCCCAAAGTTGAGCTGCTACGGCACTGTGTTTACCTATCGTTTTCTAATTAAACTCTAACAATTGTAGCCTCCTAACAACAGGATAACAAGTTCAAGTAAGGTATAAACAGTACTATCAGCCTTATTTACGATAATTTATCAATAAAGTGTGCGCTCTGGTCCCCCGAACTTTACCTGACGCGAACGACAAATTACTGCATGACCTCCAAACGTAAAAATGAGAGATTTTGCTACTACATAACTAACACAATAGGCTACACAACACAGCGTGCTTGCCGCAGCAGCTGCTCCTTAGAAAAATTCACATTCATTGTTTCTTTAATCAGGTTACGTAATAATTGCGCAGTGCACACCCAAGGTTGTGCCAAACGCATTACTTGTCGAGTTTTGAAAAACTTACTTGTTATGTTAAATAATGTTACTAATCACTAGAAACTACACATCATTTTTTTGCGAAATAAAAAAAATAGACCACGCTGCGTTTTTCTAATTGTAGATGCTTTCAATTTCTTGATATCCGCCGAACCCCTGGAACCGATTCATCGAACCCAGTTTAAGAATCGCTGGCGTAGAGTCTACTGCTGATTTCCTCATGTACATTCAAGCCTTTAGATCTCAGCCAACGCTAGCAGATAACACACATTTTTTTTAAGCCACACAATTGCAGCTTGGGTTTTTATATGAGTGAATTACATGCATCATGGAAGATGACCTAGCTGGGTGTCGAACCCGTGAAATCAGTTTCGGAGCCTTATGCACCAACCACTCGGCCAACTTCATGTGCAGCGGATAACAAACATGCTCATGCCAAGTTTCCAGGCACGAACTTCACCATCAGCTCGGTCTACTAAACACCACAAAGGAGCGACAAAGGACTTACTTAACACCGCAAAGTACGATAAAGGACTTCAAATTGATCTACTAAACACCTCAAAGAACGACAAAGGACTTGGAATCATACCATAACAAGGAACTACAAAGGACTTTGAATTAGGGATAGGGTTAGGTGAGGGTTAGAGTTAGGGTTGGGCTAGGGTCAGGGTTAAATTAGAGTTAGGCTTGGGGTTATCAGGTCCTTTGTCGTACTTTGCGGTGTTTACTAAGTTCTTTGTCGGTCCTTTGCGGTGTTTAGTAGGACCCCCATCAGCTGGTCAAAATTGATGCAATTTACGCATACGAGTAACCTAACGCTGAAAATAACAATCGCCAATCAATTTACAATCAACTGTAACTATGTAACGGTCTGTTTACACTCAATGCGATTTTCATCCATTTTTTTGTTGCACGAAATTCCCAAAAAAAAGTAACGGGGCCACCTCGGGGGAAAATTAATTAAAGAGGGGCTGGTGACAAGTAGCCCTGAAGAGAACAATTTTTATTTTAAAGAACCTTTGCCACTAAAAGGTTTCTGTTTTGCAAATATTGTGCGGCAAGCGCACTTGTGCAGAGTGCCTTTGTTACCCTTTTGCAAGAAATTCAACAGCGCCAGTTTCGTTGTGATAATATCGTCAAAGTATACCACATACTGCCCGCTCGCTTTGGGTTGTTTACTATTGTTGCATTAATAGTTTGCATGTGCACTGTGGAGTTTAACACAGATTTAACTGTTATTATAAGTGTAATTAAATTGCTCGACAAATTGCGACGTAATTGTAATTTGAGGTTTTCACTACAAAAGAAGGCAAGAACATTGACAAAACTTGCCATAATTGTTTTAATATATGCTTATGCATAAGCATAATTCTAATCAGCGCAGCAAACTCGATGCATTTTATACGTGTTCAAGTTCGAGTTCACAAATATTTGAGGTCCAATTTCGAGTCCTTCTTTCTTAATTTTCCGATATCGAGTTCAGCATTTTTACTAGCGTTATGCCAAGTTCAAGACTTTTTGGATAAGTTCAAGCCAGGGGCGTAGACAGGGAAAAATATTAGGGGAATGGGGAAAAATAAGCATTAGATTACATAATGCTCGTCAAGAAAGTGAGGCAGTGCCCAGGTGGCTTCCTCCTGGCGACGCCACTGGTTCAAACAGTTTTTATGGAGTTTACGCCAAGTTCAAAACTCAATCAATTTTTTTTGGGATCAAAATCAATTTGAAATTCAGAGGTCTTTATTTTTCAAGTTCGAAATCGACAAAAAAGACGAGTTTTTCGAACTCGAACATGAGTTCATTGGTTCAACACCCGTTTGTAGCTGATTAAATTTGTCTTATAAAAAAATTAAGTCATCTGAATTTATGAATAAGTACGAACAAATTGGATTTGATCTTTTTTCCCAAAATAACGATTGTTGTCCAGGGCAGAGATCGCATTGCCATTGAATATTTCACATGGCTTTTTGGGCAAATCGACGATCCTTTTCGCCGCATAAACACTAGTCTAGAAATTTATAGACGATGCCAATTTGGTGCATACAGCTTTGTTCTAACGCTTGAAATGATCTCTGGCACTATTAACACATCATATGCTTAGCAGGCTCATTCAAAGTGGGGGGACCAACTCGGAGGCCAAGCAATAATCTGGGAGGCCATGATCCTCTCTAGCCCCCCCCACCGGAATTGCCCCTGTTTACAATTGATTCCTAAAATGACGTGGAAAATGACACAACTCTGCATCATAAACCCTGACGGTTTCGCAGCTTGTACGTCGCTTTACGTCCGAAAAATCGTATCGTATTTGGTGTGAACACACTTTAACACTTTATCAGCAGCACTCAAATTAAAGCAACTAGTAGTTTGCATTTTTAAACAAGATTAGGAAGCTAAAATTGTATTACGAAACATATGTTACTCTGACGGAACATGAACATTATGGTACAAAACGTTGGAATTATACAACGTATACTTTGTCCACATAGGCCTATTGTTCAGTTTAAGCAGGCGGGTTTCAGTGGTTCCCAAAAAACGAGCTATCCTGCATCTCGATTGAATTTTTGATGACATAACCACTTGTTTATTTCTTTAAAAAATTGATTATGTTGCCCAAATCTCGTGGGCCTGGAACCACGTAAACTGCATTTGGACAGGGTAACAATGTACCTTATATGATGCCTGAACTGCTAAATCTCAAAAAGAACTCATTGATCAAATGGTCAGAGCAACAAATAAATAAATTTTATTTAAACGCAAAGTTTACCGAGGAAGAAAACTTGTATGATTTACCGCTTATTTACCACTAAAAATAATAACTTGGGGTCAAAACAATGGTGTTACTGCGAGAAATTTTAAAAGGGGCATTATCTACAAAAACCATTAACGAGTCTAGCATATTCCAATCACGTAGCATCATTTGTTGCTTTTTACTGAAAGGTATAAAGTCAAAAGGGGGGGCATGACACAATGCCCCCTTTCCTAAACACGCTGCTAGATGAAAATATATCGACTAACCGGGCCAAGAAACAGCGAAGCTGACAGTTATAAGTGCAATTATTAAAATCTTGCAGTTTTTTCATGATTGATCCAAAAAATCAAAGTGTGTCAAGAACACTGATTGTTTTTCATCTGGTTTTAAAATTCAGAGCTGAGAAAAGATATCGATCTAAAAATTTGAAGCCAGCAAGTGAGAGCGAATGAGGCTACCAAATTGTATTGGGAATTCTTACAAAAGCTAATATTCAGATCTTAAGTCAATAATTCAAATTTGTGTTTGAAATTTCAAAGTCATAGTTCAGCTGTTGAGGTCAAGGAATATTATACGTCAGTTATTGTATGCAGCGAAATTGAGTTAAACAAATCTTTCGTTTTAAATTCAGTGCTACAACTCTTTTCGCAAAATCGATGTGGGAACAAGTGGGGTATAGGTGATTTTCTTTCTCTACTCTTTGCAAAGCTAAAACAATCAACCGGTTATCAATTTATTATGTTTATTCTGGTGTATTTATTTGACAGACGAATTACTTTACTTACATTGCTACGACAAACCAACGTAACGTACGGTACCGCAAAGAGTTGCTGATATAAGTCACTACAGTAACTACACGTAGAAAACCGTTTTTGGCTATGCACATAACATAGCTCATGTTTTGCTGATGAGACTTGAAAGGTTGAAAAACGGTAATTATTGCCTAAAGTTGCGTATTTTTTTTGTTTTGTTTTCATCAAAATCGCGAGTGAGCCGCTTCTACAAACGCACAAACACGCGGCGGCTTCTGTAACCATTTGTGAACGACTAAACGTAATTTTTAAAACTTTAAAATGTGTTTCAGCGAATAAAACCAGAGTCGCTGTGTACCTTTTCCATGGCTAAAACAGATTTTAATGTCTTGAATTTTGAGTTGGCAATAAAAAATTAAGTTTTGAGCCTGAAGCAAAAGCTGCTTTTAACTTAGTTATACTGTCGGTAAAAAGCACCTCATCTCCAACTTGAATATTGGTAATCTTTTGGTGTTTAAGGAAATAGGTTTAGGACAAGGATGTCTAACCTTTTTATTAGATGGGCCGCATTGCGAACTAAAATATTAACTGGGCCGCAAAACCACTAGAATCTCAGACGTCCTGTTGTAAAATATCGGTGAAGAGCAAAAAAACACGTCCTCAGACGTCCTGTTTTCTTAGGAAGTATCAGTAATGAGCAAAAAAAGGTCTTGACGGCCTCAGACATCCTGTTTTTTTAGAAAATATTGGTGAAGAGCAAAAAAAAAATATATATATCAGTGAAGAGCAAAAAAAACCTTCACTTCTTCGGACGTCCTGTTTTCTCTGAAACTATCGTTGTAGAGCAAAGAAAAGACTCAAAATTTTTTTCAATGAGTCGATAGTGGGTAAAGTGATGAGTTGGAGGTGGGCCGCATCCACACATTAAGTGGGCCGCAGGTTGGACATCCCTGGTTTAAGACTACGTTACTGCCAGCAACTACAGCTTCGAAGCAATCAGAATACGTGACATTGGCTGCAGTTTTGTATTTCATGTAAAATAAAAGATTATTTTAAGCTTGGGATTGGAATTTAATCGATCCTTCTTCACAGAACCTGACATAGCTCTTGTCGTTTTCTTATTAAAAGCCTGTTATCAGTTGATGAGGCTTTGTGAGATTAATTAGACCTTGATTAACTATTGATTTGGTGCAATTTGAGGCCATCCTATCGGTTTGCTTGATATTGATGAAGCAGAAAAATTAATGATTTGGATTTAAACCTTCCCAATGGTGTTAGAAGCTCTACAGGTTCTTGGATATAGTCTGGGAGTATTGGCTTGGGCTGGAGCGATTGGTACTTGTGCTTCGCCAGAATGGAGAAAAAACAGCCAAAGCCAACCAATTATTGTCGGAACAAGTTTGAGGTGCATTGATATATTTTGGTTTTATGTTATAAATGTTGGGGTTTGTTTTGTTTTACCAAAACGTGGCAAAAAGATCATCCATTAAAGCATGGTGGTTAAAAACATATCGCTAACAGTGCGGGAGGTCGGAGGTTCAATTCCAGAGCTGGTCAAATCAGGTACAGTGTCTCCAACGGCTCGCCACTGCTGCAACGTTTCTTCAGAGCTGTGTTGTCTAAGCGCTAAATCTCGGAAATGAGCCCCGCCACTCGTTTACACGCTGTGGCGTGATACCGCTAGTATGATAAAGATTTATAATCTCACGTTTTAGCCCTGTTTTACCTAACCAAGAAGTCAAAACTACTTGCAGCACCTATCTTGGAAAACTTTATAGATACAGTTGCAATTACCCTTTTTTTCGGTAAAAGTTTTTATATCTACAAAACCTTAGGACAGCGTAACACTGTGAATACGGAACAAAAATAGATTAAAGGGGCAATCAAGTCAGAATTATTGTTTATCTTGTGAAAAAATTATTAAAGATAATTATCTAAAAATTTTTCACTTTGATCCAGTGAGATTTTATAGTGCAATTCAGAAAGTACCAAGTTTTCAAAACTGACACATTCCCTTACAAAACAACATCTTACAATGAGTCACGTGATCTTAACCAAGTGCAAATCTAATTAAATTTGTTGCTAATTAGAAACAAAACCGAATACGACATGGTAAAACTGAGTGAATAAGAGCTAGAGTCTATAGGCCTAAGCTTTCAACGTAGCGATGTACTGAAACTACAGTCCATAAATACAATGTGTCACAGTTATATCGCAGTCAAGTAATGTGAAAATTGTGAAGCTGCTTTGTGACGTTTCGATGTGTTGATGTGAAGCTGAAATGCCCATAGCTCAGCAACCATTTCGTTTGTATAGCTTTAGATTTGTCAACTGCCGAATTGCTTTTTAATTTCATAATTTTCATTGTTTAATTTTTGCCACAAAGCGGCCAGTAAAATATTTAAAAAGAGTTGAAAACTGACAGAGAGTTATTACAATTATTGCAATGTTACGGTAAATGTGTGGCTACAAATACGCTACATAAAACTTTTCATAGCTTTGTTTTCTTATTGAAGTTCAGCAGCTCTGCGCTAGATTAGTTTATTCGCTAAACTACAATAAGCACAGAAACGCCAGGCCAATGGCCACGTGCTGATCAGCTTGACTTTGCAATATAGTAGGTCTCGTCTATATATGCAAGAACGAGATGAAGAATGCAATCGACCGCGGTTTGATTAACATTATTTCCCTTATAATATCTAAAGACGTATTGAAAAAGGCCATTGCATTCGCAAAGACATGTGTGGAAGTGGGGGACGATATGATAGAAACAATTCACCATTAGAAACTCATTACTATTTACGAATGACGCCACATGGAACAAAAACACCGGTTCATTATTTGACGTCACAATGGGCTCATTTGACGGTGCGGAAGTTTGCGAGCTGGTCGGACTGTTCTTGCTTCAAAAATTGCAACTTCTTCTTGGCCGAGGAAATGTGGGCTTATACAGGGATGATGGACTGGCTGCGTTAAAAAATCAGTCAGGTCCACATTCAGAAAGAATCAGAAAAAAACTGATTGAACTTTTCCAAACTTATGACTTAAAAATCACATCAGATTTCAAACTTGTGCAAGCCGATTTCCTGGACGTCACTTTAAACCTGAAATCCGGTAAATACTGGCCATATCGCAAACCCAACAACCAGCCACTCTATATCAATAAGCGGTCAAATCATCCGCCAGCCATCACGAAACAGCTACCTTCCATGCTAGCCAACCGTTTATCACGTCTCTCTAGTGATGAGAATCAGTTCACGAAAGCTGCACCCGATTATATGAATGCAATGCACCAAAGTGGTCACTCCACAGATGAAATCCGATATAAACCCAACCACACCAAGAAAACCAGAAGCTGATAAAGAAACATAATTTGGTTCAATCCTCCATACAGCGAACACGTGCAAACTAACATCGGCAGGGAGTTCCTTCGCCTGCTCTCCAAGCACTTTCCACCCCACCACAAGCTTCATAAAATCACTAACAAAAACAATGTTAAAATCAGCTACAGTTGCATGGCTAACATGGGCGCCGTCTTCAAAAACACAATGCGAAACTTCTAAGCTCGGAGACAACCGTAAGCAATAACAATCAAACACCACCTTGTAATTGCAGAAACAAACCAAGCTGCCCAATTGGCGGAAAATGCCGTGATAAATCTATTGTTTACAAAGCCACTATTAATACCTTGGGCGTAAAGAAAGACTACATCGGTCTCAGCAGCACAGAATTTAAATCTCGGTATATTACAACCATGTGCAGTCATTCGAACACAGAGAAAAGCGAAACGCCTCTGAACTATCCAAAGCAGTTTGTAGAGCAAAGGACGCTGGAGTTGTGCCTCGAATTGATTGGTGTATAACTGCCAAAGCGCAACCGTACCACCCAGGATCCAACACCTGCAACTTATGTCTGGAGGAAAAGCTGGCAATCCTACAAACTGATCCGACATCAACGTTAAACAAACGTTCTGAGTTAATTGGCAAATGCCGTCACAAATCTAAATTCAAACTGAAAAGCTTGATATAATTGATCAAGAGTTTTCCTTTTATGTCAAATTTCACAATGGTGTTTTACAAATTTAGCTTGTTCAGTATCATACTTTTAACTCACGCTTCCTTTATATATTATTATTATTATTTTTTACTGAATTTCGTTTTTTATCCCATAGCTCCCACTCTATAATAATTTGATTTAACCCTTCTTAAACTGCGGTACTCCAAAACATTGGCTGAATTAAGTGTTTTTCACTTACTGCATATGGCCGTCGATCACTGTTCTACTCATTTAATTTGTTTTATACCCTTCTTATCGATTAACCATATTCCGCTACCCTTTCAGAGCAGTTTACAATCTACGCCTTGACCCTTTCACATTTATTGAAAAATTCCATTTTATTTGTTTTTCACGTCATAATACCCATTGTGCAATTAACAGCTGATTCCCCCGTTGTAACGACGTAGTAATCCGCCTGCCTTTCTACCGTCTTTACAGATATTTACGCGTCGACGACCAAGTTGTGAACTTAGGATTGTTATATTATTCGCCAACGGTTTCAACGATTTTTCTTTTGGCAGCGGACAGACGATCTATCGCTTTCTCTCGAACTGTCAAACTGACCTCGAAAGAAACTAATGGTCGAACCCGTGTTCCAAAACTGAGCCCCAGTAAAATTATTTGTAGCACCAACTCGGTAGCTTCGAGGTGACAGTCAACAGACTATTTATGAGGGAAAGGGTCCCGGAAACAAAGATGAGCAAAGGCTCTGTAGATAACGGTCTACGTTACGGACAATGGTCCAGAACTAATTGGAGAACGGACAATCAATAGGGTCCTAATATAATAACTAAAGAATTCAGTTGACTTTCTTAAATGCTATTCGGGCTCATGAATTTCGGTCAACTCTTCTCAAATTCTATTCGAGTCAAACGTCTGTCTTCAACGACGACTCATTTTATCTGACACGCCCAAAAAGTCGATGGCTGGCAAGTTGCAACACTAAAAAACTTACTAATTGAGATAATTCAGCTGTGAGCAATTACCAGTCAAATTAGCTGTGAATCACGAGACAAAAACACTGTAACTTAAAGTTACAGGTAACTTAAAGTTACAGTGTCATATACTTTTCTTTTCAATTCAGTAACCAACAGGTAGAAAGTTTTTGCGTGCAGTAGTAGTCCTAATATTTAAAGCAACTGCTCTACAATAAATAAGTAAGTACCTTTTTAATCTTTGCCTCCCTTGTAGAAGCGTCATCGCGCGCTCCAGCGTGTAGGGTGTTTTTACCTAATTATATTTTTAACCATTAAGACGCCCAGACCACCTACTAATTAACCCCTTTACCGTATATTCACCAGAAGCCCGGTCATGCTTTTACTGTACAGTTGCGCAGTCACACACAACTGTTTTAGTTTTTGTAGTTCCTTAGATGCAACGACAGCTTCTATTTGAATACGTATGCTACAATCGCCAATATCTATATCGCAATGTTTTTGTTTTTCATTTCATTTAGATTACTGTATAACCACCTGAAGAGCCGGTAACGGCGAAACAGGCTGTTGTGGTTTAATGAATTTGTAGTGATTCTATTCAAATAAATATTATTTCCCTTATTGATAGTTATAAAACAATACAGTGAATGTATTGCAAAATATAGCTTTTGGAGTAAGTAAGGTACATGTACCTAACAAGGCCCGCTAAAACAATTTTTGCTCTTACTCAATCACTGCTGGAAATATTTGCTTGAAAGTTGGTATTTTATTAGTAGGAGTTCATGATCATCACACAATGAAAGCACATGGCGAAGTGATCATTCACTTGATTTTTATAAGCAAAACAAAAAATTACAAAAGTGGGCCTTATTGGGAACATGTGTTCCGAATAAGGCCCACCGTTCTTTTAGTTAAATTTCACCATCAAAACACTGCAATTAAGCAGTAATTACCAAGGTATGCTCATAAAGCTTCAAGATTAAAAAAAAAAAGCAGCTATATGCAGAAAAATATTGAACTGGAGGCTTGGGTTTTCAATCTCGTTTCGGGTCAAACCGAACATTTAAAACTTGCTTTCCCAGGTTTAGCCAATCACAAATCAGCTTTAAATCCAGCGCTATACCTAATAACAAGTCTTGACAACATTTAGCTGAAATGCTGCAGTAACCTGACTACAACTGCCCCGTTGATACTCTAGCAAGATTAATCAAGCACATGGGCCTTATTAGGAACATCTACCTTCCCAATAAAAATGCTTTGATTTTCATTACGTCTAAAATTTTTTTTGTAATAAACCGCATTTTTTATTCACTGGGAAATGCATTTTTACACAAAACTTTCAAATCGAAAAAAACTTGCCACCAATTGCTAAAAATTAATATTTTAGCTTTTACAAATTTTACTTCCAACGCTAACCGCATTTGTCAAAAATTTCTTTCAGCTCTGGAGAAATAATGGTTTGACAGAAAAAGTTGAAATGTGGTAAACCACATTAAATTTATATTAGCTTTTGATAAGGGACCAAACGAAATTTTTATTTGCTCCCGCAAAGAAGATCCACGCGGTGGGCCTTATTAGGAACCGGACCTTATCAGGCGCAGGTACCTTATTAGTACGGTACACATTTTGAAACATCCAAGCTTATGATTTTTTCAAAATTTTAAAATTTTATACCCTGAGAAAAGTCTCTTTTATAAACAAAAAATTCGACGTCAGTAAACAATATTTTGTCATGACTGTCTGTCAAACTTTCAATATGTAAAATTTAAAGATGTGATGAACGAATACAAAAAAATCGTTACAATCAACCAACTTTTTTAGATATGATGGTTTATGGGTCCGATGTACGGTGTACGTGGCTGGCCAGACACACTGCGAGGGATACGCTGGCAACACTTTTGACACGGGTGTTCAAGGTGAGTTCATAAGTATACTAAATTGCGATAGTTGTGCTGCGCTGAACCAAGGTTTAAAACTTTGGATTCGGTTGTCCATGAAATCATTGATCGAGGTCTAAGCATTTAACTTGGTTTTATTTTCCTGGTCAAATGAACTGGACCAAAAAAATGATTTTCTAACCCAAACCCATGGTGCTTGTCATTGGGAACGAAAAATTGAAGTTTGAAATGCTTCGTTTAAGAAGTGTTTTAGAAATTCATGACGAAAAAAATGATGAACAAACATAATGTACTCGCTCAATTAAGTTTATTTGTCAAGTGCAAGCACAAGTCATGCAACTTTTTCCAAATACAGATCACACATTAAAATCACCCAACCCGTAATATCATGCGCTTGCATTGCTATCGAGACGGGAAACTTCAAAGTGACCGATAAAAGTTTTCGAGTCGAACAGCCATCCGAGATAATAATTTTTCAATCGTCTGAAACGTAAGAAGATGAATTCCGTAGTATCCTATAATTTTTGCTAGCTTGCTGCGAAACCGTGTTACAAGTTTTTGTATTATATAGGTAGTGTTTTAATTTATTTTTCCAAGTGTTAAAATAACGACCGTAAATACGGAAGATACTACTTCAATACGTATGAATATGATCAATGAAAATTTGGTGAGTTAGATTCAAGTGTCATAGAAACTCATCGCATTGTTTCTTATTAAATGCTTTTTTCCTTTAATAACAATCTCGCGTCAATACTTCAAATCTCATGTCTGTTGTTGAACCAGTGGAGCCTAGAAATGTTTATTTACGTTTACGCTGAAAATATAAACATGATGGAAGAGATTTGTAAACATGAATTTTATGCCAAAAGCAAAAACATAGCAATATTGAAAAGGTTTAACAAAATTTAAAATTCATGCGTAAATGTTTTATGATATTTTAAAAGTGCGCTTTGCCAAACTTTTCAAATTTCGGTTCTTCGTACGCTGCGTTATTGGCAATATAATTGAGAAGCAGAATTGTCTAAATTTCGTCCTTATTTTTTTTTTTTTTATACTATTAAAGTTAGTGTACTGATTATTCTGAATATTATATGCTAAAAAGGAGTTAGCCTATAAAACGAAAATGATTTTTTAATGCAAATTATTTGGATATAATGTTATTTCTTAAGTTTGTAATTTCTTTTTTTTTTCTTGGATATTTAGCTTTTTATTTCAAATTTTTGGCGGGGATTTTGCTTGCAGTATTTGTTTTCCATTAACCGTAGAAAAGTCCTTATCAATTATTAATTAAAAAGTACAAATTTGGAACTTATTGCGTTCTTGACAAAATGAACGAGTCCTAATTGCAAAAATTCTGTATTATAAATGTTAAAAATTCATTTTTATTTCTTCTTTGTGCATTTTATTTTTTGTGACTTGTGTTTTAATCCGTTAATGAAAAAAATGTGTTTTTTAACATTTCCACGTTTTTTGCTTCGGTTACGTTTTCAGCCAGCGGCATAGCCAAAGGGGGCACCGAAGCAACCCCCCTTCTGACGAAACCTAGTCTGAAATATGCTCGGAGCATTCTTAATCTTTGAGCTATTGTAATTTGGCTTCTCCCCAGATTTTACGCCCCTTTTTTAAGCTCACAGTATAATTAAGTTTTTTTTAACAAAAATAGTTTTATTGGAACATTTGATATGATGGGTTTCTTAGTAATTTGAAATGACGAAAAAACAGAACTATAACTCACAAAGTAGACGACTGCAATAAGCACTTAGTGCGATTTAAAATATTTAAACTTTGATTCTTTTTTATTGCATAATCAAGTTACCAGAACGATCGAATTTGAAAACCAAATTTCACCATAAAATTAATACATTGTAATTAAAGCTTTTTGTTACATAGAAGCAATGGGCTTAGGAAACAACAATTTCAAAATTTGTGGTTGTTGCAGTTTAGTAATAGAAACTCATTGCTTTTGTTATAAATAAAACAATTTAAGAAAAAAACTCATGCTGGTGCAACATTGATCGTTATAAAGGTTGTATTTTAAGTAAAAAAAATCAAATCGTCATTACACTCGCGTTCTTACGCGAGAGCGTGTGAAGGGTGCGGGGCCCATTTCCGCAGCTTAGAGTCTGGGCAACACAGCACCAAGGAAACGTCGCAGCGGTGGCGAGCCGTTGGCGACACTGTGTCCGATTTGACCGACCCGCGGTTCGAACGCCAGACTTCCTGCACCGATAGCAATGCCTTAACAACTGAGCTGAACGGCCCTGTCGTATTTTAAAAGGATTGTAGTAAACTCATTCATTGTTATTATGAAAAACTAAATTGAGCGGTGTGAATTTGACTGAAGAGACGGAATCGTTCATATTGGCACATTCAAAGACAAACTTGCCAAACATAGATTACTTTTCCTGATATGTGGATGAGCCTTCGATGTATTTGCACTTCAAATGTGATAAAAGTTTATGTGTAACGAGATTCCAACTCCCATGCTAAATAATTAATCACAGAGAATACGTCTCAAAGCTCAGAGCTGCCGCAAAATACGCGGTTTTGAGGCTAGTGTATGCAAGGGAATATCTGCCATTATTGTAATGTTTCAATGCAGTGATATTTTTAAATCTTTTTTGTCGCGTTTAACATTCCACGCGGGTCAAAAGGTTATTTTGTGACTTTTTATTATAGAAGCATTGGACATATGCAACAGTTTCTTGGGTTAGTGACGATAAGCAAGCCCGTTGTAGTGCAACTATAGTACTTCTTATTTTTGCGTACCGAAAAAAAAATAACACTCATTTCTTGATCACAAATTTAACGAGTTGCCTTTAGCTTTGTGTTTTTTCGAAATTATAAACTATGAACAAAAGCTCAAAAGAAAAATACCAACTAAATGCTGTATTACTTGAAGTAATAATACAGGACGGTAAAAGCAAAGAAGTAGTTGGATATATCCAAGCCTTTACAGACTTTTAAAGTTTTAATTCACTTCTACGAATGAAGTTATTGCGTACCTACACTGGCTTAAATTAGTTTCGAACGTCTCTTTGAAGTCGTGCACTTTTTCGCTTTTTTGTGTTGTAGCATTGCCTGCAGCGCAACAGAAATCATGTCATCGAGAAATCAGTGCTGTTGACAACTGACAAATATACTTTCTCAAAGATATTTCTTCGGCTGCTGCACTTTGGAAGTTATGTTTTTTGTGCTGCAAGTATGACAGACAATTAAAATATTAGTTTAGAAAATAAAATTTGTACATGCATTAATTCACCATATTTTAGTAATAAATAAAACCCCAAAAAACGCACAAAGAAAAAACAAATAAAATAACGTGACAATGAATATCCTAAGAGCAGCAACTGAGTAAAGTATGCTCAATTATTTCGTAGATATCCTGCAAGTTTGTCGAGGGCTGATGATCGCCTCAATTGTCGTGGGATTTGCCGCTATCTTTGTGACCGTCCTAGGCCTAAAATGTGTCACTATTGGAGGTCGAAATGTCGCAGTCAAAGCTCGTGTAGCCATGGCTGGAGGTTTAATGTTTGGAATAGCAGGTGGGTTGAATTCTGAATGGATTATGAAAACTGAAGAACAGGGTAAAATGTAAAATGGAAGCCTTCAGTTAACGCCAAGAACAAGCAAATTAGAGCTTGATGGTGGGTCGGTTAAAGAGCGTTTAGGTTGTGAGCGGGAGGTGTGGGTTTTATTCCTTGTCGGTTCAGTCGTTAGGCACTGATGAAAAGTTTAAAAGATTTAGTGTGTCGGTGACTACTCTACTAGCGTTTTATGATTATTGACTCTGATTCAGTGCAACGGATAGACGAATACGCATCATTTAAGGCCTAGTCGGTGGTTTTCAACCGGGGTTTCGTCAGTGCAATCCAGGTGTTCGGCAAGTTTGCAATTCAGAGCTGGGTTTAAGTAAATTAGTAAGTAAATTTAATGCACAAAGTTCCTCGAGTCTTTGGAATGTTTCATTGGATTCCGCTCCACCACAAAGGTTGAAAACCACTGGTGAATGTGCTTCAAGCAGCAACTGTCTCATACCTCTTTTTTGTCTTTGATCTTATGGGTGAAGCGACATAGAGCCCACTCCTGGCTTGCAAATTCCAGCATGTCTTTGTACGTTTCACACTTTAATTTAAATGCATTTTTCACCTGTTGTAACGTTTAATTCGGTATTTTTGATTGATTCATTCATTTTTATCTCTCGAAACCCGGGATGTGGAAGCGGTGTATTTGCAAACAGCTTCCGCTTCCACACCTATCGCTTCCGCTTCCAAAAAAATTCACCGAAATTTTGCTGGTAAAATACGACCAGTGCGTTGGTAGCCGATAGCGTAAACCGTAGCTTTTTTTCCAACACGCTGAAAGCTCTTGATCAAACTTTAGCAAGCGTTTTTTTAAAGAAAATAATTTGCAAAAAGCAAACAAAGGTGTTAAGGAATGATTGAGTCACAATATTGCGTCACAATCCTGGGAATCTTTTACTACAAATTTGCTACAAAACCTACTCATTTCACCAGGAAAATGTTGATACACAGCACTCAGTGGCATGGCAAGAATTTTTAAGGGGGGGGGCATAGTTTCTATAATTTTTTCAAGCGTATTTTTTCAGCAGAACTAATTTGAAGCTCATTGAGAAACAAGAAAGTCTCTAAGGAGGTCCGGGGGCATGCTACCCCGGCAAAATTTTGAAAACGTACATGCTCTAATGGCTATTTTAGTGCTTTTTGATTATTTTTCAGCCAAATTTGTTTAAATTTTTTTACAGTAATTCTGAGTGCTTCGTCAAATGTGATGCATTTTGCTCGCACATTTTCAATTATGCGTGCTTATGGCGTAAGACTTACTGCTATCGCGGAGGCTCGAAATTATGGAAAAATTGTATACATCAAAAATATTTTTGAAAATGGCTGGTGGGAGGAGGCATACCCCTCATCCTGCCCCCCTGAATCCGTCCCTGGCCAGAAGGTGCAAAAACCATCAAAAGAGCGTGGCATATTTCAGTTACTTGGCATTATCAACTTTGTTATTTTTTACAAAAAGACAGAGTCAAGAGGAGAGGACCAGGGGGGGGGGGCACAACGCCCTCTTTCAATACGCTCCTGACAGCGCTCCATCTATTTCGTGACGTGATTATAATTAAAAATGAGTCAGGTATTGCTTTTAGCGCTATTGATAAATTAGTTGCTTTATTTTAAAACTTAAGAAAACTCAAACAAAAAGCGATGTTACGTTAGTACTATCTGAAAGTCAAGTCTATGGCCTATGGTAAGATTTGGCATCCATGCGCAGCTATCATTGCAAAATAATGTCTAATAAATTGAATAAAATATAATATCTAATAAGTTATTTACAGTATGCTTTTTTGAATGATGTGAAAGCGGAAGAGGCATGTTTTTCACGCTTCCGCTTCCATTAAAATATGACCGCTTCCACCACTTCCAGCTTCCGCTTCCACATCCCTGCTCGAAACCAAAGGGGTTGATAAGAAACTGGCGACTCGCTAATTATGTTTATACGTTTTTATACATTTTGATATCGTATATTCTGACTTTGTTGAATAAGTTTCAATGTTCTGTTTATGATGCTTATCATTTTTTTTTTTACATGCAATATTTACTGTAACTATCGCAGAAATTCTAAACATGAACGACCAGCGTTTCCATGTAATAAACATTCGATAGGAAATTTTCACTTTTGTAGCATCTGCTTCCTACAAAAGACATCAAACACTTTTCCTGTAGGCCCAATTTCTGCTGAGTGCTTGAGCAGGGTATTTACCAGTCTGTGGAACCCGAACGCAAGTATAGGCTAACATGATTTAGGGTTGTACTTGGTTGTTTGATTTTATACTCGACCAAAGCTTTTGTGCGTTAAAAAAATGCTAAATCGGCCGCAAAACTTCAGTAGATGCTTAACTGTAAAATGAATTGGTTACACTATCAATTTCTTTACTTAGTTCGAAACGTAACTTACACGAAAACATTTCTACGTCCCTCATTCATTGATTTTGTTATTGACCCTTGAAACATCTTAACCTTTGATTTATGGAGACGAAAAACGAAAAGAAGGTTTTATAAGCTTGATCCTACTTAAACTCACTGTAAAGGTTAAACTACTCAAGTAGTGAAAATAAATTTAACCTATGATGCTATTTACCGTTGATACCAATAATTCGATCCTTAAACAAATAATCTGTTTTCGAGTAGGATGCTTTTTTTAGAATTAATTACTCAAACCAGAAAATTATACACTTATTTTTCGATTTGTTTTCCATAGCATGAGATATTTTGCAAATATGTCATGTGAATGTGAATGTATAAGTTGATAGTTCTAGTTGATAGTTCTTTAAAGAGCTCAAATTTTACGCTTAAATTAAATAAAGAGCTTAAATTTATTGCACTTTTGATCTGAATTTCCTTTTATGAAACAGCGCTATGTAACCCAGTTCTACAGGCCGATGTGTCATCATCATTAAATAAACGACACATTTCGTTTAGTAATTGGTTTAAACACATTACTGCAGACAGTGAACACTGCTTCGGTCTTTTAGGTCTTATCAATGCAGTTGATAGATTTCCAACAAGGTTTTTCCAGGTTTCTGAATGCTAGCAAAGTCACAAACCACAATTTTTTTTGGGCTGATGCCTTGTGTGAAGTCAATTTGAACTACTTTACTCGCTTAACTTAGACATTGATTTTCACATTTTCGTTTAAAAAGCCCAATTGAAACTCCATGAAGCAATTTGTTGTTGGTTTAAACCGGCAATTTTCATCTTATCAATGTGCCAAACGCATTTTTATCGACATATCGCTATCTTGTTTTTTTATCTTTAGTGCAGCTTGTTGTCACACAGATGCTTCACTAAATCCAGAAATGTGTATATTAAACTGCTTCTGCACCAATATTAGAGAAGCTGTCTTTTAACTGACAAACTTTTTGACCTTGCTGGTGGATATTTTTCCTCATGAAAATGTCAAATTTGTATTTTTTCAAAAATTACGTACCGTTAAATAACTCTTTTTAACTCAAGATCTTTTGCAACACATTACTTAAAATTGATCATTCTGAAGGATTAATGTACCTTTTACCTGATTGCGGCTGGTGAGGTCTAATAGTCTGAAACAGCGCTGTCCTGCTCTATGGTACATGGCTTTATCTTGCTTGATCCTTGTCTATTTTGTAGTTGTGATTAGCAGCGGAGAAGGCAGGCCGAATTTGTGGCAATGCAGCTAAGTGATTTTGTTGTCCATATTGGCCATCTCATAATAACTCCTTCAAAAAACTGGAGTCTTCAAAAATTGAGTTCATTTCATTTTTTCATTTTCTTTTGTTTTTATTTGGGAAAACACTGAAATATAAAAAAGAAAACACTCCACTGACGAGAAAAATTAAATAAGTACACAAATGAGCTTTTTCCTGTGAGAGGCTGCGAAAAGACCATGAGTCCAACCCCAAAAAATTGGCGCGGTCGTCGAGTCTGCAGCCTCTCACATTCTGATGACATAATAAAAACGTTACTACACATAAAACATACAGGCGAAGACACGTAAACATATAGTTAAATAATTAAGCTTACAACTTGCAGCAGTAAAAAAAAAAAAAGAAAACGGTTATATTTAAAACCACCGAGTTTGCAGTAATTTTCATCAAATCGAAAAATTTGGGTTTGAAAAAGAAGGTTCCGTTACTTAATTTCTCAATATATGTGTCAACTGTCCACGCTCTGTTTTAAAATTTTGGAGATCATTGTCCTGTCCACATGTCCAGTTTTCGTTCGGCTTTAGGCCCACAGTAAATTCTTGACTCTACTTTCAGCATCATAATCAACTTTTTGATGTCACAATTAAAAAACTGATTATGATGCAGAAACTAGAACCAATAACTGTGGGCCAAAAGCCAACTAAAATTGCCCATGTAGAGAGGGTAAACGCTAATTTCTCAAAATTGTTTTGGTTTTGCGCTTTAAGTGCACATTGTGACCAATTTTTGACAGAAGTTTTGCCAAATGATGTCACATCAATGTTGCTTTTACAAAAAAACGAACAAAAAAGCAATAGTTTGATGATCTTGAATATAAGGTTACAGTTTGTATTTGTGTTTACAGCAGTTGCATGGTTATCCTCCTATTACGAGAAAGCGATCGAAGCGCTTTAAATAATGAGCTTGCTTCGGAGTTACCGGCCGTCTGTCTACAACACCAAGGTGGGGGAACTCCGCTAAGTGCCTTTCCCAACGGCACAACAAGTAAACTTGCCAGCTTGTTCTCCACACTGTCCCTTTAATGCTGAGCGTCAAGCAGGAAAGCTGTGCATACCAATTTTAAAGTCATTGGTTTGACCCGACTCGGAATCAAACCCAAGTCTACCGCGCGAGAGGCCTTTCCCACTCGGCCATGTACGCATGCATCATAACTTTTATGCATGCCCAGATGGCCGAGTGGTAAAAGCGAGTAAAGTTGTCAGCAACATGGCTTAGCGGTACCGCACGCAGGTGACAGATTCTACGTGACGGGTTCAGTTCGTGGCTGGAGCTGATCGCATATGGCATATATACCGGGTGGCTGCTGACTAGAAGAGCGCAAGCTCACTTCGCAGCCTCCCTCAATTAATAACTGTTGAATTCTCAGTTCAATATGATTTGAAAATAACCTCAGTTATTTATTATCATTCATGATCGCGTCATGCAAACGTCACGTGAAATGAACCCGAACTAATACACAGTCAGTCAAAATTCAGTGTTAGTGATAATTACCTACAGAAGAAACCAAATTTTGTATGTTTTTAAAAAAGTGAAATATGACAGGTGTGTTTACACAGAATACGGTATGATTTTTCGTACGTAAAGTGACCTAAGCAGCTACGAAACAGTTGGAGGGTATAATGATGTAAAGCTTACGCGTCATTCTAGAAAACAATCGTAAGGTGCTTTGCAAAACAAACGATAGAAAGCACAATTGTTTGGGTTTGAATTGAGTGGAAATATTTCCGTCAACTGCTACGTCAAAAATTGGATAAAATTCGTACGACAACAAATCGCATTAAAATCACATTTAGAGTAAACAGACCTTTAGACCTTTGTACTGTAAGTTGCTGGTAATTAATGATATTAATATGCAAATTTATCGTTTTGGTTTAATTAATACAAACAAACAAAGTTAAGGCAAGATTTATACTGAGAAGTGATTTTATCAACCACGTAACCACGATATGGTTTTGCTAATTTTTTTACTCAATAAATTAGTTTGTGTTTTGTGATATAATAGAGGCATTTTTTAGCGCTATCGACTTTCGCCCAAGGCAAACCATTGAAAGCTGCTGCAAAAAGTAGATAACATCAGTATTATTCTCCCAACTATAAATTTTGTAAACTGGGTAAGGATTCCTGTTAAAAAACATTACGTTTTAGGTGAAAAAACTAAACCGCTAAAAACCACATTTTAAACCTTGACGTTTTTTTTTTCACAAAAATAAAATCTTTTTTGCTTTTCACTTTCTGCTGCCCTTAAAAAAATATACTTTTTAAATATACTGCATGCATATACATTGCACTTTGAAAATACTAACGAGATAGTTAAAATTCTTATGAAAAAGTTTTAACACATTTGTTTTGACAAAATGTATGCTGAGCAAACGAAAATTTGATATTCAAATTTTTTTATCACTTCATCCCAACTTAAATAGGTCGGATAAACGCTGTAACAATATCGAGATGTGGATTGGCAGACTTTGGCACTATTTTTCTTGGGGGGGAAAGTACAGTATATTGTTTGTTTGAAGGATATCAGAAATAACTTGTACATCCATAGGCAAGGATTCAGTTAAAATCTACAGGTATTTCTTGATTTTTGAAGGAAGCTGACTTTAAGGTAATTTGTTAGTCATGAATTTGTCTCATTAATGTTTTAGCCAGAGAATCACTGAAGCCGAAGTAGAAGTTAGAAAGTGGTGTTAATTGTGGTCGTGTAGAAGTAAGTAGCGTTTCATGTTTCACTCTACAGAATTCAGCATCAGGACTTTTATGAAAAATAGTAACTTAGTTGCTGGGTCGGATTCACCGATAGGCTATGCAAGCAAAAGCCTAGGCTTCAAAGCAATAAGGGGCCTCGTGACGAACAAAGAAAATTTTTTTTTATTTGTTAGGATTCAGTAATCAAACAGCTTAGGGTCTCTCATTATTTAAATCCAGTTCATGCTCAGTTGTGCTCATTGTTCTCATCATAAAACGTTAGAATAATTCTTATGACCACCCAGTAGCAATGGCTTATAACATGTTGAAACAAAACAGCACCTTGCGATTCAATTATTTTTTTATTGCGCAATTGCAATTTGTGATATCTTTTTGAAATCATATGAATATTGATGTTTACTTTAAGCCTACGTTTATTATTTTTTTGAACATGAGGTAAACTACTTCAAATATCGTTTTTGCAGAGCAGCCAGTCAGTCATATCGATCATTGTACGGTTAATTAGACCTTGATTGCTTGGAGTCTTGTAATCCATCGATTTCAATTAGTTTGTTGTTCATTGCTTAAATGTTAAATCCACCGTCTTTTCTATCCCATGATTAAGTGCCAGTGTTGCCAAATGCAAATTAAAATCTACTTTTTGTACAGCAAAAATGACGATGTTCCAGCTGACAATCAAAATTACTTAAAAAAATTGACATTCAAGGACTTTTCGGCAAATTAAATTGAATTTTCAATGCTCTTGTTTTTAATTTTACGCATGGCATTGATAATAATTATTTGTACTACGTCGGCAACAATACAATAAAACCATGCAAAACAAATTTTGATTTCTGAAACAATCTGCCTAAAATATATTAAGGTTACTGTTGAAGCTGAAACCCAATGAATTCTTAATTCATGTCAATTAAAGACTGAGATACATTTTTGTTTCTGCTAAGTCGAACCCCAAAAATGTAATTTACCTATTCTGTATTGCTTAATGAGACTGAATGTTTACACGACTTTTTTCGATGACATGAACTCCCTTTCTTCACTAGATCATTTCTCAGCTTAATTTCGTTCTGCAAAACTGACTAATAAAGCGAAAATCGTGGATGATGATAGGGGTATATGCATTTTTTTAAGCAATAAAATACCATATCTCGGCTAGGGAAGGAATTATCACATAGCACTGGCAATACTTAAAGTATTCCTGTTACGACACAACTTGACGCACATAATTATCTAAGCTTTTTACAACTCCCAGCCAAGAAAATGGTTTGAACGAAATTATTTAGCCAAGTTGGTAAGATGCTCATGTACAGCAAGCGCGTCAAAGGTACTGAGTGTGGACAAAAATTTGCGAAGATCAGGTAATAAAATTTGCCAAGGTCAGTTTTATAGGACTTCTGATTCAGTCGATGTTTAAATGATTTGACTTTTTTTCTACTTCAAACAAACCAATCTTTACCGTAGGCAGCGCGTCGCACGAAAGCTTGTTTCGTGTTTTTAAACTTTTTCCAAAGAGGTTGCGTCTATTTCGAAAGCTTAAGTTGTCAATTTTAGCAGTTGCAAACCCATTAAGAGATGAACTTATTCCTATTTAGAGCTTGTTAATTCGCGTTTTTCCGTTGGGGGATTTTCTTGTATATCACAACCAAATCAAAATCAATGATTAAATGTTGTAAATGCGCAAATCAATAAATTTAAAGCATAAGCTGTTGTGGCTCCTGCAAGTGCATAAAGGTTGGTAAAGTTTTTGGAATTTTTGTACTTGCTGTACCCACTTTTGCGGGTCAGAAACCCTGCATAGACTTTTAAAAATGAAGCCGAAGTTTAAACTGGCCATAGAAAAAAACAGGTGTTGTGATATTATATTTGTAGGGTGTAAGGCGCTGCAGCAATAAATTTCATCCCTATCGTGTCATTACATGAAAGATGAAACTCCAAGAACTCGTGCAACTAGTTTACAGAACCCCGGCAATGTTTTGTGGTGTCTGATTTTGCGCGGTCCCTGTTGAAGTCGCTAGCTAACGTCTACTTTCAATCTTATTCAATTGCTATTGGACGAGAAACTTTCAAAATCGTAAAAGAACTTTTTGCTCCAAACTGATTTAAAATGTGAAAACAAAATATAAGCAGGACCAAAGCTAGACTTTACGTTTACTTACCAGTACTAGTAAGGCCTACTGGTGAAAAAGTGGCATCAAGAAATTTTTATGAACCAATCGAAACTGTTCAGAATTGTCACATGAAATGGTGTCATATGTGGCGGGTGGTGAATGATAGCGCTTTGTGGTACCGGTAGCTTACTGATTTAGAAAATTAGGGCTTTCGTTGAGCCACTTTAAAACTTTGTTGGAAAACGTTAAGTGGACTCAGTTCTAAAGACAATGCTTTCACCCATAAACACCGCTCTTTTTGGCACCCCTGAACATGTCACAGTGGTACCAGTGAATCAACGTTTGTGTTCTAGCAGCCAGAGTTATTCTGGGTGCTGCAGTCAAGCCTACTCTTGTTCTTCTAGTTCCTCTTCTCCTACCTGCCCGCCAGAACGTTACACGTTTTGTTGCCTCTTCCCTTTTCTTGTACCGTTGTTATATTTTCTTCATCTTGTCGCATTCTTTATGGTATTGACGGTGCGGAAATAAAAGACACTACTACTGCTTCTAGTATTATACGAGGCTTCCTGATCACTCGCACCTGTATTTTCAGGTATATTTACTGGAGCGGCTGTTTCTTATTACGCGCATCAAATTGTTCAAAGCTATTACAACCCGATTCTACCTGATCGCCTTCCTATGCAACTGCGATTTGAATATGGACATGCTCTTTATATTGGTAAGATGAGATTCACAAATCAAATAATATTTACTATCGAAGCTGCGGTAGGAGAGGATCTATGGATTTTTAGGAGGTGGCAAGGAATCGTAAATGCTCATCTTGCAGTTTTGCACGTTTGGAAGTAGGCTTATCGAAGTACCAATGCAAAACATGCATAGCAAAAAATTGATTGAGGAGTTAGAATCCCTTTGACTCCGCTAATGTTCAAATCTAAACTGAAAGTAACTTGATTTTTGTTTCGAACTTTTAACTTGAACTCAAAATATTGTGATTTTGTGGATTCAAACATGGATTGCAATTCAACAAACAAGTGTGAAATGGCTTAAACTTATTCAAGTTTTTTCAAGTAAACGTACATCACATACGAAGTACTTTTTCACAACGGTGTAATTTTCACAACGTTACTCGCATATAATCAACGTTTGAAGTTGTTGGTGGAATGATATCGCCATCGTCGCGATATGTCTTAGATTTGATTCCCGAACCGGTAAAATGTGACGCAGTGTGTGATCAATGAGACTTTTTTTCGTAAATATGCTGCCCATGCGCCAAGCCGCGGAGATGAGCCCCCCCACTCGGTACACGTTTTTATAACACGAGTATAATGAAGATTTGATGTTTTAACGCACGATTTTGTAGAACTTACGCGATGCTAAACTTTGTGTGTGATGTAGGTTTGCTTGAAAAAACTTAAATAATTTTAAACCGTTTAAACTTGCGCGCGCTGCTATGAAAATGCTGAACTCGAATCCAAACATGCATATTTTGATCTGAATTGGAAATCCAAATTAACCTAGTTTCCAGTTGTGCTTTCATTATTTATTTATTTTTTTATTTAGTTGCATATTTATCCTCCTATCACGAGAAAGCGATCAATGCGCTATACGAGCTCGCTTAGGAGTTGCCAGCCATCTGTCTACCACACCAAGATGGGGGAATCCCGCTAAGTGCTTTTCCCAATGGCACAACAAGTAAACTTGCCGGCTTGTTCTCCACACTGTCCCTTTAATGCCGTGCGTCAAGCAGGGAAGCTGTGAATACCAATTTTTTAAAGTCATTGGTTTGACCCGACTCGGAAACAAACCCGAGTCTACAGCTCAAGAAACAGACGCTCCATACCACTCGGCCATCTGAGCTGTTATTAATTATAAAATAGCGAAAAAAGCAATGAAAACAAACAGAGATATGAATTTGGTACAATAAATGCGACAAATTTGGTCTAAACTTCTCTCTTTTTATGAGAGGAAACCTTAGCTTAGAAACTGCTTTAAAATGAAGATTTACAAAATGTTGATTATATGTAGAATAATAGTTGTCAGTTTGGTTTATTCAGTTTTAAAGTTATCAAATGTGATTCGTCAGAATAAGCCATACTCTTCGATGTGGCCTAAAATGGAGCCCATCATGATTAAATATCATAAAAAAGAAAAGTGCTCGAGATCAGAGAAAATACCGAGACGCGAAATATTATTATTGATAAACATAAATCCGGGAGCATATTTAGGGGGGAGGGGGCATGGTCCCATCACCTTTATCGCTGCCAGGGGCGCCGAGAGAACTTTCGGGCCCCGGGGCAAAAAATTCGTTTGGGCCCTTTGGTCAGTGGTGCCCCAAAAACACATGATTAGCAAAAAAAAGGTCATAGCGTCCGCAGATGTTCGAATTTCGGCCTAAAATCAAGTGATGAGCAAAAAAAGGGTCATAGCCTCCGCAGATGTTCAAATTTCGGCTCAACATCTAGTGATGAGCAACATAAGGTCATAGCGTCCGCGAATGTTCGAATTTCGGCCCGAAATCAAAAAATAACATCATCGCGCCCGCAGGCCGTAGTTTGAGCTGATGAATTTTGCATTCTAAACCTGACAATTCAGAACCCCGGGTCCCCCTGTGTCCCCGGGCCCCCGGACAGTGACCCCTTCTGCCCCCCCTCTCGGCGGTCCTGATCGCTGCGCCATTGCATTGGTTAAACTTTCTTAAATGACTTATCTATCGCTTTTTCATTTTCATCTTTCTATCTTGAGAGTACGACGAAAACTTTGGAGACTACATGTGAAGATCCAGACTTTTGCATTGCAGCTCTTCTCTAATTAAAATTGTGAATTTATTCGGGGTAGCGCAATGAAATTTTGGATTGCCAACCACTGCTTATAGAACTTTGCTGCATGAAAGATAGGCAATTTACTTACGTTGTAAGAACAACGTAATTAAGTAAATTTTTAAAGCTCTTACCAGCAAAAACTATCTAATTTGTTCGATTTCTCGTTTTTCTTTTTTCAAACTTCGTGCAATATGTGGTTGCTGAAACCTTCGAAAGTGAATTGGTTTAATTAATCTACTTTGAATTAAAGTGTTTGAATTGATTCAATGCTTTTTGACTTTCAGGTTGGGCTACGTTGGTCCTTGGATTACTCAGTGCTATTGTGATGACATCAATAAGTTTTGCCATATTTGCTGGAAACCGAAATCAGGTTGAAACTGATTCTTCTTCTTCACAAGGACACAGTTACCGCCCCGTGTCAATATTACAGCGAGTTCCTCCAGTAAACGACGGAAATATCCAAATGAAAGTCATAAGCAGCGGAAACGCTGCTCCAGTACCTTCTCAACGTCAAGTCCGCATCCAAAAAAATGAACCAGCAGTTAAGCAACCTAGCCTGAACGGTTCTAACAGAGTTGGTCATAATTCTTTACCGACAACTAGCGACCGTCAATACCGCTATGACGAGGAGCGACGAAGGCGCTCTGGCCGACATAGAATGAGCAGCGAACGATCTGGAAAAGACTATTACCGTAACGACAAAGCTGCACCTTGGCTAGATTCTAAAAATCGGCATTCCGGAATGCAAGATGTTCCACCTAGTGGATTAGTTCGATCGGTATCCGGGTCACTAAAACAGTACCTGTGAAATGACGTCATGCTTTCACCGAGCAACACCCTACCCACGTCACTGTGAAAAGGTCCAAAGCCGAAAGTGTTGAACCACGCGAAATGGTGGAAAATCGGAATAGCAGAGCGTGGTTAAAAGATCATGATTACAAATTTATGATCAGCGATCTTATTTAAAATTTTCATTTCCGCAATTATTTTGACTGAAAATTAAATACTGTTTGTAACTCACTAAGTGCACCCAAGTGTTAGGCAAAGACCCACCTTTTTCCCATCTTTTGATTCAGAATTTTTATTTTCAAGAAATTCATTTGTTCTGATCAACATAGCGTAATCTACAGCGGACGGTAACCTATCAACTTGGGTAGTAAATGACACCAAAGAGTGTTACTCTCCCCGAACCCATTAGCGCCTGCAAGGATTTTCGATTAAGGAGTATAAAGGGAAAGGTTTCAACGCCTAATGAAATTATGCCTTGCAAAACTAATTACTATATCACCTTGCCTACTCTAACACTAGGCTGTACAGCAATATTGCAACAGGAAGAGTCGTCAAAGCTAAGTGTTTAACTTTTTAAACATGAAAAACAAACTCAATATTACCTGCTTTTACGAAATTATTTAATCGATCGTTTTTGCATGAAAATTGGGAGCAAAAATTTTAACAGAAATGCTTTAACAAAAATAAAACAATTACTAGTTAACCGAAACTGAACAAAGTCCATTTCATAGTGGAAGTGGTAGGGAGTACAGTATATCCTTATGACCGATACTCCTGACCTTTAAAGTGTTGGGTCTACTACAAGTCTCACCACGTAAGACTTGTGTTTTCGAAAACGCTGTTTATACACTGTAGGGTGTTTTCGTGCAGTTACTTTTACATAAATAAGCTAGACTCTTGATTTGAGCGAAGTGAAAAATATTGAATCGAAAAGTCAACCTACAAATCACAAAAAATTTCCAGTATATATTTTTAATATAACATAAGAGACGAATGCACTTTTCAAAAACTACGGACAGCAACACACAAAAAACACAAATAATTGAAATGACAAAAACTAACTGCGGTCAAAGCAGCAAGGATAGCAGTGACTGGGAAGGAAAGTTTATAAAAAGATTATGCTGAATACGGAACTCGGAATGGTTTTGAATGGTTCAAAAACTTTGCAAGAATAAGCAGATATTACTCACACGAATACAACTTGTACGAGCAACCTTAACGTAAACAACCACAATTTGATAAATCGGCGTTTATTTCGATTTAATTCCTGTGTCAATTCACGCCAATTTAAGTTGAGTGAAACGTTTTTGTTAAAACATACTTCGTTCACAGATTTTGAAAGGCCAACGAACAGATGGACCAGAAAGCAAACAATGAAAAAAAAATGTAGCCACTAAGGGCCAAACACAAAATTGGCTCTCGTTTTTTTTCAAGTTTCAAACGAGAAATTTCTAATCCATCAGCATCCAAAAAATTTGCACCGCGGAAGATCACCTCGATAAATTTAACGGGTGAAAGACCAGAGTAGTCTTTTGAAGCAATAAACTTCGCAGACAAAATCAGGTTTTAGGTTTTTTGCTTTCAAATAATTTATTTTCACTGGGTGTTAAAACTCTCTTGCTTGAAGCAGGGCCTTGCCGAAAACTGCTGTGATGTTTCGTTGATATAGATCCTGCGCTCATTTCTTGTAAATCTTTTGTCAGCTGCAAAGTAATAAAAAACGTGAAAAATACCACGCCAAAATCAATGGTTCATACACTTTCCTATCTTACTATTCTTACGTATTAGTTTGGCGGCCTCTTGGCTGTGTAACCTGCATAGGAGGCGTAAAAAGCTCAGGGATGCTTACAAGCTACACTAAACTGTATTCAATTCATATTTAACACAGTTGACATAGTTCTTAAGCCCTCTCCGAGCTTTTAACTTGGAATCCCATTAAGAGAAATTATTTAAATTGGGTCAAAATAGCAGTAACTTTTTCGAAAAACACAACGCTTTGGGGCAACGTTCACTTTTACGCTGTATCCGTCTTTATTTCGCTATAGCGGATAAGTAGAAACAGCCCCTATTACAAAAACATGATCGTGGACATCTTACACATCCGTGGCTATTAGCCTAACAACTTTCGCTACGTTCTGGATAATACCGAGGTAACAGCTTCAACGTTTCTCTATTCATTCTCGACTTGAGCTCTAGCAGCTAGTAGCCCATGGCAAGGACCAGTGGTCGGCAACCTTTTTTTAGCGCGGCCCAGATCACCCTTTCAATAGCTATTGAAGGCCTACTACATTTAAAACGACTACAAAACGAATATGCAACACCACTACAAACTATAAAAATATGAAAAAACGGTGCGTTGTTTTAAAAGCAGAGAAAATGCAAAGCGCGTGCTTTTTTTTTCTACTCACTCGCTCGCATCGACAGAACAGTAGAAACAAAGCGAGCATTGTATGAAAGAGATACGGACAAACGGCATCCATTTTCGTGCATGGTACTACGGGTTTTGCTTTTGTAGCCATGTACTGCCGAGAGAAAAAAATTGGATTGTTTTACGCGCAAAGCATCAAAGTAAAGGCTTTTATTATTTGTATGGGCTTACTTTTTATTTGCAGCTTAGCATGCGGCCCACAAAGACTTCGCAAAAACCGAATAGCCCACGGCCCACGAAAAATTGCTATTAAGGCCCACAGGTTGCCGACCATTGATTTAGAAAATGAGAGGCCTTAGTCTATTTCGCTTTATCGGCCATTAGTGATCAATCACAAAAACAGGACTTCAGGAATTGATCTCTAAAATAAAAAAAGACTTTAGTGATCGTGTTGAGAGCCCTAGACTTGAGCCTGCAAAGCCAATACGTGAATCCGGGACTGTTGTAGCCCCATCACAAGGCCGCACAATCATCTGTGGATGGAGATTAGTGAATCGCAAAAGTTCTCACCATATTATCTTTTGCGTGTTTTTCGGTCCATTCCTTGGCTTTGCTGATGAATAGCGGTCGGTTAAACTTAAACTCGGCGGCCTGAAATAAACAAAAAGGCATATTGACATACGAACTTTTTACCGCAATGTACACACAACTGAACGCAGTTTAGGTTTAAAAACAAAATCAACCTTAAGAAAATACTAACGCAGTGATAATGAAGAATTTCATGTGGTCCAAGCAAGTAATAAAACCTACGTTATTGCATTTTTAACGTTAGAAATAGAATTACGCTTAAAAAACTTAATTGCAATACAATTCCCACAACTCTTAAATCTAATGGTACAGCTTAATACGTAGTGGTAAAACTAAAATGAGCTTTTCATACCGTCTAGCCCATCGACAATTTTCAGAACGGTTTTAAATTTTTGAACAAATATTAAGAAAACTGTGCATGATGAAAAACTTGTGTAGAAAAGCAAGGGTTCTATTGATAAGTACCGTATTTGTGAATCTTTATTTTTACCTTTGTGTCACGCTAACATTGACAAATTTGTTTGATGCATAAGTAGTGAGGGTATCTTGCTATACATTTGCTGCTTATTAAGAATTAGCGAAGCTTTGTTCCAAATTGACTTTCAAAAGGAATTTTTTGCCATTTCCTAGAAAATGACGAGATTATTGCTATTTTTAAATTGACATTACGATTCATTGTGACATTGTATCGCTTTCAATTAACAAGATATTAAATTCCAAACCCACAATATCTGCCATTAGAGGGTCTTCAGGGTTTGGTTCAGACATCAAAAGTTGTATTGTAGTTAAAACTGAACCAATGTTCAACGACGGTTTCCACACTCCCTGAAATACAAATGCAAGTTGTATGAGGATTTATCATCACCACAGAATGTACAAGCGTACATACAGAAGCTACTGAGAAAGTCTAGCATTTTAGATGATAGTGAGAAAAATTGTAGAGAGCTTGTGCATTTTAGGTCAATTTATCAATCATATGTCAAGTGCAATATACTCTAGCCATGATTCAAACCTGTTACTGTTACATAAAAACTTATACACACAAACTACATTTCCAGGACATGCTACTAATTGTGGTGCAAACTAATCAAATTAAGCAAGCAAGCCATCACCTTGCAAATTTCATTCTCACCCTAACATCCAATATCAAACAACAAGTCCTTATGAAAATAGAGCAGACTTTTTAACAGGTACAACAAGTTTAATTTCTACTAGAAAAAAATGTACCTACTGAGCACAAATACATAAAATCAACACCTGTGGAGGCATTTTGAGTGTATCAAGGCAAATTCTTCCTCCAGAATCAATGTTTGGATGATATATAGGGGTAACAAATCGAATTTTAGGAGGCTCAAATGGATAGCGATCAGTAACCATTATATCAAGCTCAAATCTTCCTCCAGCATAAGGTGATCCTTCACATCCAAGGATATCTGCAACAGTAATAGGTTTAAAGTCAGCGTTATTACATAAAAGTACCACATCTTAAACCATTACAAACATCAACAGTTTTTAGCAAGATTTTGAGCTGTGATCAGCCTTCCTAATCATAATGAGGCTCGTATGAATTAAGCCACATTTTACAAAATGCTCACTTTGAAGCGGGACTTCCCTGCTGACGTCCAGATGGCACATACTGGTAACACGTCATCACGTAAAGCAAGGCGGACGCATTGTCACATTTAAAGCAAGACTTCCTTCTTGACGTCAGTGGAGAGGGCCTGCTTTAAAGTGGACATTTTATAAGAGGTGGCTTAATTCAAACAAGCCCCAACATTACATAACTTATTGCAAGCGGAACAAGTGCAAAGTGATGAGCAACCAAATGCAATGCCGGTATCTGATAGAGCACCCAGAATTTGTGTGTGCCTACTCTTACTCAAATTAACCCCTTTTAATACGCCAAAAAGTGATAAAACATGAACACACAAAAACTCTCTGTCTGTAACAGTAGCCTACAAGAACTAGAATTAAGCCAAATCAATTGGATTTGCATTTTCAAGGATTATATTTAGATTGTTCAGTGGATTAGTTTAGACTATTAACGGACCTGCAGATCGCAGTAGTCTTCACTGGAAAACTATCGATATTTATTACATGCCGGTATACTGGTACTGTAATTAATATGAGCACCTCCTAAACAAATGATGATACCGTGAAATGCTGAACTGTGAAGGATAGCAGTTGCACTGCACAGTCCATGTGCCCTACCGGTAGTTGAACAATAAAATGAAAAAAAAAAAAGAAGTGCTACTGAGCAACTTGAGCTTATTTCTACCGACATAGGTATGTAATAGAGCCGAACCAATTCATCAAATAACTAGGAAAAAAATTCTATAGACTACATGATTAAGCATAGGTATACAATTTCTAAGTTTTTTCCCTTAAATGACATGGCAAATAGGTGCGTTTCAGAGAGTTACTGGTAGGTCTACCGTACCACTGCGCAGTAAAATACCGTAACCGCATTAAGATTGCTTTCCTGCACCAAGTGCATAGACCACTAGACCAAGCATGTAAAAAATATATTGAAACCGGTATACAGTAGCTTATACCATATGCACCACATAAAGCTAAATGCAGTCTACCCTGTACCAGCAGAGTAGACTAGGCCTAGTTACTCACTAGCTTTTAGTGAATTTAAATCATCATTCTCCTGCCAACATGATATTCCATAAGGTGGGTGCTGAGAGAGTAATTCCAATTCACGTTTCAAACGGAGAGTTCGTTGCATAATAATTAATGTAACAACCAGCCACCAGAATACAAATTGGACCTGAACGAAATGCAAATGCCTTTCATTCCTTCAGCATTCCAAGACCTTTGACTTTTGCAGAAAAAACGTCGGTAAGGTTAACGGTATTTCATCGGAAAAAAATTGGAAGGTAGACCTACGGTAACTGGTAAATTTTGAATGTTTTAACTTTTAATATAAATTCCTCCCACTTCAGGGTCGTTCGCAGTTGGTACCTCGTAAACAAAGTTAACAGCGTAAGCAAAATGAAATTCCTCTAACCCTAACCTTTAAGGCCCAGAGATGTCAGGATTTAACTTATCCGATCCAAATCCATTACCTTAAATGCAAACCCAAATCCTAATCCTAAATCTCTTAAGCACAAAGTCCAAATCCTAAAGAACCCGAAATCGAGAAAACAATAATACAAGTTAATCGACTTCAACCGGTTTCTCTAATTATGGAATAGTATGGCGCAGTATTAAATAGTATGCCATACTATTCCATATGTAGAGAACACTCTTAATTATTGAATAGTGAGAATTTATCACAGTTTGTTCTCGCATGTTACTTTAGAATTGCGTAATCGGCCAAACCAGGGATGGGCAATCTTTTTCGATCTGCGTGCCAAAATCGGCTAAAGTCACTGGCTTAATTTTTCTGCATGCCAACCCACAGTTGGTTGCCAACCGACAGTTGGCAAGTGGAGATGTCCAATTTTCGTCCCAAAATTAGGTGAAGAGCAAAAAAAAGGTCATCACGTCCGCTGATGTCCAATTTTCTTCCCAAAATCACGTGAAGAGCAAAAAAAGGTCATTATGTCAGCTAATGTCAAAGTTTCGTTCCCCCCAAAACTGAAAGGCCATATGGCTCGCGTACCAGAGGAACGAACTCACGTGCCAAGTTTAGCACGCGTGCCAGGGGTTGCCCATCCCTAGGCCAAACCTTTAGAAAAAATCTAGATTTGAATTTTAGCATCAAATTTTCGTTGGAAGAGTGTCGGCTCTTTATTTCAAGCTTTTGGTTTAATATTTGCGAAGAAACGCCAGTTTTTAAGTTCAAGTTCTTCTCAAATCAGTTTTTTTATAATATATATACTACAGTCAACCTTCGAGTGGTGTATGAAAGCATTAAAAGTTGTAGTAGTAGTTTATTTCATTTCACGACCAAGTTAACTCAAACAAAAACAGCTAACAAAAGCAATGGTCAAAAAATAGGTAACAGCGACAAAACGATACACGTAGAAACATGCTTCAGTTAACAAAAAAATATTTCATAAAATAAAAGAAATGCATGGTCGCTGCACCTTAGCATAACCTCTTGCAAGCGCCGTATTTTTTGAAGTCAACAAATGTAATGCACACACACACAAAACAAAAAAGAAATTTTTATGCCAACAAATTCTAGTAACTTCAAACCTGTAACCCCAGATAGGGAGGCTAACAGATGCTACACCTTGCCCTAGGCTGATCCGGGAGCAGCAACTAAAAGAACTTAAAGTTCTGTTAGCGCAGCCCACGACATCGACTGACCGAGAAAAGTACGTTCCATACACACTTCGAACTCACAACAAGTGGCACACGATGATTTAGCTCAAAGAATGCAGAGAAAAGTTTAAGCATATGTTTTTCATGTAGCTTACTCACGTGTTTACATTTTCCAAAGGTTAGCGTTCACGCTATCTATTGTTAGAAAACAATCGTGAATGACGACTGGTCAAGTGAATAAATGGAGTGATATAAGCTAGACATTTTTCACTCACATTTAAGGTAAGTGTTATAGAACCACTCTGCAACACTATTGCAGTTCTAATTTTAAACTGTCAAAGAGGTCCTCTCAAGCCTTCACCGCTGCGACGCTGTTTTCTAGTCATCACTAACTTGATAAATAAAGAAATGCATTGCTTTCTTGTCACTTGAAACTAAAACCCAGCAATCTTTGTGGCAAAAAACAACTGAAGATTAATTCAAGTAAATAAAAAAATGATGCTGTGCAAACGCTTAGAATAAAACCATCCAACTTTAACTTACATCTCCACCATACATCAAATTAGACCTATTTCTGAAACGATTTTGATTTAATTTTTCCCTCAAATTAAGTTTTTTAATATATAGGATAATCAAAAAAAATTAGGACAAAAATCTTTCACTCAGACTGATGCAAATACAAACATAATGCAGTTTACAATATCAAGTAGCATCGGAGTTGGAAAATGCACCCTTTAAAATTAAAATTACATGCGAGATAATACAGAGCTGATTAGTGGAAACAGAAGGGTTGTTTCTTGAAATAACAGATAAAGAATTAGCAAAGTGCTGCGGTCTACACATTAACTGCACATATTTTAAGCAAACCAAGTTACAATAAAAAAATCAAATCTTTATTAAACTCTATTACTGTACCCTGAAGAGTGCAGCGCGTGCCATGATCCATTTCCTCGGATTAACAACTCGGCAACACAGAAACCTCGTTGGCGACAGCACCGAGCTTCACAGACACAGTAATCGAACATTAGACCTCCTGCGCCGACAGCTGTCTTTGATTACTATGCCAACTGGCGAACCAAATCACTGCGTCTTCAAACTTCGAATTAAAACACCCGCAGCCATAGTGCAAAATTATCACACAATTACTGCACACAAGAGACTATCTGTCTTTGTTTTTTACGTTTACAACTAACATATCAGTTAGTTGAATGTGTGGCAGTTTTCAAGAAATATTGAAGCTTTCGATTCTATATTATACAAACAAAGCTCTGAGAGTGATTAAATTAAAAAATCAAGTGGGTTGAAAAAGCAGAACAAAAATACAAAACAGTGGCAAACCTAAAATATTACTTAACGACGGGTTCTTGAGGCATTAGCATGAACATGGACTCATAGTACTTTTTGGCAATATACCGGTAGGCTACTGTAATATGGCTAAAAAATGAACGATATTTTATTCCAGTGCAACCACCAGTTAATACATCACCATTTTTCATCTCATTTCATTAGTTTTCATTTAGTACCGGTATTGTTCAACAGCAACACAAAAAACATTATGTTATATATGGCTCTAGGCATTAACTGACATTCTTCGATTAAATTTCAAACTAATTAAAATTTTTTAACTTGAAAAAACAATCATCATTTTCTTTTCATAAGCCCTTCACTTCTAGCAGATAGACACAGTTACCTTCAGTCAACGAACAAATTAGTCCTTGAATCAAAATTAATTATGTTAATGAGGACAACCATGCAGGTACAATGTTCAGATCAATTGAAAGCACAATACATCCTGAAATGCTAAGTCCCCCAAAGTGCGTTTGGTCGTGTAGTTTTGATTGTTCCACCATTCTAGTTCTTTAAATGAGCAATTGTTGAATTCAGCAATTGAAATCAGAGTGAATTTACAACACATCGAATTTACATGCACATCCAATTTCCATGCAGATCGAATTTCCATGCAGCAAGTCACAAAAAGCAGTCAATCCGCTGTATATTAAGATAGAATTTTCATAAGGTCCACCATCGTTCCAAACTGAAAGTTTTTGTAGACCGAAATTAAATATGATTTAGATTCCTGCAACCCAAGAAACACAAAAGTTAGAAACTTATAAATTTTAGTGAAGAGCTAATCAGCTTAGCTGTAAACAAAACAATACAAACAATGAATGAGTACATATTCAAATCTCACTGAAGAAAAAGATGGAATGAAACCAGTGATGACAATCACTTTCAGAGGCGCATGCAGCGAGGGGACCATGGTGCCGTTAGTATTGTTCAGTGTTTGCATTGTCCATGGTGACTGCACTCACTGCACGCCCCTTTTGATAAAAAATGTGCTAGAATGAGTGTTTTTTATGTGAAATCGCAAAAAATTGTTGGCGGCTTGGGGCTGTGCCCACAGACTATCTTAGCCTCCGAAAGCTGAAGGCTTCAACCCCAGACCCCTGGTTGTGCTCCCCCCTTCCTCCCCCCCCCCCCCCCCCCCCCTTGCCAAATCCTGAGTGCGCCACTGATGACTTTGCTGTGGATCAGTCATTTTTTTGTAATCAAACGAACAAAAACTTGTCATATTTACCAACAATTTATACAGTATAATATAATCAACTGAAAGCGCTCCTGAAGCTTTGCATCATGCTCAAATTTTGCAAAACGACTCCCTACCTATGCATGCCAAAGAATGCAGAACCACAAAACTTCAAAAAAGCAATGGACATGGCTTTAGCACTTGTTGATGTTCCTGGATTATGTGATTGTGCACGGTGCTAGCTAACAACTCTAGCCTATTCATCTTCTGATAGCAATTGTTACATATCTGTACCAATTTATTTCCTCTGAATGTTTCATTTTGTGCCTTGACCATAACCCAAGCATAACGTTTGCATTCTTCAGTTTTTCATGATTATACCAGTACTCTTTTAAATTCATGAGTCTGTAGTCCAACCAAATACCAGTACTTCGGCCACAGCACCTTCTGTTTGTTAGTAGTTTCGAAAATTCTTCATCATACCCATAACTTTACTGGCATCATGCCAGAAGTTGTATCAGTGTATGGCACCGCTAATATCCATAGCTATAATGTTATATACCGGTATATAATTATATAAATTCAATGATACGTACCTTATAACGTATCATTGAATTTATATATATACAGGGTGATCCGAAAGTAACTCCCTATTCTAAAATAACTATGACTTATTCAAATTTACTGACAACTTTCTCAGTTTTTGCGTGTAAGTTACTCAGTCTGCGGCAATTACATCTATGCTCTTGTTTCTATATTTTTATAATTTTAACTTAAATTTGAAATAAGGTTAAATCATGTTTTGTAAATTAACATACTAATTGTGATGAATAATAATTTTTAAAAAATTCAACCATATTTAAATAAACAAATAAAAAGATATTGAATTGTAAATGGAAGTCCATGCAATGCACTTTTTTCTCATGTTTAATAAATGAAGAAATTACACTTCAAAAACAAACCATTTTTATTTTAGAATAGGGAGTTACGTTCGGATCACCCTGTATATATATAACATTATAGCTATAGCTACAGCGTTAACTCAAATGACAATTCTGTGCAACGACTAGTGACAATAGTTATTCTACCAGCATATCATACCGTAACCTATTAAGGTTGTCAGAGGATTCGCCACATGGAAGATTCGCCACAGAAGTTTCGCTACAAAGAAGATTCGCCACACAGCAGGTGAGTCGGGGGGTTGGGCCGGGCGGGTTGGGGTCGGGGGGTTGGGGTTGGGGGGATTGGGGTTGGGGGAGTTGGGGCAGGTCGGTTGTTCAACCCAACCCCTCGACCCCAATCTCCCCGACCCCAAACCCCCTCAACCCCACCCCCCCACCCAACCCACCCTTCCGACCTCAACCCCCCTAATCCCAACCCTCCCGACCCCAACCTGTCACCGTTGTGTGGCGAATCTTCCACATCGGCACTGTTGCAAACGTTTGTCCGACGCTTACGCTCAAATTTTCGGTCACATTCGTATGTCTCACCCGTTGTGTGGCGAATCTTCTGTGGCGAATCTTCCATGTGGCGAATCCTCTGGCAACCGCCTATTAATTAATCTGAACAGTAAGAAATAAAAGAAATATCCTTTTTTGCAATATAATCTGAACAGTGCAGGAGTGTATCGATAACTAACTTATATAGTGTCTGAGTGTGTACCGGCATATCAGCATTTATCTAATTGCCAGAGACAAAAGATCAAGTTCACACAGTAGTACGGTAATCCTCTGCAGTCTGCACCCCAAAAATAATGGGGCTTGTTTGAATTAAGCCGTGATTTGGGGTTAGGCTCTAACCCTACTAGCCTAATAACTCACTAGCAGACTAGCGATCCTTGTGCTCGTGATTGCTGTTCCCTATAAAATTTTATTGACAACTACCGTAGTGCGAATTTACCCAAATATATAACTTATAAAAATTTGACCAAGCACTTATGAGCTGTACTTTCAGGTCTGGACCAATTTTTGTCCAAAATTTGCTTTTTGTGGTAAAATACTTTCATTTGACACAAAACACTTTGAGCTGTTGCGCAATTCTAGACTTAACAGCCCAGAGCCCATAAATCATTATAGCAATTGGCATTCTGATGCAAAAATTGACAAATTTTGCCCAAAATTTCTAATTTTTCTCAAATTTTGCATCTTAGAAGGAACACTGCTCATGATATATCCATCCATAGAAACTCATTAGTAATGCTCCGCGAATAACCAATATCAATCCGCGTGAACTATTTATTGTTTATTGAGCTACAATGGCTGCTTGGTTTTATATAAAACTTGGTGTACATGGTCAACTTTAAAAGATTTCGTATTTGATAAACTTTTCTTACGCTTACCATTTTTGATTACAAATATATTAACAAACTTGCTCGATTTAGTACCATTAGGTCGTTCCGCATCAGTAAACAGCCTCTCCAATACTAATTGTCATTGTCAGCACACTCTTATAAAACTACTTTTATTTCGAAGAGATCTGCGATACGCTACAACAGTAATCTACATGTAAATCAAGAGCAAAGCAAGCACCATCATAATTTTGCAGAGAAAGGTGTTAAAAAAAGTGCACGGAGGAAACACCACTCACACGCTTGGACGAATGTATGCAATGAACCGCTGAAGAGGAAAAAGTAAACCCTGTGATTGTGCTGCTTTAGGCTTCCTGCATATGCAATAGGCTGGAGTGAAAAAACTTTTTTCTTCAAATCAAAAATTCAAGTTTATCAAAAGTCGCAGTTGGACCAAAAAACACTCTTAAACGCGATTTTGGGTCAGTGTCCCCCAGGGGGTGCAGGCACACCCCCCTAAAAGTTTCAAAATTAGCAATATTCTGAAAAATTGCTATAACTCAACAACCACAGGTGGTAGATGGTTGAATAATGGCTTAAAATTATCAGAAGGCACAAGTTTGTAGTACCTCTAAGAGAACTTTTTATCGTAAATGCCCTAGAAAACGTTTATTTTTATAATAATGTCATTTCAACTCAAATTTCGTCTTTTTTTGTCTTCATTTTGCTATTACGTTATATCGAGTCAAACTGTCAGTTCCACGTGGTCGTAGCTATGCTTTCAAAATCAATACCAACTTTTTATTTACTCCCTTTATTTGAAGCTTATTTTGCTATTCTGGGCAATAATTCTCTCTATGGCTTATTATCAGCTGGTAAATTTGCTCAGTAATAAACGTGCAGAATACTTTCAGGATTCAGAAAAACGCGATGTCACTTCACATTGCTAAGCTACAAGTCAATGAAGAGGTAGTTTTTAGCATATCTGTCCACTGTTGTACAGTTTGAAGTTAGTTTTACGCAGAGGTGGACATTTTTTAAAAATTGGTTGAAGCGCAGCGCAACAAAGCGCAAAAGTTCTGTTAAGTCATAAAACGCAACGCAACTAGCGCAACCTAATTTTTAAATTGACTGAAGCGCAATGCAACTTCCGCAATCAATTACTTTTTCGCATTAAAGCGCAACGCAACTTCCGCAATCAATAATTTTTTTGCATTAAAGCGCAACGCGACTTCCGCAATGAGGCTTATACAAAAGAAAAAGCGCAACGCAACTTTCGCAATGAAAAATTTAATAAAGCGCAACGAGTAGATGTATAAGCAATGCAATTTTTTCTGGAGTTATTTTTATAGGTGCTTTTAACAGCACACAGTTGGCTGCAACGCGACAACGATTTTAATGCAAGTGACTGCAATAGGGTTTTGCGTGGTCAATGAACAGGAAAATTAAACAAGAAGCGAAAAAAGACGCGTTGCTGATGATTGCTTTCTTCATCTTCATCCTCTTATCACGAGAAAGCGAAGGAGGCGCTGCTTAGGACGAATCCAGACTCCCTTAGGAGTTGCCTTTGTTTCCGAGTTTTTCGGTTGAATTTTGCTTCTGACTTATTTAATTTGCCGCTTGCCAGATTTCACCAAGCAGAGATAACCAACGTGAAGCATCTTATCCAAGGACGCAACAACGAGACTAGGTTGGGAGTTAAACCATCAACCTTGCGATCATGGTCGTCGTAAAAACAACGCTCCAAACCACTGCGCCACGTTGCATTGTCGCGTGCCGTTAAAAGCACCTCATCGCGGTAGATCATAATTTGCATATGCGACGAAGTTCTCCACAACAAGTAAATACGATTTATTCAACACTTAATGATCTCTTTAAGCACTTGCAATTATTTTAAAAAGCAAAAGACTTTAGTGTACCACATTTCTGATGAGCTGAGAATTTCTGCTACAATAAATTGACCTATAGGCCTATTGTACGCATCAAGAAACAAACTGCTATTCTATTAAAAACAGTTACAAAAAACTGCATACTCCAGCATATTGCGCTTTAATTAATCCGACAAAGCGCAACGCAGTATTTCAACTTCCGACAGTGCGCAACGCAACAAAGCGCAAGCCACCAGATTCTTTTCAGTTCGCAGCGCAATAATGCGCACACTATTATATTTTTTTTCAGTTGGCAACGCAATAAAGCGCAAGAAGGATTTATTTTCCTTGAAGCGCAGCGCAACTTGCGCAATGGTTAAAAATAACTTGTTAAAGCGCTTCGCAACTTCCGCACGTGCGGAAGTTGCGCAACTAGCGCTTTGCGCTTCAAATTGCGGAATGTCCACCTCTGGTTTTATGCGAGATTAGGCTGCTGACTAGCTATAACTTGGACTACTATTTAGAAACTATCCAACAATTATATATTGAAGGCAACTACAAGTATGAGAATGAACCTATTTGTTTATTGACTTACCATATTTATTCGAATATAACGCGCACCTGCAACATTTGATTGAAAAGCAGTACAAAATTTTGCTCGTTATACTCGAATAAATATGTATATTTTCTTCAAACTCAGTAAAATAGCAAAATTCAACATTTTTAATTTGTGTTTAGACTGTTTCAGCAATGTTAGATAATCATGTTAACTAGAAAATCTTCAACAAAACGTGCACGTCGTTGCGAAAACTATTACGAATATAAAAGCCGAGATTATTTCAACCCTGGCATTCTTCCCACTAAACAAGATGTATTAGAAAGGCTTCTTTTTGAAGACAATTGGCGTCAGAAAGAGGCAGCCACTACAGTTGCTGAAGAATTATATGTGATATGGGTACATTGTAATGTGTACTGTGTAAGCGTTAATGCAATAACTTGGAGAATATCAAAGCTTGTAGAAGAATTTTGCAAAGTTGATGCCATTCCTAAAAAGAGAAGACTGGGAGAAGCATTTGAACAAAAAGTGAAAACATTTTTGGAAGACTCTAATAAGCTATTTGATATTTTTTGTCAAGATAAAACTCAAAGGCGTAAGCAAGAAGAGAAGTTTAAGCTGCGAATGAATGAAAGTGATTATTCTTTTTATGAAGATCAAAACGGACCAAGAAATCAAAAATGTGCTAATACTGTTGAAAATTTGACTCCATCTGATATAAATTTCATTCAAGCAGTTGCTTCTAAACAAAGAGCTCAATCAGATATTCCTTCAACGAGTTCCAGTAATTTGGCATCTGTAAGTACCACAACCATGAGTGGCAGTGAAAGCGAAACTAGCGCAAGTGAAACTGATGCATCCTCGTCAGTGCTGTCAATATTGCCTACTAAGCTTACCACACAAAACCGGTCATGTTTGAAAGAAGTAGCTATAACATGTGAAAGATTCGGAATTTCGGACAGAGCAGGCACTGCTGTTGCTACCGTCACTCGCAAAGCCTTCAATATAGTCACCGACACTGATAAAACGCAAGTTATAGACCGAAGTAAGTTAAGAAGAGAAAGGCAAAAGTACAGAGAAGAAATTCAAACGGAAGAAGAACTGCAATTTGATATGGTGGACGGAATATACATTGATGGGCGAAAAGACGCTACGATTACTTGTATCAAACAAGGTAGTACGTATCACAGAAATGCAGTTATTGAAGAACACGATGCGATTGTCGGTGAGCCATTTGAGTTTTATATTACCCACGTCACACCAGAAAATGGAACTGGCAAAAATATTGCACAAGCCATTTATGAAGTAATTGAAGACACAAGCATGGAGAACAAGCTAAACATCATTGGATCAGACGTAACAGCAACTATGACAGGAAAAAATTCTGGCTGTATTTCTTCTCTCGAGAATGTGCTTGGGCGTCCACTGCAGTGGATCGTGTGCTTGTTGCATCTCAATGTGCTTCCTCTAAGACATATATTCCAAGAATTAGATGGTAAAACAAAAGGGCCAGATTCCTTTTCTGGAACAATAAGCAGGCAACTCAATGGGAAAGTGTCAGCCTAGGATGTTATTACATTTCAACCAGTCTCAAATGACCAATTTCCTGTTGTTCCTAATGAACAAATAGAAAGTCTTAGCAGTGATCAGTACTATGCCATGCAAATATGCCACGCAGTTAAGACAGGCGTTGTTAGTCAAGATTTGAAATATCTTGAAGTTGGTGGGCTATGTCATTCACGTTGGCTGACCTTAGGCTGTCGAATTCTACGTTATTACGTTTCCAAGAAGAAACCAACAAAGAACTTGCGTACTTTGACTGAATACCTCATTCGAGTCTATTTTCCCTGCTGGTTTCGTATCAAACACTATCATAGAATCACAGATGGCTCCAAAAGTTTTTTTCCACATGCTCAAACTCATTTCGAACTTTCCAAATCTACTGGTTCGCAATGTTGGTCTAAACGTTTTGCAAAACAATGCTTTTTTGCCCACCATGAAAACGTAATTTTAGCAATACTTGCAGATGACGATGAATTCATTCGTACCATCGCAGTAAATAAGATTTTCCAAAGAAGGATACAAAATGTCCAGAATGAGGAAAGCAATTCTGCAAAGATACGTACGTTTATTCTTCCAACGTTGCATGCGAGTGCCACAATATATTTTGAAATGGCAAGTCTAGATCCCTCCAGCTTTCACGAACTACCTGCAATTAGGGGTATATGTCAAACGAAGCTGTGCAACAATTCGCAATGTGTAAACTTGATCTAAGCCATCCTTGCCATAACCAAGCTGTAGAACGTCACATGTACTTAGTGACTGAAGCTGCAGCAACAGTTGAAGGCTTTAAGAGGCGAGATGGCATGATCAGACAAAAAATATAGTTTCGATTGCTCATGCCATGCTTCGATACAAAGAAACAATTCAATGTTTAAACAATCACGTGTTGAATATAAAAATATGGATTTTTTGTGATTTATATCTATTTCCTCATGCTCATGTAATCGCTTCATTTAATCTGTGTGAAATTTTAATGCTTCTTTCTGTCTTTAACATTATACTTCTTGTTGACTGCTATGACACAAACTTAAGCTTAAATTCTTAACATAATTGATAAAAAAAAAAAAACGACAATGTTTTGCTAAAAATGACGTTATTGTAAAACTAAACGTTTTCTAAATGCATTTACGATAAAAAGTTCTGTTAGAGGTATTATGAACTTGTGTCATCTGATAATTTTAAGACATTATTCAACTCTCTACCACCTGTAGTTGCTGAGTTATTACAATTTTTCCAAAAAATGCTAATTTTGAAACTTTTAGGGAGGTGTGCCTGCACCCCCTGGGGAGCATTGACCCAAAATTGCGTTTAAGAGTGTTTTTTGGTCCAACTGCGACTTTTGATAAACTTGAATTTTTGATTTGAAGAAAAAAGTTTTTTCACTCCAGCTTTATATGAAATGTCCAACGTGCTCGAACACTGCTTTTCAATTTTGCTTTAGCTGTGCCCGCAATGCTTTTGAACGGTTAGCATTGTGTGTTTGGACTTGCTTGTGGAATTGCTGGGCAAGCTATCATTTTTACAAACAGCACAGCCATATATTCAAGGACAACTGACACGTGTTCTGGATCGCAGGAATGTTTGTCGCTGAATTTGGCGATGTAGCGGTTGTATCTAGGGTCACCATGAATTTCGCTTACAATGTTAGTGATGTCAAATTTGTCAATGTGTTTTAACGTTTTCCCTCATTCTTTGTTAAACAAATAGTAAATATGGCAAAAGATGTTATGAAGATCTTCTTGTGGATGAGTAAGCTTCGCGTTTTCTTTTTGCATGACTGACGAGAATTCTCCTTTCGGGTTGTCTGACATCATTGCATCCAGTATATTTCACTAATTAAGAAATTTTGTTTTTGCTTTACGCAAAGCATACCCAAAAATGTATTCAATCATTTATGTGAAGTAAAATGAAAATTATTTGCTTGCCTTAGCTGTTTGAAATGTTCGCAGTTTGACGATTTAATGTTTTCATACAACGTTTTTTGTTGAAACTGCTTCTGTTTTATTCGTAGTCGCTTGATGTGGTATGTTACAATACAAGATGTTGAAATAAAAAAGTTGTACTAACCTGTCGGTCATTGAAAGCATGTTGAATAAGACCAGCCTGTTAGCTTAGCCGCTAAGCACACGTTATCGGTGCGGGAGGTTTGGGGTAGGGATGTGCCTCAAGGAAAATTACTCGGACTCGCCGAGTAACGAATATTCTCTACCTTACTCAGCCGAATCCGAGTATCTACGACGTCAAGATATATGAACTCAAAATTAGGTGAAGAACAAAAAAAAGGTCATCACGTCCGTAGAAGTCCTAATTTCGACTCACATTCGAATACAGAGCAAAAAAAAAGTCAAAATGATAATGCGTTAATACTCAGCGGAGTATCAATTAACACTTGGCCGAGTCCGAGTAATGCCTTAATACTCGGCCGAGTACTCGGACTCGACTCGGCACATCCCTAGTCTGGGATTCGATTCCCGGGCCGGCCAAATTGGCACAGTGTCGCCAACGGCTCGCCACCGTTGCGACGTTTCTTCGGAGCTGTGTTGCCCACGCGCTAAGCCGCGTAGATGGGCCCCGCCACTCGTTACACGCTTCGGCTTAATACGACGAGTACAATGAAGATTTGATTTTTGACTTGATTTACTAACCTGCTTCTCTTTCATCTATGCCGGATAGGCTACATGAGTTGTAGTAGCTTCTTCTTCACCATGGTTTGCAATGGAATCAAGCACTTTTATGAGAAGCAAGACCGCCTGAATTTGTTCAATGTTAAAAATACTCCATGCATTATTTACCATTTCTGAAAAAATCGAACAAACCGTGTTTTTGTCTCCTATGTCAAAATGCTTTTGCAATACATCCGTAATAATTCGCAAAGGTGGATCTGCCAGTTCGATAAAAAAATAGATATACTTTTCTTGCCATGTTTAATGCGCTTTCAATGTTTGATTTTGCATCGTCTTCTGTCGCTTTCTTTGCAGTGTGGTGGTGCTTCCGCCGATGCTACTTAACTTTCCTCGCAGTGGCGAACTTGACGTGGCATCCTTTCGTGGTAGGTTTACCTACAAGTAAGTTCTCGCTGCTCTACTTGCAAAAAACAAGCTTCCACTTCCTCTTCAGTTAAGTTTTTCCACGCTTCCCACATAAACCTATTAGACGTTGGTTAGCCCAAAGCTTTGCAAATACACAGCAGACATAAAACTTACACTGATGGTCGTGTTGAAGCATAGTTTCGGACGGACGTCCGTTTGCTTTCTCCTTAACTGTACGCCCAACTATGGTTCTTATTGCCAGTTTAAAACATTGCTATACTGTTTATGTCTGCCCGCTATTATTCGTACATAGGCTACGAGATACGTTAGGCTATCAATAAACCTAAAATCAATTTTTCCATGTACTCGCGGTATTACGTCCAAGCGTGTAACGAGTGGCGGGGCCTATCACCGCGGCTTAGCGCCTGGACTACACATCCCCGAAGAAACGTCGCAGCGGAGGCGAGTCGTTGACGACACTGAGCCGATTTGACCGGCCTGGGATTTGAACCTCAGACCTCCCGCACCGATAGCGTATGCGCTTAGCAACTGAGCTAACCGCCGGTGCCTCAATAAGACCTGCAGTATATTATTATGCTAGGTTACTATGATGGAATTCAAATATTGTATTACATTTCTATTGAGCTACCATTTCAGCTGATGTAGAGCCTTGATGGTACACTTCATGAATAAAATAAATAAATGACTGAATTCTACCCCAGAAACGATGAACTAATAACAGCTGCTGCTCGAATGCGAATGCCAATCATTTAATGAAAAAATAGCATCTTCATGAACCAAGAAAAAATTAAAAATTGACAAACAAATAGAACATCCATAAATAAGGTCTAGTTCATATCAAAATTCTGCGGTTAAATGAGGTTTATGTTACGCGCTCAGACGCTGTTCAATCAAGCGTGAAATGCTAGTTGCAAAATCGTAGTAGTGTGTCTATTAATGGTATGCAGTCAATGATCCACCAGTTATAAGTGCGGTTTAAATTAATTCAAACCAGCTGCAAAATAACTAGGCTATAATAATTGCACATGCCGTCAACATTCTCAATAAAAACTTCAGTTTTCTTTTCAACAGATTAACTGCTGATACAGAATGGTACACCACCCGCATAATTGCTCATTCTCCAACGCTGCTAGTCCTGAGTCTGGTCTATATTCTACCACAGCAGTGTTTCTCAAGCCTTTTCCCCCGCAGCCCATAATTCACCTATTTTTTACTAAAATGGCTTTCGCGGCCTACACGCAATTTGGCATAATATTGATGTTGTAATGCACATATTCATTCATAAACGAAACAGCACTTACAGAAACAATCAGTAGCAGTATACATAACACATGTTCACCGTATTTCACTTCGACACCCGAGTTAGCTTCTCAAGGCATGGCTCTATGTTGGACAGAGCTAAGCGGAGCGGATGCTGAACATTGAGGCGATTTCTAATGGAAATTTTCAGCACCGTCAGCTGAGAAAAGTCGGCTTCACACATATATGAGGTTGGAAAAGGCAGAAGTACGTACTTCGCCTCATGCTACAGAAGTGGCTTCTCCTTCTTAACATTTGTCCAGAATTCAGTTAGGGACGTGGTCTGAAACATCTGTTTAAACCCGGTGTCATTTTGAAGTTCAATCATGTTTTCGCTGAACTGAAGCCTGTCATCATCTGGGTCAATGGCAAATGTAAACGGATTCTTCACCCATTCGAATTCTTTCATTTTCTCTGGAATGTACTTATCAAATTGGACGCACAAGTTCTTGAGATGGGTGAGGACTATCTGTTTCATTTTCTCCTGGACTGCATCATCATTTGCGTCCTCGAGAATTAAGTTGAGATTTGGAAATGATGCAAACTTGTTTTTCTCCACCTTCGCACTCCAGAAGCAAAGCTTGTTTTTGAAAGCCGAGATTTTATCAACGGTGTCGATGAGGATCTTCTGCTTTCCCTGCATGGACAGGTTCAGTTGATTCATTCGGCCATGATGTCACCCAGATAGCCTAAACACGCTTTCCATTGAATATTTTGAAAGTTGAGAGACAAGGTCAGATTTTTCTCATGTAGAAAAGTTTCGACTTGAACCTGAAGCTTTAGAACTCTTTCGATGACTTTTCCCTTTGACAGCCAGCGCACTTCTAAGTGAAACAGCAGGTTCTTGAACTCGGAACCCATCTCCTCACACAATTCATTAAAAAGTCGCGTGTTCAATGCACGAGCCTTGATGAAGTTGACAATACTCACAACATCCTTCAGAACCTCACTCAGTTCACCACTTAACTTCTTGAAGTTCTCTCGGTGAAGTTCTCTCGGTGAAGCAAGTTCTTTCGGTGCTCGCTAAGTTCTGTTGCTCGCTAAGTTCTCTCGGTGAAGCAAACAGTGCACAATCATAATGGCAGGATTCTTCTTCTTTACTTCGGTAACAAAGCCCTTCCGACTTCCCTGCATAGATGGTGCCCCATCACAACAGATGGAGAAACAGTTGGCCCATTCGATACCATGGTCCATAAAAAAGGAATCAACAAGGTTGAAAATGTCAATTCCCTTCGTTGTCGTCTCCAGGGGTTTGCAGAACAGAAAATGCTCCTCCAGATCATCTGAACCACTGATTCGAACGTACGTCAGTAGTTGAGCACACTTTGCAACATTTGTAGTCTCGTCGAGTTGCAGGCTAAAGTCGCCAGAGTCCTTAATTTTTTTGATAACTTGCTCCTTCACGTCCAATGACATGTCCATAATCCGCCTCTGAACCGCGTCATTTGAAAGTGGCACCGATGCCAGTTTAGCAGCTTGTTCTTTGCTACTCATCTGCCGAACCATATCAATTGCCGCCGGCTTGATCAGCTCTTCACCCACACTAAAGGCTGCCTTCTTCCGGGCATTTTGAAGCGAAACCTGATATGAGGCCATCACCGCATTTTTTGACTTCTGGAGAAACGAGTTTTGCGGAGAACTGAGCCTCTGTTTCTTTATATTCGCCTCCTTCCTTTGAAAGAACTCAACGCCCTCCTTGGAAGCCTCAGGATGCTTCGAGTGTAGGTGCCTAGTTAGCTTGCTCTCTTTCAGAGCCTCATTGGATAGAATTTCGAGGCATAGAATACATTGTGGACATTCCCTACCGCTCTTGTCACGAACCGGTGTAAATCCGAAGCGCAAGAAGTCTGACTTGTACTTTCTTTTCGACATCCTTTAGTTTAGCTTTCGAGAAATGGGACCTAGTAGGCTAACATTTAGTAGTCGGTAAAACCCGAGTTGCAGAGGTTTGTGATGTCATGGTTAAAAACCAAAAAACATAGACAGTTGATACGGAAATACCATTATTGCGTTGTGTCTGCAATGGTGCTCCCTCGCAGACTTAACACAACATTATTTAAAAAAAAAATGGAAGTGCAATGTTTCTTCTCGGTTTCTATTGAAGGCTTCGCGGCCCAAATACAACCCCTACGGGGCCCAATTTTGGGCCGCGGCCCATAGTTTGAGAAACACTGTAGGCCTACTACAGTATACCGGTAGACTACCCAATATCCAGTAACAGTAACTTCATGGATCACATTTAGCCTATTTCCATGTCCAAAAATCGTGGGCTTTTGGCCCGCTGGCTTTGCTGTGTCATGTTTTTTGTGGGCTAATTTCAGCAAAATCGTGGGGTTTGCTGGCCGCATCTAAATAGGTGGTCTAAGAACGTGGGCTTTTGCAAAAAGGTGGGCTTTGAGAAAGTTGTTGCGCGAGGTCTACTGCTTAGACTGTGGTATAGATTGTTGATATTTAAGAAGTTGGTGTATGATTACTTGATACAGGTTGGTTTGGGGCAATTTCGCTTCATAAAAGTTAAAATTAGAGTAAGGTGTTGATAAATTCAACTTGTTTTAGCCAGTTAGCTGGTTAGGTTAGTTACTGGATTCACGTGTTTGCTAGTTGGCCTTGTTTTGCTATTCTGAAGTACCGGTACTGGTAAGAGTGAAGTCAATTTACTGTTTAAGTTCTGTTTGCCTAGTCCACAGGTCTAGTTGCAAAAACAACCAGTAGACAGTACCGGTTTGTTTTTACTTAATTCTATAGGGGCAGCTTTGGCCTGTTGGCCTTTCTGCATGTTGCAGCATTGAGTGCATAGGTAATGCTACACAAGCAACTTTCGTACTGGTACTGCATGCTACCAGCAGGGTCAAATCTAGAATAAGCCGTCGAAGCGAGTGGCTGATCGTCGAGCGAGCAAAGCGAACGTGTAATATAATGACCGCTTGCTTCGACGGCTTATTCTAGAAGAGACCCCTACCAGTTTAGGCCTGCAGTACTTTATTCTCTCAATTGCAATTAAACTTTGGAAAGTGTTGTTAGTGTCGCAGTTGCTATTAAAGACCTTAAACAGTAGAATATTTAAACTGTAAAGGCAGCACTGGCTATTTGTGCAGGCCTGTACAAATTAGCACTTGGTTTATTCTATTATCAGACTATCACTTCACGCTAACGGCAATCCAGGAAACATGACGAAGTAATAAAATAAACGAAGTTCTTATTTGTACAGGTCCATAAGAATAGCCACTTCAACATTTGAAAGCTTGCTTGTCATTGATTTAGCCAGTTGCTGAGTTAGCACACTGATACTCCTAATACTGGTATATAGTACCCTTACCCATGTCTAATCTTGACCGGTATTAAAATTGGTGACCCTGTGACATTTATTTAATTTCAGCATTTATCACAGTATTCACAATTGGTAGCCTAGTTCTTTAATGGTCATAATTTGCTACGTCCTAACTTGATGTTATAACAAAAAATTACCATATGTCTGTTGGAAAGTGTTGATTAGTCTGTTGGCAGTCCTACTAAACACCGCAAGGAACTACAAGGTACTGAAAACAGTGCAAAGAACTACAAGGAACTACAAGATACTTTTAAACGAAGTACAAAGTAGCTGAAAACACTACAAGGTACTTTTAAACCAACTACAAGGTAGTTGAAAACACTACAAGGAACTGCAAGGTACTTTTAAATCTACAAAACGCACTACAAGGTACTTTTAAACCAACTACAAGGTAGTTGAAAACACTACAAGGAACTACAAGGTACTTTTAAATCTACAAAACGCTTGAAAACACTACAAGAAACTACAAGGTACTTTTAAACCAACCCAAGGTAATTGAAAACACCGCTAAGAGCTGCAAGGTGCTTTTAAACCAACTACTAAGTACTTGAAAACACTACAGGGTTGGGATCGGAGGGTTTGGAGTCGGGGGGGAGGTTGGAGTTGGGGGGTGGAGTCAGGGGGGGTTGGAGTTTGGGGGGCCAGAGTCGCTTGGGATCGGGGGGGAGGTTGGAGTTGGAGGATGGAGTCAGGGGGGGTTGGAGTTCAGGGGGCCAGAGTTGCGGGGGGTTGGAGTCAGGGGTGGGGTCGGGGGGTTGGAGTCGGGGGGGTTGGGTCGGGGGCGTTGGAGTTGGGAGGGTTGGAGTCGGGGCGTTGGAGTTGGGGGGGGTGGAGTCAGGGGGGTTGTATGTAGTTGGGGGGGTGAAGTCGAGGGATTTGGGGGTCGGGGGCATTGGAGTCAGGGGGATTGGGGTGGGGAGATTGGTTTGGGGGGTTGGAGTTGGGGGCGTGAGGTTGGGGGGGTTGGAGTCGAGGGGGTAGGTCGGGGTGATTGGGGTCAGCACTACAAGGTACTTTTAAACCAACCGCAAGGTAATTGAAAACACCGCTAAGAGCTGCAAGGTGCTTTTAAACCAACTACTAAGTACTTGAAAACACTACAGGGTTGGGGTCGGGGAGTTTAGAGTCAAGGAAGGGTTTGGAGTTGGGGGGTGGAGTCGGAGTTTGGGGGGCCAGAGTCGCAGGGGGTTGGAGTTGGGGGGGATTTGGGGTCGGGGGTTGGAGTCAGGGGTGGGGTCGGGGGTTGAAGTCAGGGGTGGGGTGGGGGGATTGGAGTTGGGAGGGTGGAGTCAGGGGGTTGGAGTTGGGGGTTGGGTCAGGGTGGTTGGGGTTGGGGGCATTGGAGTTGGGAAGGTTGGAGTCGGGGCGTTGGAGCTGGGGGAGTGGAGTCAGTGGGGTTGGAGTTGGGGGGTTGGAGTCGAGGGGGTGGGTCGGGGTGATTGGGGTCAGGGGCATTGGAGTTTAAGGAATTGGGGTCGGGGGGGTTGGAGTTGGGGGGGTGGGGTCAGGGGGGTTGGGGTCAGAGGGGGTTGGAGCTGGGGGGTGGAGTCAGGGGGGTTGGGGTCGGGGGGTTGGAGTTGGGGGGGTGAAGCCGGGAGGGTTGGAGTCGGGGGGTTGTAGTTGGTTTGAAATTACCTTAAAAGTCTTGTAGTTGATTTACAAGTATCTTGTAGTTTCTTGTGCTGTTTTCAACTACTTTGTAGTTGGTTTAAAAGTACCTTGTAGTTCCTTGTGGTGTTTTCAACTACCTTGTAGTTGGTTTAAAAGCACCTTGTAGTTCCTTGTAGTTGGTTTAAAAGCACCTTGTAATTCCTTGTAGTGTTTTCAAGTACTTTGTGGTTGGTTTAAAAGCACCAGCAGGTTCGGTTTAAAAGCACCTGTAGGTTTAAAAGCACCAGCAGGTTCGGAGCGTCGTTTTTACGACGACCATGATCGCAAGGTTGATGGTTCAACTCCCAACCTAGTCTCGTTGTTGCGTCAGTGGATAAGATGCTTCACGATGATTATCTCTGCTTGGTGGAATCTGGCAAGCAGCAAATCAAAAAAAAGTCAGAAGAAAATTCAAGCGGAAAACTTGGAAACAAAGGCAACTCCTAAGCGAGTCTGGATTCGTCCTACGCATAGCGCCTCTGTCGCTTTCTCGTGATAGGAGGATAAAGATGAAGAAATCAAATCAACCTTGTAGTTTTTTGTATAGGAGGATAAAGATGAAGAAATCAAATCAAATCAACCTTGTAGTTTTTTGTAGTGTTTTCAGCTACTTTGTACTTGGTTTAAAAGTACCTTGTAGTTCCTTGTGCTGTTTTCAACTCCCTTGTAGTAGCTATAAAAGTTCCTTGTAGTGTTTTCAAGCATTTTGAAGGTTTAAAAGTACTTTGTAGTTCCTTGTAGTACCTTGTAGTTCCTTGCGGTGTTTAGTAGGACCCGTCTGTTGGTCATACTCTTATCCCTTTCACGTTGAAACTTGCAAACTGCATGCTCGCGTTTGTGTACTCATATATTATTCTAATTGTGGGTCTCATCTAGAATAAACCCTCATGCTTTTTCTGTCTGCCAACCTTAACCTAACCTATGATCTTAACCCATAACCTGACCCTAACCAAATCTAGCCTTAACCAAACCTAACCTTACTAAATTTAACCCTGTCCCTACCAAACCTAATTTTAACCAAACCTAACCCTAATCGGACCTGGGGCTGATACTACATCTAACCCCTAACTATTTTATTTATTTTTTATTTAGTTGCATATTTATCCTCCTATCACGAGAAAGCGATCAATGCGCTATACGAGCTCGCTTAGGAGTTGCCGGCCATCTGTCTACCACACCAAGATGGGGGAGTCCCGCTAAGTGCCTTTCCCAACGGCACAACAAGTAAACTTGCCGGCTTGTTCTCCACACTGTCCCTTCAATGCTGAACGTCAAGCAGGGAAGCTGTGAATACCAATGTTAATGTCATTGGTTTGACCTGACTCGGAATCAAACCCGAGTCTACAGCTCAAGAGACAGACGCTCCATACCACTCGGCCATCTGAGCTGTTAATTGTATTGTTCACTTGTTATGGTTCACTTGTGTTCACTTGTTATGGTTCACTTGTTCACTTGTTGTGGTTATGGTTCAATAACTGTTAAGGTTCACTTGTGTTACTGACACAGGACACAAGCTAGCAATAAACCATACCCTGACAAATAGCATAAATAGCCACAAGTTAAACACCAACTAAAAATGTTTATCATTTTGTAGCTGGGTTAAACTGTAAAGTGTGCGCTACATTTTCGTCATACCGGTATATTTTTTGCCCATGGGCTTAGCTACCGGTATATTTTACGCAGTTTTAAGGGCTTTTGTTTTGAATTTTAGACTTTGGAAGGCACTATACAAAGACATTAATATTAAAGAATTGAATTCACTGGTACCTTACTTACGTTAAGAGTTGGTATTTTCAACATGAAGTCATTGCAGAAATAAATGAAAATAAGATAGCGCATATGCAATATTGATGGTATTGAAATAGATTATCTCCTGATCTTATGTTTGGGGTGCCGTTTGGAAAAAATTATGTGCAAATTTTCCACTTGTTTTTAGCTTATTTCAAGATCAATTTTTCCGATTTAGGTAAATCAAAAATTTTGCTAAATTAGAAATGCTTTTTACTAAATAAGAAACTTTGATCTCATCAAATTTTCCGATTTACTAAATAAGAAACTTAAATCCCATTGATATTTCTGATTTACTCAGTAAGAAAATTTCTATTCCTGTTTGTTTTTCCAATTTACTAAATAAGAAACTTTTGCTTTACTTTTTTTTCTGATTTACTAAATAAGAAACTTTTTTCCTATTTATTTTCTAATTTACTAAATAAGAAACTTCTGTTTTCTGATTTTGTGAATCAGAAAGTTGAGCATTATCTTTTTTTCTGATTTAGAAAATAATTTGGAAACACTTTTATGGTGTTAACCAAGTTTCAGATATAAAAATCTGGTCAGTGTCTTTTCTTTGTGAAATAAAATACGGTAGATGATAAATCTTGTTAACAATGGATCTTGCATTTAAATAGAGAATAATTATGAAGAGCACTATTTTTGGATATATTGTCATTTTTGTTTTCAAAAAAGTTTTGCCCAAACCTGTTGGGCTGAGACTGAAAAGGGATTAGTACAGTGTGCCAGTATCAGAATCAGTTTTTTTTACTATGCATTGATTTCTGATGACTAAGTTTTCTTCACCATCAGCTTTCCTTTTATTCATTTCATTCAACAGAGCTTTATCATTCATTCTTTCATTAGGAGTACGATCAGGACTGATATATAGTGGGTAGCTTTGATTTGATCTTAATACTTCAAGCTTTTTGCAGCTCGAATAATCATCCATTTTCTTTCTTCTGAGATACATTTTACCAGCAAAGGACTGATTTGGCAATTAATTAATCTTTTAAAAGCATCAGATTTACGGCTACACTTAAAAAGTTATCAATACAGTATTTTTACAGCAGTGAGAAAAATTTAATGCAAAAATGAGTGAGGGTTGGGAGGTTCCATGTAGTGATGAAGATGATGATCCAACGTACATGCCATCACCAGATGCAATTGTTGAATTATATAATCGCATAAACAAAGGAGAGGTTGGTTAACTTAAGTTTCACTGATTTTCCTGTATTGGTTTTTGAATGTTTGATTAATGTGTTGGTATTGCCTAACGATTCTACTAGTGTACTTGTAGAGTAGCCTGCTCAGTATTGTGTTTGGTGTTCTACTATTTACCAGTACTGATATGTTCTAGAATTTTTGAAAATTTACACTTATTATAAATCTTTCATATCCTGATTTTAAAGTTAACATAAGCTTTCAATAATTTCAAGTTTTCAGATCTTTAAAAACAGTTCATGATGTTGATTATGCTACTAGTCTACAACAATTATATTTTAAAGCAGTGGTGAAAGTAAGCTGGAACGGTCCGGCACGTCGTTCCATTAAAAGATTTGCTGTCGGAATGCCGTACCGGTATAAGATTTTAAATCTAAATTCAGCCTATAGCACATTCCACAAGTCAAATCACCAAAAAAGAAAAAAATTTTCAAGAATGGGCTCACTTTTATCAAATAAAATCATTTTTGTATAGAATTAATTTCGAAACTTTTCCTCAAAATCAAAATTCTTTAATGCAAACAGCCTTTTGTTCAAAATAACTGTAAGCTCAATAACCGGGTTTGTTTGAGGGTCTGGTCTGCAGCCCAAAAAATTCCAGAAGTTTTCGAGGACCCGCCTAGACTAGGCATTCTTTTCATGGCCACATTGACGGGGACATTGGTATCTTTGTGAGAGGAAATAGGCCAATTTGGATCATGGCAGCAGAAATGGAAAAATTTAGTCAGTGGTTAGAGCAAATCAGCACAAACTGCATCACTATCTAAAAGTTCCCTTTGCACAAATGATAGCCTCATTTTCATGATGACAAAACCAGTAGCCTACTAGCCCAGGGTTTTTTAAACTGGGGGACACAAAAGATTTTGTAAAATGTTTTCTTTTTACAAGGATATTTGATTTGGATTATGTGGTTATGTTCTTTGTCGAAAATGTGTCGTCACGTTTGTGGTTGTAATCTTAGAGTAGGCCTAATGAGTCAAAAGTAGATTTTTGGAATCTTTTGTACTTATCCCCCCCCAAATAGTTTTTTCAAATTTGGTGTCAAAATAGTTCTGTGGCTAACCTTTTACTCTCCAATATGCAGGCAACAGTACCACCGGACTTTGTTTCAGTTCTCAGATTAGCAATTCATTCTAATCCAGAGACAAATTGGTTATTTGCGTTTTAGCCATTCTCGGATTGTCTGATATTTCATAGTTCGTTAAAATAATTTAAAGTTTTGAGTATAACTAAGTAGGGATGTGCCGGATACTGGATATATATCCGGTATCTGGCGCTTTTTGAGGTATCTGGTATCCAGCCGGATAGTACTTTGCTATCCGGCCGGATACCGGATATTTCAAAGTTCAGGAAAATTGCGTGGAGTAGACTCGGTAAAAATAAATTTTACTTTTTCGATCTACGTGAAAAAATTTGGAGCAAGTTTGACAACTTTAATTTTGTGTGGACTCTCTACAAAAAGTAGAACGGAGTCCAAACCTTAGACTGCGTTGGTAATTTTTTATATCAAGTGGATTTAAATTTAGTTTACAAGTTTATTTTTTCGGCGGTGCGAGTTTCGTCATGAGGAAAGCCATTTCAATGGTGTAGCAATAGGTAATAATCAATCGGCATCAAACCGAGAGGGTATAATTTCGATGATCACCACCATTGTCTCCCGTGAAGACCATGTAAATAATTTACGTTTAAAAGCCTCTCTTCTGTCCTATAACTTGCACGTTCGTTTTTTCTTCGAAATTAAAAAAACAAACGCAATGCGCAGCCGACATACGTGCCAATTTTTTCTCGAAGGCAAATGGCAAGGGGGAGGGAATTTTTATAGAAACTTTGTTTTCTACGTTCAAAAAACGACGTTTCAAGGTGCCAGTAGCATTGTAATGGATGTGGTTCTGCTTTTAAATGTTGTGCGGTTTTGTAACACTAAGTAAGTCGAAGTCTTTAACTCAACGTCCTTAGTTCACCAATTGACTGTTTGTGTTAAAAGTTTGACGTAATTCACCCATCATTGTAGATTTATCGCAGGATCGATTTTTTGCAGCAATTTTATGGTATTTATAAACTATAAACCTTCCTTTTTTTAGTAGCTCTGATGATAGCGCAAAGCAAGTGAAAATTCAAATTCGAACTTGCCTTTTACCGACCGCTTAGCGTATTCGTTAAAAACATCGCTATCGATGTGGGAGGCTTGCCACTGTTGCGACGTTTTTTTTTTCGGAGTTCGAAATTGTGTTGCACAGGCGCAGAGATGGGCTCCGCCACTCATTACATGCTTCGGCGTAATACCACGAGTATAATGACGATTTGAACGTTTTTGAAGTTTGCTTTCGATGGGTATCACAAATTGCTCACAAGCGCAAAACCGTAAAAATCAACACAATGAGTAGTATAGTTAACTCGATTGCTTTACTCGTAAAATCACGCCGCTGGCGCAGGCCACACGCTTGATAGTTTTCCTCTCCCTTTATATATAGCAGGGATGTCAAACCTTTTTACGTGGTGGGTCAAATATACGGTCGTAGATCGAAAAAAAAGTGGGTCACGGATGTAATGATATTGATGAGGGGCTTGAACTAGAAAAGCAAAATATAAAATGAAAAAAGGTCTTCGCACCTTTCGATGTTCCGAATTCCGCCTAAATCTATGCAAAGAGCAAAAAAAAGGTCTTCACCTCATAAATTCCCAGCTTTCCGCAAATAGGCTCTTGGGTGTGAACAGCAAATAAAAGGTCTTCAATGCCACAGCACAGGCAGATAAACTTTTCTTTATTACGTAAATGTTCGTTACCGTTTTTTCCTACAGTTTTCGAAACTGCAAGTGGGTCACTGAAATCTGCAAGTGGGTCACTTAGTGACCTGTGGGTCAGTGGTTCGTTATCCCTGATATATAGCATGAGGGCACAATTTCGTGAAAACAATGCTAAGATTTTGCGCTGTTACATTTTGGAAGTGTTTTAGCTACTTTACAATGTGCATGCAGTTAACTTTTAATGTAATAATGAAAACACCCCTGAGGCCGGACATATGTTGCCTCCTTTGGTATTAGATCTGAGGAAGCACTGTTCCTGCTCCCGCCGATTAGACGCCTATGGTGGCTCACTGACTTGGCGTCCAATTTTTGGCGCACTCTTCACCCAAATCCACACTTTTAACATGATTCTTCTTACTCGAAAATAAAGCCCAGCGTTGAAAACGTGTTGATACGCATACGTAGTGTCATGGGTCGTAGTTGAATCAAAAACGATCAATAAGATGGTCATTATATCAACTTAGCTCCTGCCGCTCGACCGCGTTGCCGATTCGGCCAACGTAGAGTGATTAAGTCCATTCTTAATCACTGAACGCCTTTGAAAGTTTTCTGTGTGTCACATGACCTCATGCAATAGTTTCATGGCTCGCTAGTCGAGCAAAACTACAGCGTGGAGCCGTGGACAAAAAACATCCAAATATTAATTTTGGCTTAGTGCTACTATCCGGTAAGTTAGATTTGCCGTATATACGGTGTCCAGCTATCCAGCAAATTTGTTCTCCGGCACATCCCTATAACTAAGGCGTTGTTAGGGTTTTGTGACTGGATAAGTAGATACCTAAAACTCATTTGCCTCTTTTTATCAGCAACTACGAATTTTTTTTTATTTTCACCACTGTTCTGGGCTGCTGGCACAGTACCGGTAAGAAAAATTTTCTACTTTCACCTCTGTTTTAAAGTTTAAAGCCTAGACTAAATGAATGCCTTAATTTTGTTGATGCAGGTATATATGTTTTAAAAGCTATCAAGATCATTAACTGATCCTGTAGTCAGGGCCGGCCTTAGGTGATTGGAGGCCCTAGGCAAAGTGAATTTGAAAGCCCTGAATGAAATAGAAAAATAAAAAATAAATATGAAAAAAAATTTCGCAATTTGTATTTGTATCAACAACTACCTCTATTCATATCTAAATCAACAAATTAACTGAGATTTACACAAACATTGGTATAAATAAATTAATATTCAGCAGAAACTAATTTTTCCGCTGTTAAGACTACTGTTTATCGGTAGACTAATGTTCCTTGCCCAATCTTTTTAGAAAATTAGGCCAAGCAATGTGGCTAATTGTTTATTTTTCTATTGCTTCTGAGCGCTGATGCGAACCTCTTCTCGAGGTGAATGTTGAACTACTTTTGTTAAAAAGCAACTGCTCAAAAATTTTAAAACAAACATTGTTGTAATTCAAGCTTAAATTTCTATTTTTTTCATTAGGCCAACTGTTAAAATTGAACTTTTTAAATCCCTTCCTAGTATATGTTTACCTGACTTATATTCAGCAAATCATTTTAACACCGGCACTTTAAAAACATCTTTAATACGTTAGTGCTTATCTTAGCCATTAAAATTCACTTTATTTGAAGATAAGTCGACTGAATTAACTCTAGTAGCTTACTAGCTTCAATGTATTTTACAACTCAGCAGCTGGATCAATCTTCTGCCTGCATTCTGTATATTGTGCTGCAATAATCGACCACAATCAGACTGTTAGGAATGGTCTCAAAAATGTAACATTTAAGCTCGTATAGTAGGTCATGTTTCGCTTTTTAAATATATTTGTTTTTTTCTTATGATTTGGGTGCGAGGTCCCCACCTATTAGAGGCCCTAGGCAGTTGCCTAGTTTGCCTATGCCTAAGGCGGGCACTGCTGTAGTATTTTGGCTTCATTTTATCCATAGCGGTATTCGCGGACTAGGCTAGAGTATTGTTGCCTTAGTAAACACACAAAAAGTTGTTTTTTATGAGTAAGGTTGTGTGGTACTGGTAACACTTTGAGAATTCTGTGTTAACCAAGGTATCTGTTGTGCACCACATGGACCTGTGTACAGCTTTGTGGGTATCAAATAATTGGAAACCATTCTTGACATTGATGAACTGAACATAGACTCAAGACTTGAGCTTTATTTATTTGTTGCTGCGATGACAACGCAATGCAGCAACCGAGTGACTGTGAAGGGCACTTAAAGTCGTCGAGTCGAGCAGCCACCCCAATTCATAAAATTGGAGGAATGCGCAATTTTTGGGGTTCGTCATTTTTAAGTTGCTTCAAGTTAAAATGGATGATTTGTTTTAAGGTGGTGGGCGAGAATTTTGCAATGCATTATCTCATAAGCCAGACACGCATTGGGTTAAGTTAAGGGCATGCCTGGCTTACACAGTGATGTATTGGGGAATTCCCATTTGTTTACAGTATACCATCCACTGTAATAAGATGTGGCTTAAAAACAAAGAGCTCCCAGTTTTTCCTTTTGCGATCGTGGTCCATAGATATCGTAATGCATTTTTTAACACTGAGATGGCGCACAACTTTACTCTGTTTTAGATGCTGAACTTAGTTGTCGACATCATTCCAAGACGAGAACCAGAAGCAGCAAAGTCAGATGTAGTCAACGATGTTAAAATGATGGAAGAGGAGGAAGAAAAATCTGAAGAGGAAAGCAAAGAAAGTTCTGAACCCAATGAATTTGACTTTGATTCACAAGCAGTTGATACCGTAAAAAGGCAAGTAATTTAAAAATTTACCCAGGTTTACAATATCCAATATAAATTCGTAGTGATTGTAGTTGTTTAGAATGCATGTGTTGGCATATGCTGCTGTATATCATCTATCCTATGCACAAGTCCAGTTTAACAAAGCCTAAAGCCCATGGGCTTTCTGCATCACAATTATAGTCACGTTTTTCAATGGTGGCATCAAAAACTTGATTATGATGCAGAAAACCCGTGGGCTTAAGACCCGCTTAAACTTGACATGTAGACAGGGTATTTTGTTTCCGACTGTAGCTGAGTTTTGTGAATTCTTGTAGCTCTAATTTTTTGTGTAGTATTTTAAGTATTTTACTGTGTAATAATGTACTAGTTTCCTGCTATGCAAAATTCCAGTATGGGCTTGGGGATCTAATAGTTAATTTGTCGTATTATTTCAGAATCTGTCAATGCAATTATTTCGTTGAAAAGCATATCCTTCAACTCAATTATTATCGATTTTCACAGCAGCAATTTTTTATTCTTGCGTTGCATTGCATTATTGCTGTTATTAATATCACAATACCTTAATTTTTTATCTAAAAATGTGTTTTCAGCTGTAGTTGGTTTCTTAGTTTTCTTGTTTCGCGTTTTTGTCTCAAATTTATTTTGGTTTAAATATTTTACAGATTTACTCCTAAACGAACATCCACGCGACCCCAAGTCAAAAAATTAGCTCGAATGGATAAAGTTTGTTCTAACATCTTAAAATATCAGAAGTTGGACGAAGCTCAAGTAGAATTAGAAAAATTAAACAAATCTTAACCCAGTGAAACAAGTTGCTCACATGTATATTAGTTATTTTTTCTTCAAAAAAGAGCAAACTAAGAATGAAGAATATCATGTTATGGTGCGTTTTGCCTTGAGCTATTGAACAATAAAGTGAGCTGGAACAATTAGGTTAAGACCATGTTCAGAGAAGACCTCTTAATTTCAGTAAAGCAAGTATTGCAGACGATTTAAATTATGACTTCAGTAGGGTATATAAGAGGTGATTTAGTGCTCGCTTAATCAGACTTAATTGTAAGAAATGATGTTGTGAATGGTGCTATCTACAATATTGCAATTATATGTATTTCTGCGCAATGTAATCAAATTTTACTTTTTACTCGGCAACTTCTACGAAATAAAATACCGCTCATTAATTTAGTTCGGCATCTTATTGCTGTGAATGTTTTTAATAACAATTGGCTTTGGGTATCGTAAGTTGGTGAATTGAAAACTTTATCCGCCAAAGGTAGAACTTTGTTGTTTATTGTGTGTAATATGTTCAATATTATTTCTGCAGTGAATGGACCATATATATTTTTTTTTTGTATGCTGTGTAGGTTTTTTTGCCAGTCGTTGTTTGTTTATTAACTGTTTTGTAATGTGCAAGAAGACATATGCTACATGCCCACCCATAGGCGTCGATTTTTTGTTGAAGTAAATCAATTCCAGGGGGGCGAGAATTTTTAGCGTAGTTGATTCATTTAAGTGCTTGTGGAAATCATTTTGCAGCCTGTTGCTAGATGAAGTTCACGGACCTTGATAGTTCGTCGTTGCAAGTTTGCATGCATTTACGGCTTTTATACGAGTCACGCTGTCACAACTATCTCGCGATGATCAATTTTTACAACATGTGGCGTCGCTCTCTCACCGACATAACGTTGTATAAATCCATGTCTTGTTATACTTTCATGTTTATTATTATTGACCATGCAAACCCATCTTGCAACTTCTTGGAATATAATGAAGTGCTGTGGAAAGCACCTAAAACTGTTTAATGACTACAACAATTAAATACGATGGCAGCGCAATTTGTGATTTGAAAAAGTTTGTCCATACATTAGTTTTCTAGCTTTCTTTGTCGTATTTTTTCTTGAAAATTTATTAGCGTAAGTGAACATCACAAAAATTGTTTTGCTAATTATCGGTTTTGTGTCAACTTCCATTTGTTTTGTAACGTTTCTTCATTCATGACAATCTGAAAGAAAACTCGAGCAAGCGTTGGTGTTGAACTTCCATTCTTTCTCCCGCGCTAGCAGTAGCACTGCCACGTTCAATTTTATGCCAAATCGCCAGCTACAGTAGTTGGTATTTGCACATTGCAAATTACTTCTGATGCGTTCTCAATGCTGTTGTAAAATGCAATTCATGATTTTATCTTATCATGCTTCCAACTCAACGCAGCCCTTGATGAAAAACCGAGGAGGTTACACATATTTCGCCCCCCGCAGTGGCGGACCCGAGGAGGCGACCCCCGTCTGATCGACGCCTATGTGCCCAGCATAATAATGCTTTGTAGTTGGATTACGGTAGTGACATCAGTTTCTCTTCTAAGCTCTTTCATGCCCAAAAATATATGTTTGTTTTCTAAAATAGTGTTGGTTAAATTTTTTGTGAAAGTCGATTGACCTGACCGTAACCTTAAAATTCAATGGCTGTTCGACTATTCGTGGCTGAACAACATATCATAGTTTAAACACAATTGTTTTTCACCCAAAGTTGATCCGTTGCGGCACATGAATACTTAATAGTTTTACTATTAATACTTTTGGGCTTGCTAGTAAACGGTTATCGGTACCGATACTTAAAAGAAAATCAACGTTTAATTGTGTTTTTTTAAGTTTAGACTATTTTTGTAGGTTTCTGCTGCATAAATTCAATTATTTTTTTTTGTTTTATTTGCCAGTAGGGACAAGTAATATTTGAGAATGTTTTTGTACTTTGGCTGAACTGACTTGAAGTGACGATTGTGTTCACGAGATGTTTGTTCTAATTCTTAGTTTCGGTGATATTTTGTTAGATCAGATGCATTGTGGTAGTTACTCTTTCCGTTTTGAATTGAAATTTGTAAATTACATTTTCGCCGCTGCAAATTCGCAAAAATAAACCAAGATTAGATACTTAAAAAAGTTTGATTAACGTCAACGACATCGTAGTGCATGCCAATTGTTTTTTTGTTTTTTTTTTGTTTATTTGAGCGCTTCTATCACTTCTTTGTGGCAGAAGAATAAAAATTACGTTATTAATGCGCACATGATTAAATCCCAAACATTAAAACTGTTTATTGTTTATTCTTTGTAAAAAAAAGTTATTGTAATTGCCACTTGCAAACTTTGAACCATGTACAAGTTGTTAGGCGGGGAATTATCTCCTTACACTGCTAAAGTGAGATTGTATCTTCGCTACAAGAAAATACCATTTGAACCAGTTGAAGCTACATCCGAGGTACGCTGTTTTTTGTCATATGTTTTCTAATTCGGCATCTTCAAATTTTTTGTGCAAGTTGTTTAATGATTTTATTTTATGAGTGAGTGCAGGACTGTTGCACGTTTTAATCATGCGGAATAATTTTGTCCCGGTCCCAACCTATGTGATGTAACAGTGCTGAATTGGAAACCATCAATGCATTGAATTGAGAAATAGACGAACTTTGTCTTTGTGACGCATTGATTAAGGTTCAACTTCTACCACCAGCAATTTTTTAATCATTGTTCTATGATCAACTGAGCTCAACTGAATGTTCTGTGTTGGCATAAGCATAACTTATGTAAATGCAAGCATGTAGTACTGCATTAATGTGTGATATATTCTTTGGATAAGCTATATGCCTTGTTGTTTGAGCTTAACAAATAAATCAGTTGTTTAATTAGACTGTGATTAATGATATGTTTGAGGATGATTTAAAATTGCATAACTAAGTTATTTAATTCTGCATAGTAGTCTGCATTTTGTGATGTTACAAGTCTAATGCAATATTACACAGCGATGGAGTAATCTAGCACTGTACTCGTCTGCTCGTACTCGAGTACAGCTTTTCTGAGGACTCGTACGCGAAACTTAATTTCAAAAAGTACTCGTACTCGAACTTGAAAGTACTCGGACTCGGTCTAAAAATCAGTCGAGTACACGAGTACTTTGATATTTTTTTTCCGAAATGTCACGATCGTGGCTTTGTTGCGATTTTTAGGGTATTCCCCGACCCCTGGACATTTGCTGGCTTGTTCCGGTTCCTGATTTTTCACCAAAATAAGTGATTTAAGTGAAAGTGACCCAAGACTTCTGCCGTTTTCAGGAAGAATATAACGTAGCCAAATTTTCGATTTTTTTTTATTGCATACATTTGATGTTTAGCCTCTATTCTTCATTAAACGTAAAAATCAAATTTCTATCGCATGTAGTTTTTGAGATATTAGCGAAATGAAATGGAAAAACACAACGTCGTGTTTTATTATAGATTTTGAAGCGTAAAGTTTAACTGCGAAAAATCAAAATGTACTCGTACTCGAGCTTGTAATACTCGTACTCGAAGCCAACCACCAGTACTCGTACTCGAAGATTCTCAAGGCAAGTACTCGGTACTCGTACTCGAAGGTTGAGTACTCGACTCCCATCACTGATATTACATACGCGTTGTTGCTATTGCAACATTCTGTTTTTTCTTGCGAAATATCACTTGCACACTTTATTGCTTGAAGTATCGATCATTCATTGAAGAGATCTCGTTGCTTCTTAGCTGTTAAAAAGAGTGCGCGACTCTTCGGGGTTGAGACACCCTACTACAGGGCCTACACTAGCACTAATTCTATCAACCTAACCCTACCGGCCAGTCAGCTCAGTTGTTAAGTGCACGCTATCGGTGCGGGAGATCTGGGGTTTGATTCCCGTGCTGGTTAAATCGGCAGAGTGTTGCCAGCGGCTCACCACTGTTGCGACATTTCTTCGGAGCTGTGTAGCCCAGCACTACGCCGCGGAGATGGGCCCCGCACTCGTTTCACGCTTCGGCGTAATATGGCGAGTATAATGAAGATTTGATTTAACCCTAGCCTAAACTATGCCCGACAAACCTGGTCATACCGCTGAGTCAGTTGCGCAAGAAATCCTGGTTTGATTGCCATATTTGTTATAAATCTAACTAAGTGTGAATTACAAACTTTTTGTGATCTGGAATATTTTGCAGATATGTGAAAACTTTATCAAACCCAGAATTGGAATGTCCATCATCCCTGTGTTGGTGACACCCAGTGGTGAAGTGATTCAAGATTCCAATGTCATTATTTGGGCTTTAGAAAAATGGTATTAACTAATATGTACAAACTACTAACCTCTAGCTCGTAGATAGTTTTGAGCCCATTTTTTTTGGAAATAGACATTTTTTTGAATTAAACTTTAGCTTTGATAAATTTGTTTCAGACCAATAATACTAGTATCGCAAAAAAAAAAAACGTGTCTTGTGCACAAATTTTTACTTTTTTGGCATTTTCAATCTCGGCATAAATTCTCATATGAAGACGACGATTATTTTCGCTCATACTTGTTTCAAAGGTGCAAACAAAATACGTTTCAGAGAGCTTCAAAATTGAAATAGGTTTTTCTACGTGAGAACTTTTCAATTTTCATTTTGCTTTCATGTTATGTTCAAAAATTATGTAGGCACCCCATACCTTCCGTACAACCTTTAACTCCAAAGCAGCGAATCGTCTCATTATTATTTGAATTATTTTGTGATGAATGGATGGCGACCACAATAATGCATTACAGGTAACAGCGGTGATTGAGTATCTTTTTAATAAATGCAAATTTACAATAATGTTGACGATTTCAAGCATGGGTTTGATATCTATGTCGAGCCCAGCGTCGGTTGTGTTTCGAAAGTCATTTGAACTGCTCATGTTTAATGCTACAGCATAATTGTCTGCCAATTTGAAGCTTAATTATACTAAAGTGTCAAAACGAGGTAGCTTTCTGTTGGCCTGACCAGATTATGACCCAACCTAAATTGTTACTAATTCATAGTTTGTAACAAGTCATGAGTTGAATTGATAAGAGGAGAGAATCTTTTTGATTGCTAGCGTGGATGTTGTGGGTTGTAATTTGCATACGTCACACATCTGTTACATTCTCACCACAGAAGGAAAAAAATATAGATACTCTTGAGTGGAAATGATTTTACCTCGGGCTTTGCATCTATTATGCAGATGGTCTTATCCTGAAAACATGGCTTTTGTTCGTGAAGAGTTTGGAAGAATGTCTTTCCCTCGAAAGAGCATGAAAGATCGGTGCGAGGCGGCATCGCAGACTTATCAAAGGTTTAAAGACATGCTACCTGTTGCAGGAATTACGGAGAAAACAAAACCAGGTACACAGTAGCCTTGCATTCCTTGCATTTTGCAAGTTTACAAAACACTAACTGTGATTCATTGTAAACATGTTGCCAAGTATTAGTCAAGTAAAAAAAGGCTAGTCAAAGTAAATACCTGTATATTGTAAGTTCGATACTTTCCCTACTGCTTTAGGTTGTAGTGTCCGCTTCAAGTTTGTGGTCTCTGCAGATTTTACTGCAGTTTTCCTTTTTTTTTTTTTTTTCAATTTACTTTATGTCATAGAATTACGTCTAAACCTAATGACCACTCTCAAAAATTTTTATCTGCAAATGTAAGTAAGCCGAAATTATTTTGCCCAATTTGTAAAATATATTTCAGTGATTGAACAAAGCTGGAAAAACATGCTAAGTGATCTCTCATCTCACTTTGATGTTCATCCATATTTACTCGGTGGAAGACCGTGTGTAGGAGATTTCTCATTGGCAGGAATGGCTTATGCTCATTTGTACAGAGATCCAATACCAGGTGAAATATGAAATATTTTGATTTCCATGACGGCAATAGCTTGATTGAATGCCCTGTAGGGTGGAGTGAAAAAAACTTTTTTTGAAAATTGGAAGTTGGGGGGGTCTGAAAACCTGGCAAACCACCTAAAATCTACACCAATAACAATTTTTTGAGGTTGGCCCCCAAACCTAGCCACCTACCCCCCTTAAAAGTTGCTAAAGGAGGTCAAATCTCTCAAAACACATGTAACTTTTGATCCACACATCGTAGGAAGCGGATTTTGGTCTTAAAAGCTGCGAAATATCTATGTTTCTACCTGCTCTAATTAAACATTTAGTCGTACAGTCAATGGTTTTTGAGTTATTTGTAAAAGGTATTTTGTTGATTTCCTTTTAAGTGATAGATAGCCAATTAACCATATGTAGATAGGAGTTAATCAGTGTTTGTTTTATCACTATCAGCGTCTACATGTTTTATGATCTTAAATTGATTTCGAGTGATATTCTGCACTGACAGGACTAAATAGCATGTTTTGTATTAACTGACAGAGAAGCAGCATTCTCAGCAATATGGCATACAAGTTTGGTACGTTTAGCTCTCAACCTTGTTCAAAGTAGTTACTAGTAGACGATGTCTCAAGATGATGGGTATTTAACTAGCAGCAAATTGAAGAACTCAAGAATAAGTTTACAGGAAAATCTCATCTCCTAAGCGAGCATAGAATCTAGATTTGTTACCGACAATCAAATATCTCAATCTCTTTCGTGTGACAGGAGAATAAATATGAAGAAATCAATCAATGTATCAAATTCATGATGTAGTTGTACTTACATTTTTACATAATTTGTTGCGGCAGGTATATAAAAATCGCTGTTGTTTATTATTACTAATACGAGAATACTGCAATATGCTTACAAGAAACGCCGCACAAAATGTAATCGTCATTAATAATCACCAGTTCATTTGCAAAACCTCGTTTCCATTTGGGAAACTGCCAACTCGAAAAGATGTAATGAGAGGTTATCGAATGAAAAAGAGTGGCACACTCGCAATGTGGCTTGGGAAATAGCCCTAGAGGTTATCGACATTTGCTTAAACTGCACTGTCTACCCTTTGTTTAAAAAACCTGTCACTGATAAAATTATAAGCTTAATGTAAGAATTAAATAAACTTAAGAAATATCCAAAAAAGAAAATGGCAACAACTTACCAGAATAACCTGCAACGGTTTATAAACAGATCCAACAACTATTTGCTATTTTCTGTACTGACAATGCTAAAAGAAGACATCTCGAAAGTAAGCATCAATTGAAAATGGCAGATGATGAGTATAAGTTTTATGAAGATCAAAAGGGCCCCTGTAAAGCAGTATGTGCTGAAGAAAAAGTCAAGCACACTGCCGCAGATATCCGATTTAAAAGAAGAGCTTCTTTAGTAGCTCCTAGAGGTGAAGACCCAACTACATGTGCGAATACAATTGATGCTTTAACCCATTTGTGCCGAAAGTAGAAATACTTTCAGCTTTGATCTTAAAACTTATATGCGGCATAATTTAGACCTAAATATCTCATTAAAATTTATTTTTTTGAAATTGGGTGTCTACTTTTTGAGATAAATGCCGTCCTATATATAGGACGCTAGGCAAATCCGTTATCAAAAATTCGTAAATTGCGCGTGCACACAAAGCGCTTGACTGCGACTGCGATACAATTACGGCATTTCCATTAGTCGTTTCTTTCAAGGTAATAAGTATGCTGATAGTATAGAATTACAAAACAAGCTGGTAATATTTTGTTTTATTGAAGTTTTGATTGCACTAAACGACAAAATCCTAAGCAACAGCATGACTGAAATATCCTACAGTCTTTACCGAATGTGATATTCTTTGAAGCATTTTACATGAAGTCCGATATCACATTTTTTACATCTTGTAGTGGTTTTTGCATGGCAATGGGCATGGCGTGACCCATGTAAATGACAGTGTTTATAATAAATCTGCATGCAAATCTTAAAGTTGTTTTCTTTTCTCCATTTCAAAGTTATTTTCTGCATGCAAATCTCAAAGTAGTGCAAAAGAATTCCGGTACTATTGAAATAATTGCTATAGAACAACAATACAATTATTTTGAAATCAATTATATCAACAATAAATATTTGACATCAAAGGTTTGATGGCAAATAATTCTTTATTGTTCTTATAATTACGAAATTCAGTGTAACTTTAGGTAGGTACGGTATTCTTTTGAACTATAGAAGACAATCAACTTTGAAAACTGCACGCACCTTTATTGTAAGATCAATAAAAATGCTTGACAATTGATGAAAAATAATTTTATTGATGCCAAATGATGTCATTGTTCAGATAATTACCACTTATCAGAGTGTAAGCGTAAGAATCGCGGTTGGAATCTAACGCTTGCTTTCGTACAGCGTGAGAATCATTGCCGCTGCCGGGACCGCCATTTTGCTATCGCTTGTGCCTAGCGACCTACATTTAGGACACCGATAATTGAAACAAAATATACCGAAAACGGTAGAGAAAATAAAACAGCAAAAATTATTTTAAAAATGGCTGTTATATATGGAATAAATACAACAACAAAAATTTTTCCAAACTTATTTGCAATAATGCGATAATTTAAAGAATTCCAAGTGCACCTTCATTTTTTGGCCGAAGCGAAATTGCGCGTTTTCAAAAGCACGCCATATTCTAACTAGAAATAATTTTTTCAAAAATGAAAATGAAGTTTGCGCAAAAAATACTCATAGTTGCATTACAAGTTCATCTACCCCCATAAATGGGATGTGCGAAGCGCAATTTCAGTTTGAGTAGGTGTCTTACATATAGGACGCTAGGCATAAATGGGTTAAGCAGTGAATCACAGGAAAGCAGCGGTAGTTGCAGCGATGTTGATTTTGAACCATCAGCTAAATTGTGTATGTTTGAACATGGACAAAACCGGCAATCGTATTATGAATTAGCACGTTGTTGTGACAGATACAACATCTCTGATCGAGCTGGTGCTGCACTTGCCACGAGTGTCCTGATAGATCATGGGTTAGTAAGTGAGAGAGACCAAACTCTTGCTGTAGACAGAAGCAAGCTGCGGAGAGAGAGAGAAAAGAAAAGATTCGAAGTTCCAGCTGAAGAAGAGAGGTTTTTTGAAATGGTGGATGTTATCTATGTTGATGGTAAGAAGGATGCAACGCTGAAAATTTCAAATGCCAATGGACATTGTACAAATGCATCGAACTTGAAGAACAATTTACAGTAGTTGGAGAGCCAGGAGAATTTTATTTAACCCACACTGCTCCTTATAGTAGCAAAGGTGTGGACATTGCGTTATCTTTATATGAAAAAATTAAACACACTGTTTTGGAACGCAAGTTAAAAGTGATTTGAAGTGATGGAACTGCTGTTATGACTGTTTGTGTAAATGGTGCAATCAGGAGCCTAGAGAAATTACTCAACAGACTTTCGCAGTGGTCCATATGCTTGCTGCATTGTATCGAATTGCCTTTGCGCCATGTATTTATAACGCTTGATGGTCGCCCTACTGCTCCTGACGCATTTTCTGTTCCAGTAGGAAAAAGCCTGTCCGATCGTGTATCAGCATGGGGAGTAGCAAAATTCAAGACATTGAGAAATCCCAGCTTTCCTTTCTTATCAAATGCTGTTATTGACAATTTAAGCACAGATCAGTTTTATGCATATCGAATTTGCTGGAGTGTGATCTCGGGAGATGTTGATGAATATTTAAAGCTGCTCGAAGTTGGACCATTGTACCATGCCAGGTGGCTTACACTGGCTTGTCGAATTTTGCGCTTATATGTTTTGAAAAAGAAACCATCAAAAACCTTTTCACTTTTGGCAAATTTTTGCATTAATGTTTATTTTCCTTCATGGTTTGAAACAAAATTTAAAAATTCGATCTCTTATGGGGCAGTAAATTTTTATGAAATGGCTCGGAGAGTCATTAAATTTCCTGATAGTGGCATCAGAAAAACAGTTTTTAAAACTTTAGAAAGAAATTCATTTTTTGCTCATCCAGAGAATGTTTTGCTCTGTATGCTAAGTAAACAAGATCAACAAGTGTGCAGTTTGGCTGTAAACAAAATTTTAGCCATTCGAAATGGTCAACCAGAAAATGAAAAAATTCCTGCTAATGATTTCTTTGGTAGCTACAACTCTGATGTTGAAAGCAGCTCTGAATGTTCTGACAATCCTGCCCCCGACGTCTGTATTTTTCAAAAGCCAAAACTGAACGTGAAAGCTAAAGTGTATTACAAAATGGTAAACATGAACTTGGCAAGCCTGACAGAATCTCCCATAGCCATGTATAAGTCACAGAAAGAATTGATAGCAATTAGGCTAACCCTTTGATACTGAAACATGCCGTAATCAGGCAGTGAAACGCCACATCAAAGCTGTCAGTGAACATCAGCAGCAGTGGCAGCATTTGAACGTAGAGATGGTATGATACGCCAGAAGCTGAAGTCACGTAAGTTGTTGAAGAAACTTAGCACAAAACAAAATTTTTTGCCTGCCTAACAATTACACTCTAACAGAGATGATTCGACATTTGATTAACAATGACAATTGATGCACATGCACACTTATCATGCAAACTGTGATGCGCTCTGTATTTGTATGGTTTTCCATTGTACTCATGTTTAGCTTGGCCCTGGCAACATGATGTCCTGTTATAAGATTTTTCTCATGCAACGGAATATTTTTGCGTTGAAGACCGCCACGTTGATGTACCTGTTTCTAAATGGTAAAATTGCGTTTTGTAAACTATTGTTTCAAGTCAGTAGGCCCCTGGCAACATGATATCCTGTTATCAGATTTTTCTCATGCAGTTGAATATTTTTGCGTTGGATACCGCCACGTTTATGTACCTGTTTCTAAATGGTAAAATTGCGTTTTGTAAACTATTGTTTCAAGTCAGTAGGCTATCTGTGATGAACAATCGTTTTTATCATTTAACTTTTTTATATTTTGGAGAATCACAAAATGTCTCCAAGCTTGACTAGAATGAAAAGGTTTTCTTTACCTGCTAGTAGCAAGTTGTTAGTTGGTATCTGGTGTCACTCAAGGTTTTTCATTTGTTAAAAGCATTAGCAAGATATCTACAATCGACCTAATAATGTTTTAAAAACATATTTCATCAGATCATCATCTCTTTATGCGCATCAATTATCATATAAACTCTCCCAAAAACCAACAAATACGATTTTTTGCAAATAACCCAAAAACCATTAACTGCTCGACTAAATGTTTATTTAGAGCAGGTAAGACCAAGACCCGCTTCCTGCGATGTGTGGATCAAAAGTTACATGTGTTTTGAGAGATTTGATCTCCTTTAGCAACTTTTAAGGGGGGTAGGTGGCTAGGTTTGTAGGCCAACCTCAAAAAATTGTTATTGGTGTAGATTTTAGGTGGTTTGCCAGGTTTTCAGACCCCCCCAACTTCCAATTTTCAAAAAAAGTTTTTTTCACTCCACCCTAATGCTCTGTTACTAGGCAGTAGCCCATATGTGGGTATAAGTAAATCCTAAAGTATGATAAACTGCAAATATTACTGTAACAACTTTCCATGTAATATTTATCTATCGCCATTAGTGTGCACTGTGCAATGGTTTCTCTCTCCCTCTGCGATCTGACATTTTGAAAACCTCCATAATCATCCTGTCATGTGGTATTTGTTTATTTAGCCATTAGCATTTCTTTGATGTTTTAACCAACTTCAGCTTTAGCGCGCCTAGTTTAATGCTACGTCCACATTTTTTTTCTGTTGTGTGCTTGTTGTAAATATGGCATTGAACTGAAAATTCAACATCATTTGAGAGAGATTGCGAAGTGAGCTTGCGCTCTTCGAGTCAGCAGTCACACGGTATATGTGTCAAATACGATCAGCTCTAGCCGTGAATCGAACCCGTCCCGTAGGATCTGTTACCTGCGCGCGGCACCGCTAAGTTATGTTTGTGTCGCAAGTTTAGTCAAAATTGGTTTCTATGTTAGTCTGTGATTTCAATCTCACTGAGATAAGTTGAGCGCTTTTCTGAAGACACGACACACATGTCAAACCTAAGGATCAGTTATTTCTAGTCCGCTGTGCTGCAACTGCTTAGTCCCCATGTTCATTTTTCGTAGGCCAAAAGCCGTTAGACTTTTTGAGTTACTTTTCGACTTCTAATTTCTCGATTTTTTTTCCATCATGGCGTTGCAAAATTGCTTAGGCTTCGACACGGAAACAGTAAGTCTTACACCAAATGACGGTGACAAAGTCTGACAATCGTTTGTCAGGTTATTTAATGAAGACTACAGCACCGTTAGTGGCAGCTTGGGTTGAGCATATGAATGGGCATCTGCCTCATGCTAACAGACTCGCTTTACATCATCTCGATTCGGATGGGAATATTGTAAAAGACGAACTGCCTGAAGTAGCGACAGAATTTTGCCAAAATGATGGTGAGTAGGTGAAATTTTGTTTGAACTTCGTTGGTCTTTCTATACCTAATTTAGTTTGGCTTCGTAAAACTGGGCAGCTTGTGCATATCTGAAAGGAGACAGTGGGCTGCTGTTTTTCGATAAGAGGATAAAAATCAAATTAATAATGATAAAGAAAGTTTTACATCCCAGTTTTTTTAAACCAAGTAGCAATCATTTCGGGCTATTACTTTGCACAATGAGTATGGTTTCCCTTTTTCACGGATTTTGAAGTTTCTGGGAAACGGGAAATTTTCAAAAAAATTCCCGAGATCCCGAAAATCCTGGGGAATCCCGGGATTCTGAAAATTCCCGGGAATTTTTCTCTAGCTTCGTTATTTTGCCATTTTTTTTGATTATATCAGCACTTCAGATCTAATTTTTCGCATTTTGTTATGTTGTTTTGACAAACTTGGTTTGAGTTCCTCAATTTTTTCGACAAATTGAGAAAAACTTTTTGATCTCACAAGCATTTCGTTTTAAAAAATTTTGCAAATTTAGAAAAAAAAATTAAGTAAGCAAAAAAAAACTTCAAAATTTGCACTAACGCATTTTTTATGTCAAAATGATGGATATCAGTACCCCTGAAGTTCTTACGAATGTACAAAAAATTTCCCGGGATCCCGACATAAATTTTCCGGGAAACGGGAAATTTCAAAACCCCAAATTTCTCGGGAAATTTATCGTCCCGACTTCCCGGTAGGAAACACTAACAATGAGTAACTCTTTATTCATATGCTGTCAGTTTTTTAAGAGTCTGTCTATATCCTTTGCCCTATTCGCTTACGTTCCTTCAATCTGCATTAGCTGTTTAGAGTCGAAATTGTCTTACGTTCAGTTGTTTTTTATGCATTAATTTCATTTTGTAAAACACCACTCTGAAGAGGTTTCCCCCTTGTGTTTCTTCCATTTTTCTTGCCGGTGTCCTAGGCAATCTTCGTGTACTGACTGTTAGTTGTCGTGCTTCGTAAATGAACTAATTTGAACTGAATTTCATTATTAATTACACTGTGCAACAAATTTTCAGTTTAAAATAAACTCAAAAACAAACAGGTGTGCTTCAGGGTAATTTGTGGTCACTGAGTCCGAATTTTGAACTTTTTTTTTTTACGTAGACGTCAGGATTTTCCGAAAAAAGCATTTGAAATTTTGGGTAAAATAGATGCTTTTTACATTTTCGAGCACTATTGCCCATAACAAATTTATTTAATATACCTTCTAATTAGGTCTTTTAATGAGTTGCAACAAGTCTATTATATTTATAATGATTGTAGTTCCCCTTGTTTGAAAAAACCTGGCATAATTGGTGATAGAATATTCAAATTTCGACCGAAATGTTTCAGCCACTTAGTAGCATTTTATCAAAGCAATTTAGTTATGGTTTAATAGCAACATTGTTGGTCTTTATTATAGTTTTTCTTACTCTTCCACCAACTACAAGTTTCAGCATTATCTAAAATGAAAATAAAGGAGACCAAGCTTTATCTTGGTCTCCAACCGCGCATCCACAATAAGCATAATACGAACGCTTGATCTTGCCAGTTAAATTCCTTAGATATTTTAGCAGAGTCAATTGTCCACAAATACAGCAAAATGTGTCGGGATCATTCAAGATCGTCTCTTTTTTGGCATTTTAGCTTCTTATGGGCAAAATCAATGTTTTACTGTATAATACTGCAATAGGCTACTTTGAGTACACTTGTCTTTTGTAGCTTGCTTACAACATACTTAAATGCAAAAATTATGATTAAAATATCTGCTGTAGCCAAATCAGTAGGACTGTTGATTTCTAACTACCTGTAAGCAACAACAACTGTGACAGTCTGTTTCTGTTTAACTGACTGAATCATGGGTGACCAGAATCGCTATTTTTTGTATAGATTTAACGGCTCAGATTGCCGAGTGGTAAGAGCGTCCGCTTCTGGAGCGGTAGACTAGGATTAGATTCCGAGTCGGGTCAAACCAAAGACTTTAAAATTGGTATTTGCGGCTTCCCTGCTTGACGCTCAGCATTAAAGGGACAGTTTGGAGAACACAAGTTTACTTGTTGTGTCGTTGGGAAAGGCACTTAGCGGGATTCCGCCATCTTGGCGTGGTAGACAGATGGCTGGCAACTCCAAGCGAGCTCGTTACAGCGCTTGATCGCTTTCTTGTGATAGGAGGATAAATATGCAGCTAAAATACAAAAATATAAAATGTCAGCAATATTGCCAAAGATGACTCATAAATCAAGAAGAGAAAATTCAGGCCTGCGTTTTTAGATTAAAACGTAAAATACTGAAAAAACCCGACGTGCTAGAAAAAAACTAATTGCATATTCGTGTTCAGCGCCCCCAAATTTACTAAAATCAACTCACTTTTTCTTGGAGTTTTTTTTTGTGTTGCACAGTGTTATCACACAGACGAGCCGGTTAGCTCAGTTGTCAATCTCATCGGTGCTGGAGGTCTGGGGTTCACTTTCTAGGCCGGTCAAATTGGACACAGTATCGCCACCGCTACGCGGAGCTGTGTTGCCCAGGCGCTACGCCGCCACTCGTTACACGCTTCCTCCGTGTAATATCGCGAATATAATGAAAATTTGATTTGATTTTCACTTAGATGTTCCTGAAACTCTTTTTCCAGTCTTGCATAGATTTTTCGATGAATACGGACCTATTCTACTGTCAACCAAATCGCATCTAACTGAATATATTCAGGTATTTGGATTAAAAAGTTGATGATAGATGAAATTTTTCAAGAATAGTTTAAGAATGACGCTTGCACAAGCGCTGCCAAAGTGTTTCTGGTTAAGCTTTTAATGTAGCATCAGTAATAATAACGCTTGTGTAAGCGCTCTTTCCTGATGGAAAATCAAGACCAAAAGCGCTTAACAAAACAATAAAAACCGTAGCAGCAGAAACAATGAAACTACCACAGACAAAAAATAGCTAGTATCGGAATATTATGGTTCTGTCTCAAACGTCTGCATAAAATGTTTATTTTGAAGATCCTGCTACGAAAACATCAAAGTACTGTGGATAAAAGAACAGAAGTTTGGCCCGGTAAAAAAATCATGAGCAAGATTATGCTCCTGATAAAACGTAGGCTATTTAGGTTTAGCCTACGCTGCTTATAATTTCAAGTTTTCAAAATACAGATGCAACTTATGTGCCAATCTTAGAATTTCAAAAATCAGCAATCTTAGCACCTAGGCCAGTGGTTCTCAACCTGTGGTACGCGTACCACTTGTGGTACGCAAGCCCGTTTCAGGTGGTACGCGACAAACTTTGGCGTTTCACGTAGAAATAAGTTCAAACTTTTATCGAGTCGTTGTTGGAAAACAGCATTGTTGAGTAGTTTACAACACCATTACCACCTTGCCGGTTTCTTTCTTACGCGCTTTGTTCCAATTTTATGGCATCGACTTAGTAATAGGTATGTAGCTTTCAAGCAGAGCTGCTGCTCTATGGCTAAGCATGACAAGAGAGCCTGACAAACAAGTGCGCGTTGGCTTCTTAGGTCGTTTTATATTAGCCTATGCATTGTGACCCCGGCTGGTGACCACCCTAGTAACAAGACCACTCTCGGTTAGACGACGTTTTTTCAATATCCCCGAATTATTTTCTATAATTAAAACTTAATACACCTACGGGGCCACCTCGGCAACACGACTCCCAGACTTTTTGGTAGTCCCATTGGAGGTCGTGTTGCCGCGCTCAACATCTCGCTGCACTTTGTATTTACGATTTTTCAACAATATCCATTAAGCCTTCAAATTAGTTGTGATTTTTCTCAAAAATGTCAAAGCGAAAGTATGATCCTGAATACATTCAGTATGGGCCATGACAAGCATCAAAACCACGGGTCAAAATCGTCTTTATGCACCTGGACATGGCTTCCGATTTGCCCTCAGCTCGGTCCAACTCCGCATTGATCATCCGGCTGCAAAGAAATTAGTGCAACCCTCTTATTAAATTTGGTGTCGTTATGAGTATTTTTTATTTTGCAATAAATTTTGAGTAAGTTAAAATCCTCAATCACTTGGTGGTACGCAACGGCAATGTAACACCTATGGGTGGTACGCGGTAAGAAAAAAGTTCAGAACCACTGGCCTAGGCGATAAAGCTCCGAAGAAACGTTTCAGCGATGGCGAGCCCTTGGTGACACTGTGCCTGATTTGACAGGCCCGATAATCGAAGCCCAGACCTCTAGTACCGACAACGATGTGCTTAGCAACTGAGCTAACCGACCACTCTATCGTAGAATTTTCGGAATCAAAAGAGATGGTAATGCACTAGAAGTCATAAAAATAATGCAACAAACCACATCAATTTCACCCGTTTTCAGTCTACAGTAAAAATTATAAAGTTTGCAATGGTTGAAAACAAATGTAATGTTATGGTAGGTTTGATGAAAAAATGACTGTCGGTATTCAATTAAATCATTTACAAGAATGCTTGTAGTAACAGTGAATGCAGAGTGACTAAGGTAATAATACCCAAGATCACAGCAAAAAAAAAATTAGCAGCAGTTCAAGCTTCGGCAAAGTCTGCACCAAACTATTAACTATATGAAATATCACACTTGGTAAAAATACCTACGGTCAACTTACTGTGAGAGCAAATACTGTTTAGTAGCACACAACACTGTCAGCAATGTAGTAAAGCTAATTCCAAAAATCACAAAAAACGGATTGGTGTCGTATGCTTCGGTGTGAAAATGCGTTATTAGCAGCGTTTTTATCATAGATATGATAAAAATATTTTCTAATATATCGCTGTCGCTGATGTATAACCGAAATCAGACTACTTTAGTGTGAGAGTATTAATGCCATAGATTTAATAATTAGCAACCATAACCGATTTTTTGGTAGAAAAACGTGACGTCAGACTCTACTAAGCTCCCTGATGTCATCGGCTTGCATGATTTTACTATTGACGGGGTTACCGATCAAAGAGGGGTAAGTTTTGCAAGATTTTTAACCGTAGTTTTGTCATGATATGAATCTGTAAGCTTTTTTCTCATCGTGATAGAAAGCCACATTATACTTATTCAGTAAGCATCCCTGCATTTGGTTAACCCCTAAGCATTTAATGCAAATCCCTTCTCATTTTCCTTTTAAATGCTTGAGCGTCATGACTCACTCAAGCTTTATTTATTTGTTGTTGCGATTACAACACTACTTAGCAACAGGGTGACTGCAAAAGGACCGTGAGGTCATCGAGTCAAGCAGCCATCCTATGGGTCAGAAGGCGAGCGTCAAGCAAGCACGCGTAAAATATTGTAGTGAATAAAACTGTTATTTCAAGTTAATATCAGAGTTTAACCCGCGTTGATTTCCGGTTGCTTTGTAACAGCTTAGATGATAACTGGTGATTAATCAACAACGTTATTTGTGAGACAAAGATGGTAAGATAAGGTAAGATAATTTATTTTGAACAACTCATTACGCCACACCAAATCAGAGGTGTCCGGAGTCACTTTTTTGAGACTCCGACTCCAATCCTGCTCCGAAATTACAGAATCCTACTCCAACTCCTGCTGCTGTTTACGCCCAAATTCAAAACTCCAACTCCTGTTTTCACTCCTGTTACTTAGAGTGAGTATTTTACAAACTTCACGATCAGAATATTATCCAAACTTTAGGCCTGTGTTAAATTTCATGCTCTCCAGAATAGAGATTCATGACTAGTTTAGCTAGCTCTAGTATTTCTAAATGCAAATTTCCTGTAACAATTGAAGGAATTAAAGAAATAAGTAGAAATGCAGTATTGAAATAAAACACAATTGCAGCACCTCGTTAAACAGCTTTGAGGCTCCTAGGCATTGCAAAAGAATAGTATTGAAAAGATATATATAATACACCTGAACTGTATAGAGGACAGAGGTTTTACGTGTAAATGAAAAAAATCCAAATACAGGTTATGCACCAACGCTCATAGCAATTGCAATAAGTCACTCACATTACACTGCTAAAAAAAAATACCACACAGTGAGAAGTAAAAAACTGCTCTTAAAAATTTTAACCTGCAGGAAGTTTTACACAAAAATTGCACATGGAAGATATGGTGCAGCTTCCTCAAAAGCATGAGATATATACATGCATACAGTGTATATACATAACATTATGCATACATATTATGTTGCATTAGAACAACTAGTTCGCTTTGTTGGAAGTGGTCTACATGTTGCCATGTTTAAAAAAAGTGGTCGGCCAGTCAAAAGTAGTTGGACTACGCGAATAGTAAGATGTTAAATACATAAAAATGATGTTTAGCATTTATGGCAATTGACAAAAAATTGTCTAGCACTAAAAATTACGCATAAACACTAATCACAACTAGCAAAATTTAAGCAGTAGCACGAGTCTATAAAAAATCAAGGCAATTTTTAAAATGAATGGTGATTTTTAATACAAAAGATCTTTTACTGATGGATTACATGCACTGTTCAAAATCATCAAGCTGGTTACAGCTGTGGCTGAGAGTCTTCTGCGCTTCACATCAAGAATGTTGCCGCTAGTGCTAAACGCTCTTTCACTTGCAGCACTAGATGATGGTATACTTAAAATTCCTAATGCTAGTCGACTCAGTTTGGGAAATTTAGACTTTATAGAGTCTTTCTTCCAAAACTTAAGAATGTTGAATTCTTCGTTTGCAACACACTCAGCAATTATAGTCTGGTTATCAAATGAAGCATTTCTGTACAAATCGACCTCGTCCATTTCAGTTTGTTCACAACTTGATTCATCTTGCCAGTCAAAAAAATCATCCTCCAAAGAACAAGCCTGTGATCTTTTCTTTGGCTGAACGTATGAATGGTCTTCTGAGATGAAAACTTCTGCTTCACTTGTGGTTGAAGCCAAAATTGCAATACTGGATTTTGCAAGATCATAGATCCTTTGCTTATCATTTTCTGTCAAAGAGGGGCTTTTCAAACCCTTGAATTTGGGATGAAGAAAAAATGCAAGCAAGTGATACTCTGATAAAACAAACTTTTTACTCAAGCATAACGAACCTCGCTCTTTCAGGAAAACAATGGTAGCTGAATCAGTCGGTCCACTGGCCATTAATCTTTTCAATTTTGATAAACAAAGAAAAACTAGATGTAAAGTTGGATGTTTATCTCCTTCCAATTGCAGGGTTGCGTCCTCAAAAGGCAACAAAAATTGTATTAAATCTGAAACCACATCCATGTCTACACTTAATAGTAAGTGGCTTTGCCTTTTTGAATTCAATATCTCCTCCACATTTCTGTTTTTTTGGAAAGATTTCAACAAGTGGAATTCCAACGTGTTTCATTGCTCTGTTTCAACGTCGATTTTAGCTTTCCATTCAGTCCAGATTGCTTAAAATATGTTGTTATAGCTTTAACGCCCGAAACAGTGCTTTTTATGTCATCAACAATTGAAAGGTAAGGATCATCAGGTTCCATTGGAACACAAGTCTTGCTCATTGATTTCAACTGCAACGTATGGCCCAAGACAGTGGCAAGCATATGGCATGCACATGGCAATCGCTTAAAATTGTTCAAAGCTGATATCATATTGCTTCCATTGTCCGTAACAAAAAAGCAATTGTTTTTCAATAACTCTTCTTTGATAGTTCTTTCCTTAAAAAATTTGACAGTAAGCTCTCTAATATTTTTCCACTCTTTAACTCTTCCACAAATTGATCGACAGTTATTACACAGTAATGAAAGCATTCACTCTTGCAAAAATGCAAAGTCATAGACAAATATGCTCTGTTATTGCCATCAGTCCACATGTCTGTCGTTATACCAACATAACCATTTTCTGCAATTGCTGATGCCATTAAGCCAATAATTTTCTTTTGCAGGTCATCAGCCTGGTCAACTGCATGTCTCTTCACAGTATTGCGTGAAGGTAATGCCTTTGTAATATCAAATTTCCCATATTTTGCCCCAAGACCAACTAGACACTCGGCAACATTTTTAAAGCCAGGATCTTCTATAGCTTTAAATGGCCTTAGGTCTTTGGAAATATCCTGAACAGAAGCATTAATAAGCTTTTTTTTATCAGACTGACTGAGTTTTGGATCGGATTTAAAAAAAGATGAAACAGATGGTTGCTGATGTTTCTGTTTGTTGGTTTTTTTTCGCATGATGTTTTGAAGTGTTCATGAAGGTGTGTTGTACCACTTGTCATTCGATTATGTTTTAAAGATTTTTTGCAGTGTTTGCACAATACATAGCCGGTATATTGTTCTGGACTATTTGAATAATCTTGGGAAAAATATAGCAGTGAAAAATGGTTCCAAACAGAACTTTTAACTCCACTTGCCTGTTTTGAATACACTTTTTCTTTAACAATTTTAAGGTAGCATCAGCATTAAGCAAATGAACAGCCATGATTAGCACTAATAAACTGCTCTGTCAGCTGTTAGTTCTTTGCACTTACAAGTTACAACACCTACAGACAGTCTAGACAGACAGAGGAGCTCATTTTGAATAAACCGTGTGTCATCGCAAGAAAGCGTTAGTGTCTTGGAAAAATCTAATTTTAACCCTACTGTCCCAAAACCTTGTACTGTATATGGTAATCACTTGCACGCAAAACTTTCGCAGCTGAATTCCCTTTTGCTTGATAAAAAGAATTTACTGCAATACGATACGGCTTATTCCAAACAAGCTATGTACCTGAGTAAGCTACACAGTACAGCAGTACCTTCTTACCGCGCAGTCACGCACGAGACGCAAATGCAGTCTTTGGAAAAAAAAGTTCTTATTTTACCGAAAATTTTAACTCGCCTCGGCGCGATCCCTGTATCCTTATATTACCGGTAGTCCGGTACTTGTGCTTAGTGACTGTGCGCGAATTGATGTCTCATAGCGAGCATAACTTCGTCGATGTTCAGTTTATTGCTCACTAACTACAATAGCAGCTTAAAGAAATGGTCACTCCGGCTCCAACTCCTACTCCAGCTGAGACGTAAAACTCAACTCCGAGTCCAATCCGGCTCCGGGAAAATTTGCTTGCCTCCGGCTCCAGCTCCGGCTCCGACTCCGGCTCTTGTACACCTCTGCACCAAATCGAACGCATTTAGATAAACAACAACAAAAACAACACTAAGCAAATCCAGATTACATTAAACAACGGTAATGAACGGATACGGAAAATAAACGCGCACGTAAACAATAAGGTAAGGTTTCATGAATTGTAGCAGGAAGCTGCGAAGGGACCTCTCGGTCATCGAGTCGAGCAGCTCCCTTGTAGTCAATTCAGGCTGCTGGACGTTTATGTATATTTCCTGGATTAATTCTTGTGCTATATTACATTTCAGTGTATTTTTCTTTATCTTAAGTGATTTGAATTCTATCACATTTAGATAGTATAAGTTACTAGTCTAGTACTTTGAAATTAAATGCTTTTTGAATCTAATCTTAAACTGATTAAAAGACAGTACTTTCATCTCTTGTGGTACCGAGTTCCAAATTCTGACTCCTTGAAATTTATAAGATCTCTGCGATTTTTCTTTTCTATAAAACGGTAAGCTCAGATTACCGGTAAGTCCAGATGATGCCAACCGAGTTGTTCGTGAATGTATCGCATTTACTGGGGTAAAAAAGAAAGTTTTTTCGGCAGTTTATTTTGGGAATATTTATGCGTTAATTTAGCTACTTCGTAGGTACAAAGATCTTCTAATTTTAAAATATTTAATTGTGAATAATAAGCAGAGGCATGGTCCTGCTACCTACCAATACATCTACCACCTACCAATACTTTAACAGCTTTATTTTGAAGTGTTCTTAAAGCACAGATTGTTATTTCTTTTTCTATTTTAGATATTTCCTTTTTGTGTTTGGAAATGGCAGAAAGTAACTGATTATTACCAATCTCTTTCAACAACCGATCGTGATAATGTTGACCAACTTATGCAACGATTTCCTCATGCTGTAGATGTTGTTAAAGCGAATTTGAACCCTTGCAGAGTTACTAGAATCAATAATATTGTTCATGCAGCGCTTGAGATGAATTGGTTTTCAGCATAAAATCGATAATACAATTACTTTAAATGTGTGGTATTTTTTGTCCCTTTATTATTGCTAAAAAATTTGCATTTGTGGTGTCCAGATTATGTATTAACTTTTGCTGTCCAACTATTTTACGATCTTACTTATAGTACTCATAGTGCAATTCACGCTGTTAATTATGCAATGTGTCTGTGTTTCCACCTTGATTATTTGTTGCCTGTTTTTTTAATGGCTTTGGAAGCCTAACGAAGGTTGCGGTAGAGTGGTGTAAAAAACATACTGCCAAATTGTGACTTACAGTGGTATTTTGTATATCTGTATCTGTAACGATTTAACTGTTTTTTTTTTTTGGTTTTGTTTTATATGCTTTGTATACTGTAAAAAGCTCTAGACCAGGGAAGGCGAACCTTTTTAAGTGGTGGGTCAAATTTAAGGTCAAAGACCAAAAAGAGAATGATCATGGGTCACGGTTATCGATAGAGTAACCTTTTCTGCCCAAATTCAAGTGAAGACCAAAAAAAAGGTCATCGCGTCCGCAGTTCATAGTTTGGAGTTTTCCGAACTACTAGTGGGTCACGAAAATTTACTAGAGGGTCACTCTGTGACCCGCGGGTCAGTGGTTCGCCATCCCTCTTCTAGACCGATGCGTTGTTTTCCAAAGTTGTATTCGTGGGATTGTTTCGTAAGGTTGCATTATGAAGTCATAATTGTCTACTGACGGAATTGTTTCGTGAATATTCTGGATAGATCTTTCCATTACGTAATTTCACTGAGTTAAAATTTGTGCCTGTGACGTCACAATTGTGTGTACTGCGGTTTGGTGTGAATTTTGCAAGTTATATGATTTCTCTTGACGTCACAATCGTGTTTACCGTGGTTTGGTGAGAGTTGCATGCCATATGATTTCTCTTCTTGTTTCTTTTTGCAAATGTGGTAGAACATTCTCAAAATTGATTTTAGACTATAAATAGGCGTGAATTTTCGAGCGTAATCATTCGAGTTTAGATTTGTAGAGTAAGCAATATTGTTGTATGCTGAAGGGTATAGCCCTTGTTGTATTGTTTTAATGAAGTGAGCAGTGGTGCTTGTGTTTATTGAAAAGTAGTACGGTGAGTACCGTAGCTAAGTAAGTTAAGTTGGGTCGATTATTATATTCGTTTGGTGAAGAAGGTCTTTGTTTTTGTGAGGTCAGATCTAAGAACGAATAAATTCCTGCGGTTTGTCATACAATTCTTATCAATCGTCCTGTCAGCGAAGTAATACCATTTCCTATTTCGCGACAGTATCTAAGACGTAAGTTTTTAATATTCTCTTCTTACTTTTTTTTGCGGTAATTTCCATCGTTTATCTGGACTGAAGAAGAGGTCCGGAATTACATTCATTTTTGATGTATTTTTAGCTTATGAAATTTGTACCAGTGCAATGACTCAAGCCGCTGAAGTCCGGCTTACTTAGATGACCGGGTCTTTCCCTATTTCCGTGCTGCGCTCTATAATTCACTTTGATGAAACTTAACTAGTCTTTGCTTGCAAGGCACAAACGTAGAGAGCTGTTTGCACCATTTTTACGTGTTTAGCAGACTGAGCTATGACAGTATGATATAGACCTTTATTAAACGCAAGTGGAAAATCCATTCTGTTTTTGTTGTTTTTTTAACCGTGACAGCAATCTGTAACGTACTTAACTGCTATCATTCTAATAGTGCAATGTAGGCCTATTACATTGTCGTAGCTAATAAATGCTTATCCTACTGCCTTTAGTCGCTACAAGTTATGTGAAAACGTGTGTTTTATTTTTGTTCAGTAAGTACAGTTGCATTTCATAGTTCATGGTAACACTTATTTTACACACACTATTACTTCGTATAGTTTGTAATTGCCTACTACTGGTGGTAGTTTAAAGTAAAGAGTGACACTTGACATGTGAGAATACTGCAGAGTACAGCGTTTAAGTCCGCATACATACTGGAAAGCAGAGCTATTCTTTTATGCCAAACTCGAAATCGATAGGTAAAAATCCCTGAACTATAAAACCAAAAATTTTTAGTTTTTTGGCGCCCAACGATACAAAAACAGTTGCGATCATCTCACTTAACATCGTGGAATGCAGTGAAAGAACGGAGCTCACCTGGTCTACTGCAGAGGTGGGCAAAAGGCGGCCCGCGGGTACTTGCAGAAATATAAACTCCTATCGTGAATCAAGCCGAAGACTTTTTTTTTCACAACTCCGCGCTGAATGTCTCTGTGAAAAAAAAAACATGTGCGGCAGTGTAGACCTTTTTTTGCTCTTCTAATTACTGCGGCCCTCAACTTCAATGTTTTTTCAAATGCGGCCCTTCGTGTGAACATAAATTACCCACCCCTGGTCAACTGCATCCACATTGCTGCAAAGGTAAAACGAAAAAAGAAAGCAAAAACAATAACGTTACCACTAAAAAAAAGTGTAACCAAAACACAAATGATACTGTAATAGGCTTCTCATTTTTATAGATACTTGGCAATGTTTGAAAAAAGTTTATTGGGTTTTGAACTTACCCTAAATTTGAAAAATTTGCTTGAACTTAGCATAAACCCGATAAAAATTTCTTGAACTTAGCATAATAGCCTACTCCGTAAAAATTGCTGAACTCGAACTTGAACTAGCAAAATCGAAGGACGGGAACGTTACTGTGCTTAGAAGTTTGTAGTGAACTTGTGGGACTACCGGTTCTCGATTGAAGACGCATGCGAGTTCGCTACCTGCTGCTAGAACAATGACGTATAATAACACCATCAAATTGTGTGTCCAAAAAGGTGTTAAATATTTTCATTATTAGCTTGATTACTATTTAGGTTACTCTGGCGACTACGCATTATCGAGAATAATATTGGGCTCAAAATGCTCCCTTGCGCAAACCATTTTCCAACTTTTTGGTATGAAGAGTATGACGAGTCTATTCTAACCTGAAAAGTACGGTTTGTTAAAAAATATTTTATGAAGTTAAACATTTCTCCGGAGATCCCAAGTCGCAGAAGTTTCAGCAACAGAGCATCTCGACAGACCATATCGTACGCTTTCTCAATACCGTATCTAGAAAAACAGTAAGAGCAGAACGTTTGTTAGCTAAAGCTTTGTATATTGCATCATGTTACCGTAGGAGATGATCCGTCGTTCGTCGTCGAGACCTAAAACCTGACTGTAAATTATTATGGCTTCCCGAAAAGGGAAGCGATATTATTTTTACTAGGCCATTTCTGCACTTTTTGACGCTTCTAACAGCTATAGCAGCTAAACTACTGTTCCAATTCAAAAGTGACCTAGAGTTCAAATGTGTGTCCCACCTAGGTGTACACCTTGGTCTCACTAACTTTCCCCGACAGCCTCCCATTTTCTAGAAAAAAATTTTTTTGTCTCGCAAAATTTTTTTTTCCAACACCAATTTTGTGCAGCCTAAGACTTTTGAACCGCTGATGCTAGAGACTTGAAATTTCAGGGATGGTAGATCTCAATGAAAACTTGCGCCTAACAACTTTTGGGGGGTGGCGGTCAACACGTTAAAAGGTCAAAAAAACAAAATTTATCAAAACCTAATAACTTTGGAATGGCAACAGGTAGGACCTTCAAATTTTCAGAGTAGGCCTAGCTATATGCAATTGTATATCAATGTGGGGAACAAAAATATGCACAATTATCTTTTTGTGACGTCATTTAGGGTCAAAAGTCAAATGAACGAATCTCAACAGTTTTTTGTGCAGCCTAAGACTTTTGAACCGCTGATGCTAGAGACTTGAAATGTTCAGGGATGGTAGATCCAGGGTTGGGAATCGATACTCCAAAAAGTAAAGAAATGATCGATATTTCACCAAAAAGTGAAGAAATATCGATTTCGATGATAGTTCAAAAAAGTAGAGAATAAAGAATCTTGAATTCGATATTATACGGAGTAATTTTTGTTGTTTCAAAACTAACCTTATTGCAAACGTGATGTTCTCATCAAATGTAGCCAACTGTTGCAAATAAAGTTACAGGTATGTTACGTCATTTAGGATTTTTAAATAATTGACCAGAAACATTTTCATTGGAATACACCCACTAAGGTACATTACCAAAAGCTGAAATATCTATGTGCTTCCAAAAACATAAATATGCCCAATCTTATTTTAGGTGTCTGATCGTAGTTCAGGGAATATTGGAAGAAAATCAGATTGGGCTTTGCCAGATGTTTAAGTTTCTCATCTTTTTGATAACACCTCCATTTTGGCTTTGCAATTGGCTTATTTCCATAATTAAGATCAAAAAAGAAATCTGAGTTTTACCAGTAAAGGTTTGGGAACATATTATTGTGAACAAATTAGCGCTGATTGACTGAAACGACAAAACCATCTTGCACCTCACATCGCAAGCAATTAAACAAGGTATTAGCTTACAACCTGCAAATACTGAAAAGAAACGAAAGTCGAAATTAATTGCTGCCTACCGGCGATAGACGATTATGAAATTTAGTGATACTTTAGCAGATAGGCAATGATGTTGATGAAACAGATTAAACCAACGGATGATTACTCACATAAAATCACAGTAGTAAAATTTTAAATAGAATATGATTGAACAAGTTCTTTGTGGTGCCAAACCAGTATCTTTCTGACGAATGGGTGGCAACAAGCTTCAGAAAAAATTCCATCTAATAATACAACTGATATGATTTTTTAGTTAATTACATATATATACATTGCAAAGTTAAAACAATAAGATACTCTCTTATTCCACATGACTTTTCTAAGCTGCAAAGTATGATTAATAAATAAGAAAAAAAAAACTGATACAGATACTGACATTAATATTGTGAGAAAATATGAAATGCAAATTTTAAATACACTGATGCACTTGTATACACTGTGTGAAAATATCAAAACTGCATGCAGGTGCTATGCTTCAATCGCTTTGAAAGGAAAAAATCAAATGATTTAGTTTGTGTAATGTGTATTATCAAAAGGTAGCAAAGAAAACGCTCAGCTAAGTATAGATAGTTCATCAGCGACTTTTGCTTAATTAAAGAATATTGCTGATGACGCAAAATGACGTTTTCTAGTTTAAGCTCACTTGATATTGCTGATTAACATACCGAACAACCACTGAAAAAAAATTATTACCCGGCACAGTTTTGAAAACCGTATCAAAAAATAAATAATGTGTGAAAAGCCAGAGTAGTGAACTAATCGAGCAGCCAAAATAACGAAACACTTTATGGTGCGATCACACTGAGACGTTAAGATTTTTAAGACATTGAGCAGGTTTATCTTACTGCCACATGCTTCATACGGATGTGATGTCATAATATGATAAACAGGTCTCAGTGTGATCACACCTTTAAGTTCAACTTAAAATGTTTAAGAAAAATATCATAGGTATATACAATTATGGATACAGCATATGTTCAAACAATGTAACAACTAGTCTTTTAATCGTTAAGAACTTGAAGTGTTTGAACAGATCAGTTTTTAGATTTGCAAAAATGATGAACATCTTCTATAACCAAAGTCTCGTCAGCCTTGCTACGCACAGCCAATCCAGGCTAAACTCATTCCAGACTGTAAAGACTCTGTTTTTGCATTGCTTTACCTGTACATCTCGACTTCATCTCTTTTCTAGGTTGTGCCCTATTTTTACCTTTTATTTTTAACGATATCGTTGTTTGGGGCCAGTCGCCTGCCAAAAATAGGGCACAACCTAGAAAAGAGATGAAGTCGAGATGTACAGGTAAAGCAATGCAAAAACAGAGTCTTTACAGTCTGGAATGAGTTTAGCCTGGATTGGCTGTGCGTAGCAAGGCTGACGAGACTTTGGTTATAGTCGAAACATTAATTTGTCGATGAACATCTTGTTTTTGTTTTAAGATCTTCTACCAGGCTATTTAAATCCTATGCATTCCACCAATTTAACCACCAATGTAAGAGATTTTATATTGGTGGGTGCATTAGTGTCCAAGGTTTGGGCTATTAAAGTGACTTCATACACCAAGTGTTGACGGCACCAAACCATGCTTTGGTGAAATAATAGGTATAAAATATTCAATGACTTTAATCATTATTATACGTACCTACAAAACATATGCAACGCATGCACAGTGAGTAACAAGTTATTATCAGTAAACATATATATAGTGGCTGGAATAAAAGGTACACAAGTTGTTTTTATATCAAGCTGCAAGATACCACGGCATAACTCAACAGATAAATTCTGTTAAAAGATTTGGTCCAGATAAGCAATACTTCCAACCAAAAAGTAACAGTTACCAAATAGATTATAAAGTTTGCAACACTTTATTGACCTTTACCGACTGCAGCCAACATTACCATTTTTTCAAAATTGTAATCACCGATTTGGTTTCGAAGCGGGTTCATCACTCTTTTTCCAAATGAAAAAAGTCTTTCCACTGGAGCAGATGACGGCAAAGTTGTATTGTACACAATGAATGGTAAACTTAACTCTGTCGGTAGACCTTCATCACTGTTGCACCAAGTCATCCAGAGTCTACTCAATGATGATTCAGTTTGGTCACTTTTTCGTCGTTTTGCCCTTTGCTTAAATCTCCAAAAAAAAAGAGTGGGTCATGGTCTCAGTACTCTCAGACTCTGAGGGTGCAGTTTCCATAGAGGTGGAAGCCTGAAATTTGTCGAAACCTGCTAAAGCAATTTGAACAGTGGATTCGATAGCTAGTTTTTCCGTATCAGCAACCCAATTAAGTCGAAATTGAGGATGGAGAGCCCCAGCAACTTTGATGTAAGGAGAAGCAAATTCAACTTGAAATCGTGAATGCATACCTGCTTGCAGATGTCTAACAAGACTAGTGCAGTATGTTAGGCCACAATTTAATGCAAAACTCCATTCCTCTTTTACATTTGTAAGGGTAGGCAGCAAGAAACCAGCACTAACGCATTCATCACTTTGTAGGATATCAAGTGCAATAGCTAGCGGTTTCATAACAGTCAGAAACTCTCGCAAAAATGTTTCTTCAACTGCGTTGATGGGACGTACATCTAAACTGATAAAAACAGTGGTCATGGCATGCTTTTGTTTGCACAGAAACTCATTCACTCGAGTCATAGCATCATAAGCTGAATTCCATCTAGTTAAATTTGGAAGTACAAAATGTTTTCCTAGAGCTGCAGAGATTTTCACTGCTTAGCACTGTTGAAGATTGTTTGTTCCAGATAGCAGATAACTTACCAGTAAGACTTCGATAAATTGATTTGTATGTTGGATCTGAAAGAGCTTTTGTGGAGTCTTTCGTAGCAATAAGACTAAGACGATAAGCTGCACATCTACAATGAGATGGTAAAGTGTATGTTTTTTCATTTGCATCACAATCCAAAATGTCATAAACGGTTTTGGCCACGCAATCATCAACTGAAGTTGATTGGCAAATAATCTCCTTTGCATTTACACCACCAAACTCAGCAAAAGCTTTTACAAAGTTTGAGCCTGAATCGGTCACACAATGCGTGACTTTTCGTGCAATATTGTATTCAACAATAACAGCTTCAATGAGTCTTGCAAGTACATCATACGTACAGCGACCTGTAACTCGACGTAATGCAATGCATGCATTATGTCGCTCGAGGTCATTTGTGTACCAATGAGCTGTTATTCCAACAAATTCCTTTCTAAAATTACTCCAGTGATCAATTGTTAGGCATACTCTGTGAGCTACAGCAAGATTTTCAATGAGCTCTTTTTTTTTGGTATCGAACAAATCGTCTATTTTTCCCGAGTACACTTTCCGACTTTTCACCTGTAAATCGGGCGCAACAGTTTTCGTAGTTTTTAAATCCATGTGATTCAACATGGTTAAAGGGCACGATTGCTTCTGCAATGTATTGAGTTATTGCCAGATCAAAATCTTCTTAAGCTTTTGTTTTTTTGACCCTGTGTTGGAGCTTGATGCTGTCAACAGTCGATCAATTGTGTTGACAGATACCGATAATTCATCACGAATTTGAGAAGTTGCCCTTGAATTGATGTCAATACCTGTACTTGCTGATACTGGTCGCTTTCTCTTTTGTCATTTTTACTGCACTGTTCATCAAAACCTTTCAGTGCACCAAAATGTTTGCTCTTAATATGTGCACGCAGGTTTTGTCTGGATTTGTAGCTTGCGCTTACGACCTTAGAAATAACACCTTTGGCAGGTGAAATGCCCGTTCCCTTTCGATTCACCTTTGCCTTTCAAAACAAAAAATTCTTTCGGAACGAAGTAACTGGGCTTGAAGCAGTCCTATGATTCACTCCTTGACACTGGTACCGGTATAGAAACTCCTAAGGAATTACCAGTAGACGAAGAAGTGGCACCAACATTATGTCTTTCACTTGAAAGATTTTTGTCTTTTCCTCACCAGGCTCACTGTCACTCATAACCACAACTCGCTGAGGAAAATGAGGCATTCCAAATGGCAAAAAATCGCATGGCAACGAACAATATCTAGTACGGAAGACTTTAGTTTTAAGAGAGGCCTATGGTAAATTTTTTGTTAGACCAGGAGTAAGGACATGAATCTTTACAATTATACTAGAATCTTGTTCATATTACAATTTTCTAGTACTGGCAGGCTAGAGCCTTACCGGTTCATAACTACACCAGGCTTTTAGCTAACCAGACCATGCAGCCACACAGAGGCACATTCATTTACAAAATGAAAAAGTGGACCCTACTTCACTGTTAAGTTCCGGTACCAGTACCGTAAAAGTGTAGACCTCATAAAACAAGGTGTTGCTAGACTACCGGTATATGGATCAGATATACTTAGGCCATAATTATGAACTAAGTTGTTATGAAACGCAGGCCTACCTTACGTCTACACTGTCAGATCGACGTAGAGCTGGAGATTATTAATCAGTTTTATTGTTAAACTTAATGGTTTAATCTTTAAAGGTTCCACTCTCGAATTTTGACATTGGTAGCAACTCACGTTAACTCTGTGTCCCTGTCTGCGCTACTACAGGGACCAGGCATGGCTAATTTTCAAGAAACCAAAATATGCCGGTAGTAGGCTATCAGTGACCACTAATTCATTTGCCCACTGATAATACAGTAAGCCTACAGGTACCGGGTATCTATCTACGTTGCAGCCAAACTGCTAGCTCTGATCTCTGATATCATAGCGCAATACCTAGGCCTAAATATCTACATTCTAACCCGCTGGGCATTTGGCGGAATCAGGCGGAATGCGCCAAACATTTTGCATGACATGCAGTAACTTACAGACAAAGGGCGCACCATAGTCTACGGGCGGATATTGCCTGCGACCATAGATGGAAAACAACTTTGTTATGGCGACTTTGTTTTTTTGTTTTTTGTTTTTTTTTGGTTGGGGTTTTGACACAAAAAAAACTTATCAGCAAAAAATTGCCACGACATTTCAACAATCATTTTAAATTTACTAAAATGACGTAAAGTCATCCGGACAAAAAGAATCGAATATCGATTTGAGTCCAAAAAAAAGTAAAGGCAAGGCCGTATTCGATACTCATTCAAAAAAGTAAAGACTTAACGCATTAGATGAACAAAAAGTAAAGAATATCGCAATCGAGTATCGATTACAATCGATTTTTCCCAACCCTGGGTAGATCTCAATGGAAACTTGTGCCTAACAGCTTTTGAGGGGTGGCGGTCAACAGGTTGAAGGTCAAACGTCAATCAAGTAAAATGAAAAGAAATCTGTTTAAACGCGGATAACTTGTGAATGGCAGCTGGTAGGACCTTCAAATTTACGGAGGAGATGCATCTTGATGAGGATAAAAAAGGACACACAGTGATTGGTTTTGTGTGACGTCACTTGGGGTCAAAGGTCAAATAAGCAAATATGATGTTTGGCTTATAAAAATTGATTGAAAACACATGGGAACTTGAAATTTACAGAATTGGTGTGTCTTAGTATGTTCTTGCACTGTACCAACTACAAACGCTCTATGTCACGTGACTCGGGGTCAAAGGTGAAAAAACTGATGCTGCCAATATTGTGCAGTCTAGGGCTTTTGAACCGCTGATGCTAGAGGCTTGAAATTTTCAGGGATGATAGACCTCTACGTAAACTTGTGTCTAACAACTTTTGGGGGGTGGCGGTCAAGTGGTTTGGGGTCAAAGGTCAAAAATAGAAAAATATTTAAAAGCTCATAACTTTTGAATGGCGACAGCTAGGACCTTCAAATTATCAGAGGATATTAACCTCAATGTGGGTAACAAAAACATTAATATAATGAAGGGTTACCCTAGAGCAACTGACTTGGAGTCAAAGGTAAAAATCGTGAAAATTCAGGAAGCCTCATAAAATTCAAGCAAATTTCTTATAGGTTTGGGGGCAGTAGGGAAACATGTTTTTCAGCTATTCTAGGTTAAAACTTTTTCATTCGTGAGCGAGCGGTATGAGTTTGTGTTTAAACTGACATTTTAAGCAGCAATAAGGGGCACATAGAAGTTAGCCAAGTGGTTGGTGCATTGGACTCTTGACTTAGCTTCGCGGATTTTTCGCATTGAAACTGTCTTCGCATTGCGGCGAAGAGTTTGTTGAATTAATTGCTAGCATAGTCCGCTCTTAGATCATCAGGCTTGTGGTTTTGCGAAATTCGTTGTAATCAGCACTTGTTTGCTCTATTTCATTCACGCCTTATGTAATTGGGTAACTGGACAGATTCAAAACTGTTTGGCTGTAACTTGATGAGTGTCAAAGTTTTCGTTCAAGTAGTCACAGCACTTTTATTAAATGCGAGCAATGTTAGTTTATCAGTCGCTTTACTTTGTAAGATGCTAGAAAGTTGCCATTAATAAGTATGTATTAAGTTTTAACTTCTAAGTTTCAACTTATCAACAAGTCGTCCCTTACTGAATTCAATTGATTTATCTGCAATACCTTGAGCGAAGCCTTATGCGAAATATTGCAGCCTTTAATTTTTGCGTAGATTGTTAAACAGCCTTTAATTTTTGCAACGGCTCGCCACCGTTGCGACGTTTCTTCGAAGCTGTGTAGCCCAGGCGCTGAGCCGCGTAGATGGGCCCCGCCTCTCGTTACACGCTTCGGCGGAATACGGCGAGTATAACGAAGATTTGATTTTTTGTGTAGCATTATCACTGCACACGTGAATAAATTTAAGGATAATAGTTGTATTGACATTTCGATCACTGTATTACAGAAATGTAAGAAGTCGTTACAACATTAAGTTTATGGAGCACAGGCTACAGGAATTTAAACTTACTTCATGTGTGATAACGCCCATCTGTAATTTGCACGATTTTATAACTATTTTTTAAGTTGTAAAAGCGAAGTCACCTTACTGTTCCCTTAGATGTTTGGGTCCCTAGAAAGCTTTAAAGGGAAGCCATAAGCGGGTGCTTGCAGCTGCCATCTAGTTTAAAAAATTATTTTTTCTAAGAACCATTTTAATCTTGTTGCAACTATTTTTTTCATTAATTTGCATAAGTTGCTAGTCAAAGAAATGGGGCGATATGACACCGAAAGGTTGGCGGGTTTATTGGCTTTATGAATCGGTATCACAATGGAATGTAACCAATTCTTTGGTATGTAACCAGAAATCCAAATAGCGTTAAAAAGCTGCAAAAAAATATCCATGGAAGAATCTGGTAAGTGTTTAAACATTTCGTAGCACAGTCGGTCCCCTCCGAGTGAAGTTATTCTTGAAGAAAGATTAAACTCAATAAATTCAGTTTTTGATATGGGCAGGTTAATTCGTTGATCTTTGTAAAGAACTGCAGCAGAATGACCACGAAGTTGGTGCATTAAGGCTGAGCGGAGGTTATCCTTGTTGCACAAAAAATCTTGTGCATAGTTTGAGGTTGAACTTACCGAAGGAAATTGATCGGCCAACATATTTGCTTTGATGTTCGGTTTTTGCAATGACACCATTTTGCTTTAAAACAGGCATGTAAAGGCTGTAGTCACAGCCCGAAAACTTTTTCAATGCTTGCCAAACTAGGGTCAGCTTGGTGTTGTTGGTTATTCAATTGCAGAAGCGTCGCCAGCCGTCACGTTTAGCAAGCAATATAGTTTTTCTTGCTAGTGCTCTCAATCGCTTAAATGTGATATCTGATGGGCGTCTTGTTCGCTTCATTCGGTTAAAAGCATGTTTTTTTTATTTGGAATTGCAACTGCTTAAAGTAGAAGATTCATTTTTCTCAAAGCTTTTCATCTGACACTCTTCAGGGGAAATCGTCAGAATGAAGAATAAGTGAACCGAACTGATTTAAAAAGGGAAAGAAAGAATTCTGATTGGTTAGAAATAGCGAGCTATGATTGGTTGGTTAGAAGCAATCATAACCAACCAATCATAGCTCGCTATTTCTAACCAATCAGAACTCTTTCTTTCCCTTTTTAAATCAGTTCGGTTCACTTATTCTTCATTCTGACGATTTCCCCTGAAGAGTGTCAGATGAAAAGCTTTGGAAAAAATGAATCTTCTACTTGAAGCCATCTTCAAATTCTGTACCACCACACGTCAGTTGCAACTGCACATTCGTTGTTCCACCATGGTGCCGATTTCTTTTTTCTACCCCTTTGTGTTTGTGGGATGGCCGCTGTTGCAACGGCCAGTAGCGATTCAGTTAACTGATCAGCAAATTTATCGATATTTTCTGACACTAGTTTGTTATTTATTTCCCGTAAGCACTCATTTGAAAAAGTAAGGCAATCAGCCTTTCAAAAATTCCACTTTGGAAAGCGAAGTTTAGTTGGTATAGTAAAATCATTAATACTGGTCAGGATCACACTGTGATCACTACCTAAAAAATCATGCATGATGTTCGATGTGCAATTACATGCAATATGCGAAGAAACAATGGTTAGATTTAAAAGTGACCATTGCAGATGATCGCTCGCTCGGAAATGCGTCGTTACAGACACATTAAGTAGCACGTGATCGCCATTATCTAAAAAGCTGATTAGGTTTTTGCCACTGGTGTTAGCAAGTGAGCTGCCCCATGTCGGATGATGTGCGTTGAAATCACCGCAAATCACGACATTATCAAATGTGCATAGCGAGGCAAGTAAGCTGTTGGATAAATTATTGCTTGGTTTACTGTAAACGTTAAATATACTCATACGTTTCACTTTAACACCCATAGCTTCTTCACCTCCTTGACATTCCGTGTCGAAAGCTCTTAATTCTGTAAAATAAATACCATTTCTGACAAATATCGCTACGCTGCCACCTGCACCACCGGAACAGCGATCCTTTCGCTGGGTGAGATAACCAGTAAGTTTAGAGTTGTGTTTAGAAGATAGAAAAGTGTCCTGTACACAACATCTGGGTTAATTTTTAAAGTAATCAGATAATTTTTGAATTCCGAAAGTTTCTAAATTATTGATCTGCAATTCCGTTGCAATATATTAAGTGATCTGGATCGTTGATTTTGATTTGAGTTGATCATCAGTTGATGATATAATTGAGATGGTTTATATCTACAGGCAATCCCATACGACGGCCTGCAGCATCTGAAATAATTTGAAAGATATTGATTGTTTTATCTAGGTTTTTACAGGCTATGGTTTGGTTAATGACCTCCGCAAGAAAAGCAACAACATAAATGGGATTGCCTAACATGAAGTTACTTGTAAAGTCTACTTTATCCATTTGTACTGAGTCAATTTGAGTGCCATGAGGCTCAGCATTTTCAGATCCTTGCTGTGGTACAGTTGTGCTTGAAATGGGCTGGTACCGGTACCGCTTTTACAAGGCAAAGGGGGAAAATTATCTTTATCTGCAGCTGCAGGTGGTCTTAGCAGGCCCGAACTCTGTGACTGATTCAACCCCGGTTTAGTCATGCTTGCATTTTTCACCTGCTTGCATGCTTCAGCGTAAGAAATTTTGTTAGTCACTTTGATTTTTATGATCTCTGCTTCTTTAGCGTATTTAGGGCAAATTTTGCTGGCGGCAGAGTGATTTCCACCGCAATTAACACGTCTCTGATTATTATCACAAGTCTTCCAAGTGTGCTCGCCACCACATCTTGAGCATCTGTCTTTATTTTTGCATTTCGACGCTACATGACCGAAACGATTGCATCTGAAGCACCGTAGTGGTTTCGGTACATAAATTTGAGTTTTAAAATACATGTAGCCAATATCAACTTTTTCCGGTAAATCAGAACAGGTGAAATGCAACAGTACGGTGGTAGAACTTTGCATTTCACAAGTTTTTTTATAATCCTTTGGTTTAAACTGAAAACGTTTGGCATATTTTACTTCTTGAGGTTATTTAGAATTTCGAGAATTTTATTCTCACGCAAAGTTATGGGTACATTTCGTATTATACCTTTAGCACCCGGAGAGACCATCACTGATGTTATAATGAAAATTTTGTTATCTGCCGCATCAAAAATTTCCGTGAGGTTGACCAAGGTTTTAATTTGGCTCACATTATTGCATTTTACCATTAAGTTTCCATTTCGCATTGGTTTGCAAAACTCATACGAGCCGATAGCTTTGCGTAGGCCATAACCAACCGAAATAAGGTTGTAGGATACCATTTTTTTGCTTGATTAACTTTGAATAATAGCGGGCTGAAGTTCAGATACTGCAGCCTTCTTACTGTTTTCATTGTTTTCAACTACTTGCTCACAATTTTTTTAAGATTTTCGTTTTAGATTTTTCTTAACGGCTAAGGTAAAACCTTCGTCTAACGTTTCAATTGAAAATTCAGCCATTTTTCAACTTTAGGGGCAATAACCCTAGAGTTCCTACCTGTTCTGTCCCAATGCTAAAAAAAAATTAAAAAAATACTGCAAAACTTATCCAAATAAGTTTAACTCTCCTAAAAATATGGAGAGTCTCAAAATTTAAGGTAACTTAGCTTTGTCAGAAGCTAATTCTATCTAAGCTACTAGCAAATCAGAGCTCAGAAATAAACACGTCCTGTTAACAGTAAAGGTACGGGACAGCGGGTGCAAGCACACATTGTTTAGGCCATTTTCAATTGTCGGCCCATTACAATTTTCAATCACAAATGATTGAACGCTGTTAAGGGACATACATGACGAACAACACATACACAAAACCCTTCGCACTTCCGCTTGTGCCGAGCGCCTGGCGCGAAAGCTGCGAATACTATTTTTGAAGTCTTTAGTGTGACTTGACCGGGAATAAAACCCGAGTCTCCCGGCTACCAAGCGGACGCTCTTAACCGATACACCAAACGCCGGTCATCCTGTTGACAGTACCAGTACATTTAAAGTTCTCTAATAGCCAGGAAGCTGCTAACCTCGGCAGTTACAAACCGCAACTTTGTTTGTTTGTTTGTTTGTTTAATATGGGAAAATATAAAAGAGAGGCGCATTAACTGGAAAGGTTTTTTTCGCGCCTGGACAATGTTACATGAATATATACACTATATCAGGAAAAAAGAACAAAGTTGCCAACCGTTATAATTACAGTACGTACGAGACGTCAAAAAAAAACTTGATTGCAGAAAGTATGGAAACGTTATCTGAAGCGGCACCAGGCGCCATGGAGTCACTGCAGAGCAGTGGCGTATTTAGAATTTATAAAAGGGGGGGCCAACTTTTGACAAGTAAAAAGTTGCAACAAAGCTGAATCACAAACTGAGTGTTTAGTTGGAGTACGGATGATTTTTTTAGGTGACAGTCATGTTCTGGTAATTAATCACTGTCTGTCGAATGTCGTAAATAACTTCATATAATTTATTTAAACATAAGTGTTCATATTTAAGCATTTTAGGAACTCTCTTTTTCTTTTGTTTGGCATTATTTTATAATAGAGCGGTTCCCAACCATTTTGATACTCCCAACCATTTTCATACAAAATTTTTGATATGTTCTTGCATCCCTCGTAAAATATGTGACTGTAATCAGCCGCGCAAACCAAATGTTCGTAATCGTTGGAGCTGAAATGAATTCATGTGTGTTATTGACATAAAACATTTTCCTGTAATGACTTTGCGTCAAAAACCAAGCAGGTGTTTAGCTGAGGGGGGTCTGGGAGAACGCTGTAAGCTACCCCAGCGAAACTATCAATTTTGGAATTTTCAACCTTTTTGAAAGTGTCGCTAATGCAAGGTATGGGATAGTTAAACCACTCACTTCTCTTTCGCTGAATCAGACGCAATTTGTTTTCAGAGCTTGATTGCAGTCAACCACAAAGAGGCTAAAGGTTTTACGCCACTTGGTAAGACGTTTGCGAATTACATATTACTAAAGCGTCACAGCGCTGAAAAATTGACACTAAGCAACCGAAAATAAAAGCGCTCTAAATACAAGATGAAAATCTATAAGCCGTTTTGAACTCCCTAGAATGCTTCCTCGCGTCCCCAAGGAGTGCAAGCATTCTCAGTTGGGAAACCCTGTTGTTTATGGTGTGCTGAGATTTTGTGGACGTGCTGAAGTCTTTCATTAAAAATATTTTTCAGTAGCACAATTCTAGCATGATTTAAGATTGCGAGCTTTGCAATATCACTCGTAAGCGTACACATTAGAGCAGTGGTTTTTTAAACTTTATGTTACTACACCTCCCTCACGAAATATTAATCATGACGCTCCCCTTCATAAAACAATGCATAAGCCTATATTTTTAAGTGATTTTGACTAACATTTGCGCCTCCCTTTAGACTAGTCCACGCGTCCCAGTTTGGAAAACGCTCACATGTTTTGCACCGTTGCACGTCTGGTCAAAAATAAAAAAATATAAATAAAAAAATGAACGATTTCACAGAAACAAGAAAAAAAGGAAGAAAGCTTCGTAAAAATATTTTTGCGCAAACGCTGAATTTGGGCTTCTTTTGACTTATGAAACACCGCTTTGAAACAATGCATTGAAAGCTTTCTGAAAAATCACTCTGAAACTTGGTTTGCAGACGGTCGGGAAGTGACTTTTGGTTGCACTAGTCATAACGATGCAACGCCCAAATAAAGTAAGCGTGACGCAATGGGTGGAGCGTTGTCTGCACGACGACCATGGTTACAGGTGGTGACTGATTTCAACTCTCACATACGCTTTGTTGTTGAGTCCTTGGACAAGATGCTTCACGATGATTATCTCTGCTTGATGGTTTCTTTACAAGCAACAAATTAAAGCATCAAGAAGCAAAATTTGACCAAAAAACTTGGAAACAAATGGCAACACCTTGAACCTAAAATCTGGATTCGTCTTGTGCCTAGCGCCTTCGCCGCTTTAAAAAAATATATAATAAATTATGCGTAAACTGACAATCAACCTCACAAATAATTAAAAAACTTAACAGCTTGCAGAACAATACATCCGTGATCCTCTTTATCTAAACTAAACCTGTAGGCTCTCAGCTGCTTCGTTTGGAGCTGGTTTGATTTGATTTAAAGCTGCCAGACCGAACTACATGCTAGAGCACGTTTTGCCTCTCAGCCAGGCCACCACGTTATCATAAACAGCCGCAAGAGCAAGATCACGTGCTCCTTCTGAACAATGGCAGCACCCCCTATCCTATAGTTATAAACTCATGAGCCGCCACTGCCCTCTAGGCTAATCCCTTCCTAAGTATTACCATCACATGTAAGGCGGAAGTCTTTTGCCATCCTTAACCATGCTAATTAAAACTTTCTACAATTAGTTCATTAAGTATAAAAACACGGAGCATTTTACTATCAAGAGCAGTACCTGTTATTCTCAACTTATATTGTAAGCACCTGACCATCTCGGAACAGTTAGTGAACACCGGAGTGGCCAACTTTTTTCTTGACTGCGATCATAGTTGCTGCGATTGTGGGGAGAGTGGTACACAAAATTGTGACGCAATAAATGGCATTCGGGAATTAAGCAACGCTTGTGGTTCTTGTGGGCTCACGCTACCACGTTACTAAAGCGACACGGCCGCAGATCAAGGACCAAGGTTAATCTATAAAGCTAAAGAGTTGACGAACCAATAGGGTAGCAGGCTTTGAACCCTCGAACCCCCTTGCCTACGCACTTGGTTATCATTAGGGCGGGTTTTGTTGCACTAAAAAAATAAAAAAAAGTTGCGTTTATTTTTAACAAAAGATGCAACTTGCAGTTATTTTTAACAATAAGGTGTAAAGTTGCATGCGGTGAAATCAGTTGTCAAAATTTGTGTCTATTATTGACATAAACATGATTTATTTACATACAGTGCTAAATATTTCCAAAACATCGTCCTGAGCAAAGTGACTGTCTAACAGCTACTTTGCTAGGGTTACCATATTTTTACTACACAAAAGGAGGACAGGTTCTTTGAGGGTCATCGTGTCCGCAGATGTACAATTTTCCGCCCAAAATCAAGTGAAGACCTAAAAAAAGGTCATCACGTCCGCAGATCAGTGGCTCACCCATTTGGCAAAGGGGGAACCACAACCGGAGATGTGGGTTGAAACCACCAGCTGCCAACGAATTTTTACGGTTTTCACATTAAAAAAAAACGCTCATTTTAGCACACTTTTTATCGAAAAGGGGCATCCAGCGATTGCAGTCATTATGAATAATGCAAAGATATTTCGTAGCTTAAATGTCTAAAAGCAGAAGCTTGGCTAAAATAAGTGAAACGAAGCCGCAACCATTGTTAGTTTGAGAAATTATAGACTAAAGGTTAGATTTTAATACCTTATTACAGGGCCAAAAGGGCGGGGCCATGGTATCGCGGCCCCCCTTGCGTGCGCCTATGCCGCAAATGTCCAATTTTCCGCCCAAAATCAAGTGACGACCAAAAAAAAGAAGGTCATCACGCCCGCAGGCCGTAGTTTGTCCTGTAGCTTCCCAAAATTTTTCGTGGAAGAATGATTTGACATGTTTTCACTGTTTCAAATGCCGAAAAGGAGGACATTTGAGCATTTTTTGGCGTCCTCGGAGGACAATTTTTTTTTTGGTTGAAAAGGAGGACGTATGGTAAGCCTAACTTTGCCCAGCATGCTGAAGCTCATAATTACAGAATACAGCGAGCCTATTGTTATGCAATAAATGACGCTGGAAGATCGCATTCATTACGCAATCTGTTCTGTGACAATAGACGCTTCTCACACTAACGCTCAATCAAGCGTAACGAAGTCGTTTAGCAAAAAGTTGCCATCAAAGCGAGTTCGCATATGGTAAACCATAGTAAAATCGCTCTTTTGCGTTGTCTTTTTCGATGAAATGAAAGCTCTTTTGTTTTGTAAAACAAAAGATATTTATTTATTAATATTTTATAGAACAGTTAAAGTCAGAAATTTTTTTTGAAAATTGCTTTTGACGCCGGTGGTTCTGGTATTTGTAAACTGGAATTACGTTAGGTTGTCTTAACCATATTATTATTATTAGTGGGTGGTGGTGCCAAAGAGGAACAACAACGTTTAAACCTCTCTGGCACATTGTGTAGGCCATCAATTAGGCCCATTACAATTTTTCACCGCTTTTTTTTGTTTGTTTTATTCAGATTAGTCTACTGGCCGTATTCAGGAAGCCTTCCGGCCTGCTGCTAATACTTAGCCAGTAGATTTATATTTAGCTTTTGTACCACAGATTTTATTGTGGTTTTTTCTTTACCAAACACCTTTCTTCGAAGGGCTTGGTAATAAGCACATGCTCCAATATGGTGATTTGGAGTTTCTTCTTCCAGGTTACATTTTGGACATGTCGGTGACTCGTCACGTCCAGTGGTCTTCCTGTGTTTCTGTAAGTTGCAGTGACCAGTGAGGACTTGCAACACTTCATTTAATCTAGATCTGTTGAGACTCAAAAGTCGACGAGTTAATTGGGGCGAGGCCCACTCCACGTTTTCTTTTGTGCTCGGGCAGTCCTTTCGTTCTATCCAAGATGTTTTCCATCTTTCAACACTCCAATCCTTTATTGCAGCGCGACAGCTCGCATATGGGATTGGAACAAAAGGCTCAGGGCCGAAGCAATTAAATGCTGATTCTGATTTAGCTAGTGTATCCGCCTACTCATTACCGTGGATGCCGATGTGGCCCGGCGTCCATGCAACAGTGACGTGATTGTCTTCACCCAATTTATTTAGGTGTTAGATACATGATAATACTGTACTAGATTTTACAGTATTATTTTGGATTGCCAGTATCGCTGCTTGGCTATCCACTAAAATTATTATTTCTTCATTTAGAGTTTTTTCCACGGTCAGTTTCTTCGCTACTTCAGCTATAGCGAAGACCTCTGCCTGAAAGACTGTACTATATCTTCCCAAATGGAAAAAACTTTGGTCTGTGTGAGATCCTGATGGGTATTCTATATAGAAACTGGCACCGGCTCTTCCATTCAATTTGGACCCGTCAGTGTAGCATCTGATTATGCTTTGTTCTAAAGCACGTTCAAACTGCACTGCGTCCTTGCGTTCTAAAACAAGGCAATTGTACTGTTTTCCAAATACCTTTGTTTTGTTTATCAAATCTGCGGGCATGCTCAACAAAGACACGTTTTCCTTTGCTTTATTGCATACGTCAACATGACTTTTAGTTTTCCCTGTTGATCCGATTGTCATGGCTGTCCAAAGGCCCACACGGGATAACCTGTATGAACCTTTTAGCGCCTCTGACGATATGAATTCATTAATTGGCATGATATTCAACAGCACTTCCAGAGCACCTGTGGGGGTACTGGGGAATGCTGAAGAAATCATGAGACAGGCTAGTCTTTGTACTCTAGCAAGCTTTTTCACTAGATATTTTTTATTTAGTCCACCAACCCAGGATGTACACGCATATGTGATAACAGGTCGTATCATTGCAGTGTATATCCATCGCATGTTGGTGGGATTTAATCCCCACGCTTTGCCCACTATTTGTCTGCATTGCAATAACGCCGCAGTCGCCTTGCGAGCAATACGTGTTATGTGAGGTTTCCAGATAAGCTTACTATCAAGGGTTACACCTAGTAGCGTTGCTTCTTCGGAAATTTCTAGCTGGCGTCCGTTTAAACGCAAGGTTCCAAAATCCGGCTTCCTTTTGTTAGTAAACAGAACTATTTCAGTCTTTTTACTGCTGAATTGAAGCTCTTGATTATGAGCCCAATTTCTTGCAATATTTAGCGCATTTTGAGCCCTACCTTTGATCCACAGCATGTTGGTGCCAGTGACCAAAATTGCTACATCATCGGCATAGGCTTGTACATAAAAACCCCTGTTGCGTAGGTCTACCAACAAGGAGTTTAATACACAGTTCCATAGAAAAGGGGACAAAATACCACCTTGGGGATTCCCTTTTACTACTTCTCTTTTAATCTTTTCACCATTTAGCTCTACTTGAACTGTGCGGTGTCTCAGTAAATTCTCAATCCAATGGACGAGAAAAGGCGACACCTTCAATTCTCGCAGAGCATCGGCAATGCCACTATGTGTGATATTATCAAAAGCACCAACAATATCCAGAAATATTCCTAGTGCTGTTCTTTTCTTTGCCAAGCTTAGTTCTATGCGTCGTACAAATTCATGCAGTGCAGTTTCAGTTGAAACTCCTGCTCTGAATCCATACTGGAACGCAGAAAGCCTTGCTTGCAAATTAGAATCATCATTAAAATGATACAGTACTAACCTTTCCAACCATTTAAGTTGAAAGGAAATTACAGTGATCATCCGGAAAGACTTAACTTCATGATAGTTTTCTTTACCGGGTTTAGGGATGAAGATACCACTACCTTTCTTCCATCCTTTCGGCACATAGCTGTACTTCAAGCACATTTGGAAAATGGTTTGGTATATATTTCTAATACTATTCCAGCCTTTTTGTAGTAGCACCGGGTAAATACCGTCTGCTCCCGGCGCCTTAAATGGCAGAAATTCGTTTATTGCTCTTTCCATCTTTTCAAGTGAACAGATGGAGCTAACAATTTCGTCGTGCGTTGGTAACACAGCAGTGTTATCATTTGGTTCTTCTGCTGCTTTGCTATAGTTTACCTCCCGACTTCCCGGTGCTAGGGTGTCTAAAAGGCAATTCATAGTCTCAACAGAAGATTCGGTGAATTGACCATTAGGTCTTAAAACGTTGCTTAGTTGCACCGTTTCGTTTCGACGCATAACTTTAGCCAGCCGAGCGGTTGCACAGTGGCTATTCATCGATTCCGTAAAAAGACGCCAAGAATCTCTCTTGGCTTTTCTTACGGCATTTTTAAAAATCAATTGGGCCTGCTTAAAAGCTTCCCAATCGCTTCCAAGTTTTGATTTGATGGCTTTACGTTGGGCTTTACGAGCCTCTCTGCGGAGACAGGTTAGCTCTGTATTCCACCAAATATTTTCAGTTTTACGACGGATCTTACGCTGAGGGCAAGATACATTGTAAGATTTTATTATCTGTGATCGAACAGTTGATGCCAGTTTTTCTATATCATCTGCTGATGATATGCTAACTGGTGTACTATTCAAATCATGTAACCTGTGATCAAGTTCGTTTGCATACTTATTCCAGCAAGTACGTCTAATGTTCCTGATCATTTTTGTTCTTTTGGTGCCACTTTGAACTCTAAACCTAATATACATGTGATCTGAAAAGGATGGCACATCACTGACATGCCAGTCACTTGTACAGTTCTCAGCATTTCGGTTTATTAGAGTCAGATCTAGCACTTCTTCTCTTTTTCTCGTTCTGAAGGTGGGTTTACTGCCCACATTACAGAAGTGCAAGTTCGCACTAGCACAGAACATAAGCAAATCCATACCTCTTGTATTGACGTTGGAGGAGCCCCATACTGTGTGATGTGCGTTTGCATCAGTTCCTATAACGGTAGGAATTTTATCTCTGTCACTGAATGACAGCAGCTCTTTCAGAATTACTGGTGGAGCTGGTTCTTCCAAAGCCATGTAAGCCGATACAAAGACAAAGCTATCTCCTTCTCGTCTTACATTTTTAACTCTCACTGCTACCACATCTTCGCTAGAAAATTGTGGTATGAGAGAGCATGTCATATCAGAAGTGACATAAATACATGCTCGGGGACGTTTATCTTTTTTATTACCTTGAAAAAGTTTCCATCCCCTGAGTTTACTTCTGATTGCACCTCCATAAGTCCAGGGTTCCTGAATTAGGACTATACCTGAACGAATGTTTTTTGTTACTTCACATAAGTTATAGCTAGCGGCCTTACTTCTGTGAAGATTAATCTGCCAGCATTCAAATCCATTCGACTTGGTTTTTCGTGCTGGACTTTGTTTTTGATTACTTAAAGCGTTTGTTGCAGATCTATTACTCATACAGTGTATGAATTTGAAAATACAACAATTTTGCTCTAAGGTATTGATTGTCAGTCTACTTTAGTTGGAACTGGTTGCCTTCGAACCCTGATCAAGGTTCTGAGGCTCCTCAGCTCCTTCCGAAGCATCTCTGACGTTCTCGATTGAGTGCTAGAAGACTCCATCGACCTTTTCGTTGATGCAGAGTTGCAGGCAGTTTGAAGATTATCTCCAGGGTTAGTGATGTTCAAACCCTCTAACCCCTTCCACAACCATTCTCGCTGCTTCCGCTTCTGATTTCTTTCATAATTTTTTCCTCGACGCCACTCAGACGTGCTACCAACGTCCAGAGACATTGATGGATTCTGAGTGAGCGAACCGGATATTTGAGCGGTATTCGACTTTTCAATCGACAATGCCGCTGAAACTGTTGCCTCTTGATTTGCCAGAGGCTTCTCCTCCAACAGAACAGAAGTCCAGGCTGAAGGCAATTTTTTCGCACTTGTCTCCACCTCAACCCTTGCAGGAGTAGAGGTTTTGACTAGCTGAGTACTCTCACTGCCGCTTAATAGTTCAAGAACTGTTCGCTGCGACAGTGGTTCTTTCCTTGTTAGGGGAACAAACCGTACTGTTTTCTTTTTTCGTTTGTTTTTCATTCATAAAGTTTGGTTTTTCTTTACAACTGGGAAAAACCTAAAGACCAGATTTGAAAAAAATAATTGTTATTAGGCCACGTCAAGTCCCGCAGCTGGACCCAGGCAACTATGTGCAATGGACTTGTCATTCTGTGCAGTGGCCTCAGGAATGCCCCCCCAATACAACTGCAGGCCCCCTCCCAGTCGCCAACTGGAGCTACAATTGCATGGAGATTTCCACAAGCTGACGGAGGCAGCCCCCCCAATTGGCTAGATCAGGGGCGGGCCTCTGAACTATCTTGCGGCCGCGGTACGGAGCGCGTTTTAGACCGGTACCCTCTACAACTATGAGATTCCATTGCAATCATCTGAATTCCAGTCACGCAATCCTGACATGTCCCATGTAAACAATTTTTGGTGCCTACCACCCGCATCCTCGCTAATGCCAAACCTGATTTATCCACTCCCTACTTCACAGCTCGACTTCTCATCCGCCAGGAAAAGAAGCCGAAATGCTTCAAGGAGCGAATTCAACAAGTAAGGCCGTTGCTAAGATTAAGTTGGCAAACATAAAAAGTAAAAATGCCAGAGCCTCTTTAGCCAACATTACAATGTTGTTTCCACCGGACACCACGCGGAGGCGAGGTAGGTCTTATGTCCAGCTGTCTTAACCATAAGAAGCGCGTAACTTGGCTCTTTCAGATTCAGACTTGAAATTTTTCCTGATTTTGCATTCAAGATTGCTTTGCTGAGTAATCCGGGCAAAACCTTTGCTGAAGACAGCGTTATTTCACTGGTCGCTTTCATGTTTTGTATGGTTAAATTTGTAATGCAGATTGCAGAGAGTTGAATTATTAAGTTTGTGTTTTGTCCTGAACCTAAACAAATCATAAAGCTTAAATAGTGTGCTCTGCAAGTAAGTTGAAACTCATTTATTATAATTATATGAATGATGTTGCAGTTTAAGAGTTGCAAAATGCCTACGTAGCCGTTACGGTAAACAGTAAACTTAACAAAATTTTACCTTACGCAGCTAATACTTTTGGTTTAAGATGATATTTATGTTCTGTCACACATTTTCTGAGCAGTATACTCACTTATGTAAAAATTTTGCCGTTGTTATACGAAAAAACGAAGCTTTTCTTGTTTTTTGCCATTCATTTCTATAGTAACTTGATCGCTTTATGGCAACTCGCGCAGACATCGCTTTGTCGCGCATGCGCAGTAAGGTACAGTGCAAAGGGTCTATTACTGCGTGCATTAAAACAAAGTAGACGTAACGCAGACTTACGTACATCTGGGAAATTATTGGTAAAATTACACTTGGCTGTTCATACTTTTTTGCGAGATTTTTTAAAATATTTTGTAAAAGTTGCAACAAAATTGGACCAAGTCATTTGCCAAGATAGCTGGAACAGTGGAAACTGATGCTTTGCAAGAAAACCACATTTTTTTAACTCAGCAGTCGCTACTTGTTGCTTGTGACCCTGCTCTGAGTCATCTTTCTGTTGAAAAAATTCCATTAGATTTAAGGAACCTTTAGATGCAGCAACAGCTCTTTCATGTGTTTCTGTGGCGCAAAAGATCGCTTTTTTTAGGCTGGTTAAATTTAACTTTGCAGTACTTTACACAGTGTCTTATAGGGATCATCTGACTCAGAAATCCAATCTTTCAACTGATCATCTTCCAACCACAATTCATTAAAAGCCTAGCTATATTCTATCTTTTGGCTTTTTTGGGAGCTATCAACCATTTTAACGCTTAATTTAGCTGAAAAAGTAAATGCTCAAGTTGACTTTCACTATTATGCTGGTACCAGCAGTGCTGTTCTAGTATACGAACTGCCAAAATATAACATTAAGATGGTGCTACAGACAAGTTGTTTTGTGATGGGCAATTTTCTTTTCAACCCAGAACTCAGACTGTGAATCGTTATGGGCATTGCGCAATTTTTGGTTTTTCTACCTTTTACTCAGTTATGCATGAGGTATTTTTTCTTCCATTTCAGGAAAGGGAGCTTGATTAAGGAATTAGGTTGGAAAAACAATCAGTGGCACAATACACACTTTCGAAAGCAGAAAAATAGTCATAAGTAATTTAAAAATTTTTATTTTTAACTAACCTGTTTAAAAAAATGTTTCAACATCAGATTAGTAGGTCAAAACATCAGACATCAGAAATTTTGCCCAAAACATCAGATCTGATGTAAAAACATCAGGAGTGGCAACTCTGTTCCTATGTACTGTATATGCATAGGCCTACATAACGTGAAGCAACGTGAAAAACATTTTCGGTCTTCCTAAGACCAAAAATACAGCTTTTTGAATAGCTTACAACTATTTCAAGTAAAAAACTGAGCAAACTTCTCTCTTAAGACAGATGTCAGTGGGATCATTTTGACTGGCACTAGTTACTTTTGATTTCATATCATTTTAGGAAAAAAATGGGCATTGGTTACCATAGAAACGCACTGTCCGACCGTAAGACATCATTATTTTTTAATACAATTTCACATTTTGGTTTCTTATAGTCAACTACAACTTTGTGGAAAGTTCAAAAAATAATAAAAAACTTTGTCCAATTTGGCCCAGTCTACCGTACATGGGCAATTTTTTTATTTTAGGATGGGCAAATGGCTTTTTGGATGGGAATTGTTCCTCCTAAAACTCCTTAGAAGAGGCCCTGGTAGGCCTACTGCCAATCTTACTGTACTCATAGAGGGTGTGTTAAGGTGCAGCGACCAGGGCTGCGAGCTCGAAAGAAGTCGATCATTTTGCCAAACTCGAACTTGAACTCGAAAAAATATTTTTCCTGAACTCCAACTTGAACTCGAATAAAACTGTTCGAGTTTAGTAGAAAGATGTTTAAACTGTTGAAAAGAAATTACAGATCAGTTCGAAATATAATTTGTAGCTCAATTGTGACCATGTTGGAGTTCGGTTTAGTTTACGTTGTAACGCGATACTGAGTCTCGATCTCAAGTTAGCACACCGATGTAAGAGCCAGAAAGAGAGTTATATTTTTAGCAAGCACGCGAATTTAAATGGATGCAAAAAAACAGTAAACAAGAGACAAGCATTGCCACGTTGGATTGCTGGAAATCACACCTTGTATTTCGGAAAAACCTGCCTGTTCCAAGACGGAGGAGGAGATGATTAAAAAATAACGGAAAACGTGTGAAAGGATTGGAAAAAAATAAAAAGTCACACTATCGATGAAACATATTGAGAAACAGCCAGATTTCGTATGGGAAATAGATTGCACGACCAGTGGCGTAGCCAAGGGAGGCAATTCCCCCCCCTGTAAAATACCTTTCCCCCCTTGCCCCCCTGTGAAATTGTTCATAAAAGTTATATTTTTCACGTTTTCCTCGAAGCTTACTAGATCAATCAAGTTACGGAAAAAAAAGTTTTTCATTTCCTCTGTGTAACAGGGTGTAAACTATGAGAGCGCAGGTTTTCCGCTGTAAAAGTGTGTTCCAGCACGATTAAAAAACTTATTTGGTAATAATCCTCACCAAGATTCGAACCCTCATTTCAACCTTGTCGCTTGTGTGTTGTCGATGACGGGCACTCAGACTCGCAGCTGCAACTTCTTTGCAGTAAAGCAACCTGCTGTAATTCCACGCTTTTTTTGCAACTTTTTTCTATTTTTATGCATTGTTAACTGCTACAACTGACACCTTGGTTGAGACACTTTGTGTACGTGGAGCTGGCAAGACGTTTTAATTTCTTTAAGTTCAAGCTATTTTGTTTTGGAGTCGCGATTGCAGAAAGCCGAGTCAACCTTGATTAATTGCTGCTGCAGTCGCTGGTGACATTTCCGTTGGATTTTATATATTAAAGATATATTTTATCAAGTTGGTTGGATCTCTTGCTTATAGTCGCCAGTAAAAAGTGCAGTGAAGGATCGCCGAAAGGCTGTGCAAAACTCATTCCGTAACAAAGTGATAAAAATAGTGGTAGTCGCCACTGCCGCGCTGCGGGGATTTGTCAACGTTTTGTTGTGGATTTATCTAAGTACCGCTACATCTTGAAGTCTTATTTGTCGTTTTTTGTAATGAACCACGAAAACTTAAGCAGGCTTTCTTTCATCAGTTAATGTGCTTTCTTTCTGTTCTCAATTTTGTCGTGATTTTAAATTTTCACGTGATCCGTCATGTCATCGTGTCTTTTGATAAAAAGTCGAAGTCGGTCTGAAATTGCCTTACTTTTCTTTCAATACAATTCCACAATCATTGCAACAACAATTATTGCAACAATAGCAGATTCAGTCAGAACAGTATTAGTGACTGTAATCCAAGCCAGCGCGTTATATTGTGACGTCCAGGAGCGTATTTAGGGGGGTCATTGTGCCATGGCCCCCATTTTGACTCTGCCTTTTAGTAAAAAAGAACAAAGTTAACGGTGTCAAGTGTCTGTAGCTTATGGTGGGGGGGGGGGGTAGGATGAGGGGTATGCATCCAGCTCCAACCTGTCATTTTCAAAAACGTTTTTGATGTATGCAATTTTTCCACAATTTCGAACCTCTTCGACAGCAACAAGTCTAAAGCCCGGTCTACACTGAGGCTGAGCGAGGCGCAAAAGTTGGTTTGTTTTAATGAAATGGAGCTTTGCGCGGCGCATGACATGTGCCCCGTTTAGCCGCGCACAGCCGAAAAAAAATTTACGCTTTGTTTAATTCTTCTCAGCCTGCTGCGACTGCAACTTGCCGCGACCGGGAGTTTTCCTTTTTCCAGGTACAGGTATAGGCTAATAGTCTTAGACTACTGAGTCGTGAAACACTTTGTCTTTGTATATTTTTTTTAGGTAAACAGGCAGAAAAAATAGCAAAGGATTGTATTTTGAAATTTCGGTTGGCTGTATAAGAATCCAAGCTGTACGCAGGCCAGAATGGCAACCTAGCGGTATTAAACTACTTGACTAGTGCAGATGTAGTCTTTTTTGAAAATAAGTTTTGCAGAGACCAAAGGGTTATTCAATTCTGATTTGTTTGGCTAAAATGAATTACATCTCAAGTCTTCAGCTGCTAAAAAGATTGATACCAGCTGTTAGACTATGCCTATTCAGCAGTGTTGACAGTTGGCAGGTTGGTTTGTGGTGAAGGATGGAGCTGAAGCTGTGGGAAGTTTTTTTCTGTAAAAGAGTGATTTGAAAGTATTGATTTTTCAAATATCAGTAGGCTCGGTTGTTAGTAAGAATAAGGCCAGAATGACAAGTTGGCATGACAAGTTGGAATGACATTCGCGCACTGGACCTAGGTTTATTAACAATGAGTAGCCTAGAGAAAATTTTTCTGAATTTATAGCTGCTGAAAGAATGGTTATAGTACCATATGCAAAAGCTACCTGTGTTGGACCAATCACAGTTAGTTAAACTGTAAAATTTGGTATTACAACTAGACTACAGACATTGTGCAGTGCAGGGATTATACTGGTAATTGATTATGGACTACCAACTATTGGTACTATGAAAAAGAACTGCAGGCGGTGGCTTCATTAAAAAACTATTCGGTATTATTAAAAATATTGCGTTGTAGAAAGAAGCAAACGGTAAAATGCTTATGAGATCCTCTAACAATATCAAACTTTTCACTAGGTGTAAATGAAGGTGGAAGTTGTATAACACTGTTTTCATGATATCATCTTAAATGTGTCAATAAGCATTCTCAAACACAGGCAACCTCTAATGATGTGGCCCTAAGCCATTAAGTTGGACTTGCTGTTGAACTATTAAGAAGGTGTTGCTGGAGGCAGTGTAACTTAGATTGTCACTTGTTGTAACTTTGGTTTATGAGCAAGTGCCTGTGCTTGGCGAATGTTAGATGATGAAAGGGAATGCAAAGGGATAGGATGAAGGTCTGGGAAGGGGATGCGTGATGTAACTTGTAATAGAGAGACCCTATTACATTACTTAACATGTATTATATAAGAGTATAATACATGGGGAATATATTTTTGACTATTTGTGAATTGTTTGCATTGTTTACCTTGTGTTATTAATACTGAACCTAAAGTAGATAGACGGCCAACCTTGTTGAGACTTGATATCAACTATGAATCTATGATTGCACAACCAGGCACATAATTGTGCTTGGCTCCTACCGCGCCATAGTGCTTGTGCATAGCTAAGTACACACCCTCTTAGTTTTTCCTTAATGAGGTCCTAATCCTCATGAAAAATGACTGATCATTATGGCATTGTGTCTTGCCCTTTAGACCAATAACTTGCATGTAGGCCTATGTTTGTTATTTGTACTTGATTGTGCATGGGAAACATGCCTACAATCTTGTTTGTGCCGACTTGTTGGTTGTCTACATCTTGTTTATGCATAAGTAGCATGCCCACAATTTTGTTTGTGCATGACTGCATCTTGTACATCTTGTTCGTGCACACCTGTTGGTTGTCTATGTATGCGCTGGATCTGGGCTGTCTGGACCATAGTGTTGCAATAGTCCAAGTGTAATAACATTAGTCATGAGTAATCATGGGAAGTGATTGAGAGGCACTGCTGATGTAGAATGATAGATGTGACAAGAAGCCTTACTTTACCTATATAAATAAAAATTATGTCTTGGCATTATGTCATGATAACATCATCATTACTAATATTATTAAGTGAATTACATTATGTGTGTATTCATGTGTAATCTGCTGCGCCATTGTTGTGTACTAATCAATTATATTTGAATAAGACTTCAGATACATTTGTGTGTAGTAGATAAAGATACCCCATTGAAAGGGACTGCTACCTTTGGTAGACTCATTCTATTGGTTGTTGGATTCCCTGATTGAACTCACAGGAAGGCTAGTGTAGATGCCTGCAACAAACCCAAGAAACTTCAGAATCTCCTACTCCTACCCAACAACAACCTTCTCCAGCTCCCAAAATTTCTAGTGAACAAATTCGCGAATTCTACGCCTGTTGGATATGGGCAACTTGACTCAGATGATCAGGAAATGGTCTTGCGCTGTACAGTTTGCCACTGTTTGATTACTAATCAGACTAACTTTTGCACTGTTTTATCATTTTTACGTTAAAAGTTGTTGTGCAATTTACTATTTCAGTGCAAACAAATAAAATTGACTTGACTTGTTTGGTTAGGATCTTGGGTTCCAATGAATGCAGTCGTGGGGTACTCGCCCACTAGTTAGCAAACAAGCAGACAACTGTATCAGTGCATGTTTGTTCTTCAACGCAGCCCAAGGCATCAACCACTTTACCAACTCCATACCGTTATGATGACGTTTGATTGCATCAACTTAAAAAGCACGCCGCGTCTGACCATTTTACAGTTCCAGTGTAGACACGCCGCATGGCTTGACTTGACTTTTCTCAGCCTGGCACGGCCTCAGTGTAGACCAGGCTTAACGCTGTAAAGTCGCATAATCGAAAATGTGCGAACAAATGCTTCATATTTAGCAAAGCATTCTGAATTAAGGTCGGAAATTTAAACAAAATTTGCCTGAAAATTATTCAAAACACACTAAAATAGCCATTCCAGCTGGTAAATTTTCAAAATTTTTCCAGGGGAGCATGCCCCCGGACCCTCTTAGAGCCTCTCTTGTTTCTCAATCAGCTTCAAATTAGTTATGCCGAAAAAATTACGCTCGAGAAAAATGTGGAAATTATGGCTCTCTCCCTTTTAAAATTTCTCGCTACGCCACTGATAACGTCATTACTAATGATGTCATTAAGCTATTGCCCCCCCCTTGAACAAGGCTTGCCCCCCTGTAAAACGAACCTGGTTACGCTACTGTGCGCGACGTCCAGCAACGTCAAACAAGCACGTAATCGCCACAACCACAACACTGACAATTTCGATGGTACTAAGCAGAGTTGTCCGCTACGAATAATTTTGTTCCTAATTCCATTCCAAACCTAAAGCCTTTGTTCCTATTCCGATCCGTTCCTGAATTTTAGGAAAAAACAATTCCTAAATGTTCCTAATCTACAACAATAGCAAAAGGTGTCATCAGTGGCGCAGCCAGCCCAAAATTTCGGAGGGGGGGAGCAAAACTTTATAGGCCTGTCTAATGGCGCACACAGGATTTTAGCAGGGGGGGAGGACGGTGCAACCAGGGGTGTGGGAGCGAAGCTCCAAGCCACCGAAGACTAAGGGGGTCTGGGGGCACAGCCCCCAGCCGCCACAAATTTTTAGGGTTTTTACAAGAAAAAACACTCATTTTAGAATAGTTTTTTTTTGTCGAAAAAGGACACACAAATAGCCTACCCCCGAGTGGTCTTAATCCGCCCCTGCTTGTGTTGTTAGTAGATTTAAGTTATAGCATTAGTATTTTAGTTTGTAGGCTAGTGGTAACTGAAAATATTTTTTGGGGGGTGGGGGCAATTGTCCCCTTTGCCCGCCCCTGGGTATCATCATTCAGTTTATGATATTTTTAGTGCCCAACTGCCGGTAAATACCGATTATGTCAATACCAATGTGAAAAATTACCATACACACATGCAGTTACTGTCAGTGATGGGCAAGTTACTCGCTAAAAGTACCGAAGTTACCACTACCGGTACTTTTCAAAAAAAGTACCGAAGTTACCGTTACCGGTACTTTTTTAAAAAAGTAACTTGTAACTTCGAAGTTACTAGGCGATAAAAAAAACAACAAAAAATAACGCTATTTTAACAATAAAAATCAAATTTTACCGAAATAAAATATTATGCACCCAAAACAATCGCAAACGTTGTTCACAATTTATCATTTTATTACAGACACTGACTTTATTGCAGGCACTACATGTTATGATTGTGCTTTGAAAACACCAGCATATCAAAATGTTCATCGCTCATGCCGCATCTTCTCGGCTTTAAAATGTCTTTTCCGAGCGAAAATCACGCTCAACTGCCGCACTGGACGGAATCGCCGTATTGTATCTTACAAAAACCTGTTCAAAGGCATTGTTAGGAAAGCCTTTCATAATTGGCACCTTTTTTGGCTGGGATCCTAAGAAGTCTCTAACAGCTTTGGAACTGGATGTATTATCATCTTCTTTACAGCATAAAAAAGAAAATAAGTCATCTTGGTCTTCAGCCGTCTCAGAGTCATGAGATGCGTTGCTGGATTGGGGGGTCTGCGTACGAGTAGCCCCGGCACTGCAAATCAAATTTTCTCTTTCTATTAACGAGATTAGCTTTGCAGTAGCTCGTAGGTGAATGCTATCACGTTCGCTTTGGGGAAGATCGAGACAGTCTAACCACGCCAATTTAAAATGAGGATGAATTGCAGCTGCAATGATGCAGTACATATCTTCAAAATAAATTAAAAATCGCTGGTTCAGCGATTTTTGCTGCACTTCAGTCAAGGACGAGCATATCATTAAACTGCCATCGCTTTTGAATACTTCTAATCGCTTTAACGTAATGGCCAAAGTCGGCAACAGCAATCCCATGTAGGCTTTTTCCTGTCCTTGGATGACGTCAAGTGCACAGCACATTGTAGCCATTGCGCGGTGATATTGTTTGAAGAAATTCACGTCATATATCCATAATGTTCTAATTTGGGGTAAAGCAGGTTGTGGAGTTTTAATGTTTTAAATGAGACATTTAATTTCTATTATGTGATATAAATAACGTTTTAGCCACTACATTCGCAAGTAAACCGATAAAAATAAAATAACCAGATGATTTTCTTCGGCTTTTGGCTAGCCAAACCAAAGAATAATCAACTCATAAGGTTTTTAAATTTTTTTCTAAAATATTGTTGATTTCAATCGTCTGTCTGATAATATCAGTATATCATTTACTTGGCAGTATCATCGCGTTGTTTCTAGTTACTAACCTTTAAAATTCCTACCTGTTTACGTCACACAAACTTGAAAAAAATAACTTTCATTGTTCACCGGTCTGTGCCTCGTGCTTTTTCCGAATCATTCTACACTATGCACCGTTGCTTTGATCACGTTGGCCAGGCCACGCCAAGCGAAGCATAGGCTATACCTCTCCCGCCAGTTTTTTCAGTTGCCAAGCAATTCGTGGCAATGACATACTCTCACTGGATAAAATAACAATTGCACGAGCTGGTCATTCCCGACCCTACAGCCAATCACGCAATGCGGTTACGATGATGTCATCGCGAAGTCAAAATCGACGAACAAACGCGTTTGAAGCTTGATGTTCGACGGAAACATTTCCTTGCTTAAAAATTGCTCGTCTCCGAACGTTGCGAAATCCTACGCAGCTAAAAAAAAGTACCGAGTAACTTGTAACTTTTGAAATCTGAAAAAATAGTAACGAAGTTACCGCAAAAGGTACTTTTTGAAAAAAGTACCGAAGTTACCGCTACCGTTACTAAAAAAGTATCTCGTTACAGTAACTCGCTACTATAGTAACTCGGTACTGCCCACCAAAGTCCGTATAACTTCGTATAAGTTGCGCGGACAGGAATGGAGCAGAGACAATGGGGCAAAAAATGTGTCCAAAAAGACAATCGCCTGCCTATCTTTTATAATGCAAAAACGTTTGAAAGTGTTAGAAAAAAGGTCATAACTTTAGTTTAGTTCGTTCGATTTCGAAAATTTCAACTGCATCGTAAAGCTCCTGATTTTAGCTATCGTTAAAAACAAATTTCAAGAAAATTGATGGTGTTTTAAGCACTCCAAATGGTTAATAATTTGGACATACTCAGTAATTTTTGAAGCAATTTTTACGCTAGCAGCATTTCTTGCTCTTTTAAAAGCATAAATTTAGCGCAGATTTGCAAAAAGTAAAAGTTATTGTTTGATTTAAATTAATTAGGTTCAATTACAAAAATTTGAACTTCAATATGAAAGTAGCCTAGCTATTGATCGTAGTTTTCCAAGCCTTCAAATATTTGTTGCAAGAAAATGATTGCGTAAATTGTTTTAAACCTCATGTAAAAGTAGGTTTCACTATCCGTGCGTGGAACTAGGTTTTGCAACCATGGTAGATTCACCAGATTGGAGTGAGGTTGTTAACTTCTATCATGATTCACCCTTGGACCATGTGTAAAACGAGCCTCTAGTTAATTTTATTCTGGCCCACAATATTTGATTTTAAAAGCCCCAGGTTTGAAATTCAAGAAGCTGCGGCCGTGAAACGACGTAGACCTATGAAATAACTGAGGGTTATTTTCAAATTATATTGAACTGAAAATTCAACGGTAATTGAAGGAGACTGCGAAGTGAGCTTGCGCTCTTCGAGTCAGCAGCCACCCGTTATATATGTCAAATGCGATCGGCTCCAGCCGCGAATCGAACCCGTCACGTAGGATCTGTCACCTGCGCGCGGTACCGCTAGGCCATGTCGCTAACAAAATTAATGTTAATGGATATGAAACAGCAAAATCAAAAAGTAAAATAGATACCGGTATATTTTTCCCGCTTGAATTTTGCTTATTGAATTTTTCGTTTAACAGATGGTCCAAAGCCCGGGGGTGAAACACGACAGAAGTTAACAACCACACTACCAACCAAACATGGTTGTAAAAATTTAGTTCTATATAGTGAAGCCTTATTTTACGTGAGGTTTAAAACAATTTACGCAATCATTTTCCTGCGAAAAAGTTTTAAGGGTTTGAAAAACCACGACCAATAGCTACGCTAATTTCATAATGAAGTTTAAATTTTTGTGATTGAACCTATTTAATTTGAATCAAATTAACTCTTTGCAAATCTGCCCTATATTTATGTTTTAAAATGAATAAAATGAAAAAAGAAATGCTACTAGTCAAAAAACCACTACAAAAATTTATATCTCCGTCCAATTATTTACAATGTAGAGTGCTTAAAACACAACCAATTTCCTTGAAATTTGTTTTAAACGATAGCGTAAGTCAAGAGCTTCATGGTGCAGTTAAAATTTTTAAAATTCAACAAGCATAACCGAAGTTATGATCTTTTTTGTAACACTTTCAAGCGTTTTTACATTACGAAAGATAGGCAGGCGATTGTCTTTTTGGACACATTTTTGCTCCATTGTCGCTTAACAATGTAACGAATGATTCGCTCAACTTATACGTGAGTTATACGGACTTTGCTGCCCACCACTGGTTACTGTGCTCTCCAAGTCTCCAGTATTGATTTAACAAGCACAAAAGTTCAAGCTAAAATAATTAAAAGCATTCATCAGGAGATCTTTTAGCCTGTCACTCAATTTCAAAATGAGCTACAAAATCAAAACAATGAAATTAATGTCTACTAAAATGAAAAAACAATTTCGGGTATATTGCACTCTTCTGGCACAATATGGGAAAAATTTAAGCTATTAGTACTTTTATAATAGAGTATAGGTAGCCCACTTTAAAAATTTGCCGGTTTAGTTTTGTCAGGTTGACAAATTGAAATGATCTTTATCTGGAATCACGACTTCTGCAGAGAGAGAGAGAGTTTATTTTTCTTTGGCGATTACGATGCAAACACAGTACAAAAAATTTACATGAAAAAATATATAAGAAGCAAACTGTAGTCACCAGTGAGAGACTGTGACGGACCAGTTGTTCCTGTCCGTGATAGACATGGCACGGTCATCGTGTCTACAACCTGTCACTAAATTTTTAACATACTTTGTAAATCAAGAAAAAAACAATACAATAAACAAACGTAAATTGATGGCAGTTAACGAAAACATAGTAATAAAACTGTATCTGTGCTAATTCGATAATTATGTTATTGCATAAAAACAGCATCGGTAGTTTTAACAGCTGAGCGTATACTACGGCATTTTTGACACAGTGCAACCATGGGTCTGCGAAATAAATTCCGGTCAGATGGTATACAGCATCTTTTTCACACGTTTTACAAATACTTTATAACCAAGCTTAGATGAACATTTTATTTCACTGGGGGTCACTTTCCCTAACTGTGATCAAAAGTCAATGAAGAACCTATGGGCTACCTGGTTAACCAACGTTTTTAGCACAAGGTGAAAATTGAAACAAACAATCAAGACATGAGTTCTGTAACATTTTTAAAACCGTCAACCGGAATTCCTGTTCCGGCAAGCCACAAAAAAGTTCCATTCCGGCTCCTGTACCTAAAAAATCTATGTATTCCTGCCGGAACGAATTCCTATTCCGGTCCATGGACAACTCTGGTACTAAACAGCTGAGGTGTAGTCTTGAACCTACTGCACGAGCGAAATGTTTAGGTTACCGTGAAATGTGGATACTTTGAACAGTTTTGAACTTCAAATGTTCATCATTTTTTTATCTTTTTTCCAATTCTCTCGAAATCTGACTATATTTGGGGGATGGCACAGCTAATGATTTTGATTAAATATGAAAAGTTAAGAAGAAGACTTTCCTTATTTTTTTAATAAAAATATTGCTGTTCAAAGTATCCCCGATTTCGGGGTTACTTTGAACAGCATCGTTAAATAAATAATTGTTCAAGTTTATTCTGCCGCAAAGCAACGTTGAACACACGAGTGAGTTTTAAAAAAGCTTGCAATGAACGAATGTAAGTAAAAAACGAAGAAATTAGGAATATGACCGAGGCAATGAGCTTTTACAAAAATAATAAAAATCGCGGTGATTATTAAATAAATAAACTTTTGAATCAACTGCTTAAACTAAAAATTACTATCAAACTTCAATCGAGTTTTAATCAGGTTGTTATCACAGTTGTTCAAGGTGGCCGCTGGTTGCGGTCGTACTTTGAACTAGTTCAAAGTAACCCCGAGTTTTTTTTAAGTGCGGTCACTTTTAAGTAATAAAGTATTTACAACTATACAGAGGTCACCAACAAAATTTAGCGACATTTTTGAAACAAGGAGTAGTAGGAATATTAATTTAATAAACAAAAATGATTCTCCTGCACACACTTCTGTAACTACCAACGAAAGTATACATACCTTTAAAAATTTTACTTTTTTTCAAAATTTGTGGGTTTTCAAATACTTGGCTCAAAATATCACATGCAGCTTATTTTTAACAACTATTCTGCGTCAGTTAACAATATACTACGTAAGAAGTGAATTTCCAAAGTTTAAAGGTAGCACCAAATGATTTTTATACCAAATCTGAAATACAAAACCTGAAGAAACAAAAAATTACAAAATGTTCAAAGAAACCACGCAGTTCAAAGTAACCCCATTTCACGGTATATCTTTTTAACTGCATAAGCACCGGCGGTGAAAAAGTTGTCTCGATTTCGGATAGTCATCTGCCTAAACTCGAACTTGAACTCGAAAGAGCTTATTTTGTCGAACTTGGTCTTGCTAAAATAGGTTGAACTCGAATAAAATTTAATCGAGTTCGCAGCCCTGGCAGCGATCAGGCATTTTTTGTATTTTGTGAAGTGATATTTTTTAAGAAAAACATATTTCAACGTATACTTTTTTGTCACTGTTAATTATTTTGTAACCATTGCTTTTGCTTCTTTTTGTTAATTTAGTCGTTAAATGAGGTAATGTATTACTACTACTGCTACTACTTATCCTCAAGATCCCTTTTCATTTCTGAAATATTAATTCCCGCGTTTACGACTGCTTTCAAAAGCTGAAGTTCTTTCTTTCACGTCTCGCAGGTGTTGAAAATCGCGGTATCTTGTCTCTGATTTGTCAGTTTTGTCACGTGGCTTCCCGGCATTTTCATGTTCAGTTCTTTTGTTAAGTTTTGGCACATTGATATGAAGTGAAAAGAATCGAACTGGTAGTCTTCCAGAGCAGCCTAAACCATGAGTTGACAGCTTAACATAGATATTTAAATGGATAACTACAGTATGGGTAGACTATACACACATGCCTTTAATCTTTTCAAAAAAGTTCAGTGTCAACTTTCGATTTTAAGCTTGATTAGTCTGGTGTGGACAAAATCAGTGTTAAAAGTGCAGTTCAACAGCAAATGTTCTACAACTAAGTAGCAACTGCTCTAGCTAAAGTGTTAAGCATCTTCTGAAACATTGGTATCTTGTTACTGTTTATCACTGTATCAATAGTAAAGTAGGCACACACAGGCCCATCTGCCCTTGTTTGATAACTTGAAGTGATATCGGTACAGCTAGACCTCTAGCAGTGTAGATACCAGTTCTGGATAATAATGATTATCATATTTCAATTTAGAGTTCTTTGTGGCATTTCAAGCTAGTTTCATTTGTTCATAACCGGTAGCTTGTTGTGTATTAGTGCATTTTGTGGCTATAGTAATTTAAAAATTCAAATATGGAATCCCCAGCAAAATTAGCAAATGATACCACAACAGAAACCATTATCAAGGTATGGTGAAGATTTACTTTGTATTGTGATGTGCTTGGAGTTTGTTGAAATTGTAGCAAACTGTTTGTACAGCATCTGTCTTAGTTCTGTAGTTGTCTTGCTCTGTGCTTGGCAGTTGGCAATGTGTGGGTCTTACGCAGATGAATTACTGGTACAATATTTTTTGTTCAGGTTTAACTGTGAATGTAGGTTAAATCTGAATTTCAGTTCTATGATACCGGTACTGTACTCTGCGACGCTAGGCTTATGCGGTTGCCAGTAACTTCGCCACAGTAACTTTGCCACACAAACTTCGTCACATGGTAAATTCGCCACACTTTGAGAAGGTTAGGGGAGATAAGGGGGTTGCCAGTAACTTCGCCACATGGTAACTTCGCCACTGTAACTTCGCCACATGGTAACTTCGCCACACTTTCATACATCGAAAATTTACATTGCCTACACTAAAACAAGACTTTAAATTCCCGGTTGCTGTACAAAATTTTATCGGGCTTTTCGAGTTATTTGGTAACTTAGCCACATAAGCGAAACTGTGGGGTAAGATGTGGGGAGAAAGGTGTGGGAGAGTGCATGGGGTGAATAAGGAAGTGTGTTGGGGTGTAGGGGGAGGTCTGGGGAGCTGTGGGAAGAGATATGGGGGGGTGTGGGGGGAGGTAAGGAAAGATGTGTGGGGAGTGGAGAAGTGTGGGGAGGGTGTGGGAAAGTGTATGGGGCGAGTGGGGAAGTGTGTTTGATGTGGGAAGGGTAATGAGGAAGATGTAGGGAAATGTGTTGAGGTGTGGGGCCCCAACACACTTTTAATTCCCCACATCTCCCTACCCTTACCTTTCCCTACATCTCCCCTTATCTCCCCCACACCCCATCACACTTTCCTACACCTCCTTTCACACCTCTTCCCACATCCCTCCTTCCTCCCCCCACACATTTTCCTACTATCCCCACATCTCCCTTTCACCTTCTCAAAGTGTGGCGAAGTTTCTGTGGCGAAGTTACTGGCAACCGATAAGGGGATGGCAGGGAAATGTGTTGGGGTGTGGGGGGAGATGTTGGAAGAGGTGTGAGAGGAGGTGTAGGAAAGTGTGTGGGGGAGCAAATGGGAGATGTAGGAAAGGTGAAGGGAATGAGGTAAGGGAGATGTTGGGAAGTGTGGGAGGAAGTGTGTTGGGGCCCCATACCCTAATACACTTCCCTACACCTCCCCCATTTCTCTCCCCACATTCTTTCCCCAAACGCCAACACACTTCCCCACTCACCCCATACACTTTCCCACACTTCCCCACTCACCCCATACACTTTCCCACACTTCTCCACTCCCCACACACCTTTCCTTGCCTCCCCTCACTGCCCACACCCCAACACACTTCCCTACACCTCCCCCAACATCCCCCATACCTCTTCCCACAGCTCCCCTCACCTCCCCCTACACCCCAACACACTTCCCACTCACCACGTCACAATGTTACCTTCATAAATTTTACTGGCAAATCCCGATAAATTTTTTTACGACGACCGGGAATTTAACGTCTTTTCTCAGTGCAAGCAATGTAAATTTTCGATGGCTGAAAGTGTGGCGAAGTTACTGGCAACCGGCTTATGCTAGCATAGCATGCTAACAACATGAACAATGCTCAACTGTCAACTCACAATCTGAGAACAGTGTTATTTGTTTTGCAAATTTACCATCTATGCAGACTATAGTCTAGCTTTTTATGTTTTATGCTTAATTTTAGGTTTTTGAAATTTATTCCTGCTGCTACTTGGCTATACAGTCTGCAGTATAGCAGTACCGGTATGCATCTTAAACAGTGCAAATTGTATGCAGTTCTAGACTTGTATTGTTTATAACATGTTGTTCCATTGATTCAATGGGCGCAATCATAGTGCTCTACTATATTCTGATATATGTGTATAGAGTGCAAATATCTTTTTGCATAAAAAATTACTTTTTTTAGAAAGCTCCACACAGAACAACACAATTTAATATAGGTGCAAATATGAAGCCTATTAATTAAGGAAAAGTCTATTTCACCGGAAATTCTGGTTACCGAAGTTCGAAAATTGTGGTTTACGGAACCGAAAACATCCCCTAACGGTTCCCCTACTGTGAGAGTCGCACTACAGGAACCGAAAACGGTTACGCAACTACGATTTTTCAAACTTTGGTAACCGGAATTTTCAGTGAAATAGACACTTCGTTTAATTAAAGCAGTGATTTTCAAACTTTGTGTTTCCACGTCTCCTGGTTTGTTATTTTTTCGCCAAAATATTTCTTACATTTGTCCGAAACTACTTTAAAAATTTCAGACATTTTAAATATTTAATTGGCACATTTGATTTTGTGGTTTCAACCGAATTTTGCTGAAATTTACATGCTTACTTTGGTCTACTCTATTAGCGACCAATTTGCAACTTAGCCAATAACACAACTTCTAGATTTAATGCATTTAAACTTTGATAAAAAGCGAAGAAAAAATCAGCAATTTTTATGGAAAAAAGTCTTGCTATAATGCGCCTAAGCAGACGTAACTTTCATTCTCTTCCAAACTTGTTTATGGTGCTCCATTTCCTGATTAAATTTTAAGTTTCGCATTACATGTTTACCATATAATCTTTAGGAGGATATACACCATCGATTTTTTCCATTTTTTTGATAATTCCGTAGCCTAATGACTTCTATAAAATTGACTTTCATCAGGCATATTTATTAAGTGCCTCTATTAAAATTCGTCTTGTTTAAATCAGTTAAAAATGCCGGTTGTTTTTGATGCTTTGGGAATCTTGTGAACAAAGTAGCAAAATTTCAGAGCGGTGCTAAGTCAGCCTCTGGAACGCATCCAAAATTTCAGACATGCCCTTGAACTCTTTTACCAAATATTAAAAAAAGTATTTTTCTCTTGGTCAGAAAATTGGCAGCCCAAAGCGACTCTCTCACATAACTTCAAACTACTCGCTTTTCTTCAGACAGCATGCAGAGAGTGATAAAACTTCGACGGTTTGTTTTTATTAGGCCTACTCTGTAGAAGTTTTCACGACGTGATTCACCGAGTTATTCGAAACATTTTCATGAAGAGCATCATATACGCGTAATAAAGCAACCAAATATTTTTCGGACATGTTGTCCAAAATGACATAAAAATTTTCAGTCATTTCATAAAAGAATACGTCAATGATCGAAAAATGTTCGAAAAAAAAAAAAGAAAACGCAGCACGCCTCCCTTGCCAGTTAGATATAATTTATCAGATTGGATTTTTTGCCATGTTATGGATGTCTTCTCCAAATCAGGAAAAAAAAGAAATTTTTAAAAGGGGAAAAACTTCCTGAATTGGAAAATTTGATGATGTAATTGTATTTTCACTGAAAAAGAAATGGGCATAGCTTAAATACATTAAAAATAACATTTTTTTAAAATAAAAAAATAAACCACAGTGAAATTTAAATTCCCACGGTAAAGTTGTAGAAAAACAATTCAACTAAATTTTGATGGACCATCAATTCTGCAGTCTGAGTGGAAATGACATCTGTATGATATTGGTGGAAATGCAATTACATCATCAAATTTTTCAATTCAGGAAGTTTTTACTTGTCAGAAACTTCATTTTTTCCTCAATTTGGAAGGGATTTACATAACATGGTGAAAACTTGGATCTGATAAATTATACCTAGCTGCTTACAGATATTCAGTCGTTGTGGCGTCTCCCCCATTTCATAGATAAATAAAAACACCCCCCCAAAAAAAATAACATTGAAGTGTTCTACACGCTTGCAGCAAGGAGCAATATAAATATATTGGAGTCTGACAATTTATAGCTTTCACAGAAAAGAGGAGTAAATCTCTTTTGCTGATTTAATGATCTCACTATATATACTGTATATTATATTTCAATTTTGATAACATTTACTAGTCTACATTGTTTTTTGATTATTTCTCCATTACTTTTTGATTAAATAAAATAAGTAACTGCAGTTGATAATGGCAGCTGGACTTTGCAATTGCATTTTCGAGCATTACTGCAGAATCATTCGATAATACGATTCTTATTGCATGAGGGCGTCACAATGACTTTGAAAGTTTAGTAAAGAATAAAGCAAGACTTTGGATAGTGGCTTAGATTTCTTGCTTGCAAGCAAGGGTGGAAACCTAAACCTAAACCTGAAAACCCGGTTTTGAAGAAAATTTTTGAAACCCAAACTGAAACTGACACCTACTCGGCCAAATTTTTGAAAACCTAAACTTGAACCGAAATCGTTTTTTTTTGAAACGTCAAAACCAAAACTGAAACTAAAACCTGTTCAAAATTTTCTAAGTTTTTGGGTTTTAAAAATCGTCATCACCATGATCACCAGACCAGTTCCTTTAATGCTGAGCGTCAAATAAAAAAGCTGTGGATACAAATTTTTGAGTCTTTGGTTTTACCGGACTCGGAATTATACCCAAGTCGACAACTTCTGAAGCAATTGCTCTCCTCACTCGGCCATCTGACCTGCTACTTATCATCGCAATACAACAAAAACGCTAAAAAGTAGAGCACTTGAAAAATCCGTATTCAAAATAAAATAGCTTTTTTGGATGAAACTTAAACCGAAACTGAAACCCAGAAACCGAAGTTGTGCGTAAGCAAAACTGAAACCTATTTTTCAACAGCCGTGAAACCAAACCAAAACTTACCTGACATCTGAGTTTCAACACACCGAAACTGAAACTGACACCCTAACGCCAAGTAGCCAGGTTTCCACCCTTGCTTGCAAGCTAGTATACAAATTTTAAATAATAACATCACTTAATTTTGCTATTAACACTTCAGTTAATAATAATAATCAAACAAATAGCTGTTGTTTCTATCTAATTAAAAGGATTATGCTATGGGTAGGGCAACCAGATTTTGACTTCAAATACAGGGTGGGGCAAAAAAACCTCCCACATTTATTTAAAATTTTTACGTAAAAAAATTAAAATTTTGACGTTATTTTTGACGTAAAAATTTATCACAAAAAAGCGACAACATGTTTAAACAGGTAAAAATAATGTTGAATAGTTTTTTATGAACAAAGTACATCGCAAACAACATAAACAACGAACAAAATAGCAATAAAACTGACGCTAAATTAATGTTCAGTAAATTATTTTGAAATGATGCAAATAATCAATAGCATGCAATACAATTCACCACTAGGTGCTGATCTTAAACTCGGCCACAGCTTTCACCTTCGAAGGGAATGATGGTTTGATCTTCGGCATAGCTTAAAGTTGAACAATTCTGAGTGATACAATACAATTCAATCGAATCTCTTTTGCTTACTTTTCTACACTGTTAAGATCATAGTAGAATTAAACTAATCCTCAAAACTCGATCTCCGGCCACTGCGATACAACAATGAAATTCTAGAATTATTCGAAAGCGATTGCTCGTCATAAACACAGTTTACTACTTTTATACTCGAATGCTGTTTTAATGCGCTTACGTCGAAAAAGGGACTACCGGTTTGCTTTCCACAAGCTTGCAACCAATCATTACGACGTAATTTGTTTCATTCATTAATTAAACAATGCGTATTAAACAAAAAACGACACTTATTTTGTATCTTGACCTAAAAAGCAGATTTTGACTTTATTTTGACATAATAACTTTTAAAGTACGCTTAGTTTGAAGCTGAAACATGCTTTGCAGGCTTTCTGAGCCAGTTAAAAATATTTGACTTTATTGACTTTTGGTTGCCCTAGCTATGGGTTTACACGAGTATTTTTAACTGAATGAGTTTAACATTTGCACCTCCCCTAAGAATAGTCCGCGCCTCTCAGTTTCAAAAACGCTGAATTAGAGAATCATGACACAATTGACACGCAAGCAATGACACCTGTTGTATACGATGGAAAAAATCTGTGATTCAGCAGATGCGATTGTTTGAAGTTACTGTACTAGTATATACTGGTGTTGTCACTTCAAACTGCAAAGGTGCAAAATTTGAAAAAAACTAGAATAATGATTTTTGAAGTCATGTGAATAAAAGCGTTTAATATTCTGGTGCAATATCAATGTTTTATGCTCTATTCACGCAAATTCAAGGCAAAAATTTAAATCAAACTTCTTAAATGCTTAAAATCTTTTGGCATGTGTTTATTAAAATTTGTATGTATGTGGGCATATATGCTAAATCTAAGAAGGAATAGTGGTTATTCAATATTTATCTTCCTTGACACGAAAGCACCGGGGAAAGCGGTGAAAGACCAAATGGTCACCTCGGTCTACCGCACCAACAACCCAATTGCAGTAGTAGATGTCAGGTCAGTTAAAGTAAAAAAGTGGCTATTCTTACGTGACGGTAACATTTGTCTCTTTGGTTTATTTCTTTACTTTGTCACGCTCTGGTACAACCGGGGAGAGCATGAAGAGATGATAAAAGAGACTAATGGTACGGTCACGTAACCTTAGCCTTTGCCTAAGGCAAAACAGCGTCGAAAATCAGCAAGTATAACACATCAGAAAAAAATCAATAACATGCTCTGTAAACAAGTGAATAATCAAAGAACCATCGGCTTGACAAAAACTGTTTGAAAGTTCCTGGAAACAAATTGAGTTTCATCAAAAGGTGTTTAAATTTATTTGACTTTTTTACCAGCAATTACTAGATAGTGTTTCACACTTTCACTTGAGTAATGAACAATACCACCTAACTTTAATGGGTGTTAGCTCAAGTTTCAGGCTAAAACTTGTGTGTAAACCAACACTTGCAGATTATTTGTTCAATTTTTTCACAAGTTGTATTAATTTTTAAGGAAGGAATCAAGAAAGTGGAAAAAGCTGATGTTGATGTAGCGGCGGAATGCAAAGCACAAGAAAGTGTAAAAAACGGATCTGGGGATGCCCCTGAAATAACAAAAAATGGCACCTCTCCCACAAAACCTGCTCAAAATAATACAGTGGCACAGGTATTTTATGACCCTTGCTTCCATAGTTGCATGTGTATTGTTTATTGTCAAGGTGCAGTTATGGCATTTCATGTTGTAATATGTATTGTCCATAAATTTATTATTTGTAGCTAACCGCTGACATCGATAGTTTCGATTTTTGTGTAAATTTCGTTTTTCTCCGATAAAATTTGCTGCTTTATCGTTACTATTAAGTCCTTAATCAAATAAAATGTGCTTTACCTTTTGTTTTCATCTATTTGAAAGCACTTTTTTCGTAAGAAACACGGTACAATGCATTTCATGCTAGAGATTTTTGTTTCAACATGAGTTGTCGCCCCCTAAAACCGCAAATTCAAGGTAGAGATTCACGCATGAAAGTTACGTTCCCCGAAATCTGTAATTTTGTGAGAACGATGCTGAAAGGTAAAAATTTGTTAGTTAAAACTATAAATATCTTTAACTTTAGGATGGTAAAGATGAAGACAGTAACGGCGATACTCCTGCGCCAGAAAATTCCGCAAATGGAGAAGAGAAGGCAGCACCTAAGAGACCGGCTGAAGAGCAAGCGGAAGAGGTCCCGGTAGGTTTTAATTGAATTTTAGTGCCAGAGACTATGTTGCTGCTGCAATCAATTTTGGTATGCAAGGAACCGCAACTGTTTGGTTTTTAAGAACTCTGTTTGTGTAGCTGCGACTTCGAAGTTATCAGTAGTTGTTTTTATTTTTCAATATTGAGTAGGGATGTTTTATCTAATTATGATTTTTAGCATGTTGGACTGGTTGGTTCCGTCGAAAAAAAATTCTTCTGACAGTTAATCAAGTTTCAGCCATGAGATATATCGAAGCATTTACTCGCTTGGTTTAGGTTTCAGGCAGTCATGGATTAGCAGTAAGAGCCTGTAATATCAACGGGTGTGGTCATTTGTGCGTTGGTTTTAGTAATTCATTATTTTTCGGATTTATGTAAGATGTAGCGTAGGTACCGCGAAGAAAATTAGCAATTACCTCGCCATTACTATAAAACAAAGCAATTACCAGTATATGAAATACTTGCCGCCGTTCTTCTTCGTGTTGAAAATCACTTACTAGTTTTAAATATATGGGAAATTACAGGAGGTAGATGAGCCCAAAAAGCAAAAGACGGAAGAAAAAGATGTGGAGGAAAATAATGGAGATACTGAAGAAACGGATCCAGCAGCTGCGGAATAACGGATTTCGTGCTTTAATGAAAACTAAAGTAGTTGTACAACATGCTTGCAGTTATGCTTTGCTGTCCCTCTACTAGCTCAATATTTTGTATACAGACAACTTTTTGTGTTAAGTCGTGATTTTGTTCCATTTGTACAGGCACCTTTTTACCTTAGGGTTTTACCTGGTTATGCAGGCATAAGTACTTCACTTCGCTGTTTTAACTGCCTATGTTGTGTTATTATTTTTTTTTATCCGAAACTAACCGCAATGTACCATTAATTCAGTCTGCAAGTTTTCTAAAATCATCGTGAGATTAGTTATTTTTGTAACCTTCATGTTCTTGTGTTTCTGCACGATAAACTTGACACATTCCTATCTGTCAAAACTGAAATTACTGCCAAGGTCGTTACTGTGGATCTTGTGCTGCTGAATTTTTTCGATTTGGTCCCTGCATTTTGTGATTCCGTCGCTGCTTTTCTGAAATGTTGGTTACTTTTTTGGATTTGATAATAAACTGCTTCCTCGGCAATACTATTGAAGCCTTTTACTAATTTTGCTCTTAAAATTTTTTAAAAACTTAGGATCTTGCAAGATTCCTTCAACGCTAGCCTTACCAAGACTGGAAAATGATTCCATACGGCTAAAGAGTGGACTGTCGACCGGTGGAGGATAAGAGAATGGTAAAATTAAGTTCATCAAATTAAAAAAAAATTAGTCGTGGCGCGGAAAGACTTAATTCAGTGTTTCATTTTTTATCTTGGCCTGCTTGAATTTGCCTCGCTTATAAAAACATTAAATGCAACAATTGAAAAGAAATTTAATCTTTTTTGCGATAATAATAAACAAAAAAACATACATATCATTCGGGCATTGCACTGAATAGCACACAATTAAGCGAAGATTGATGTGACGGTTCAAAAAAATCAAAAAGCCTCTACAGTAGATCTGCGATTTATGCCAAGTGGACTCATGGGCTATGGGCGTATATAAATTAGGTCTCATCTTTCTAGGCTTACGCAACTAGACTTGGATCAAAAAACGGTCACAGATCATTATCTAAAATGGCAGGACCACTCTGCCATTAAATTTTAATCACGAAATACATTTCGTCCTCCAATGTTGGCAGAGTGGTTGGTGCTTAGAGCTCCGCAGCTGGTTTTGTGGGTTCGATGCGCAGTTAGGTCATCTTCCATGATGCGCACAATTCACCAACATAAACACTTAAGCTGCTATTATGTGGCTTGGAAAATGAAAATAAAAAGATCTAAAAGTAGCAACAATCATTAGTCAATTTTATGTTACGTACTGTAATTGAATAATCTATTTCAATATTTCATGCTATAAACGAGATCCGACCTTGAGCGCTGCATGAACGATATTGTTAATTCTACTAATTCTGCAAGGGTTCAGATTCGCTTTAACAACATCTATAGCATGAGGAAATCGTTGCATAAGTTGGTCAACATTATCGCGATCGGTTGTTGAAAGAGATTGGTAGTAATCAGTTACTTTCTGCCATTTCCAAACACAAAAAGGAAATATCTAAAATAGAGAAAAAGACAAGTAATCTTTTTATCTTACAAAGTGACTTACGTCACCGCACGAGTCGACAGCAGTCTTCGCGAACGGGAAGGATTAATTACAAAACAAAAATGCTTATTCCGATTATATTGCTTTAAATCGGTCCAATGCTAATGTTGCCAATCATCCACACTGCCGTAAATATCAAAAACAACGTACCTGCATTTTTTCGATTTTGAGTTTTTTTACAATCTAAGCGTCCCATCTGGGCCTATTCAACAGTGAATTAAAAAAAAGCTCATCCAAATCAATGTTTTCCCCACCTTTCTTACCCTCTTCATGACGTCATTTTTCCCAAAATGCGGCTAATAAATTGCAAGAACAATGTAACCTTCGTTACGCTGTTTTTGTGTTGCATTTATCTTTATAATATTACGTCGACACATCACAAAAACACCGTAAGTACTTTACGCTGTTATTGAGATTTTTTTCTTGTTCGTATATGTCTTAAAAAAAATTATGAAAACACGGTAACGTTACTGACGTTTTTTTCGGTCTTGCAACAGTGGCGTTTTTTCTTTGATGGTAATTAAATTGCAAGAACAACGTAACTGCAAAATATTATTGCGCAACATTGCAGTTACATTGTTCTTTCGATTTAATATGCCAAAATTTGAGATCGCACAATTCATTTTGCAGTTACGCTGTTTTATCGATTTAAGCTTAACAAAGAATAAATTGAAAAAACAACGTAATGGATAGGGTTAAATTTCAACCCCCCAAAACACCACTTTCAAGAAGCCCTATTTTACCCATAATTTAATGGTTTGTAAATAAAAGCTCTTTCAGTCAAAGTGCGAAGAATGAGCGTAAAGGAACGAACAGAAACGGAAGGGCACGCGTGTGAACCTTTCTGTTTTTTCTCAACAATTACAGTTTTGCAGTAATTACGTTGTTCTTGATATTTACGACAGTACCGTACTCTAATGTATAACCAGCTCAGTATCGTAATTATTAGAAGAACTTGGCCTGATAGCCTCACAAAAAATTTCGTTACGTTGACTACCAGCTAAGCTACTTGTAAACGTAACACAAACGACACAAAGAGAAACGCCAAGCTTCAAAATGGAACAACTGCAAGCTACAATGTTCAGTATTCGCCTGTTGTTCCTTCGAAATATAAATTAAATGCTCAGGAATTAATACCTTAAAACTTGCGCAAACTAACAATCAACAGCGATTTGTATGAACGGCAACCAATAAATTTATTTTATTTGTTGCAATATTTAAACAAGCAAAATTATTTACAAACGAGATATCAATTACAACTGGAGACAAAGAAACAACCATTCGGTCTTCAAAAATCGGTTGCCACCAAGTGTTGACTTCTCATCACAAATAGATGAATAATAGCTCAAAGATTTGAGAAAAAAAGCAACATCTGTCAATGCAAAAACTTACTCCTCTCTTATCAGTAACTCCGTCAATAGTAAAATCGTGCAAACCGATGTTACGAGGTAGTTTAGTGGTGTCTGGTGTCACATTTTTCTGCCAAAAAGTTAAGTTAGACTTAATCGACGATAGTTTTAACACGAAGCAAAATTGTTCATTTACGGAGAGGATTCTCTTGCTGGTGCAAAATATCTTTGAACAGCATTGAATTTTAGTAAAAACAACAACGATGTTAACACGAAAAGCTTGAGCATAATATGCTGCCAATTCGTTTTTTGCACTTTTTCAATGCAAAACACTTTGGCTTTACCAGCGTCATTCACAAGCTTTACTTGAAAGATTTTACGTTAGCACCGATAGCTTTCGACTAAAGTGTTTTGAATACCTGAATATATTCACTTAGATGTGATTTGGTTGACAATAGAATAGGTCCGTATTCATCGAAAAATCTATGCAAGATTGGAAAGAGAGTATCAGGAACATCTGTGTGATTATTAATTATGAATTTCAGTTTAACTTAGTTCATTTATCAATCACAGCTACTAAAACACGGTTAGCAAATAGAATGTTCGTTGACATACTGTACTACGTACAAAGAATAGTGCAATGGACGTCGACAACGCAAAAGCGCTGTGTTTAGAGGATAGAAATATGATCATACATTTACGAGAAAACTTGTTCACGAATTTAACTACAATAAGATGGTAATCCATTTTTTCTCAACACAGTGATAACTTTTTACTGCTGCAACATGATGCTTCTTAGCAGAAAACATAATAGTAGTAGGGGATAGCACCCTCAACCTCAAATGATATTTTTTTTTTATTTTTTAGTTAGTAGCATTTTTATTCTTTAACGAGATAACGACGGAGGAGCTACATCAAGCTCGCCTAGGAGTTGCCGGTATCTGTCTACCACTGTTAACTACATGAGGGAATCCAGTGCCGCATCCAGAGGGGGGGGGGTCGAAACCCCCCCTTTTCAAACCGAACTTTTGTTTTTAAAGTGAAGTGTCCAAACTGTGCAAGTGCAGTACGTACTGTTATTTCAACACAGTTGTGACAAAATATGCCGCATATCATTCTGAAGCCAAATCGGCTGGTTAGTGTAGTGGTGAGAGACATTGTTATCCGTGCGGGCAGAAGCGGATCCATGAGGGATGTAGGGGAATGCATCCTCCCCACCAGCCATTTTCAAACATGTTTTTGATGAATACAGTTTTTCGATAATTTCGAAACTTTTCGATAGCAATAAGCTTTACGCTCTCAGCACACATAATCGAAAATGTACGAACAAAATGCATCATATTTGGTGAAACGCTCACATTTAGGGGCAAAAAATTTAAACAAAATTTGTTTCAAAATTGTTCAAAAAGTGCTAAAATGGTCACTGCAGTAGGTAAATTTTCAAAAATTTTCCAAGGGAGCATGACCCCGGACTCCCTAGAGCCTTTTCTTATTCTCAATATGCTTCAAAATAATTCTGCCTGAAAAAGCACGCTTAAAAATATAGCAAATTTGGGTGCCCCTTCCCAGAAAAAAATTCTTGAGTTCTTCGCAGACGTGAAAACATTTTCAAAGGGCTGTTTACGCTTTTTGGGGGTCTTGTATCTTTGTATTTAGTTAACACTCAACCTAATTTAAAATTTCATTCCCCCCCACCAAAATTTTCTGGATCCGCTCCTGAGTGCGAGATCGAGTTTTTTTTAGAACTCCCTCCTATGAAATTTTCTGGGTGCGTACCTAGTGTCTTTCTCTAGAAGTAGATTTGCCGGTTTGTTCTCCACACTGCCTCTTTAACGCTAAGCGTCAAGCAAAGAAGCTGTAAATACCAATTCAAAAGTCATTATTATGACCAGACTTGCAACTGAACTCCAAGCTAAACGCTATCCACTCGGCCATCTGCGTGGTTTACAACTTGCTCTCTTGTGTGCAAGCAGGCTGGTGGGTAGACTTTGTGCTATACAAGGATAAAAAAAAAAGCATTCCCATGTTATTTCAATAAGTGGATGATCTTCCTACTCATGTTAGCAATGATGGTGTCTGCTTCCAAACAGGATGCAGATTGTAGAAGCTCTCAGACTATGTGCGTGAAACTGGGAAGAGCTAGTGTGAAAATGGGAAGAGCTTCAACCAATTTAACGCAAAAACTTGGTTGTAACATTAAGTCAAAACGTCAGCGACGTGGCCCAGCGGTAGCGCGCGCAGGTGACAGATCCTACGTGATGGATTCGATTCGTGGCAGGAGACGATCGCATTTGACATAATTAGGGAATGGCTGCTGACTCGAAGAGCACAAGCTCACTTCACAGTCTCTCTCAAATGTTGTTGAATTATCAGTTTAATTAATTCTTACACGACCCTGACTTCCTCCTATGTTTCAGGACAAAAGGATAATCATTACCAAAACACAATTGTCACTGATGTTTGAAACAAATCTAACGTAACAAATTCAAAAATCTTGAAGTTTTAACAAATTTCGATCCACTCACTCACCATCATTTTGGCAAAACTCTTTCGCTTCTTTAGGCAGTTCGTCTTTCACAATATTCCCATCCGAATCGAGATGATGCAGCGCAAGTCTGTTAGCATGAGGCAGATGCCCATTCATATGCTCAACCCAAGCTGCTACTAACGGTGCTGTAGTCTTCATTAAATAACCTGATAAGTGACAAAACTATTGTTAGAAACACAGAGTCAAGTTCTTTCGCAGTTGACTTTTAAATTCTGGGAATTAATGGGAGATGAAAGAAAATGACGAAAGCACGAGTATGTAGAGTTATGCATTCTACTGTAAGTAAGCTTGCATTACGTGGAAAGTTGCAATAATGAAAATGTTCATAAGACTCTAAGCCTAAGGGTATGATTGAATTGATATTTTATGTAACGCAGTATCACGGTGAGCAGCCTCAATGCGCTTCACAACAGTGCCAGCCATTTGCCCACCACTATAAGATGAGGGAGTGCAGTAAAGTACCTTTACCTACTCTTAGTGCCTTCAAAGCTAAGGGTCAAGCATGGAAATTGTAAATACCAATCTTCGAGACATTCACCGAAACCCACATGCCGGCTACAACTACATACTATTGACGAGACAAATCAAAACCGATTGTCATCATAGACAAAACCAACATCCAGTACTTCAGATTTCACCTGGTATTGGATCTCTGTACAAATGAGCATAAGCCATTCCTGCCAATGAGAAATCTCCTACACACGGTCTTCCACCGAGTAAATATGGATGAATATCAAAGTGAGATGAGAGATCAATCAGCAAGTTTTTCCAGCTTTGTTCAATTACTGAAATATATTTCACAAATTGGGCAAAATCAAGGATGAAAATAGTTTTGATTTAGTTACATTTGCAGATGAAAATTTTTGACGCAGCGAATGGTCGTTAGGTTCAAAATGTAGTTCCATTAAGTACGGACAAAATCGGTTAATTGCATAGCAATTTAAAATTTCAAGTCAAATCCTATTGCTTAAACGCATATATGGGATAATCGCAAAAAATTGCTCACCAAATCGGCTACGTAATCAACGAATTTTAGTTGTATTAAGAAATTTTGCTTTAAAAAAGCGTAACAGGTACCCTAATTAAAAAAAGCATAAAACTCTTTTAAAACCTTACTTTTTTACCTTAAATTGTTTTGCGCTCATTACAGCCACTGCTAGCTCGCAAAAATAACAATTCAGCGAATCAGCGACAGCTGGTTTGGGGCAAACCGTGTAACTTGGAATTCTTCGGACAAAAGTCGATATTAATCAAACTCAAACGAGTATCAAACCTGCAAGCAAGCAAACTGTATGCCTACGACGTACAGACTTTTTACCGGGTATTCCTTGTTGCAACCAAAATTAATTATACCCACAGCGAATCACTGTCAGTTCTGACTCACTGGTTTTCAGCCTTTTTAGTGGAGCGGAACCCCAATGAAACAGTCCAGGACTTGAGGAATCTCTCTGCATTAATTTCAACTTATTACTTACTTAAACCCAGCTCTAAATTGCAAATTTGCAGGACCCCTGGATTGTAGTGGCGGAACCCCGGTTGAAAACCACAAGTTTTGAGTCTGTAATGAACTACCATTTAGCACGTACCAGGTTTTGTCTTTTCCGTCACTCCTACGATGGGCAACATTTGTTTGAACCTTTGATAAGCCATTGATGCCGCCTCGCACCTATCTTTCGTACTTTCCCGCGGAAATGCGATTCGCCCAAACTCTTCACGAATAAAAGACGTATGTTCAGGATAAGACCATCTGCATAATAGAAACAAAACGTGCACAGCATTCTTTTAGAGTGGTATCTTTTTTTCATTTTTACATGCACAAGAGAGGTGTTATGTATGCAGACCATATTCCAGAGTCTCAACTCTTATTCTTGTAACAATCATCTCGGCTTTCTGTTCAACTTGCAAACTATTGCGATCTCTACATTAAATTTTCAATATGGCTACTCGTGAATATTACGCCGAAGCGTGTAACAAGTGACGGGGTCCATCTCCCCGGTTTAGCGCCTGGACAACACAACTCCGAAGAAACGTTGCAGCGGTGGCGAGCTGCCAGTACACTGAGTCCAATTTGACCGGGCGTGGAATCGAAACCAAGACCTACCGCCGGGGGCGCACCCATCATATTTCAAAGGGGGGGGGGTTATAAAAAAAATTCGATCCCGCACTCAGGAGCGGATCCAGAATATTTTGGTGGGGGGAGGATGAAATTTTGAAGTAAATTAATTACTAACTAAATACTGTACATAGACGTTAGACCCAAGAAAGGCGTAAAAAGCCCTTTGAAAAATGTTTGTATGTCTGCGGCGTATTCAGAAATTTTTTCGGAGGGGGCACCAAATCTTGACATATTTTGAAGCGTAGTTTTTGTACGGCAGAATTACTTTGAAGCATATTCAAAATAACAAAAGGCTTTTGCTATGTCTTCATTTTGCGAATTCATAATATAAAAATCAATTAGTTGGGCCTACGAGTAGCTTCCTATCACGTCTTACACTCGACAGGAAGCATCTTGACTTGAAAACCTAGCGGTTAATCGATGCTCCCTGCTTGCTTCCCCCTTTGATTTTGTAATTTATAGCTGACTTGTGTTTGTCTATTTTGATTTGAAGCGAGCAAAAGAATAAACTCTACTCTACTCTAGGGGGGTCCGGGGGCATGCTACCCCGGAAAGTTTTAAAAAATTTACATACTGTGGTGGCCATTTTAGTACTTTTTGAACAATTTTTAGACAAATTTCAAATTTTTTGCCCCTAAAATCTGAGTGTTTCACCAGATATGATGCATATTATTCGTACATTTTCAATTATGCGTGTTTTGGGTGTAAGGCTCTTTGTTATCACTAAGGTTAGAAATTATGGAAAAATTGTATTGTTCAAAAACATGTTTGAAAATGATTGGTCGGAGGGATGCATCCCCACATCCCTCCTGGATGCGCCCCTGCCCGCACCGATAACAATGTCTCTTATCACAATGGCAACCAACCGGTTTGGCTTCAGTATGATGTGGGGAAAATTCTGTCACAGCTGTTTTGAAACAACAGCACGTACGGCACTTGCACAGTTTGGACACCTCACTTTAAAAACAAGAGTTCGGTTTCAAAAGGGGTGGGGGGTTCGACCCCCTAACCCCCCCGGGGGCACCACTGCTTACCGCATCAATAGCGATGTCGTAAACCACTACCCCAAACGCCCAGCCAAATGTCTCGTCTGATCTGGCAGCTCAAAGCCACTTTGTTGAACATGTGTTTTCAAACAAGCTAGAACCTTCATTTAATTAACAACTGCACAACTGATAACAGCTCAGATAGCCAAGCGGTAAGAGCGTTCGCCTCGGCAGCAGTAGACTTGGGTTTGATTCCGAGTCGGGTCAAACCAATGACTTGAAAATTGGTATTCACAGCTTCCCTGCTTGACGCTCAGGGTAAAAGGGACAGTGTGGAGAACAAGCCGGCAAGATCACCTGTTGTGCCGTTGGGAAAGGCACTTAACGGGATTCCTCCATCTTGGTGTGGTAGACAGATGGCTGGCAACTCCTAAGCGAGCTCGTATAGCGCATTGATCGCTTTCTCGTGATAGGAGAATAAAAACATATATATACAAATATTCCACAGAAGCACTACGATAAATGAGTTTCCTAGAATACTGATGGAATGGTCTATCCAAGCATCAAGGCCATTGCACAGAATAGTAAACGAACTGTCGTCAATTTGCACAAAAACAAAAATACATGAAAATCTTCACCGTTACCTGTAATGCATTATTGTGGTCGTCATCCATTCATCACAGAATAATTCAAATAATAATGACACGATTCGCTGCTTTGGAGTGGAAGGTTGTACCGAAGGTGTGGGGTGCCTAAATAATTTTTGAACAAAACATTCAAAACAAAATTTGAGCAAGTTTTCAACGCAAAAACTTCGATAATTCTGAAAATAACCACGTAATTGAGAAGAACTTTATACTTTTGACATTCCACAGCTCGAGTAATGAGTAAAGATAATAATCCAATTCAGATTATGTTTTTTGAACAACCATAGGACTAAGATTTATTATCCACACGTATGAAAATCAGTTAAACGGGAACTCAGAAAAACACAGGTTGCTACAAAAATCAAATAAAGAAATGTTGACAACAAGCGACAAACTCTTTTGTAGATATCAGCAACAATTGGTAATAAAATCATCAACCAAGAATGCGTGGCTTCTCAAAATTTGAATTCATGAAAAGCAACCCCATCCATAGGCCTGATTTTACTAGTATTGAAATATGCGGAGCCGATGTAAGTCTATACACTTAGGTATATAAAAATGCTAGTAGGCTTTAAAAGACTTACTGAATGAACGCTGTAAAAAACAATTCTATATCTAGTGTCGTGACCACCCAGAACATTCTCGAAGTAAAGTATTATTACATCACAATACAACTATACGAAACCATCCCACAAGTAAATTTCAGCAATTAACATATCGATCCAGAACCTTCTAAAACAGTGCTTTAAAAAACGAAAACACTGCAAATTGTTATATCTTTACAACTAGTTGGGCCGCTCGTCAGGTAGACTCTGGTGCGAACTCAGGAGCTTGTGATTGAAAGCTTTCAATGCATCAATAGAATTAGAGTTTTCTAACTGGCAGTCATGATTTTTTTCCGACTAACTTTGCATATGGGAACCAAGAAAAATTATTCTGATTTGAATGGGTAAAAGCCATCGAACTACAAACGGCTTATACTTTACTTTTTAGGCGACCATAATCTCAAGAGATCACCCATATTTGCAGAAGCATTGTTATCATCTTAACAGTTCGAATAAAACATACTTACCATTTTTCCAAAGCCAAAATAATGTCGTGAGAATCTTGAATTACTTCACCACTAGGTGTCACCAAAACAGGTATGATTGTTATTCCAACTTTCGGTTTAATAAATTGTTGGTATATCTACAAAAATTTTTGATGAGAAAAAAAGAAATTTATTATTAATCCATTAAACTTACAGTTAGAGTTGTAAACTCGCACACGCATTTAACGTGTTTTATAGAACAAATATTAAGTATTACACTCGCGGAATTACGCTGAAGCATAAGACGAGGGCCTATTTCCGCGGCTTAGCACTTGGGCAACCCAGCTCTAGAAAAACGTCGCAGTGGTGGTGTTAACGACACTGTGCCCGATTTGACCGGCCCGGAATGAAACCACAGACTTCCGCACCGATAGCATTGTGTCGAACCACTACACCAACCGGCAAATAATAGTGGATATAAGCCCTCCAAAAATCAGTAGTTCTCAAACTCTTTGGATCTGCTGCCCTTCCACCCCCAAGTAAAATCTAATTACAATCATTGCCCCATTTCTCTTTCTGTGCTCTTGGCTATATTTTTCTAAATATCCATAAACCTACATTTCAAGATATAACAGCTTATTTTAGGCACCAGCTGGCGACCCCAAGCGGGCCGAGAATAACGAAAAATGTGATAACATAGGCGTAAATTTTGAAAATCCACAGACTCGAAACAGCTTACTTCCATCGTAGCTTGAACAGGTTCAAATGGTATTTTCTTGTATCGAAGATACAATCTCACTTTAGCAGTGTAAGGAGATAACTCCCCACCAATTAACTTGTACATAGTTTGAAGTTAGAATTAATATCTATAATAACTTGTATCTACAAAACAAAGAACGGATTTTACTCTCTCGAACCTGAGCGATTGTGTACATAAGGTGCAATGTGTAGACCTACTTAATTGAATTTCAACTTTTATTCTTACAAAACGATAAAGCCATAAGAAACGAAGCCAACTTTGTTTACGATGCAAAATGATGTCAAACATGTCATTTCAACATGTTGTAACTTTCAAGTACATTTTCTGTAATTTGAAGTGCACAAGGATAATCACAATCAAACACATTAACAAAATACTCAGCAACAAAACTAACGCTAATTAACCAAACATACTTTGATTACCACAACTGCGTTGCCCACAGCATTGCACTGACGACGAGGTGCTTACATGAACCACCGGTACCTTTTTCAAATAATAGCAACCTAACGATCCAAAAATATAGCCAACCAAAAACAAGTTGGTAGCGTAGCGTAGTCTGTCAAAGCGTCGTTTTCACGACGGGCATGATCGCAAGGTTGATGGTTCAACTCCCACCCAGGTCTCGTACTTGGATACGTGCTTCACTACAATTATCCCTGCTAGGCTAAATCTGACAAGCAACAAAGGGCGCGTTCACACATAGCGGTTTTCGCAACCAGATACCAAACTTTATTTTGTTTTTGTGAACGCATTTTTCAAAATTTTAAGATTTGTTTCAGCGATTCAAAAACCAACATTGTTCACGTTTTTAAATTACCAAAAGAAGTTTAAAAATCTTCAAAATTACGTGCACAATAACAAAAAAAAGTTTCGCGCCTGGTTGCGAAAACTGCTATGTGTGAACGCGCCCAAAGTTAAAAAAGTCAGAAGCAAAATTTAACCGAAAAACTTGGAATGGGAACTTTTAAGCGCGTCTGAACTCGTCCTACGTACAGCGCCTCCATCGTTTTTGTGCAGCAGGAGGGTAAAAAGGGAGAAATCAATCAAACCAAAACCATCCCCAAAAATACAACATTGCATCTGCAACAGAAAGCACAAAAACGGAAAACGCACATTTAAACGATCAAGGTGATGGCTCGGGAACTGTTACTAGCGAAAGACCAGCAAATCGATTTATGCTCTTGTAGTGCAATTGATGGGAAATTATAAAACGCAATTGCTTGAGAATGTCTAGACAGAAAGAATTATCAAATTTACATGCGGTAGACATAAGTTGTTCAAGTGCAGGTCAGTTCCATTAAATCTTCGCGTGAAAATGTAACTAAAAATTCAGGTAATCAATGTCTTAAACCAGAGTTTCAACTTTTTCGGGGCTGCAAGCCACTGAAGAATCCAAGCGAACTCTATGGATCCTTGTAAGACACATGTTGCAACGAACAATGTTAATAACAGTTAATTTGCTAATCTGGCGCTAAAAACATTGATAAAAAAACAACGTTTCGACAGTATAAAGTACCTGCCCTCGATCAGGGTACAAAAAAGCAATAAAGACGAGTCAGCACTTTAAATACAGCAAAGTCACGTGTTTAGAACAAAAATAAAGTCCTGTGATTAAATTTAAATGCACCAATTGAAACATCAAAACCAAGTAGATCAGCAGGACATCGCTACGTCAAAGCAAAGCCAGAAACCAAATCAATTAACAACGCAACTGTGAAGCTTCTAATGCAGAACTGGAACGAACAATTGGAGCGAACAAATTTTGATATACATGAGGAAACGCTACAGAATCTCTGTCATTTAAACAATTATTCTGCGAGTTAATAAAATATGATTCGATAAATTTTCGTTTAGCACACCGTATTTACTCGTTTTACCGCCCGATCTTCATTAAGAGCCCGTTTGAATAGCCGCCCATGTGAACAGAACATAAAAATAAATAAGGGCCGGTGCTGTAATACCCGCCCGATGCAAAAGCTGATTTTTCAGTGGTAGAGAACAATAGGAAATAAGAAGCTGCTAAGAAACGACTTGGGTCAAGGCAGCATGGGACAAGGTCCCCACAGAACTCATCCAAAAATCCTTTCTTGTTTGTGGAGTATCCAATGCATCAGACAACAGTGAGGATAAAGATATCAATGTGTTGAAACCAGATGGGATTTTGCATGCTTCACGTGATATTCTTTCCAAACTACAAAAGCTCACAGAGGCTAAAGGTGACTTGTCCAACATTATTGAGACTGAACCCACTGAGGAAGAAGACGTTGAGGCTACAGCAGAAAACGAGCTTGGTGTTGATGAGGATGATGATGTTGATTTGCGTTTGACGTGAATAAATCATATGGAGAAAGATTACTGTCGTGAAATATTTGTCTTCAACGATATTTTTTGTGCAAAATTTTACTTTGAAAATAACAAGCGCCCGTGTTTTAATAAAGGCCCGTTTGAATAAGGGCCCGGCAGTCAGTAAGGTTGAAAAAAATAAGGGCCTGGGCTACGAAACGAGTAAATACGGTAATCATTTTCAAGGTCAAGAATTGCAGAATTTTCCCCGTCAATTTCATGTTCCGATTGTATGGCGTGTTTTGATAACCCTGATCGAAGGCAGGTAGTTTATACTGTCGAAACGTTGGTTTTTATCAGTGTTTTTAGCGCCAGATTAGCAAATTAACTGCTCTTAACATTTATTGGCCGCATCAAAATATGTTTGAACAATGTTAATTGTTAATTTGTAGTACAAGGATTTAGTTAACGGACTCCTTGGCCTACCTTTGCGAAACCTATTAGAGGTTGCAGACCTCAGGCAAGTCTCATTGTCTTGAAGCGCCAGAAAGCACTTGCAAATAGCTAATAATGTCATTACCGTAATCTTGCCTTATAACCTTGTGCTAACACACAATATTATTGTTGGTACATGAAACTGACTCAAAACAGTTAAAACCAATGACTTGTATATAAATCATTAACTTTTAACCAAACATTTCCGTACACAGCAACGAAATGCAATACCGCATACACACACAATCAGCATCAAAATTTTGATACAGAAAAACAAAAACTATAAAATTGAATTAACAATGTAGCATACAGATAAATTACCAATAATAATGAGCAGTTATACCTAGTTAGCAAAGTCAAAAATAAACCAGTAGCTCACAATTAGTGTCATTATTCATTCTGTGGGAACTTGCAGAATGAACAGAGCACAATCTTCACCCACAGAATATTGGTCATTAGTATCATTCATAGCATGGTTTTACGCGATTAAGAAAATGTTTGAAAAAGTGCTCTATACTTCATCGCACCTTTCTTTAAATCATGTAGAAGAATCGCACTAGGGCTACTTCAGCCATCCTCATCGAAACTGGCTTCCAATAAAATCAATAGACTTCACTATTCCACAACTAAGATCTGCAACTCAACGTGCTTAGTTCTAGATAAGCAATAAGCATACTACTTCCATATCAGTGCATTAAGATTTGAATCTAAAATTTCACAATTTGAGTTTTGCGTCAGTTTTCACATAAAAAATAATTGCCATTTAGCAATTGCAAGTAAACACTGTTAGGCTAATTGTAAATAATTTGCAGCAAGTTCGTACTAAATGTTTGAAATACACTATATATCTAAGTAAAAGTATTAACCAAATTGCCAGAAAATGCACAAAATTGTTTAATCAAACCCAAGAAAATCATGGAATGAAAAGCTTGTTTCAAATTTTGTAAGGTCATCAAGTTCACTTTAGACTCTAAAGTGCTTATTTTGAGTCTAAAGCGTTTCCCAAACTATGGGTCGCGACCCACCGGTGGGTCGCGAAAGGAATCTTGGTGGGTCGTGAAAAGTTATAGAAAGTTGGTATAGTTTGTGGGTCTTGGTCGTGAAAAGTTATACAAAGCTCTATTAACTATACTGGCTATTTCCTATACAAAAATCAAGGGAAAATTATCATAATTGTGACATCACAGAATCTTGAATCGTGGCGTGATCTTCACCTAACCTCAGGTCATTGAACCTTTCGTCTCTCACACACGTTTCTATGAGGTTGATAACCAGCAGTCGCAGACTTTTTTTAATTGCAGAGGTATTGTTCCCTAGAAACGATATCGTGACGGAGAATTATCACGCTATGCAAACTCGGCAACTGGGATACATAATTCCAGAGGTGTGTTCCTTTGCAACGATAGCGTAACCGAGAAACCAACAACTATATATAAAGCTAAGTGGGTCGCCATAAGTTGTGGTAATTAATAGTGGGTCCCAACTCTAAAAAGTTTGGGAACCACAGCTTTAGAGCATTACTTGGTTGTTGCGGTACTTCTGTTACCTTGCTATTACTAAAGCAAGCATGTAGGCCTATACAAGAGGGTACATGACAATTTGACGTGGACGATTTGCTGCTAACAAAACTTGACGCGAGAACGACTTGACGCAAAGACGATTTGATGCGAAACGTGTGAAGCGGAGTAGGGGTCGGCAGCTTGGAAAACGGTGGGGGGGGGAGGGGGGTTGGTGTCACGATCCGGGATCCCAACCCCCCTCCCCCCGACCTCTACCTTTTTCTAACCCGCCGACTCAGTTACACACGTTTCGCGTCAAATCGTCTTCGCGACAAATTGTCCTCGCGTCAAGTCGCTCGCATCAAGTGAGTTCGCGTCAAATTGTCTTGCTTTTTATACAAGATACCACTTCAGTAATGAAAATACAAGCAATTTATAACGGTCCCGGATTTTAAAATTGCGAACTGTCACATATTTAAGATTGATCATTAGCTTATATTAAGCCGGTATATCAAACAGTAAGGCATCGAAACATTACAAACATAATGCCAAGACAATGTCCATCTCTGTCAATAACAAAAGTTGTACCAAGCGTTTTACATGCAATCCAAAACAATGCAGCAAAGTTAAGTCACAGCATGTGCTGCTGTATGTACTCAGTAACCACCTTTTCGCAATCTCTTCAATTTTCGCTGTCTTCTGCAGTCAGGATGATGAAGGTCGTTTGTTTGACCCTAGTAAATTAAACACCTTTGACCGCTTCATATTCGAGAGATTTAGAAGGATCGGTGGGGTACAAGCGTTGACAAACAGTCATAATTCGCTTCAGACCTTGTATGAATTTGCGTTGCGTTTCGTCGTTTAACACGTGAGCAATTTGTTGGGAGAAAATCTTTTCTCTTCCAGTACGAGCGTGGATGCCAACCATAGTTACACCGATAGGCCACGGTGCATTGCCAATAGCCATTTGAAGGTAGATTGCACTGGCCTAAAAATTTTACGTTTTATCTGGGGTAACTTAAAAAGGTTAGAAAGAGTAAACACAGTTAAATCAACACAAAATAGGGACAAATAGTAGGCTACCTTTTCTCCGAAAGTTTAACTTTGGTTAAGTAATACGTAAGTGGCTTGAGTGGTAAAGCGTCTGTCTGTGGAGCAGTAGACTCGGGTTCAATTACGGCCAAGTCAAACCTAAGTCTTAAATATTGATTTTCTTAACTCTCCTGCTTGATGTCCAGCATTCAATGCATGCACAGAGTGAAAAAGGCATCAAGTTCAATAGTTTGCGACTGGGAAAGCACTTAAGAGGAATTTCCCTACTATTGAGAGATACACTTGTGAACGGCAACTCCAGAGCGCGAGCTTTTTGTAATTTCTCGGTGGCTTTCGCACCTAAGATGAAAATGTTACGGAGAGTGCAATGTGTATTGGGGCCACGTAAGCCTACCGCTATAATGAAGCATGCTAACAACTAGTAAGATTAAGCTCATGCAGAAAAAAACATATTGGCTATCTTTGCATTGTACCGAATTAAACCTCTACCTAACTTTTTCTTCCGGCTTAAATGACTGTGCCTTCACATGCACGTACCTGCACATAATCTCTGTTTAATGTGTGCTTAATAATCCCAGCTAAATACTCCAAAATATCCTGAGCTACAGTTCGTTTTTTTAACTTCGTGAGTAGAGGAGCGAGATACGTTTGCGTTTGTCGTTGAATTGCTGACTGAGTTCGCCATTGAACAGTTTTCTTTTTTTCTTCTTCCATTTCGTTCAGTTCCTTTGCCCAACAACGAAGAAGGAACTACACAAAAAAGTTCGTGATTTGCAATTGCAGTGATGGATACAGTATAAGTTGGTAAGTTTTCTTAGCAGTGGTATGGGGCGCCGTTTGGAAAAAAACGATTTTGTCTGACTTATTTTGCGCGTGTATTTTGGTCCGACTTAGAGTACATTTTGTCCGATATATAAGTAGGATATTTCCAATATACATATCGGACAAACTATGGTCTAAATAAGCTCAAAAAACATGGTTCACAAAACGAATAGTTTTTTTCCAAACGGCGCCCCATACAGTGAGTGGGTGGTTTTGCCTGTTTCTTAACTGCATAAGTACTGCAACAGCACCATAAAGACTTAGCAGGAAGTGGACAAGGGGACCGACCATTATCTCGACACTAAGTATGCACATTTATTGTTTTCATCAAAGGAAAACCTGGAAGACTACGGAATATATTGTTCAGAGTATAACACGCCTCTACCACGCGCGAACTTTAGAGAAAAATCTGCAAATAATGAAACTCAGAGTGGAAGGCTGAGGTTGTAAAGGGAGCACACCACGAACATAAAAAATTTACTTACCTGCATTGTTTTCAATATGAGGTCACAATCAAGGTTTTCATCGCCTCTGCCAAGACGAGAAGACATTTTCTAAAAAAAACTAGGTTATCAATCAATCAACCGATATTTATTTGCGGTAACATCAGTACACAAACATAAGAAATACGAAGACAAAAAAGAAAAAATATATGACCGCAGGTGGACGGCGAATGGACCTTCCGGTCATCTAGTCAGCTGCCACCCTATGGTCGGTATTTGAATGGATTCCTGATCAACCAGAGCTGGATGATAGTTAACAATCAAAATCAATCTAACAGATTCTTGATCAACCAGAGCTGCATGATAAATTAAAAGCCAAAATCAATCTAACAGCACGGCACACCATAAACTTATTGGTCGTCTTAAACGTAAAATTGAATTAAGTCTTTTTTGTATCGTTTTTTGAAAAGTAGGAGAGGTGCTATGAATTTCAGCGGATATATCATTCCAGAGTTTCACTCCTTGATACCTTACACATTTTTGTAAACGGTTTGTCCGGAAGCGAGGAATATATACACAGTTAGTTCGGGATAGAGTTGATCTTGTGTTTTTTTTGAGACACCTCACTGGTTAAGGAAAAATAGCCGGAAAGAGTGAACGGTAATTTATTGTTTAAGTGGGCATAGACAAATTTTCCTATTTCAGGTTTGAATAAGTCTGTGAGCTTAAGTATATTCAATTTAGAATAGAATAGAAGGGTGTGGACAATTGCTTTGTTTTGAAGAACGGTTAGCTATTTTAAGTGTAAAGGAAAAGATGAACCCCAAATTAGCAGACCATATAAAAGGTGAGAGTGAATAAAAGCGTAGTAAATATTTAAAAGTGCATTACTGGGTAAGAAATGACGCAGTTTGGAGATAATTCCTACAACTCTAGAAATTTTATGTTCAATGAAGGAGATATGTTTGTTAAAGTTTAGAAGGACGTCTATAGTCACGCCCACATACTTGGCACTGTTACTTACGAGAATAGACGAGTTGTTCAATGACAGATCAATCGTGGGTTATGACCAAATCAATTCAAATTGAGTTCGAAAGAATCATGCAATCAAGAAATTCGCGGCATAATTCAACAGTACCTCGCGTGAGTTAAACTTTTTGTGTAATAAGCTTCATTTACGGTTAAAGTCGATCACAATTTCTGCATATTTTAAGTGCCAGCTACTAGAAAAAGAGCACCTTGGCAGTCTCCCTATCAAACAACTAATTTTTCACTTTAAAATTTACGTATCGATAAAAGATATTTTGTAACCTTTCAGTTGTTAGGTATCTGACAAGTTTTGACAACTAGATGGCAATGCAAAGAGCTAATACAATGCAAAACATTACCGGCAGCTAGTGAAGGACACTCTCTTTTTCTACAAGGCACGAACTACAGCATAAATTCATGCACCAAAAACATGACATTTTTGATTTTCCTAAGTAAACCAATCATAAGGCCTTAACCCCCCAAAAAATTGTTGAAATGCGTTTAGACAGCGCGCCAAACGCTGGTTCAAAAAATCGAGTAGAGGACTGATTTCTTCAGTTTTATCCCCCTGCCACGACAAAGCGACGAAAACGAATCCAGTCTCGCTTAGGAGTCGTCTTTGTTTCCCAGTTTTCCGGTTAAGTTTTGCTTCTGACTTTTTGAATCTGCTGGGTAAATTCCACCAAGCAGAGGTAATTATCGTGAAGCATCTTATCCAAGGACGCAACAACGACGCTAAAAAGGGAGTTGAACCATCAACCTTGCGATCATGGCCGTCGTAAAAACGACGCTCCCAACCACTCGGCCACGCTGCCGACAAAATAGCACTGTTAGGACAGGCTCTTACGACGAATTTCAGAGAAACTGATTGGTCGCTTAGCAGCTATTTTATCAGCTACTAAGACATCCAACATACACAGAATGATTATGCAGTTAGAGAACCTCCTACCTGCAAAGACTCCATGGTGGTTTCATCTTCTTCTACTTCCAATTTCACTTTATCAGTCGAGCTGTCTCCGGTTTGCCGTTTAATCAGTGCATCAATATTTTCCTGTTCCAGTTTGTCCATAGCAGCCTAAAGGGCAAATAGAAAATGAGTTATAGCAAAATCACATTAGATTTGGTTCAATGTTGGGACCAGGCACGCTGTACGTACCGTTTTGTGTGCTTATTTAGTGCAGCCGGCAAGTTCGTGTAGTGGTTAGCGACATCACTATCGGCAGGGGAGGCCTGAGATTCGACTCATGGACCGGTCAAATACGATACAATCTCGCCTATGGCTCCCCACCCCTTTGACGTTTCTTCGTAGCTGTGTTACCCAGACGCTCAGCCGCGGAGATGGGTCCCACCACTCGTAACACGCTTCGGCGTAATATCGCGAGTATATTTTTTGCGGCAAAGTTAAAAACAGAAGTCACTTATGCTCCAACAAACACCATTTTCTACTGTAAACAAAAGTCGAGCGTAATTATGCAGGCTTAGTTACTACACGGTTTGTAACATGTTTTTATTTTTTTTTCCGTCCTATTTCTGGGATCAAGCTGACTTGAAAAGTTATAGCGTGAGCGTAACAATCTGGTCTGCTTAAATCTTTGCTCGCAAACGCCACTGAAAAGGAACTTCCAAAATATCAACATCATACGCGCGGTAGAGGCGTGTTATACCTTAAAATCATTTCTTAAACCTTTATTGATGTCAGGAGCCATGATTTCAAGTTTTCGAAGTCTTTGAAAAGCTTCATAATCGGATTCACCAAATAATCTGATTGGTTCACTTCTGTCACGTAGACGGCGAACGACCTAAAGAAAATAGGAAAATAGCTTTAAACTTTAGTGATAAAACGTGACCACAAACCTTGCGGAAGTTACCAAGTTCAGCTCTCTAAGAACTGACTTTAAAACAACAAAAAACAATAACTGGTAAAACAGTTATCATATACACACACAATCTTTAACTTGGTAATAGAAGTGTCAAAATTATACCTCAAAGTCAGACCAGGACTGAACTGAGGATTACATTAATTGCCTGTTTATGATCGCAGTCAGGTCTATTTTCTTTACAGCAAAATCAGATGCTCTGTAATTCTGTTTGAATAAGACACCTCCCGACGATAGCGTCAAGCGTGAAATAGCCTGTTAAGGTTTTCAATAAATGTTTGATGTTAATTTATTCATGTGATTTTCGCCAAAACAAAAGCTTATTGGTGAGAGTGATCTTTCTTACCCCGCATTTGCTAAGAAGCATACGCCATGATCAAAAAGGTATCTTGAGCTAGTAGGCCATTAAGATTACACACAGGGTTTCACGATACAAATCTTTCCAAAGATAAAGGATAGAGGTTTCAAAACATCAAAAACAAACGCGTAAAACTGATTTATCGGAAACATGCAGCAAAACAAACTGCAAGTTCAAAAACAAAAAAATTTCACACAAAACAGGTTAAACGACTTTTGACATATCAAATATCAAAATGATTAAAATGCAGAAAAAAGCCATGACACTAACCTAGTTCAGTTGCATGTTTATCCTCCTATCACGAAAAAGTGATCAAAGCGCTACAACGAGCTCGCTTAAGAATTGATGGTTACATGTCTACCACAGAGAGGTGGGGGAATCCTGATAAGTGCATTTCCCAACAGCACAACATGTAAACTTGCCGGTTGTTCTCCACAATTCCTTTAACGCTAAGCGTCAAGCTGGGAAGCTGTGATTACCAATTTTAAAGTCATTGATTGACCCGACTAGGAATCAAACCCGAGTCTACAGCACCAGAGGTAGATGCTCAAACCATTTGGCCACCTGAGCAGTCAGATTCAGATGGCCGAATGGTAAGAGTGTCGGCCATCTGACTAGGGAACGACCAGGGCAACAATTTTGGCCGAAGCCAGGGAATTGCGCCCACCCCGGCCAGGGCCAGGGTTTATACAATGCCTTATATTGCGTCTAGAATACATAGCTAAGTACTTTTTTCGACGTCACGCCAATGCTGTTTTGAAATTGTACACGCTTTTCATTAGTGCATGACAAACTTCAAAATAATAAAAATCTTCATGTGAAAATTAAGATATGACTTTTATATCGGTTGGATAAGACGACCCCAATTTTTAAGGGTGGGTTTTTGCACTTTAAGGGTGGTCTTATACGCTGTAATATATGGCATATTAATTTAAATTCAACCCCGGCCCTGGCTAACATTTATGACCCCCCAGCCGGGGCCAGGGCCGGAGCCCCAGTCTATATCCCTACATCTGACATAAGTAGGCTAAACCATGACATATTACTGGATTATCTTTTTAACAGTTTATATTCACTTACTTCTTGTCTGGACAATGTCATTGGCAGTTTTTCTTCATTAATTGCAATGTTATTGATAGAATCAGATTCTTGAGCAGATGTTGATGGTTTTTCTTCCTCTTTAATTCGTTTGATGTTATGTTTAGCCTCATAATCTTCACGTTCCTTTTCAGCAAGATCACCTCGTTTGAAATACTTCTTTTGTGGCTAAAATAAACATTTTTTTAGCCAATTTCAAACGTTTTCGTACATTGGGTTAATAAGAGTGCTGGGCAATCGGCATGATGCTTTACAAGACTAAATTGATGTAGTGGAAATATAAAAAACTCGGCTCTAAATTTAACAAATCTAGACTATGTCGGTCTAGTTTGCTGAGTAAGAACTTTATTGCAATTCCAGCATAAAACTGTAAAATAATAGCAAACGTTATTTGCATATAAAAAATAACATCAAGGGCCTTTTTTGAGCTTAGTTCTACAAGTACCTAAGTCACAAAATACAGTTTTGAGATAATGGCATTTAAAGTTTTCCCTATGACCGTAAAACCATGTTGTGCGTGCAGCGAATAATAGTTAAAAAAGGATTTGTGGACTTTTTCAGAAATTTTTGTTATTCAACAGATAGAATGCATGATAAACAACCAATGTTCACTCTTAACTCATTCAAAATTTCTAAAATGCATCTCAAGTACTTTTAGAACTAAGATAGATTGCACCAGTATATGAAACTTGTAGCAATTGGGTTTCCCAACAATACACTGCCATGAAAATCACAAGAAACAGGAAACGTTGCTAGCAGATTTTTTGTATTGAGTGATCCATTGGCGTTATCGTTTTTGAGTAATTTATATTCTATCGACTATCAGTATTTTTCACAAATCTTCATGTAAAAAGGTATAGTGTTTGCCGAAATCCCCTGAATTAAAAACATTGGAATACTGGACAAACAAGTGTTTTTGACATGTTGAAACATTGGATATCAATACTTTAGTCATCTGGGCTTTTCTCACACTGCGCTTAACGATCTCACTCCAACTAACGGGAATTTTGTCCACTTTCGAAGTTACTAAGACTCAAAGGCTTTGCCCCAAACCAGTGGTTCTCAAACTGTGCGTTGCGATGCCCTGGTGCGTCGTTTTAATTCTTAAGGGGCATCACAGAATAATTTGATTACACAATGGGACTAAATTTTAACCACAATTTTGTTTCATTTTTCACAAAAATTAATGGCTTCTTCGAAGTATTCTGTTTTCAACTCAACAGTAACTTATATTTTATACACCATGCCACCATTACCCTATTGTCGTACAGTAATTGATCCTGCTGTATATTTTTTGTTCAATAACCTGCTGATTGGTATAGCGGTAACAACATCGCTTTCAGTGTGGGAACCAGGGTAAGATTTTGATTTCAAAGGCGAGCAAATCGTACACAGACAGTGTCGCCAACGGGTCACCACCGCTGCGACATTTCTTCATACTGTGTTGCCCAAGTTCTAAACCGCTCAGATGAGCCCCACCACTTGTTACACGCTTTGACATATTACCCTGAGTATAATAATGATTTGATTTGAATTTTTTTTTTAATTTCTAAAAAGCTACGATTGTAATCAGAGAACAGTAGCAGTAGCTTCGATACCAAATTGTGCATGTGTGGTTTCGTTGCGCAGCTTGTGACCTTCAGTTTAAAAACATCTATTTTTTAAATGAACTCCGTTATATAGATCGCATTCCAGCGTATGCACCACTTGACAAAAACGAAAAATACTAAGTAATTACAGATCCATATGCTTTTATCGTTATATGAAGACGATTCTATGAAAAATTTCGTCACAAGCAAAGGCCTCAGAGTTTACCATTAAGTTAGTGGTTAGAGTTTTTACTTTGTAGTTGAGGGACTGGCTTCGCTGCTTAGTCAAATGATAGCAAAAACCTAAATGACGATATCCCCAGCAATAACTGTAAAGTAGAATGCCATTGTATGATATCCTGTGAAGTCCGTAAAATCGAGAAAAAGTAACGGAGTAGTCGTTGTGACAAAAAATCTGGCAGTTACAATGCGCCAAACTTCAAACACAATATTTTGTTTCAAAAAATTTGACATTCACACCAGTGCGTCGCAACATTAAAAATTCTTTGAGAGTGCATTGCGACAAAAATAGTTTGAAAACCACTGCCCCAAACCATAGACCTAAACTTCCAATCCAGAAACAAAGGGTGAAAGTTCTGATTCCAAATTGAGGCTACAAATGTTCCAATCTAAAATCCCCAAACTTCCCATTGCTCAGCCAGAGCCGCCAAGTTAAATACAGTAATATAGAATAAGCTAGATAATAAAATCGAAGTTAGTACCGATATGGATAAAAATTTAGCTCAAAACTTAAACATTTTCATCCACAAACACAGGTTTTTATTGCCAAGAGCAATGTGACAAAAAATCTGTGAAGAATAGACCAGGTGACAAAAGTTTTGGCAAAAAAAAAAAAAAAATTAAAGCAAACTACTTGAGTTTTTGTAAGAGTATTAGTATTAGGTAGCTTCATCATTATGGACAACCATGACAGGGCTCATGTAATATCACAGCATAATGATGGGATTGATAAGTGAGAAAATAATAAAATGAAGAACCCTAACTCGTACCTCATAACGTCATGCAAAGTATCAAATAAAAAATTTTATCAGGAAAGGGCTTATCAAATATTGATACCAGAATTTCATTGTCCATCATTGCACTGTGCATCAATATGCCACAAACTGATGGACAATTTTAAAGTATGCATCCCAGATTTCCCCGATTCAAAGCTTTGCATCAGATGAATAACTTTTCAAACATAAAGTCAACTTTCCTTGCAAGATTAATTTATCCTTAAATTATTGCACAGTTGTTAAGACATCAATATCGGTACAGTAGGTCTGGGGTTCAAACCTCGCATCAACTGATCAAAATATACATAGTGTCGCCAATAACTTGCCACAGCTTTGACGTATCTTTGAAGCTGCATTGCCCTGGCGCTAAGCTGCAGAGATATAGCTTGCCACTTTACAGCTCAGATGGCTGAAAGGTAAGAGCGTCTGCCTTGAGAGCTGTAAACTTGGGTTTGATTGCGAGTAGGGTCAAACCAATAACTTTAAAATTGGTGTTCACAGCTTCCCTGCTTGATGCTCCACATTAAAGGGACAGTGGGAAGAACAAGCCGGCAGATTTACTTGTTGCACCATTGGGAAAGGCACTTAGCGGGATTCCCCCATTTGAAAGTGGTAGACAGTGGGCTGGCAATTCCTAAGCAAGCGCGCATAGTGCATTAATTGCTTTCTTGTGATAGGAGGAAAAACATGCAACTAAAAACAAAACCAAAACTTGCCACACGCTTTGGCGTAATATTGCAAGTATAATAAAGATTTAATTTTCTGATAAAAATGTTACTAGTACAACAAATATCATTGCTAATGGACTACCATACAACGATACTAATATAATATCTTTAACCTACATTTAATACATTCTTATTTTCAACATGTTTTCGCTTGCGATCCACTTCAGCTTTTAGAACTGCTGCAAAATCCATGTAAACTTTACCTTTAACAAATGTTGGAAACCTACACAAGACTTGGCTTGAAATTTAATGGGCCTACAGACAATATATATAATTGTAGTAAAGACTACGTATTCATACACCCCTATATACCTGGGAAAGGGTGTAGCAAACAATCGGCCGTTTGTGACTTTTCTCGTTTCATGTTGTTCTGACGTCAGGTGACTAAGGGTTGGGTTAACCTTAACCCTCAAAAAAACGTGAAGGAGAAAAGTTGCAGACGCCCAATTATTCACTTCACCCTTTGATGAGTTCAGAGAGCCACCCTAGGATATCATAGCGGCTAAACAGAAAGTAACACACAAGTGACAGCATGGAATGAACAAAAGCACAATGAATAAAAGCATGACACTCAAAAACATATCAATGAATACTGTAAATATTATAACAAGTCAATTTTAATTCAGTTTGATGTATTAATATATACAGTAGGCTATATCACATTACGAAGTAATGAACTGCCAGAACTGCTGAACACAAAATTTATTAATCCACTGCATTGGAAGAAGGAAGTGTCTACATCCATGGCAAATCTTTTATAGAAACAAACAAGCAGTCCAGTACAGCAGCGTTTTGATAATGGAAACCAGTCAAGCGTGACAGTGATGTCATAAATAGAGACAAAGCAGTTGGTGAATATAGCGTTTAGGAAACAATGCATGGTCCGTGGATCTAGACACTGCCTTGAAAGAATATACAGTAGGGTAATTTCGAACAGTACCGGTAGTCTAAAAATAGACCAAAACGTTACCTTTTTTCTTAATTGCTTTTTAAAAAGGCCTTATCATTTTTTGACCATCTTAAAAAATTTGGACTAGCCAAAATGATGATTTATGCAGTGGCGTACGCACGGGGGGGGGGGGGGGGGGTTGGGGGTTAAACCCCCCCCATTGAAGATTTTAAAAGAAATGAAAACCTCTCTTTTTGGAACGAACCGTCTTTTTTCATGCAGAGATTGTCGAAATTGCTCTCATATTTTTCTGTGCTATCCAACTTGCTTATTAAATCTTGAAAAACTTTTATTGTGATGCAATATTAGGTCTACTAATAGTCAAACCCTGCCGTCATTTGGCAAAACCCATTATCTCCATTTTTACACTTTTCGAGAAAATCAAGTTTTAGTTTTCAAGTTTTTTTAACAATGTTCCTGATTGTAGATTTTTTTAATTTTTGGTTTGATAAAAGTGCTTGATCATAAAAGTTTAATGACAAAGTTTAATGTCAATAATTTTAATTAACGAATGTATAAACAGCGTATGAGATTTGCGTTCGATTTCAATCCAAATTTGCATTAAACTCAATAGGCTATCACGTCACTATTATCATTGTTTCATATTGTTACGCACAATTTTTTCACTAATGAGATGAAAATTTTTGAGAAATGCATTGAACTTTGCTTATGACGCAATAACAGATTAACAGTTACGAGTGGAGTTAACAGGTTTTGCCATCTACTTTTTAAAATTTTTTACGACTTTTTGCACAGAAATGGAGTTAATGGGTTTCGCCACCATAGATAACTCAAAATTGCTTAGGAGTACAAACTCGAAATTTGCACACAAGAAGGACATTGGTGTAATGATTGAAAAAATGCAAAAAAACGAAATTTCAAAACTTTGAAGTTAATGGGTTTTGCCAAATGATGGCAGAACTTTGCTTGTGTGCTGCGCTTGACGTTGACGATTGCAGAAAAAGTGAAACCCAGGGCCGAAACTAGGCAATGCGCCCCCGTCCAAAATCATCTTTCGAGGCCCCCTAAAAATTTTTTCTTGGATGGTGATACAAAAGAGCGAGCCCTGAAGGGGCGATGCCAAGCTCGGGGATCTGGGGGCATGCCCCCACAGAAAATTTTGCGGAATTCGACCTTATTTTGGAGGCTTTTTGTGCGTTTTAAGCCTTTAAAATTCCTCAGTTTTAACAAGGTTTAGTAGTCTGTTTTACTAGGTCCCTTCCAAAAACCCACTAAAATAATGCTGCAAGCAAACCCTACTCTAACATTTCGCTACCTATGCAAAGAAAAAATGTTTTTAAGGGGCCTTTGGTATGCTACCAAACGTTTGTTAACTAGTTTTGCGACTGCTATTTTTCGAAAAATTTGCAGGGGCTCCCTATTGCCAAAAATATAAATATGGTACGAGGGCCCCACATCGCGCGAGTTAAGACAAAAAATATATTGAATCTTAGAATAGGTCTATTTAAGGCACCTTTATCATACGTTGAGTAAATAGTGCTTTGTACTGACTATTTACGGGCCCCATTTTTGTGCGCCCACCTTCTTGGTTGGGGGGTTCGGGAGGCACTAGTTGCGGCACTAGTGAAACCTTTCTTGTTTTTAAGGCAAAATCGTTTTTACGCACCACAACTGTCTCAGCAGCTAGAGTGCTCTGTTTCCCAGACACCCCGATTATGTGCTTGAGAGTATCACATGATATCGACACTGTGATTTGGGTGAAACTTAGATATAATCGATGCTGTTTTTGACCTCAGCCACATGATTAGAGATTCCTCTCGCGCGTAATTTATTGTAATTTAAAAATGTTTCAGTAGGGAGGACAGTTTTTGTTCATGCTTCACTGTCTTCAGCTTTCAAGACAGGGAAAACTACCCCTTTTATAATGAGTGCATATTAAATGTTTTTATCAAGGATTATATGTGTTGTTTTTATCAATGTTGGTTCTTCGTCGACTAAAATCTTTTGGTAAATTTTTAACCACGAATTGACAGCTTGAGTTTTTGAGAAACCTTTTCGCTCCTAAATGAAGCGCAAAGAATCAAGCAAAAGCGTGAATGAAATATCTGGATTACTTTCTTCATTATGGCATTATAATAGCTGTGACGTCACTGAAATTTATGTCATCACAATGTGACCTCACTGAAACCCCCCCATTGAAAAATCCTGCGTACACCATTGGATTTATGTACCTGTAAATAAGGAGATAAAGGAATGTATTTACTTGAGGGGTTATGTAACTTCTCCTATACATGATTTTGTAGCAAAACCCCTCAGACAGATCAACTGTTTTTTTCTCGGCGAATCTTACGGGGTATACAAGTTTTTCGTTATTATTATTATTAAAATTATGAATAAAACGCTTTATTTTGTTTTCAGATGAGAAAAACATCAAGCATGATCACCAGCGCAGCCAGGGGAGGGGATTAGGGAGACCAGTCCCGCCCCCCTTTTTAAGGTACAGATTTAAAAAGTTATTAAACTGTGGTATCCCCGTTTGAAATATTTTTAGCCTAAGCGTGACCAAATTGTCAGAAATGTGGAGGGAGGGGAACAATTTGTTTATTGATCAACTTAATTATAATTTTCGTACATAAATATATGTAGTAGCTTACTACATATGCCGCTGTGTCAATAACTTGCCATATTGTTGTGTCATTGCGTTGGAACTGACTGCCCACAAACTTCAGACAACCAAACGCAACATATGATCAATCGCTGTTACATTCTTTCGACCTAAAGAGTGAATTAGCGCCCTGCCCCTGAAAAGTGTGCCATCTACTGTGCTTATTGCTCATTTGCACATGTCATCAGTTGCACACTTGCACAAAAGTAACAAGATAAGAAGTGGGCGATTTTACTTCCTGTATTAATCAGTGCGCAGTAGGGTGTTGCAAACGCCCTCATGTGGCCGAAAACAAAATTACTTTTGATATGTTGTGACCAGTCCAGAAAAAAATCCAGATATGAAGTTTTAGAAAAATTGAACAGTGTTTAGGTGTTCCGCTTTTCATTTCCATGACGACAGGCTTATTGATGCAGTGAATTTTTTTATCTCCTTAACCACTAGTGCTAGAAAGTTGGTTAATGGCTCAAATGACTCAAAAACATCAAGTTTCTATCTAACTTACAGAGGAACTATATGGCTATTGTGCCTAGTTTTTGAGTTATTGCGTTAATTATGTTCCAAAGTCAGGTTTTGGGGGGGTGCAATATCATTACTCCATCTATTTAAGCTACCTCATGATGATACAGAGCAAAATTAAGTACCAACATTGCTTTGGTTACATGACAATATAATACCAGTATTCTAGCTCATGGGTGGAGTAGAAGTCTCTTGTTTTTTTTAAAGTCATCAAGTCAGCAGATGTCCATTTTTCTGCCCCAAGCAAGTGAAGACCAAAAAAAAGGTCATCACGTCCGCAAGCCGTAGTTTGCGCTGAAACTTTCCACAATTTTTTGTGGAAAAATGATTTGACATGTTTTCACTGTTCATAATGCCGCAAAGGACATTTGGGCATTTTTTGGCTTTCTCGGAGGACAATTTTTTTTGGTAAAAAAGGAGGACATATGTTAACCCTACTCTCACCCCCTCATGCCTCTCCCCTCACTTTCCCCGCACCCCAACACACTTTTCTACACCTTTAACACTCATGCCATACACTCTCCCAGACTTCTTTACACCCCTCACATCTTCCTCTACCTTCCCCCCACCCCTCATGCCTCCCCCCACATCCCACCCACACCCCAACACGCTTTCCCACACTCTCCACATTCACTCAATACACTCTCCCACACCTCCCCCCACTTTTTTTCACCCTCCACATTTCTCCTTATTTTACCCCTCACCCCCCTAACGTCTCCCCTCACCCAAAACACTTTCCCACACTTCCTCCCACACCCCCATACTCTCCTCTTAAATTCCCCCACACCCTCACATACCTCTCCCCTCACCTCAACACACTTTCCATACACCCTTCCACGCCTCTTTACACCCCCATATCTTACCTTACTTCCCCCACACCCAATTGTCCTACCTCCCCCCACGCCCCAGCACACTTCCCCTGCTCACCCCATACACTCTCTATATCACATTTCCCCCTATATCCCAACACACTTCCCTACACCTATCCCACATTTTCCCTCACCTTCCTTTACACCCCAACACACTTCCACGCACACTTTACATCTCTCCTCGCACTTTCCCACACCCAACACAATTCCCCACTCTTTGCCCACACTTCCCTTTAAAATCGTTTATTGCTTCCAGTACAGTTACATCAAAGTTCTCCGCATATCAAATTTTAAATCACTTCATTGAAGCGTATCGGTTAAATAAAGAAACAAAAACGAGAAAGAGTTTGCTAAACCCTCAAGGGAACTCTGGTGGCACCACTATTAGACGGTGCCACTTTCTAGTCTGACCCCGCCTTGTTTTCTGCCGCTAGGGGACGTGCTACAATGGTAGTGCGTGTGCCCCTATGCATGGTCATACCCCCATGGTTTCTTAAACGTTTGCATATTTTTTATTTCCCAACAAAAACGATAATTTGATGTATTTGGCCACTAAAGAGGGTGCAACATCTCGTTTTGCATACAGTCATCGTCATACACCCACAACATCTCCCCACAACAGCTCAGATGGTCGAGTGGTATAGAGCGTCTGTCTCTTGATTCCGAGTCGGGTCAAACCAATGACTTGAAAATTGGTATTCACAGCTTCCCTGCTTGACGCTCAGCATTAATGGGACAGTGTGGAGAACAAGCCGGCAAGTTTACTCGTTGTGTTGTTGGGAAAGGCACTTAATGGGATTTCCCCATCTTGGTGAGGTAGACAGATGGCCGGCAAGTTTACTCGTTGTGTTGTTGGGAAAGGCACTTAATGGGATTTCCCCATCTTGGTGAGGTAGACAGATGGCCGGCAACTCCAAAGCGAGCTCGTATAGCGCATTGATCGCTTTCTCGTGATAGGAGAATAAATATGCGACTAACCAACTAACTAACTATAGGCCTTACCCCAAAATAGGGCGCACCTTAACACATTTCCCCAGACTTCTCCACACCCCCTACAACTCTCCTTTCACCTCCCCCATATCTCCCTTCACTTCCCCCACACCCCCAACACACTTCCTCACAACTTTTCCCACATGCCTCTACCCACACCCTCCTTTCACCTCCCCCTGCACTTTCCCACACCTCTCTCCACATTCCTCTTCACCCGCCACACCCCAACACACTTTTTCACACCTCCCCCCACACTTTTCCACACCTCCCTTTGCACTTCCCCCAGGCTTCACACACTTACTCACATCTCCTTTCACCTCCCCCACTCCCCAAAAACACACTTCCCCGCATCCTCCACACTCACCCCATACACTCTTCCACTCTTTTCCACACCTCTTCTCACATCTCCCCTTACCTCCCCCACACCCCAATTCATTTCCCCACACTTCTCCACACCCCTTACAATTTTCCCCTCACCTCTCCCCATGCCTATCACCTTCCCCTTCACTTCCCCACACCTCTATCCATATTTCCCCTCACCTCCCCCACACTTTCCCAGACTCCCCACACCTCTCCTTCCCTCAACACTTTTCCGCACCCCCACCTCTCTCCTCACATCTACCCACATCTTTCTCCATACTTTTCCTCACCTTCCCACATATCCCCTCCCTCCCCCCAGACTTCCCCACACCTCCCTCACACTTCTCCCATATCTCCCCTTACCTTCCCCCACACTTTCCCTCACCCCCACATTTTCCCTCACCTTTTCCCACATCTCTCCTCACATCCTCCCTCACCCCTCACACCCCCTCTCCACATCTCCCCCCGCACTTCCTCACACCTCCCCCACTCCTCTCCCCACCTCCACCACACCTCAACACACTTCCTCACACGTTGATCCTTACCTCCCTCAGTCCCCTATACCTCAACACATTTCCCTCTCCTCACCTCCCCCACAACCCCAACACACTTCCCCACACCTTTCCTCACCTTCCTCCAGGCCCCCTACACCTCAACACATTTCCCTCACCTCCCCCACACCCCCAACACACTTCCCCCCACATCCCAACACACTTCCCCACACCTTCCCTCACCTCCCCTCAGACTTCCCCAGATCTCAACGGCTCTTGGGGGAAATGGGCACTGAAAAAAAAAAGCACCGGGGCAAGTTTGCAACGGTGCATTGGAACAGTAGTTGGCAGCGTGGCGCAGTGGTTTGGAGCGTCGTTTTTACGACGACCATGATTGCAAGGTTAATGATTCAACTCCCAACCTAGTCTCGTAGTTGCGTCCTTGGATAAGATGCTTCACGATGATTATCTCTTCTTAATTGGAATCTGGCAAGCAGCAAATTAAAGAAGTCGGAAGAAAATTCAACCGGAAAACCTGAAAACAAAGGCAACTCCTAAGCGAGTCTGGAATAGTCCTACGCATAGCGCCTCCGCCGGTTTCTCGTGAAAGGAGGATAAAGATGAAGAAATCAATCAATCAAAGGGGCTCTTTACGAAAATGTGGGGTTCGAGGAATAATGGGCACTGTAGTAGTAGTAGTAATTTATTTGTGAATGTACGCGAACGTTAAAGTAAAATAACAAACACAGGAGACTGCGAAGTGACCGATGAAGGTCTTCGAGTCAAGCAGCCACCTAGATGAAGAGACACTGTCGCGCCGAGGGGTATCTGAATAAGAGCATAAAAGTAAAAAAAAAAAAAAAAAAAAAAGAAAAATCACATAAGTGTCATTAAGTACATATTTGATATCTCTCAAGCAGAATTTTTTGTAGTTTAATTTGAAGTTTCTATAGGACTGATCTCTCAATTCCAATGGGATAGCATTCCATATTTTGGCTCCTTGATATTTTATTGATCTTTGGCATCTTAGTGTAGAAAATTTTTCAACATAAATATGGTTCAGCGAGACAGATCTTGTAATACGGTTATGGATGTTTGAAAGTGGTTTAAATAAATTCGATATTGTAGGTGGAAGGTTTTGATTGGAGTGCTGGTGCATAAGTTTAGCAATTTCGAATTTATATAATTCGGGAATTTTAAGTATCCCTAATTTATCGTAAAAGGGAGTAATTGAAGTTCTGCGATTACAATTTGAAATAATGCGAATGGCCTTGTTTTGTAAAATTTGAAGTTTTGATTGGTAAGAGGAACAGGTGGAACCCCACAGTACAATACCGAATAAAAGATGGGGGTGAATAAGCGCAAAGTAGAGAAGTAAGGTAGAGGTGGGGAATAGGAAACGAACCTTGCTTAGTATTCCAACAGATCTAGCCAATTTGTTTTCTATCATCTTTAAAAGTGGTTGAAAATTTAGTTTGCTATCAATTTTTATTCCTAAATATTTTGAAGAGTTATTGGTGGGTACTAGCACATCATCATAGGCAATATACAGTTTAGGAAGGGAATCGTTAAGTTTAAATGGTAGGCTATATAAATTAAAACTGATTTGTCAGGATTAATCTGCAGTTTGTTGGCGACACACCATTTTTTTAGTCGGTGTAGTTCTGAATTGCATGATTGTTCCAGCAGCGAAATAGATTTTTCGCTAACCATTAGGCAGGTATCATCAGCGAATAGACGTGGTCTACTTAAAGTAGCATTATATAGGTCATTCATGTATATCAAGAAGAGTAGAGGTCCTAGTATAGAACCTTGAGGGACACCAATAGATATAGATTTGGAAGAGGAAGAGCAGTTGTTGACAAAGACAAATTGACTACGTGATGAGAGATAATTTTCAATCAAAGAGAATGCAGGTCCTCGTATGCCGTAATGTCGAAGTTTACAAAGCAGAATTTTATGAGACACAGTATCAAATGCTTTTCGAATGTTCATAAGCATAATTGCTGTATACTTTTTATATTGAATTTCGTCATAAGCATTGGTTGTCACGTCAAGTAAGGCATGACTTACGCTACATTTTTTTCTAAAACCATATTGGGAAGGATAAAACACATTATGCTTTCCAAAAAAATTTAAAAGCTGAGTTTTAATGAATTTTTCGAGAATTTTGGATAAATTAGGCAGTAGGGAAATTGGTCTGTAATTTGAAGGAATTTGTTTGTCACCGGCTTTAAATATTGGAATTACTTTGGCAATTCTAAACTTATGTGGAAACACGCCAAGATCTATTGCAGCACAAAAGTACAGGGAAAGAACAGGAGCTAAGACTTCAGCACCCAATATAAGAAAGAAGCTAGATATAATATCAACACCACTGGCTCTATTGTGATCTAGTGTTTTAATAATATTATAGATTTCACGCGGTAATGGATGGCTTAATACAATAGTTTGAGAAACTGAATTAGATAGGTAAGTAGTGAACGATTCGGATTCAAAATCAGGAATATCAGAATTATTCAGCAAGGAATGGCCAATGTTTACAAAATAAATATTAAAGTGATCACTGATTTCTACCGGATTTTCAATTATATCATGATCAATAATTATTTTTGAAGGAAAATGCTTTAGATTAGATGAGGTTTTGGTGTTGACCACATTTTTAATAAGATTCCAGAGTTCTTTGGGGTTATCTTTTTTTTCGGTTATGGCAGTGCCGAGGTACAGTTTCTTGGCTAAGGCTTTCACTCTCGTTAATTTGTTAGCATAAGATTTGTAAAAAGCTTTATCAAAATCATTTCCATTAAGGAAGCAAGTGCGGTAGAATCTTTGTTTGTTTTTTATTGATTGAAGTAACCCCTTGGTTAACCACAGTTTTAATTGGATACGTTTTTGTTTTCTGGAGGCGGTCTGCAAGGGGGCATGAATTTCGATTACATCAGAAATGGCAGTTAATACTCTGCTAAAGTGCTTATCAAAATTTTCACGCGTGATACAGGAGTTCGTAAATTCATTAGCTAGGGGGATCAACTTATTTTCTAAATCAATTCGAAAAAGGTTACTGTCCACTTGTTTAGTGCTTCGAAAAAAGAAATGTCTCGCAGTATTTCGAGTTTTAGGTTTAGATTTAAATATTTCACAATAGATAGGAGAATGATCAGAAAGGCAGTAGTCAAGAACACCTGGAGTGATGCTAGACTCACTATCATTAGTAACAATGTGATCGATAATTGTCTGCGTTTTTGAAGTTACACGGGTTGGTTTTGTTATCAGATTAATACAGGCATTCGATTGCAACATGTGAAGGTAGTCACGCGTTGGTGTCACGTTAGTATTCATATCAATATTAAAATTTCCCATTAACATGAAGCGGTAGTTTTTTCGGTTTAATAATTGTAATTTATCATCAAAAGAGTCGAGAAAATCTTAACAGTTGTTTTGAGGGTGACGATAAATAACTGCAAATGTATATTTGTTTTTGATACCTGGGAGTTCAACATCAAGCCAAAGACCTTCACAGTCAGATGCGTGAAGTCGATAGTGTTTGTTTTCAGAAAATTTTAAGTTATTAGCAACATAAGCACCAACACCTCTAGCTTTAGTAGGGGAGGGGAAATGAACAAAAAGGTAGCCCGGGACATTAATATTGATTATGGGGTTAATATTTATCCGAGTTTCAGAAAGAAAAATGATTGAAGGAGGATGAGAAAACTTGTAAAGGAAAAGGTTGAAGTCGTCAAAATGAGCTGGCAAGGAGCAAATATTGAGATGGATTATTAGAAAAGATGCATTACTGTCAAAATCATAAACATCAAGATTGAGATCAAACATATTGCAGGGTTTAATCTTAGCACTGAATGATTCAAACAAGGGATCAGTTAAGTTGAAGGGCATGTGAGAGAGATTATTGTCTAAAGCGGCTGCTTGACACGAAGGTGTGTGCGCGTTTGAGTTGAACATGTAGCGCAAACAAAAAAAAAAAGATTAATCGAGTTTAGTAAGGTCAACAGAAGCCGTTTAGCAAAGCAACCATAAACAGAACAAACAGCAAATCAGGTAAAACATAAGAAGCAAGATAGACTAGTCACATAGCCTTAGAGTAAGATAATATAATCTAATTACAGTATGGCTTTCAACAGGGTTACACAACTGTAAATAAATTTGGAGAATAAACTAGTAAAGCGAATTTAAACACAAAGATGTTGGATTAATATTATCTAATAGGCAAAATAATTATCAAGAAAATTTTTCCAGATTAGCTAATCACAGTTCAGGGATGGTCTTTACGTTGTCAATAAAAAGGCAATACAGGCCATCCTCTGCCTTCCAGTAGGTTTTCTTACCTCCTTTTCGAGCTGATTTAAACTGAGGCATTAGCAGCTTTTTGTGCTTTTGAAATTCTTGGGGCAAGTGATCGGAGATGAATACTTGACTCTGGTTTCGATGGTTTTCCTTGCATCTGGTTTCGTTATAAGCTTTTAAGTTCTTTAGTGATTTCATGATCAAATGTTTCTCAAACGAATCCGCTAATTTTACAATTATAGGCCTAGTAATTTTTTTCTGATTTTTGAAGACAGGATGCTGAGGTAAACGATGTACATCAATGGGATGTATCAGATGAGGTTCGATCTTTAAACCCTCTATCAAGAACGTCTCAAATATAACTTTAGATTTTTCTTTTGTCTCCATACACTTTCAGGTTCTTCAAGACCATGAACTAGAATATTTAGTCGTTTATCATAAAACTCTTTCATCAGTCGTTCGATTCTGTCACTTTCAACAAAGCTTTCGAATTCAGACTTAAGTAAAAAAAATTCATCTTGCGAAACTTTAGTTGTCGTGGTTTCATTGATTTTAGCTATTTCAGCATTGAAGAATTTCTCAACTTGTTTAAGTCTCATCTGGAAATTGTCTAATTTTGTTTCAATATTTTCAAACCTTTTTTCGAAATTACTCAGTTTGTTCAGAATTTTCTCAAACATTTGTTCGACTGACATGATTAATGCAGCAAGGAATAGCTGTAATTTACTAAATAAGCTTTACAAAATTGTTCTAGAAAATCTGCTGTTTGTCTGTCACAGTTGCCTGTGCTTAACTGCTTTGCAAAACACGTCCGACCGCCAGAATTGCAAACGTTAGAATAGAATGGCACTTGGGAAATGGAAACCGGAAAAATTGGGTGTCCATTTGCACCAAGTGTTCATTTATCCTGAGAGCCTATTTCCCCCAATGCCCATCGGTCCCAAAGCTCCCATTTGCCCCATAGTGCTCATTTCCATCCATTTGTTCCAGTTTCCGCATGCCCCCAATGCCCATTTGTCCCTAGCACTCATTTTCCCTAAAGTGCCCATTTCCCCCAATAGCCCATTTGCTTTGATGCTCATTTTTGCTGATGCCCATTTGCTCTAAGTGCCCATCTGCCCCTAATGCCTATCAGTCCCAAAGTGCCCATTTGGCCAATTAAGTGCCCCAAATACCCATTTGCCCCGGTGCCCAATTTCCCTTAAATGTGCCCATTTTTCCTCGTGTCCATGGTTTCATAAACCTTTGCATGCTTTTTATTCCTCACCAACAACAATAATCTGATATATTCGGCCACTAGAGGGTGCTACATATCGTTTTACATACAGTCATTGTCATACTCCAAAATAGGACGCCCCTTAATTAATCATTATTTTGACTAACCAGACCTGCAACGTATTTGTCAGACAAAACAACTTATTTCTCAGGTAACGTTACCAGCCCTGCAACGCATTTCTCAGGCAAAACAACCTATTTCTCAAGTAACGTTACCAGCCCTTATGCAAATTTCTAAAGCCTGCGAATTTACTGACTCTTACTGCTTAGTGGTCCTAGTGAACAGGTGCAGAAGCATGATAGACAAAGCAAAGCTAGAGTCACAGAGCAATTTTAAAGTTGGTTGACCAGTAGGCTATTACAAGGGAATCGAACCGTTTAAAATATCGCTCCGGTTCAGGCTCAAGAAATTTAATTTTTAACGGTTCAGTTCAGGTTCAAGACTTTTCAAAAATTTGGGTTCAGGTTCGGTTCGGGTTCAGTTGCACCGAAATTTAATGGTTCAGATTCAATAATCTCAAATTTAAGCGGTTCAGGTTCGGTTCGGGTTCACCCAAAAAAAGCGGATTTTACGGGTTGGCGGTTCAGGTTCGGGTTCGGTTCGACTCCCTGCTTGTTTCAGACTCATTAAATTTTGAAAAGCAGAAAGAATGTTACGCATCGCAGCACACGTCTAGGGATTTTTATTAATATTTTTTAACAATCAGCTCTGGTTCAAACATTGTTACTAAACGATTTCTGTTGAGGTTTACCAACACAAAATATTATAGGTTCGGGTTCGGTTCGGGTTCACTTGCATAAAATTTTAAAGGTTCGGGTTCGGTTCAGGTTCACAGATTTGAAATATTAAAGGTTCGGGTTCGGTTCAGGTTCAATGATCTCAAATTTAAACGACTCAGGTTCAATTCGGGTTCTCCAAAAAAAAAAGCGGTTTTTACCGGTTCGCGGTTCAGATTCGGGTTCGCTTCGACTCCCTGATTATAGCATCGTCTACTCTACACTACTCAAAATTATGTCATGCCTTATAGCCTAAACCAGGGGTGGCTGACCATCAAACCTCACCTCAAAAATGTTTTTGATAAATTGATAATATTGGTACCGGTAAGCTGGTAAGTTGTTTGACAGTGACTCTGACGCATCGGCGTCAGCAGAAACAGAAAATTTTCCATAATTCATAGCAACATTAAAATGTCGCAACACATCCGTCCCAAGAATAACATCCACATTCAGAACCATCGTCCGAATGATTATGCATGGTAGGCCTACTTTTACCGTTTTTCCGGGTATTGTCAACGATACCAACACTTCACCATCACCCTTTACTAGCCTACCATCAGCAGGGATTATCTTTTTAAACCCATACTCTACCGCTACCGTACAGTTTTCCAGTGGCAAATCTAATCTCATCAACGTTTGCATACAGCCGCTATCGATAAAAGCCCAAACTGACCTTTCGTTCAAGGGGCAATAAACCCTAAATTTTCACTTTGGCGAAAAAAGCTAAAAAAAATTATGTTTTTGAATGGTGTTTGATTTACATCCAGAAAAACCTTCTTTCAAAAGTTATTGCAGCTTTCCAACCTCCATGGAATCGATAGACCTCTGCAGAGCAGGGCACTTTCGCAAATCCACAAATTTGCGGACTTCAGTTTATTTTTGCGGATTTGCGAAATTGATTTTCTACCGCAAACGTTTGCGGAATTGCGGTAAAAAACTGAAATTTGCCGCAAATCCGCTAAGCAATGGTCGGAAGAGAAAACTCCTTTTAGATTCTGCAAAAACTCCAATTTTCAATAGTTTTTTCTACTGCTTCAAGCTTAAGCATCTTTGAATTAATCCATGATCTTTGCAAGCTTTTTGGCTTGACCTGAGGTGGCGTATGAGGTTGGCTTTCACTTGTAAAAGTCTAATAAACTTCGTTCAACAAATTTTGTGGCAAAAACAACCGTCATTCAAGATTTGTCTATCGTAAAATGTTTGTCCTTGAGGGATGATTATCTCGCTTTAAGGTCTTAAGGTCAAAATTATTTTAAAGGATGAATGAACCTTCACCTAAGAGTGGTTGATGAGGGCTAATAGCCCGAAAAAGCTCTGTCCTACTCTATGGTACCATAATCATTGCTAGAGTTGTCATGCATCTGTCAGTTAGGAGGAAGTTCTATCTCCGATTCGGTCCAGGGGTGGATTAGAAAACTGTGGGGCCCGGGGCAAATAAGAGTGCAAAAGGTTACCATATTTTTTTCGCCCAAAATCTAGTGAAAAGCAAAAAAAATTCATCACGTCCGCAGATGTCCAATTTTCCCCACAAAATCAAGTGTAGGCTAGAGCAAAAAAAAAGGTCAACACCTCCGCAGGCCGTAGTTTCAGCAGAAACATCCCAAAATTTTCGTGTGAGCATGATTTGACATGTTTTCACTGTTCAAAATGCTGAAATGCGTGGGGCCCCCCAAAGTGCGAGGACGGGGCAACTGCCCAGTTTGCCCATTGCTTAATCTGGCCCTGATCCAGCCATCGCGTGGAAGTTGGGTGGTATTCTATTCTGTAGTCCAGGAGGGACGTCTGTTTTTGGCTCTGTTTGACCTCGACCATGAAGGGGATTCAACTGGAGTGTGACGTAGCTATACGTACCACAAAAGTTCAATTTTCCTCTGTACATAAATCTATATCAAGTAAAACTGAAAAACCAGCCTCAGATAAAATTCGGTAAAAAGTATATTAAAAACTAGTAAAAGATAAAATCGATTTCGACCTCAAAGGTCATCGTCCGTCATCTAAAAAATGTATATATATCTCAATAACTAAGTACACTAGAACAATATGTTATACTCAAAACTGAACACACTGACTGGTCAAAACGTTACAATCATCTAACGTTTTGACCAGTCAGTGTATTCAGTTTTGAGTATAACATATTGTTCTAGTGTACTTAGTTATTGAGATATATATATATTTTTTAGATGACGGACGATGACCTTTGAGGTCGAAATTGATTTTGTCTTTTACTAGTTTTTAATATACTTTTTACCAAATTTTATCTGAGGCTGGTTTTTCAGTTTTACTTGATATAGATTTATTCATGATACGAATGCTGAAAAACCGCTTCTATTTTATCATCACTTTTTTACTGTGGAGTTCTAAGTTGAGGGTGATTCAGGAAACCAACCAAAGTATTGTCCCTCTGTACATAAAGCTTGAGGGATAATTGTCCTGTTTTAAGCCAATCAGATCGAAAGAGGAGTGTGTACCTTCGCCTGAGCGCGGTTGATGAGGGTTCATAGTACGAAATAGTGCTGTCCCACTTCACGACAACATTTTTCAGTTTGGCCAAAATTTCTTAGCTTGTTGATGATAGAAAAGTAATTGAATGTTGATAAGTCGAAAAAGTATAATTGTTTAATTTTTGAAGGAACTAGAGCTCTTGCGACTACTAGCCCCTGCCTTCTCATAGTCGCTACCATGCATTGTTTTCTTGTTTTGTCGTTTCAATTTTCTTAGTTGTTTCTTTCCTTTTACATCCCACTGTTAGGGCGCTTGTAAACTGTGAACAAGTGGAATCGTAATACTTGGTTTTTCTAAAAAACATTTTAGAAAGCATAAGCACATGAGCACTCTTTAATTCAAAACCTACTTTCATAAAGCTGACGGTTATGTGCATAAAAGCTACGCCGACCACGCTTTTCTTATAATCAACTTTCATAAGCAGAGATGGGCACTAGCTACTTTAAAAGTATCGTAACGTCAATTACGAGACGGATATTTTGCAAAAAAAAGTAAGAACGGTACATTTTTTAAAAAGTAACAACGATAACGATACTCGGTGCTGATTTTCGATGCTTTTTAAACGAAAAAAAAATTTGTTTTTTTTTCCAGGGGGTAAATTTTCCCTCTGTTAAATTTACCCCCTGGGGCTAAAGTGACCCCCGGTTAAGAACCTCTGCTATACTGCGTTGTACTACCGTAGCTAAAGTGGTGTATCAAAATTATTCAACCTTTGCGGGCCGTTAAATGTTTTAGCATATTTTTAACAGTTTGCTTGCGAAGAGGCGCGTAACCAAACCTTTTTTTGGAAGGGGCTTACTCAACCAAAGAAAGTAAAAGCTATTTTTTTCAGAAATCAATGTTTTGGAACATTTACATATGTAGGCTATATATGTGTATATATATATATATATATATACTCAATGTATTTTTTTGTCTTATTTTGATGAAAATAGGGCTATGACCTTGAATTTTCGATGATTTTAAGATATTTCATGCGTAAAATTGGTTTAGGGCTTAGCAAAAATTGTGTTCACTTCAAGAAATTCTCTGCTCTTACTGTTAATAAGTTGTGCCACGGTACTGCCGAACACTGTTAATAAGTTTGTTTCGTTTTGATTTTGATTCTTGCACTCCTAGATAATCCAGCTTTTCTAGAAAGTTGTTATATGAGGTAGTTGAGCCAACAAGATGGTACACTGCTCGGTTCTCTGCTTCGCAGGGTTTTGACATCCCTAAAAACGCCTTGCCAAAATCTTCTGATTTTTTCACGCTAGGCTTTTTATGCTAGGCGTCAAGCTGGGGATAATTTAGGAAAAACTAACAAAAAAATAAATAATGCGGTTTAAGTTTGCGGAACTGTAATGTGCATTTTGCGATTATGGAAGTTGAAAAATTATCGCAAATATATATCGCAGACTTGCGGAATTGCGGTTGCGGACCACCTCTTGCAGTTTTGCGGAATTAGTGGTTGCGAATTTGAGTGTAAATTTGCGGTGCCCAGCACCGGTCCTCTGAGGAGTTGGTTTTGGCGGCCGACCTTCATTCTTGGTATGATTGCGCCATTGCCGTTTTTGAGGTTATTGCTGGCGCAGGCAATGCTCCCTTGACGTTTACCGTTTGATTACAATTCCGAGCAATGTGACCTTGAAGCATATAGTACTGAATAGCTTTTGCTTGTGGACAATTGTTTTTGTAGTGTGGCCCGCCGCAAGCGAAACGACGCACAGTATTACTGTTTTCCTTAGTTCTTGCCACTCCTCCCAACTCCATAGGATCACCACTCTTAACATCTGACACCAAAGCTCAAGAAACTCGTTGCACTATTAAATTTAGACCCAGGGTTTCAATTTTTGGAGTTGCTCTCAACTGAGCGGCAACTTTTCCAGGCAGCCCCGTCACAAAAGCAAGTTTTATTCATTATTTCTTCACTTTCACCTTCGCCGTCGTCTGTTTTGGCCAAATGGGCCAAGCGCTTAAGATCGGCAAGAAACACATCAACAGTCTCTCCGGGCTTCCATAACCAACATCGAAACTCGTCATAGGCTAAAAACCGGTCAGCAGCAAGCCAGCAAACGTAACCCTCAACGCTGATTCGATTGAGTCACTGCTCTTTTTATCTTCTACCTTCAATTGATCGTAAACAGCAAACGCTGGCCCATCTAGCCTAGAAACAAAGGAATAGGTAAGCACTGCTAAATCATTCAACTTGAGCAATTCCTTGGCCAAGTGAGCCTGCTTTAACCAAGCCGACACATCGCCAGACTTGGGAATCGATATCCAAAAAAGTAAAGAAATAATCGATATTCGATAGTTCACCAAAAAGTAAAGAAACAATCGATTTCGATGGTAGTTTAAAAAAGTAAAGAATGAAGAATATTGTAGTCGATATTTGATATTACACTTATAGGTGGATATTATACTTATGGATTAGTATTAATAGATAGTTGGATACACTGTGGCTGTGCTATGGTTTGGCCTAGTTATAAATACGGACTTTTTCGACTCCGTTTTCAATCCGATTTCTTAAGGAAAAAAATTCCAGTCCGATTCGAGTCCGAAACATTCGTCATAACTTCATCAAACTAACAAAATTGCTTCAAAAAGATAAAATTAAGAAGACAAAACCACTATGAAAACTAGCATGCGTTGTGTAACTGTCATTCCGATTGCAATGCGGTCCAACACGTAAGCTCAGTCAGGATCCGATCCAATTCTGCCAAAATCCAATAGACCCCTTGCGCTGTAGCCTACTGCGCATGCGCGTCAAAGCGATGTCGACGTGAGTTGCCATAAAGCGATCAAGTTGCTGTAGAAACAAATGGCAAATAACAAGAAAAGCTTCGTTTTTTCGTTTAACAACGGCAAAATTTGTACATGAGTGAGTATACTGCTTAGTAAATGTGTGATAGAATATACTGTAAAATTAAAAATCATCTTGACCAAAAGTATTAGCTGCGCAAGGTAAATTTTTGTAGAGTTTACTATTTACCGTAACGGCTACGTAGGCATTTTGCAACTCTTAAACTGCGACATCATTCATATAATTATAATAAATGAATTTCAATTTACTTGCAGAGCACTTTGTTTAAGCTTCATGATTCGTTTAGGTTCGTTCAGGACAAAGCACAAACTTAATAATTGAGATTAAGCACTCTGCAATCTGCATTGTCAAAGTAATTTGTACGCTATTTGAACATACAAAACATCAAAGCGACCTGTACAATAACGCTGCCTGCAGCAAGGTTTTGCACGGGTTTCTCAGCAAAGCAATCTTAAATGCAAAATTAAGAAAAATTTCAAGTTTGAACCTGAGAGAGCCAAGTTACGCCCTCCTTAAGGTTAAGATAACCTAACGTAATTCCAGTCTACAAACACCAGAACCACCGGCGTCAAAAGTAAATTTCAAAGAATATTTCTGACTTTAACTGTTTTATAAAATATTGATAAATGAAATATTTTGTTTTACAGAACAAAATAGCTTTTATTTCAACAAAATAATCAACGCAAAACAGCGATTTTACTATATAGTTTACCATATGCAAACTGGATTCAATGGCAACTTTTTGCTAAAACCACTTCATTATGCTTGATTGAGCGTTATTGTGAAAAGCGTCTATTCAGTCGGGCTCCAATATCCGCCTTCCAATTCGGTCCACTCTCATCTTTAGCCGCTATGGTTGGATCATAGATCCATTCTTTCAACGTAGTTTTTAATTCAAATTTGATTGACTTTGAAAAAAATCAGTTGAAACTCATTGACTTTGAAGTTAAATTCATTCACTGGACAAAAGTTGAATTCAATTCATTGACTTGCAAAAGCTGATTCTGAATTCACTTATTCAATTCATTTATTTAAAAAGATTAACACCGTTGTAGCCAAACGTTAAAAGCATGGCGTTCATACTGAAAGCGCTTCTGGCACCCGGGAGTTATACTTCCATGTTATATGAAAGTGCTTGGCTGCATAAATGCTGGAACATGTGAAAGAACTTATCGTGCCTACTTTATGACTAGTTGCGTATTCGCAACGAAATAAAAACAAGAATTAGCTGTTTAAATTTGTTACCGATGCACAGTGATGGAGTCGAGTACTCAACCTTCGAGTACGAGTACCGAGTACTTGCCTTGAGAATCTTCGAGTACGAGTACTGGTGGTTGGCTTCGAGTGCGAGTACCGAGTACATTTTGATTTTTCGCAGTTAAACTTTACACTTTAAAATCTATAACAAAACACGACGTTGTGTTTTTCCATTTCATTTCACTAATATCTCAAAAACTACATGCGATGGAAATTTGATTTTTACGTTTAATGAAGAATAGAGGCTAAACATCAAATGTATGCAATAAAAAAAATCGAAAATTTGTCTACGTTGCATTCTTCCTGAAAACGGCGGAAGTCTTGGGTCACTTTCATTTAAATCACTTATTTTGGTGAAAAAACAGAAACCGGAACAAGCCAGCAAATGTCCTGGGGTCGGGGAATACCCTAAAAATCGCAACAACGTTTATTTAAATGAAGCCACGATCGTGACATCTCGGAGAAAAAATATGTAAGTATTCGTGTACTGGACTGATTTTTAGACCGAGTCCGAGTACTTTCAGGTTCGAGCACGAGTACTTTTTGAGATTAAAAGTTTCGAGTACGAATACTCAGAAAAGCTGTACTCGAGTACTCCATCACTGCCGATTCACAGCAAGCAATGTAGGAAACATCTTTAAAAGATGCTTACGCAACTCTTAAGGCGGTATTAGTGTAAAAGTCCAGGTGTCCACTGGCCATACATTTTGATGAAAGCAATTTGTTCTCCGAGGATGTGTAAAAGTGTCTTGTAGGCTACGGGTGGTTCTCCTTCGTGATAGACTTACTGAACTACATTGTTCAAAATCAGGTATCGCTAGCTCACTCACAAAGATTCTTTGTTTGAATAAAATAATGCTGGTGCATAATTTATAGTTTCAATACATGCAAATGCTTTTTGCACGTGCATTAGGCCTATAGACTATGCAAGTGCTAGCTCCGCAACACATCATTACTTAAAGAAAACATATTTAGTAAAAGTTCGACTTCGAGAGCACCAAGACTAGTAGAAGCTCATTAGTTTCAGACTTGCTTGCAGGCCTCGTTTTGTATAAGACTACATTTTTTTGCTAACGTTTTTTATCAACAACTAAAAAGCAATGTGCTTCCTGGCCTACCGGACGGGAAGTCATGACGACTTCCTCATGTTGGGTCAGAGGCTATAACAGCACTCCATCACCAACAGTGCAAAAGCACTCCAGTAAATCGTACCGTAGAGCGAGACAGCGCTGTCTCGCTCTACGGTAGCGTTTTTTTATGTTTGTTTTCCGCTTTCATTTTTTTTTTATTGATTCATTAATGATGCAAATTGAACAATGACCAAATTTGTGTGAAGGTGGTTGCAGACTCGAAGATCTAACGATCCCTACGCAGCCTCCTTGATGTTTATCATTTTGTACATACTCTGTTTGTCTGTTAGTTGTTTCACGCTCGCAAATGACGTCGAATAAACATCATTTTAGTCTCAGTTTGCCATCAGTTTTTTGATATGAAATGAAGATTGTGCGTCAGTAGCCGACGAAGTAGGCCTAGTAACTACCAAAAGCAATAGCTACATCAGTTTATTGTATTGCAATTACTGTGCAATCATTTTCACAATGAGTTCTGAAAACACGGAATCAAAATCATGTAGCCTAAGCTTACAAAATATTATACAGTTAATCACAATCATCAAACTAATTAAGTTAATGAGCGGAATATTTGGCAGACAATACACGGTAAACGAGAATATAATTTTACTAATCAGTCCAAGGCCTAATACTAAGCTTTAAATGTATGTTTTATAAATTTTTGATTCTGCTGGCCAAAATGCTAATATATTTGAGTATAGGCCCACTTGCCGTTCGCTATTTAAATAAATCAGTAAGGACCGGGAACACTTCGGTCAAGTAGGGTTATGGCAAGCTATTGACGTCATGGTGATATGATGAATGAAATGTAAATAAATTTTACAAAATAATAACTTCTTCCATAAACCAAATTAAATTTTTTCTCGAAGAACACATGATGGAAGGATTTCGTCTACTTCAATGCACAATGTCCATCCATTACATTTGCTGCAATTTCCATGAGGCCAGCAAATACTTCCTCCGCTGTAGGCTCAATTTCACTAAAGAATAAATTAAAATCAAAAAGTCAAGGCCTGCAACGAATGGCGGGGCCCATCTCCACTCCATGGTAACACCGCTTTGAACTCTGAAGAAACGTCGCAGCAGTGGCGAGTCGTTGGCGACACTGTCTCCGATTTGATCGGCCCGGGATTCAAACCACAGACCTAACGCACCGATAGCGATGCACTTACCACAACGTACTGTAGCTCATTGCTGGCTCTTGGGTCCTACTAAACACCGCAAAGGGCGACAAAGGACCTCAAATTGATGAACTAAACACTGCAAAGTACAACAAAGGACTCTAAAACCCTAATCTAACCCTAACCCTAACCTAACCCTAACTTAAAGTCCTTTGTCGTTCTTTGTTAATATGGTATGATTCCAAGCCCTTTGTTGTTCTTTGCGGTGCTTAGTACATCAATTTGAGGTCCTTTGTCGTCCTTTGAGGTGTTTAGTAGGACCGCTGGGTCTTAGATAAACCATTACATTTTAGAACATTGTGTTTACGCCAACAAAAGTCTTGTTGTCTGCCATAAAGATCTGCACCAAATCATCCTACAATTCTTAATGAAAATGCTAGTGCTCAAAACAAACCTGTAAGGACTGGAATAAACTTGTAGAAGTTTAAAATGAAAAATTCTATTTTTCTAAATTTGTATGGTTCTAGGGACCCGATTTTTACTTTTAGATACCCAAATAGGATCCCAAAAAACACTTTGAAAAATGGCTTTTAGCAATACTGCAATAGAATATCACTTACTACTCTGGTAACAACATGCCGTATTTTCCAGTGTCTCTTAGTTCTGCGGCAAACACGCAATTCAATTTCAAGTGGTCGTAGAAATAGTCTGCTGTGCTGCCTGACGCCACGTCTAAAATTATAAAACATCAAATCAAAAATATCAAATTTTCATTATACTCGCGGTATTACGCCGAAACGTGTAACGAGTGGCGGGGGCCAACTTCCCGGCTTAGCGCCTGGGCTTAGTGGGCTACACAGTTCCGAAGGAACATCGCAGGCAGCGGTGGCGAGTCATTGGCGGCACTGTGCCGATTTGACCGACCCGGGATTTGAACCCCAGACCTCCCGACCGGTAGCGTGTGCGTTAAGCAACTGAGCTAACGGCCGGTAGCCTATGCCATAAAACATAGCTGCCTAAATTTAGATTCTGGAATTTCAGGGACAAAAAAGCACGAAACATACTTTTCATTTCAGGTGACCAGAGCTGCGAACTGGCATGTATTTTTAATCGTAGAGGCGCGGGAAGTGGGGTGCCAGGGGGCTCAAGCCCCTCCTGGAATTTTTTCAGCCCCCCCTGAACCATTTGAGCTCTCCCTGACAACTGGACAATTTATGCACTGAATGCGACGGGGTTCATGCTCACAACGTACGTACAAGTACTTAATGAAGCAGGCCCACAGCCAGTGGGAGTGTGGGGCTGGGAAACCCCTGAAAAATTTTTCGCCCCAAGAAAATCAATTACAATAATCTTTTAAAAAAAATTTCGTCTCCCGTGCAAATTTTTTTTGCTATCGAGCCTGAGTGGCCCATGGACCTCACGTTGGCAACCGCTGTTCAATAGGCCTATCGTACAATAAAACTGCAGAAAGGAAAGCTACGTTCGGTGTTTAGTTTTAACAGATCAACAGCTACAACATAGTAAAGTCAATATTCGCTTTCATGCTTAAGATAATGATCTAGCTCAGGGGTACCCAACCTTTTCCGACTCGGAATCCACTTTCGCTAAAATTTGCTCAAATTGAAAAAGTATTAGAGCTACTGATCATGGGAATTACGCAAATCGTAAACTAAAATGCGGTGAAGTGCAAAAAAAGACGGTCTTCAATTCTTTAGATGTTCCAAATTCCACCAAAATCTATGCGAAGAGCTGAAAAAATAGTCTTCAACGGCCAGGACGCGATACATGAATTGGAAATGCTGGTGGCCAACCTTGACGTGTATATGCCAAGTCGGTCCGCGATCGACAGCCAAGCATTCAAAGATCGACCGGTAGATCGCGATCGACTGGTTGGGCTCCCCTGATCTAGCTCTTATGAGCTTATACAAGTTCTCTCTTCTGGTTGAGTTTTTAATTGGTTTTGAACTCCACCTACCTAATGAAGCGGCTAAATCACTTTTTCCAGTGTAAAAAACTGTAGAGCAAGAAAAAATCTAATCGTAGCTTTACAAATAAGCGAAAGCCCGTATGTACAGTAGGCCTATGTAATTCAGCAAAACAGATAATTGGATGCTAGTTTAGTATGTGATCTACCGAACCTTTCATCCTTTAGCAATCACGTGACACTTGCTATGTTATCGTATCGAGATTCGAAATAACGTAGAAGAAAGAGATTAGGTTCGGACGTTCGGTAGATCACATACTAAACTGTCACCGATGATTGTTATTAAAACTAATAAACTAATATGCCTATATACTGTACATACAGTAAATACCTATAGGCTTATATGTACACATTTCGTACGTTAAAAAATGGCCCAGTGCTTCAGTATATTTTCATCGTGTGTTTTCGTTATGTTTAGACCTTAGGGGGCATTGTTTGTTACGTGTAATTCTGATCAGTAAAGCAAAAAGTTAGATCTTACAAATCTTGTCTAATTCATAAAATGCTCAAGGATTTTGTGGATTGAGCTAGCTTTCGTACATAGCCGAATTTATTTTCGTTATTAGAAAAAAAAAAACTAAGTCTCTAAGCAGGGGATCAAAAAATCAGAAGGCAAAATTCTAAAACCTCGCCCAACCAACAATTAAGGTCTAACCATGATAAAAAATTATCCTGGAAATATTCCGGCCACTTGAGCAGGCATGCAATTAAATCTTTCAAAACAGGTTTGTAGTAGTATTTAGTTGCATATTTATCCTCCTACCACGAGAAAGCAATCAGTGCGCTATACAAGCTCGCTTTGGAGTTGCCAGTCATTTGTCTACCACACCAAGATAGGGAAATCCCGCTAAGTGCCTTTCCCAACGGCACAACAAGTACACTTGCAGGCTTTTTCTCCACACAGTCCCTTTAATGCTGAGCGTCAAACAGGGAAGCTGTGAATACCAATTTTAAAGTCATTGGTTTGACCCGACTCGGAATCAAACCCAAGTCTACAGCTCCCGATGCGGACGCACTACCACTCGGCCATCTAAGCTGTTAACTTAGGTTTGCTGAGCTTTTAACTATCTTAGGTTTGCTGAGTGTGTTGTGCCCATAAACGTACATTGGAAAAAAGGGGGATCTGGGGAGCGAAGCCCCCCAGACGTTGATACGACCTTACCATTTTGAGCCCCCCCTGTCCAAAAAAAGTTCCCGCGCCACTGTTTAATCGAGTCCGAGTTCACTACAAATTTGGGAGCGAGTTCGAGTTCAAGTTCTTCGTTTTCAATTTCGCGAGTTCAAGTTCGAGTTCAGTAATTTCTACCGAGTTTTTGCTGAGTTTAAGTTGCTCTCATCGAGTTGAGGCTGAGCTCAAGCAATTTTTGTCAAGTTTAGGAAAACTCTTCAAAACTCAATCAACTTTTTCGAGATTAAGCTCTAGTTCGAGCTCATGAATTTTTGTTGTGTTCGGGAAAAAGGACCAAGTTCGAGTTCGAAACTGTGTAGGTGACTGAGAAGTTACAAGTAGGCCTACTAAGAACTTACATATAACTTTTGCTATTTGTCCAGGCGTGTATGTCTTGCCATGAACTTCTTTAATAGCTTTTGCACTTGCATTTGCAATTCTGGACTGCAAAAAGATAACATCATAGACAAAACGGCAAATATCATCTGTTCAGGCTTATATTATTTTCAAATAACAAAGCAATTATGGGATTATATGATCAGCGCCATAACTTGTAGAGAGTGATTCGTGGCAAGTAAGGATGATTATCAAGCAATTGACTCTTAAACGCCATGATTTGAGCCAAAAGAGGAAAAACATTACTATACTGCTTCAAAACTCATTGCCATAACAAACTACATTGAAACGAATTCGAACGATCTTTAGGTTTTGCAAAGTTTTTTAAATGCGTATTTCGTATACTCAGCTACTCACCAAAAGGTCATAAGTTCTGGGTTTATCAAACGTGTATCCGTAAGGAAACATCCATAACTGACTGTATGAATGCACGTCAATGTAGGCTTGGATGTTGGAAATTCCGTTGACAAAATCTCTTTGTGCCCTCACATTTGCCTAAATATGGAGTTTTAAAGTTGTGCTATCAATGAAGGAAAGACTCTATTGAGTCATAAGAGAGGACTAAAATCAGGAAAATGGCAAAATAATTTTAAGAGTGAAGTGGAAGCACGTTTTTAACTCACTTCGGACCAGGCATGGGGTCCATGATAATCGTCACTGCATGGATCATTGCTAGATCCGTTTCCTGAAACATAACATATTTACAGGTACAACCCAAAAAATTAAGTCTTCAATATAATTGCAGTATTACGCCGAAGCATAGCCGGCACCAGAGCAGTCGACTTAGGGGGGGCCAAACGTTTATCAGGGGGCCAAAATTTGAAATTAAGCACAAAAGCCACTGTCTTCAAAAGAGTAAGCTTGCTAATTGGTGGGACCAAGTATGTCTATTGGGGGGGGGAAGGCCCCACTTGGCGTCGGCCCTGCGCCGAAGCGTGTAACTAGTGGTGGGGACCATCTTCGTGGTCAAGCGCCTGAATAACACGGCTTTGTACGAAGAGATGTCAAAGCGATGGTGAACCGTTGGCAATATCGTGTCCTTATTAACCAGCTCGAGAATCAAACTCCAGGCCTCCGCATCAATATCGACGTCTTTACCACTATGCTAACCGGCTACTTTATTTACAGCACAACAGGAAAACAAACAAGTTAGTCTTCAACCAGTGGCGTAGGCAGGAATTTTCAATGGGGGGAAGGGGGGGTTGAAACTCTGAGCCGGATTTTAACTTCGATGTTGTCACTTATGACGCGGTTGCGCAAGGCATTGATTCATACTTTCATAAGCTAAGAGCAGAAGCTATATTACAATTAAAGTATTACAATAGCCTACTTATTGTATGTCACCTACAGTATACCACAAAAACTCATCGCTAACTATAGTATACGTGGCCTAGCGTTACCGCGGGCAGGTGACAGATCCTACGTGACGGGTTCGATTCACTGCTGGAGCCGATCGCATTTGACATACATACCCCGGGTGGCTGTTGACTAAAAGAGCGCAACCTTTAGCTCCCTTCGCAGTCTCCCTCAGTTACTGTTGACTTTTCCACAATAATTTGAAAAGAACCTCAGTTATTTGTGTATATATTCACAAATAACTGAGTTTTTTTCAAATCATGTCAAAAAATAAAACAACGGCCATGAACACCCCACTTTTCGTAACTGCGATTGCGCAAGAGCGGTAAACAATATTGTGACGCAACAATCTCACTTCGCAATTGAGCAACGTTAGAACAGTGGGCTTGTGCTGTGATATTACAACAATCGCCGATGAAGCAAGAACCAAAATTATCGTTTCTCATGACAGATTAATGAATACCGGCTATAAAGCACAAACGTTGCCAAACCAATGGGAAGGGGGTGAACCCCGAACCTCCCCCCCACCCCCTTGCCTATCGTCACTGCATGGATCATTGCTAGATCCGTTTCCTGAAACATAACATACTTACTAGTATAGCGCAAAAAAAGATAAGTCTTCACTATTGCGGTATTATGCCGAAGCGCGTAACTAGTAACGGGGACCATCTTTGCGGCTAAGCGCCTGAACAACACGGCTTCGTGCGAAGAGATGTCGAAGCGATAGTGAGCCGTTGGCAGTATCGTGTCCATATTGACCGGCTCGGGAATCAAACTCCAGGCCTCCGCATCAATATCGACGTCTTTACCACTATGCTAACCGGCTACTTCATTTACAGCACGACAAAAAAACAAACAAGTTAGTCTTCAACTCCTTTGAGGTCATAACAGATTACCTGCAAAGTTGGAATCCCAGTTTCTGTTAGGATCCTTCCCAACACAGTTTGAGCCAGAATTTGGGGACCTAGTTTTTCTCCACATTCTATCCTGAGAAAAATTAAAAAAGAACTGTAGAGAATCCACAATTTTTTGAGTTGCAGTGCAACTGCTGTCAGCAAGGTCCTTTATGCGTTAACTTGTTCGATTGATCAAACAAAACACTAAAAAATCTTACTTTCTAACTATGAAAGTTTCTCGCTAACAAATATATTTTTCTCTAATTTATTGCAGGACTGCATAATGTTGGTAACAAATATGTTAATAAAAACCACTCAACACTCACAATAGGTCGATGCGAAATTGCTATATCCATACTTCATCAAATTTTATAAATTAGCCTTAGAGACGCAGTAAATTCGTCTAGCACCCTACAAATGACTAAGGTGGCTGCTCGACTCGACTACCGAAAAGTTTCCTCGCAGCTTCCTGTTTCAATTTCAACAACACTGCACATAACTTTAACGGTGTGCTTTTACGTTGTGTTGTTTTTTATGGTTATGTAACGATATATATAAACTTGAACTTGATTGAAATTTGCAAAATAACTGATGTAACTACCGGTACAGCAAATAGATCAAAAATGAAATCTTCGTTATACTTGCGATATTACGCCGCAGCGTGTAACGACTCATCTCCGCGGCTTAGCGCCTTGGCGAAACAGCTCCCAAGAAACGTCGCAGCGGTGGCGAGCGTTGGTGACGCTGTGTCCGATCTGACCGGCCCGGAAATCGAACCCCAGACTCCCGCACCGTTGGCGTTGTGCCGAACAACTGAGTTAACAGGCCGGTCAAAGCAAACCGATTACTATTGATAATAATTGCATTTACAATGGCCTGACTGTCACTGTTTCAACCTCAGTAAGTCTCATCAGCGTATGAATTGGCCTGATTGATGATCCGAAAATTTAATTTAATCACCACCTTTAATATCCTTAGATAAAGCGCTTGTGGTACCTATCACGAAGCAAAGAACAAATCAGAAATTTTTGAAAATTGTTCAAGTCGACAAGCTATTTTATTAAGTAGGCTTACCGGTGTTATTCTTAGTGTATTGGTTGGTTGTAACCTTATTTAGACTAACTGCCTTTTGCTACTTGATACCGCTGAGTGGTTTTAGTGAAAATTGCAGAAGTTAGGGTCAGCAATGCGATTGCAGTAAAAGCAATCACTAAAGCTAGCAAAACAATTAGGAGGCAATGCCCCACAGGCCAAAGGTTACACAAATTATGGTATTATAATAAGAATTTATGCTTTAAGCATACTTTAAGATTAGACTCTGCCAAAAAGGAAGGCCGTACGCCGATGCATTCCTCCTCCTATGCGCCTATGTTAATGTTATTTTTTAGATTTCGAGTTGAAAAAGACATTTTCAGAATAAATCTTAGCTTAGTACGCCGTAACTCAACAGGGTGGCGAGGTCAATATTTGGGTGCTGAGCTAATAACCGTAGAACTATGGGTAAAATGTCCAGGCCTGCCTCGTCTTTTTTCTGTCCTCCACCTCCTAATAAACATAAACTCGAACTGACAATACTGTGAGTTAACGTGGGAAACTTTGTGGTAACTAGGTCAAGTCGAAGCAGTCACGCATTTTCGCCATAAGAAAAAATAAGTCCTATTTTTGTCGGCTGTTGATCGGTCCTGATTCTTGGATAGTGTGGATACGCAAGACTGGTAACGGCAAAATAAACGCTGTCATATTAAAACAAAGTAGTTTTTTTTGTAAAACTTCTTACCACTGTCCAGGTGTAATGATACCCATCGGGATTTGCAGATGGAATGATGTAAAAATCTACAGCTGCCAAGATCTTGCCTGCCATGGTGTCTTTACCAATGTTTTCAGTTAGCTACAAGCAAAAATCGTAAATGAGCGCCTTAAAACTTTAACGTATTTAAAAATTCTGGGATAAAACCTTAATCTTCTAAGGCTTTCAGCACGCAAAACTAGTCTAGAATTAGTTTTGCACCATTTATTCAGGAATTTTTTAAGCTTACAGCCTTAACTCCGCTGGTACGTTTTCAGTCTTAAATAAAAAGCTAGTTTCCTATCTTAAACCCTCTTTTTAACACACAATCCTTACGTTTTTTATAACATGGATGCAGGTCGCTGGGCTTATCCATTCGTTTGCGTGGATTCCACAATCAATGGCAAACGCTGGCTTGCTCATTCCTCCACTGCTGATCTATTATACAATTAGTTATTGGTATTTTAAAGCATCTCACCCGTAATAAGTTATAACAATGGACACTAGACAGCCTATGTAGGTGTCTAAAGGCTTTAAACACAATCTTCGCTTTCGGATTGAATATGATGGTAAAACTTGAGCAAACCAGAAAAAGATGAAAAACCAAAGCTCCGAAAGAAATAAGCTTAAAATGCAAAGCTCATAAATTAGAAAACAACCAGAGAAGGTTACGCTTTTTGCGCTATACGGTTGCGAACAAAGCGTAGAATTGGTTTAGCATTACAGCAAGCCATGAACACTGTTTCGACCTTTCAGGTCTCATCAGTGCAGTTGGTGTGACCGACATTTACTCAAGGCAATGCCCGAGAAGGATTTTACGCTTTTGGTTTGTGATTATACCAGTTACAAGCACCTGCAAAAACTTGTCTGCGAAACCCGTTTGCCAGTGAAAAAGCGGGAGACATGACATGTCTGCAGTTATGTCTGCATATTCGCAATTTTGAATTTGTGTTAAAATGTTTTTGGTGATATAATTTTCGCCCAAAACTTTTTGATCTAGACATTTTGCTATACCAAAAAACACAAGCCTGTAATCAGACTTCCTAAGTCAAAAACGAAAACCTAAATTGAGAATCAATCAAAAATAGCAATTGAGTGATAGAAACATCATTTACATCACGATCTTAGGGCCATAAAAATGCACGGCTAACAACATTAAACAAAGTCACATTTCACTACGATCAGGGCCGGCGCTGAGGGAGGCCCAGGGGGCCTGCCCCCCCAATTAATGAGCTTTCTCTTTTGAAGACAGCGGCTTTTGCGCTTAATTTCAAATTCTGGCCCCCTAAGTCGGCTGCTCTGGCGCCGGCTCTGACTACGATCTTGACTTTACAGTCAACTTTTACCTTAACAGCATTGAAGGTCCGGTTCTCATACGACATGCCAACTTTCATTTTTGTGAGGTGGTCAGAGTGAGCCATGGCATAATTTTCCAGCCACGTTTCAATCTAAATGAATGTTACGTAGCAGACTATAGTTAAACCAGTTTAAGACAGATTATTACCACATCATGAAGGCTTCTATTATACCATTCTGAATTAACTCACACCGTTTTACCGTAGGCCTATAATTATTTGGTACTACCGGGCAGCTGGCGTAGTGGTAATAATATTGCTTACGGTGCACGAGGTTTGGGTTCAATTCTCAAGCCGGTTATATCGGACTATGTGGCCATGGACTCCCCACCGCTGCAACGTTTTTTTTTTCAAACTTCAGAGCTGTGTCGCCTAGGCGTTACGCCCGGGAGATCGTCCCCATCGCTAGCTACACGTTTGGGCGAGTTATTGCAAATAGAAGGAAGATTTGATTGCTACTTTTGTATGTATCCAAAGAGCAACAAAAAAGTGTCAATTTATCTATGCATAATAAACAACTGTAGACTCTTTTCTTCAAATCTTTGCAGTCTATGTTGGCACATTAGAATTAGAAAACGATAGGCCTACCGTTACTGCTTATATTGCAGATTTGGATCTAGTATAGCCCAACTTCAAGTAATTCCGTTAGGGTATGAGCAGAGCGCAAAAAATGTTCAATTAATCTTACTTCTTCAAACGGATGATAAACATTGTAATCGAAATCTGCCAAAGTCATTTGCTCCAGTCTTGGTGATACTTGAGCTTCGATTGCTTCTTCAACATCGTGGATCATGACATCATAGGGAATTCTATGACATCGGAAAGTCGTTAGTTTAGCGACTTGTTTATTCATGTCTCGGTATTTTTTTTTTTTTGAAGCCACATAATTGCTGCTTAAGTTTTTATATTAGTGAATGAAGTGCATGCATTATGGAAGATGACCTAGTTGGGCAACGAACCCACGAAACCAGTTTCGCAGCCCAATGCAACAAACCACTCGGCCAACTCCATGTGTAGTGGTGTTGCAAGTATAATTCCTGGTAGTGCAAGTTGCAAGTATAATTGCTTCTTTCACGTGGCGGTAGCCACAGTGCAACGTGGTAGGATTGCATGAGAAGTACTTTGGGGCTGCGTTCAAGTTTCTTTGCTGCAGAAAACGTTATTCGACTGTCTGGAAGTTTTTTTTGTTGTTGTTGAGGATAAAAGGCACCTGCAAGTGGGCGTTTCTTTCCTCACAAGCACAAAGAAACGCCTTCCAGACAGTTAAATGTGGTATTCTGCAGCAAAGCAACTTGAACGTATAGCCACAAAGTGTTACTCAAGCAACCTACCACGTAGCACTATAGCTACCGCCACATTTCACGTATAGTTCTGATAAATTTTTTTAAAACTCGATAATTTTTATTTTCCATATTGGATCAGTTGTAGTGGAGTACATTCATGCATCATGGATGATGACCTAACTGAGGATCAAACCCACCCAACCACCCGGATCTAACAGTCGTGAACCCCGTGTGCAAATCAAGGTCCAATAGTAGATGGTGTGGCCTACGTAAGCCTCCATTGGTCGATTTTGCTCCGCCATTGGTCAAACAATTACATCAACAATAACAGGATATTTAAGCCGCAATAAACAAATAGCAATATTTTATTTACTTGCTCTCCCACAGAAACACTTTAGTGATTTGTAGTTTATCATCCGGAACTAAGATATCAACTGGCCCAAATCCTCGTTCCGGCTCTTTCCAAAAGCGAAGCTGAAAATGCACATAATGCATGAAGTAATACATTGATTGTTTGAAACTGCTGCAGCTTGTGAATGATACTGTCACAATTTTTCTTTCTGTATTGCCAGATTAGCGAGCCTTCAGTGATACATGGCTTAATTGCAGAAGGTCTTCACGATTTTTACCGCTAATTGGTTGCATGGAAATACAGTATATTTTTAATTAACTACTGCCAGCCGACACACCGCCAAAGGCGCGTATGATCGGTATGCAAGCAATCTATTTTGGAGATCTAATCGGCTCATATACATGCGAAAGAGTGGCACGATGTCTGCAGAGCGTTTGACTCCAACACGCTCAATTGCAGGGACGTAGCCAGCGGAATATTTAGGGGGGGCCAAATTACAATAGGCCTAGAACTTCAAAAATATGGCCTGTTCAAGGCGCTATCTTCCCGTATTTCGATTTCGATTTTTGCCTGAAGTTATTCGTATTTATTTTGTTTAGGGACAGAGGCGTCGTGCAGCCAAAAAATTTGTTGGGGTCCGTTTAACAACTTAAACAGATACTGATCACAAGTTTACAAACTTTGCAAAAGCCGCATTTAGCATTGACTGTACCGGTAACATCACGAAAAAAAAAGTTAGGAAAAGATACCAAAATATGTAGTAATGCCCCAATTTTTGGGTAACAAATCAAAATTTATTTTCATACCTCAAACCGCTTCTTAATTATGGACATTATGCGCAATCATTGTGGCCCAACGATTTAACAAAGGGGGAAGATATTGCTGGGGGGGGGTTGGGGCCCCAGCCGCCAACAAATTTTTACGGTCTTCACATAACAAAACACTCGTTTCAGCGCACTCTCTTATCGAAAGAGAACATACCGGTGTCCTGCAGTGAGTGCAGTCACTATTATAGTGTCAGACAATACAAAAATGTTTTAGTAGTCCATGTCTAAAAGCAGAAGCTGGGCTAAAATAAATGAAAGGAGGCTGCAGTCATTATTAGTTTAGACGTATTTGATGGGATCACGTGTATAGGTGTGTTCTAAAGCCTATAATCTTTAACAACGCATACAAAATGTTTCCTAAATTCTAACTACAGATCAAGAAGCTAACTTTACTCTTGAGTCGAAGTGATTGATTGATTGAAGCAACAGTTAAAAAACAAAAATGGAATTTATAGTGTAAGAAAAGGGGAGGGGGGTATGGAGTTAGTTTGAAGGATGAAAACGAAATGGCACTGGCTAAATTTTTTATGTTTTAATTTTCAACTTTTTAAATTATAAAAAGCTACACTTCTCAGAAACTTTGGCGGGGTGCGGGACCCCTTTACCCTATGGCAAGACGCCACTGTTTACGGATGAATACGGAGTTAATTATTTATTGTAGACTTAGGCAGGCAATCCTTTGCAAATGGCTGCCCTAATATTAACCAAACTGTCTTCTGCACGGCATTATGTAAGAAAATCCAAGGATTTTGTCACCGGATGGTATGCACGAACAAGACACACATAGAACAACAAACACAACGAAAAATTCCCTATTCTTCTTAAAATAATTTTTAATTGAACATTCTTTCCTTTTGCTCGCCATATTCGATTGCCTTTTTGCGGTACAATCTTGCTTTTTCGCTGTACTTACACTTAAATATTTGATCCCATTGCGCTGTTGTGATGCAGTAATGCTTAAACAAGCGCTTTTTGTGGAAAAATTATGTCGAAATTCAAATGGCGCATAAATTAAGTCACAAATGAAAAAGTGGTAAAGATGAGAGAGCTTTTGAAGCAGAGTTTAAGGTATTTTATAAGAATGTTTTAATTACACTTCAGATTAAGCTTCGTCAAAAAAGGGGGAGGCAGTGCCCCAGAGGCCCCCCTCCTGGCTACGCCACTGCTCAATTGTTTTCTTCTTACGTTCAAATCGTTGCCCAAAATTCTCAAATACTCTCTATCAGATGAATGACGAGGTTGCACACGAAGAACTTGATGTCTGCAATGAAACAACAAAGCAATTTAAAAAAAATCAAATCCTCATTATACTCGCGGTGCTACGCTAAAGCATTCAACAAGTGACGGGGTCCATCTTCGCGGCTTTATAGCGCCTGGGCAACACAGCTCCGAAGAAACAGCGGTGGCGAGCCATTGACGACTTCTCGTGCAATTTTATCGGTCCGAGAATGAAATCCCAGACCTCCCGCGCCGACGGCAATGTCTTTCACAACTCTACTAACTGGCGCTTAGTAGTGATCTTTTAAACGGAAAAAAAATTTAATAAAGTAGAAAAAGTAACCTAATGATGTAAATGCGTAAATACAATATTAATTATTATGCAAAGTTATATGTTTCAACATGAAAGAACACTCTGCTAAACACTGACATGAAAGTGTTATTACATACCGTCATTTTTTCTTCTTATTTCTGAGCCTTGCCCCGAAATCAAAAAATTTTGTGAAGGCAAGGCATTTTCACAAGTTTGTTGAAATTATTAAGCGCAAGCCGTAAGTATAGGCCTATAGATTGGCTACATAGCGCAATACATCAACTTCGTTGATGCAGGAGTTAACCAAGTGCGTAAACTCAAGAGAATATGATAAATAAATTTACCATCTGATAACGTCTGTGGTAGCTAGTATTGTCCGACTAATGTTTTCACACAGACTAAAACGTCAGAATACGAAAATAAGACTTCTCCTTCAACATTCTGTTTCTTTCTTTGAATCTCTATATAACATCCATGGTGTATGTGTAATAATTATATTACGTTTACTGAAAATAGCTGTACACGGTGCTATAAAATACTCAAAAGTTTAAAGCTATACAATATTTCTTACCCTTTGTAGGAAACTTTTGCATCAGTTCCAAAACATAACAGTGCAACGGCAAACAAAATTATACTTTTCATTTTTCTCATATTTTTATCCAGTACTTGAATTTGAAAACGTGGAACAGTAAATTTTTCAAAGCAGTAAGTTTTTTTTGCAAAATTGGTAAGTGGTGACGTCGAAAGTTAACTTACCAATATTAGATTACTAAATCTATCAATAACAACAAGCAAGATTCGATTAGTTTATTTTTTTAAGCAGCCGGTGCAAACAAATCTGAACAAACTTCAAATTACAAAAACTAACACATCCAAAAAACAGACTTTAATCAAAAAAACTCTTAAGAAACGTCAACTATTACACGAGTACAATCGCGAAAAGTCAACCAGTTTGAAGCTCTGCATCCAATACTTGATCCTTGTTTCACTTTTATTATAACTTCCACCGAGCAAACAGCTGCCTGTGATTTGCAACCGGCACTAATGAAAGTTTTAATATTATTATTTGCAGTCTGAAGGACGAATGCCCTAGTTACACAGATAGCGCGTGATACCGCCTGTCTCTCAACTAGTCAAACAGTCTATTTATCTGAAATGTCACCGGTTAAATTGCCGAGTCACAAGATTTACGTTGCTTTATTGTAGATCAGTTGCTTCTCGAAACGACTCTACTGCATTTTAAAAGCCATATTGTTATTCTTGCATTCATTAATATTGTGCTTTCTTATCGTGTTTTCCACAATCTGATAATTTACCACACATATGCAAAAGCGCAGACATCTATAAAGAACTGCAGACAGTAGGCCTAAACACTTTTTCGACCTTTCGGGACTTCTCAGTGCAGTTCGTGTGACCAACATTTACTCCAGAAAATATATGCCTGAGAAAGAATTTTTTGCTTGTTGTTTGCAACTATACCAGTTACTACAGGGTGATCCGAAAGTAACTCCCTATTCTAAAATAACTATGACTTATTCAAATTTGCTGACAACTTTCTCAGTTTTTGCGCGTAAGTTATTCAGTCTGCGGCAATTACATCTATGCTCTTGTTTCTATATTTTAATAATTTTAACTTAAATTTGAAATAAAGTTAAATCATGTTTTGTAAATTAACATACTAATTGCGATGAATAATAATTTTTAAAAAATTCAATCACATTTAAATAAACAAATAAAAAGATATTGAATTTTAAATGGAAGTCCATGCAATGCACTTTTTTCTCGTGTTTAATAAATGAAGAAATTACACTTCAAAAACAAACCATTTATATTTTAGAATAGGGAGTTACTTTCGGATCACCCTGTAGAACCTGCACAAAAAAATTTTTTGCCCAACTCGTTTGCTCGTGAAAAAGCGGGGTGCAAGACAGGTACAAACTGTCTGCGCATGCAGCCCAGAAAGCACAATGAATGTCAGCGCTAAGGTCACAATGTTCACTGTCTGCAGTAAGTTCAGTAATAATTTATTGTTTTATATGTTTTTGAGATATGAACACTGACCATAAAAAATCTACTTCAAGTTTTGAAAAATTGTTTGCACCGGTGGGCCTATTTGTTGCCGGTAATCAAAGTAATGCCATAGTAATTATGTAATTTTATAAAAAAAATTTACGTGTAATATGTCAGTGATGAAACAATCAATGTACTGAACGAAGGCAGAATTAGGCTACAGCAATTTTGCGATCAAAGTAGGGTTAATATTTACATTAGAATTTGTGGGACGGAAAGATACAGAACTAACCGAAAAAAAAAAACTTAAAGGAAAACTTCCATGTTATGAAAGGAATAAAAATCATCATTGGTACCAGACATTACTAACAAATCACAAACCTGTGCTTAAATGTTTACGAAACACTACGTACTATAACAAAATAACTACGGATGTGATACATGGAAGCAACTATAGGCCTACATAAAAACAAACTCTCTGATTTTCGATGTGTTTGAGTTACCCTATTTCACTTAAATAGCCGAGGGCTAGCATGTGCCTCTGAACACTGAAGCGGTAGTCTGCACAGTGCACACTCCATTCCGAATCGGGTCAAACCAACATTTTATTATTGGTAATCATAGCTTCTTTGCTTGACGTTCAGTGTTAAAAGAAAATTGTGGAGAACAAGCCGGTAAGTTCGCATGCTTTGACTCAGGAAAAGTATAATCATAATGGGATCCCCTTCTGTGAATGCTAAGCAGGTGACCATCAACTCCTTAGCATGCTCGTTATAGCGCCTGCGCCGCTTTCACTCATTACCAAAAGTTTAGAGCCACCCTGGCAAAAAACACATTTTTGTTTGTTTTCCTTAAATGCGTTCTCAATCCACTTCTTGATTTGGTTAGCTTCTTTTCTTTTTCGCTCAGTGTAGCATGACTCTTAATTTGACCCCAAAAATTGGGCTAACTAACCTAATTCTTGTTTTAGGGTGATAAAAGAAGAGATTAAAAAGCATTATAGCTGTCATTCAGAAAGGTATTATGAATAAAAAAGCATCCTTAAGCATTGTTCTGCGGTCAAAAATTGTTACCGGTATGCCTTATTCATACTTGATGCGGAAACGGCAGTAACGGAAAATCAGTCGAGGAAAACGGAAGCGGAACGGCTGATAACAATTTTTGACCGCTGAGCAATACTCAAGGATGCTTTTTACCCGTAATATCTTTTTGAATGATAGTTACATATCCCTCTTACCTCTCCTTTAAATCACCCTAAAACAAGAGCTAGGTTAGTTAGCCCACTTTTTGGGGCCAAACTAAGAGTCTTGCAACATTGAGCAAAAAAGAAAAAAGAACTAACGAAAGCGAGAAGTGAATTAAGAACGCATTTGAGGAAAACACGCAAAACTGTGTTTTTTGCCTGGGTGGCTCTAAACTTTTGGTAATGACTGTAAAATAAAAAGAATTTTCTGACTTGATATGAGTCTTATTGAAAAATAAATATCTTAATTTTCATAAAGTAGAGCTTAAATGCTTTTTTATCTCTTTTCAAGTTTGAACAAGTTCGCGTGTACAAAATTAAAACTTCCCTAATAATTGTTATAGTCATAACGTACACAACTTATTTGTATTGTTCGCATGAGAGATGAACAATGAGCAGATTAAAAATGAAATCCAGTGTTGCAGCTGCTGTGAAAAAAGCTTATATGGATTATAAATCTCTCACAATTTTAATCTCTGCTGTGGCAAAATAATTAGCTAGGAAATGGCAACTGTGAAGGGGTAATCTGTTTATCTTCCAATTTATATTTCACAAACACTGTCAAAAACGCTTGTAAATACAACTGAACATAACTCCCACAAGGATTTCAGTCAAATCAATAAGATAATTTCGCACGCTTATATATGCAGACGTAGTAAACCCAGTGCAGCTAATGGTAAAGCACGCCTGGAGGAAATTTAAATTTTTCCATTGTCAATATTCCAGTATTTAGCAGGTCAGCTGCCTCATATTGTCTGGTGACTTTCGCAGCTCAATGAACAGCATAAAAATTGAAGTATCGGTGAGAAGATTTCTGCTGTCGCTTTCAAAATAGGTTGCAATTCTCTGACAGCCCCCGAATTCCGCAAGATTGCATATTCGCGTCCTTGCCGTTTGCGATAGAAATCGTAGTTCAACTTTCAAAAATTGGAGCAATACGATCTGTTGGAAACATTTGTACACAGTCTTAGAGCAATCATAATTATGCATCAACACGATTTCAATCGGCGTTTTCAAACGTAAAGCAGTTAATTAGTATTCATGTTTACTTAATCATTTAATTAGTGGCTTGCCCATCCAAAGCCGATTATGTTTTGCATTCGTCGCATTGGATTAGTAACTGACAATTTTTATGACTTTTATGTTTGCATGACAAGCGGCCCGCCAGCTCAGTTGTTGAGCTCACGCTATCGGTGCGGGGGGTCTGGGACTCGATTCCTGGGCCGGTTAAGTTGACGCAGTGTCGCCAATGCCTCGGCATCGTGGCGACGTTTCTTCGGAGTTGCGTTGTCCAGGCGCTAAAGGCGGCTGTACGCACAGCTGGTTGCGATGCGCCACGATCATTGCGATCACGTTTGCGCCAACTGCTGCGACTGCCAAAGCACACAGCCGCGATTTTTCTACGCAAAAATCTTGCGACTCGTGCGATGCGATTCCAGCTACAAATCGCGCAAACTATGCACACAGAATCCGACTGAAGCGAGTGCGGTCATCGCAAGTGAAAAGAAGTGAGTTCTACGATTCCTGCGACAATTTTTATATCGCAGGAATTGCAAGCAAAGTAGGCTGTGAAAGCAGTTGGTACAATACGCTGTAGACCACCTTTGCATAAAAGGAAGTAAGGAACTAATTTTTTCAGTTTAGGGATGTGCCTCGAGGAAAATTACTTGAACTCGCCGAGTAACGAGTATTCACGACCATTACTTGGCCGAGTCCGAATCCGAGTATCTACGACGTCAAAATATGAACTCAAAATTAGGTAAAGAGCAAAAAAAAAAAAAAAAAAAAGATCATCACGTCCGTAGAAGTCCTATTTTCGACTCAAAATCGGATAAAAAGCAAAAAAAGGTCAAAATGATAATAGTTTAATACTCGGCCGAGTATCAATTTATACTCGGACTCGGCCGAGTCCGAGTAATGCCTTGTTACTCGGCCGAGTACTCGGACTCGACTCGGCACATCCCTAAATTTCAGTTTTCCGCCTGCTATTTCTCAATTTTAGCTCTTAGTGGAGTATGCTGGCAGCCTTGACTAGTAGGTCGTTTTTGAAAGCTAGAAATATGTTATCTAATTCTAAGCTTCAAACAAGATAGGTGTAGCAAATTAGCTATTAATTACTTTTAGTGGCAGGCCCAGAATTTGTTTAGTTGGGGCTTGATTTTCTATTTTGTTGAACACGGAAGACGAAAGTTTGCATTTTGGCCATTGCCTAGCCTGGCGCGTGACGCCATCTTCGTTGAAACACAAATCCAAGCCGAGCTCATTTTTCCCAAATGTAATAGCATTCATTTCGACGTGGCGTCGTTGCTATCACAACAGTCGCAGCAGATCGCAATGGTCGCAACGCAAGCGCTCGCGCGCAGTATGCATACTGCATAGTCGCTTGATTTTGCCGCTAGAATCATAGACGCCGGTCGTTTGAACCTTGGGGATTTCCCATCGCAGTTGCAATCGCTATCCTCTTTTGTGCAGCCGCCTTAAGCCGCGGAAATGGGTCCCGCCACTCGTTACACGCTTCAGCGCAATGCTGCGAGTGTAATGAAGATTTGATTTTTGATTTTACAAGGCATTATACGTTAGAAGTGGCAGGTTCATGTTTTACTCATTCTGCTAAGTTTCAGTAAGATAAACTTATAAGACAACAGTGAAATCTTCCACCTCTATAGCTTTGTTGAATCAAAGTAATCGTTGACAAAGAGGTAAAATGTTTTTAAAAAAAGAATTTCATACGTTGGGTTTTTTCACAAAAATTGATGAACGAAAAATGACATCTTTCAATAGCTAGCCTATTAAGATAGTATGTGTTATCTAAAGTCAAGTAATCTCAAGTCAGTCACCAACTGCGAAAAAGTCTCTCTCCTTTGTGTTTGTTGCAATGTTAGTGCCTCGCACAATTTTTTCCAATCTTGAATTTTCAAGTCACTTCTGTTTTTTTTTCTGAATCAAAATTATTTTCACCGGACTAGAAATTGCAAACACTTGACTAGATTTATCAATATTGGTGCGATTTTTCCAGTTATCAGTAAAATCAGGTGTGTTTAACTCTAGCAACTTCTACGAACGTTTTTTTCTCTTATTAGAAAACTATTAAGATAAACACGGTACAACGAGCTCGCGCAGGAGTTGCCCGCCACCATTATAAAATAGGATGATGCCATGAAGGGTCTTTTCCAATAACACAACTAGTGAATTTGCCAACTAGTTCTCTACACTGTCCCTGTAATGCTGAGTTTAAAGTAGGAAAGCTGTGAATATTAATTTTAAAACCATTGGATTGACCCGAATCGAAATTAAACCCCAGAACACTACTTTAAAGGCAGACGCTCTCTCCACTCGGCCATCTGAAGAAAGCTGTATAAAGGCCATACCAAATGACCTCTCGATGAAGTTTTCATCAGAATTTTTTTTTGTAAACAAAAATACTGACAAGGGAAAAGCATTTTGTTTAGACAACATGCCCATACCTACTTTTATACTGTGTTGTGTTGCCAAACAACTTCTAATCACAAACAAACTTCCGAGATTTTAAAGATAATTTTACGCTTTCCGCCTCGCATTTATTTAATTGGTTCAGTGTTTCACTGTAGCATTTTTTTGTTTATTTTGCGTATGGCTAATTATGCTTTTGTAATTACGAAATTGTTTTTAGTGCGGTATTGGATTTTGGTAGAATGATACCATCGCCTGAGCTGTCAGGGACACCCATCGCTGCGGCGTACTGAGTTTGTAGCTCAGAGATGTGCTGCCAGTGTTCTGTGTTACAAAGATGCTACGTTGCGGAAACAGGTACCGCCTATAGTCGTGACGCTCTCCCAGGAAATTCTTTGTTGTGCAAATATATTAAAAAACACAACAATTCCGGAAAACTATGTATTTCGGTAAAAATACTTAATTTTGTAAATCATTTTTTCGTAAGCTATATTTCTTGCATTCTGCAGCATATTTGAATTAGCCTAAGTTTGGATTTTCTATTTCATTGTTTTAGTTTCCCTCTGCAACATCTTCGACAAAACTGTCTTTAGGTATGGTGAGTTTTTTCTCAATCCCACAAACAGCAAAGCAAATGCCTAGAACTGTTTGGCATAAGCAACACAATTAACCACTCAAGTACTTAAGTAAGGGACATGTTTAACTCAAAGGTTCTCAAGCGAGGGGTATTGCCCCCCCTAGGTACCGCAGGATACCAACCAGGAAGCCGCGTACCCAAGATTTATTAATGGCAATCAACCACTTACGACCAGCGAACGACTGAAGTCGCTGCGAATAAATACCGACAGAAAACTTTACTGTTGAATAGGGACCACTGTTGCTGAGAGTCTCAAGAAGGTGGGCGCAAAGCATAAAAGGTTGAGAATTACTGGTTTAATTTACTGCCTTATTTTACCGTGCTAAATATTTTTAATCGTCTATGACTGACTGATAAAGTTCTCAATCGGCGTTTGATCTAATTATAGAGTTTTTAGCTTTTTTAAAAATGATAATAGGTAATGAAATCAGAGTCTGTTCAAAGAAATTTGGCAGCGCTTAATCAAAATTTTTTATTGAAATTATCAGTCAAATGTCGGGTTTACTGATGTCTTTCATGGAAGTTGCCTCGCTAAATGCTTTATCATCAAAAAGAATGCGATTCTCCATCTGTGTCAATAGAAGCGACAGAAAGCGAACAAGAGACTTTAAAGAAAGACTAAAACCCTATGTAAACTGGTCAGGATATTACATGAGTCGTTCTACTGAAGCGGAGCATGAATAACTTTATTCAAACTGCAGTTTTTTCGTAATAAATTTGATTTTTTTTATTGAGAAACTACAACACTGCCAATTACTAAAAGTTAGGACAGGTAATTAAAATGCAAATCTTTTGAGCTAGCCCTGAGCAGATTTTATTCTAAAATTTTTTTATTTTTGTGATGTAACTACTCAAATCTTTTCACCAGTATTTCTATGAGGCTGAGAGAAACGCTGAATAATTGAGAATACGTAAGTGAAGGGGAACAACATTTTTGCCTCTGTTTCCTCCGGTTAACCTATCCCGATTGCTTAAACCACTAGATCAAAAAACAGTGTGTAAAAAATGTGACGCAAAAGACCGGTTGAGTATTCCGCGATTGTTTACAGCGCTTATTACCAAAACAAGATTTTGTCGCACCAGGACTAACTTATCGCTTCCAGTTGCAGATTTTCACCGCTTTCTGATCTGTCTTAGCCTATTATTTTCATTTGTGCTGAGCACTTACATAAAAACAAAAACAGAAATTTATTTTGTCGCTCAACATCAACACTCAACAGTCAAAAACCAACAAAGCTCAAACAGATAACAAAAAAGGTATGCAAAAGAACACAATAATCAATAACTTCCAAACAGGTGATAACGTTCAATTGAATTAAAGAATAGAATGGCAACAACAAGATGATAACTGTTAAAAGCATTTGGCCAATTAAATGCAATAAAAAAATTATGTCTTTTACAGAAAAGTGATGTAAAGGGTATGTTTACCAACGTTAAGGACAAATTGGGGGCTAAAAGATGAAGTAAAATAGCCCGTAATGAAAAAAACGGTGGGCTGAAGGTCTGCAGGTACTCTTTTTGAAATTTGGTGTGACTGAATGATCTGAAAAAGTATTAAACCTAAGCTGCCAACAGTGGTCGTTTTTCTCGGTTAAAAATTCTAATGAATTGCTCGACAGTTGACACGCCAGTGCGTGCCATGAGTTTGAGTAGACCGTCTCGGTGACACAGCACCTAAGCCTGCACCGCAGCTATGAGCTACATTTGCAAAAGAACGCAATGGCGAGGGTGAATCTCTAGCTGCATTATCTCTGCTCGACCGAGTTTCGAACCACGTCTCCCATCTCAAAATGATTTTTACCTCACACATAAAACCCTTGCCTTTTGACAAGACAGAAAACATTCGCGACCAGCTGCGTTTGGAAATACGTGAGCTGCATGCTCGCTACAAGTCGTACTCGTTGTTCTGTAGCTCGACAGATCAGCGGCAAGATAAAGGAAATTCGGTAACTTGGCAGCGTGTGCCGTGTGCTGGCGACCTGACACGCGCCGCACAATACCTTTTTTCTTGTACAACTTGAGATGGAAAAAAGGTTGAGAATGCAGTTTCGCGGGTTATGTAATAAAATGAAGACAATGCTATTGTAGTGTAGAGGTGGGTGAATACAGCACGGTTAAGATAAGTTGCTGGGCGAGTGCATACTATTGCAGTTATTCTGTTTTATTTTCGTAAGAGCAATGGCAACATCAAGACCTATGAGTGCAGCAGAAATACGTCGAAAGGTAACTTAGGTATTTTCTGGTTTTATTTTAAAATTTCAGTACTTACGGGAGTTTAAGAAAATGATTGTGGACTGTTACAACCGAAATTGCTCTCAGATCGAATGTACAATGTACATTCTCATTTCTTAATTTGGGAATTTGGGTGTTCATGCATTTACTAGCGTAGTCAGGATTTTGCTATAGGGGGGAGGTTGAGAATGAGATTACATTTGACCATACGTTGTATACAGGAGCGGATCCAGAAAGTTTTGGTGGGGTACATACAATGACGTAAATAAGCCTTTTGAAAACGTTTCATGTCAGGGGCGTATTCAGAAATTTTTTCAGGGAGGGCGCATCAACTTTCGTCACTTTTTTCAAGCGTATTTTTCCGGCAGAGTTAATTTTAAGCAATGTAAGTGCCAAAAACGACTGTAGGAGGGCCCGGGGCCATGCTCCCCCGGAAAAGTTTTGATAATTTGCATACTGCAATGGCCATTTTAGTGCTTTTTGAATAATTTTTAAGGAAAGTCTGTCATATTTTTGGCCCCGAACTTTGAGTGCTTCACCAATGATGCATTTTGTTCGCAGAGTTTTGATTATGTATTCGCACAGTTTTGATTATGTCATTTAAGGCTCAATGGGGGAGTTGAAACCCCCAAAACCCCTCCCGTGGCTACGCCACTGCATGCATTGCTGGACTCATATAGTGTTGTATTTGCTTGATTATACCGGCCATTTGGTGCAGTGTTTCAAGACGCCCCTCTTGGTGCGGAAGGTCTTGAGTTCGATCAATACCCGAGCCGGTCCAATTGGTCACTGTCGCCCACGGCTCGCCACTGTTGCGATGTTTTTGTTTTGTCCAGGCGCTATGCCGCGAAGAAGAGCCGGGCCACTCGTTACGCGCTTCAGCGTAATACCGCGAGTATGATGAAGATTTGATTTTTCCTCTTTTACTGAATTTTTAATTTATCACCCACATTTTTCATTTCATAATTTTGCAATATTTTGATAGTTTGCTGCGGTTTTTTCGGGCAGCATTTAAGTTCAATTTTCTAAATGTGCAACAAGTGTTAGAGTTCGATACTTTCTGCTGGAATCCGAAGGCGGACTGAGACCGTCCCAAAATCTTCGGCAATGCTGATAATGACTTGGTCGTGACCAAGTCTCGGTCTTCAACCATTGGGTGGTAAATCGGCTTCGCCAGGGCTGGGCAAACTAAGGCCCGCGGTCCGCATGCGGCCCACGAGACTAATTAATGCGACCCGCCGGCACTTACAGAATTTGTGGATTGCGTTGCGCTTCATCACCGGGTTTTAAACAATTTTTTTGTTGCAATAAGTATGACCAGCGCATTAGCACCCACTTCTACTCGTTCTTGCGGTCAACAAATCAGCCGCAAAAAAGAAAGTGTGCCGCATGTTTTCAACTGCTCACGTACTCTTGTTCGCTGCTCTTAACGAGTATGTTTGACGTTCAATGCGTCGCGCATAAATTGCAATGTACGCTGTTCACGCTCTGTTTGATCCATTGTTTCAGTCATATACGACACGAGGAAAATGCGTCGAGTTTTTACACCTGGTAGTCCGACGAGCCTTATTTATAAAAATAACGCATGAGAACACGGTTGTTATTACTGCATCTTATATAGCATGTTTCCATGTCCACTCAAAACGTGGCCTTTCTAAACATGGGCCGAGTTCAAAGTGAGCTTTTTCAGCACACTTTTTCCAAAAGCTCTTGCTTATTAAGACCCGGTCTTTATTTACGTTCAAGAAAGCTCACAATTTTGCTGAGATTAGCCCCTATGAAGCTTGAATCCACCTGACTAGAACAAAGCCCGCGGGCCATAAGCCCACGATTTTTGAACATGAAAACAGGCTAATTGTCAGGTGCACCCCATCGTTCGAAAAATTGGAAACAGCAAGAAATCAAAATACCATTAAACGTACCTGCTGAGTGTGAAATACAAAAATTGCGTTTAACATGAATATGTGTTTATTCCACACCGAGTAAACTCCTATTTTTATAATGAGAGTGTTCGGCCCGCGGCTGCAACATTTTTTTCAAATGCGGCCTTCCGCTCGAAAAGTTTGCCCATTCCTGGGCTACGCAAATATTGTGTGCCTTCAAAATTTCTAGTTCCAAAATAGTGGCAATGATTTGATGTTCAAAGACATAATGGTTTGTGAAATCTTAATAGTTTTTTTATAACTTCAAATCGGCCGACAGTGATGAAATTTACTATTTTTAAAGTCGAAACGAGATCATTTTGTAAAACCTGTACGAGACCCATGTTAAATCAAAACGATTTTCGTCCTGATCTACTAGGAAAACGGTTAGTTTTACTTCCAGCAACAAGCCTTAGGGCTTTTAATAACCTTTGCAAAGAAGCTATGGCTACCACTGAATATTTCTACTGTAACTACTTATTTTCTAGACCAACAAGCCAATTATGGAGAAAAAGAGAAGACAAAGGATTAATAAATGCTTGGAAGAATTAAAGAAAATAGTTGTAGCAGCAACAGTCGAAGGAGTAAGTAGTCTACTCTTTTTAATCCAACAGTACCTACCTTTTTATTCTCAGGCGGCAAGTCCTTTTCAGATATAATTGCTGTTTTATTGTAGTTAATTTTTTTTGGCTGTTGTGTGGAAATACTGAGCAAAATTCGATAGTTAATGATGTGGATTAACAAAACAAATTTAAAGAAAGAGATTTTGATGTTTAACGGGGTAATCAATGGCGTTTTTTTATTAGTCTTCTGTTCTTTGTTCAACACAGCCTACTTTTGTATTCTATATAATCAACAGCTTTTTATCTGGCTCTTCGTTGGCTTTTACTTTTTACGTGTGGCCCGTAAGAAATTGACCTTTGAACTTTTACAAAGTTTACTTAAAAATCTAATCTCTTGACCTGTTTGTTGAGCTGTTTGGACACTGTTTTTGTGTGACTTAAACATTGCTTTGCAGTCCCGATCAAACAAACTAGAAAAAGCTGACATTCTTGAGATGACAGTGCTTTATTTGCAAAACCTAAATACTGGCCCGACTAACAAGCAAAGTAAGATTGGTTTGTTTTTTAGGAGCATGGTTTTGAGACACAGATGCTAAATTGGTTGCTTTAAGAGTGGAGTCAACCAAATTTTCCGTTTAAGGTCGTTGAAGAGTATTTATAAAGAATTGCTGTCCAAATAAAAAATGTTAATAGTTGGGCGATTGAACTGAAAGTTCTACAGCGCCGTGCAGTAAATTGCGAGTCACTGCTCATCTAATCAAAAACCACTCTCAATAGGCTGCGTGCCAAACATGATTGGCTTTGGAGAAGAATCGAACTCTCCGTGCAGAATGGTGCACCGATACGCAGTGAGCCTATTGCTTACATGTCTCTTTTTGCATACGGACAATGATTTGCAATGCAATAAGCGGCGTTTTTGTCGTTCGCTTTTATCCCAAATTTAGCTGATAACTAGGCCTACTGTTCTACATCAGTCGTCAAGTTGATTTTGCCTCTTGCACAGTGTGAGTGTAACGCAGAGATCTTGATTGGCGGGTTCCATTCATTGTTGATGCAGATCGCGTTTGACGCTTGTCTAGTGACCAAAGACTGGAAACACACTCATTTTCCAAACTTCCGTGATTTGGACTCTTCATACTGAAAATATTTATTGCCATTAATTAGAAATAGCTTACATAGGTTACTTCGGAGCATAATGCTTGAAACTTCTTACCAGCTTCAGTAGAAAACATGCAGCCAGAATAATCTAAAATGTTTTTACTACTTGGCATTTCAAGATGTTAGTCGTCTCATTGTCAAAAGTAAAATAAGCATGATAGCAGCTCACAATATTCAAAAAAAAGGCATTAATAATAATTTGTTTCATCTAAAGTAACATGTTAGGATCATAACCAAAACAATTTGCGTCAAACTAATTGTCACACAAGAAAAAAAGAATCAAGTATTAAGCATGAATAAACGCGTAGAAGATTGGTCAATATCAGTATTCGGTCAATTGCTCTGAATTAACAAGGATTTCAATGATCAACAGTTTTCGCCAGTGATCAGTTTGTGGCAAAATAATTACACCATTGAAATTTATGCTATGGTCTTGTAATCAAATGCTTTGTAACGTCAGTCTCTTGGTCGGGCAAACAGCCTGGGTTGTGTTCTTTTAGCCTCGTTAGGAAATTTCTTCTTGTTTGGCCTGTGTATGTGTTTCCGCAACTGCATTTTAATTTGTAAACGACACCATAGTTTTAAAGTTTTTCTCGTCTGTTCTTGTACTGAAAAAGTTTTCCAATATTAAAAGTTGTATTACTATAGAGTTAATTTGCAATCAAGATAGGCTTTTCTGAAATTTAAAACCTCTAGTAATGTAGAAATGTTTTCAATTATTCTGGCTGCATGTTTTCTACTGATGCTTACATAAACTTTTTTGATTACGTTTTATTGTTTGTTCTTCGTTGTTGTTGTTTTTTTCTTCTGTTTAAGCAGTTTCAATAACGTTTGCAAGCGTGGAATAGTTATATTGGTTTTCTAAATTTGTTATGAACATTATTGCAGATTGTTTGGAGGTTAAAACCCGAAGAGTTAAACCAGCAGCTGCCAGCAAATGCTTACCTCAATTTTCTAAAAACTCGTCAAAAGATACTAATGTGATTGGTAGCGCAAAAGGTCACGTTAAATGCAAGCACGGTGTTATGCCGCATAAGCTAAGCTGTGAAGAAATCATGACTTTGAAGCAAAATAGGTATGTACGTTCGCCTGAGACATGGAAGTCTAATGGAAAAGATTCAATAAGGTCATGTACCAACCGATCCATGACTGCTCATCAGCTAAACTGTACGTTTGATGCCTACTGTCGGTTCAATCAGTCAGACAAGATCATGTTACCATCACCATTTTCAACTACGAATCAAAGAGATAATGATTTTGAAAACATTCTTGAGAGACCTTTGTTTCAACAATTTGATGAACACAACAACGGCTACCTCTCCTGCCCTGACCAATCATCCATTTTATCAAGATCATTTAGTCCTGTTTCTTCTTGCTATGGTTTTGTTTGTAGCAAATGCAAAGATGAAAACACAGGCGGTAAAGCCAGTAACAATCATGAGTTCAGTAACTGCGAAACTGACAAACTGTCTCTTCAAAACCAGCAGTGTTTTCAGCCTGTATATCAAGGCAATCGACAGTGCAACAGTAACGACTCTGGTCGGTGGTCCTTTGGCTCCCGTCCTTCTTCTACTGGCCCAGTATGGAGTCATCCTTCGTCTTGCGATTCCTTTGACCAATCTTCAACGTGCAAAGTAGATAACGGTACCTACAATAATCAACTCCTTTGGCGTCCTTGGGAAACGTAGTAGAAAACATGAAAAAACTGTGGTTCGACGGTTGATAAGGTGTTTTAGAACAGACCTACGCGAAAAACCTTGAATGCAAATTTCTAAAGTTTGTGATTTATTTTAGTTACTTGTCCGAACTGCTTGGTTTAACCACGTTTTACAAGCTCATTCTATGCGATGTGTGATTACATTGTTGATAAGAATGTGGAAATTTTTGTTTTAAATGAGATCTGTTATACGCTATGCACGTTTGCCAGCGACATGGCATAGCCTAGCGGAACCACTCGCACTGCGCAGGTTAGGTCCTAACTGACAGGTTCAATTCGTGGCTGTAGCCGATCGCATTTGACATGTGACCAGTTGGCAGAGTAAGGTCACTTCGCAGTCTCCTTCAATCTGTTGAAGTTGATGTTCAATATTGAAATATTTTTTTCATTATCTTCAGTTGTTATATACGTTCTGCTGGTGTTAGTATTTCTGGTGTCTTGGATTGATGATATAAGAAGCGTTTTTAAGATCTTGAGTTACATCTGTGTTATAACATTTATTTCCTGCCTTCGATCAATTGGTCGTGCTCTTGTAAACGTTATGTAAAGTTACGTCTGGTTTGACCAATACTGTGTACGTGCTCTTGCATGAACGGTATACGGAGATCCTTCTGTAGAAGAGTGTTGGATTGTCTTGTCGGTAATCCTCTCATTTCAGAGGTAAATTAGTAGAGCCTAAAGGAGTAGTTGTGATTTTGTTATGACGAATTCGCGTGTCTGTCTCCCTAATTATTTATTTTTTCAGTGATTTTTTAAAGTTTTTTGTTTTTGTTTGACTAGGTGTTATTGTGTATAACCGCGGTATTATGTAGGAAAGCTTTTCCAAAATTGGAATTTGCTGTCAAAATTTTTGAAATAAAATGTTATTTGTTGATTTGCTAATCATGTCACTGTCCTAAATCAGCCGGTAAACGTATCTTGCTTAAACTCAACACGGTATGTCAGTGCCTCTTATTACTACGCGGCGCTTATTTCCGCTCATGGGCAACACAGGTGTGACCGAAAAACGCAGCAACAACGGGTCACTGTCAGCATTGCGCTTACTTTGATCCAGTATTGAACACTGTATTCTGGACTAACTGATCGACCAAGGATGAGATACTGTGTGATTAATTTTAATAATTAATTAAATTTGCTTTTAAAAGAAATTAACGTAATGAGGTTTAAGTTTTGCGTTACTAACATTTTTAGTCAGCAACACTGCTATTACTAGCACTAACGCGAGATGATTAAATAAAAAAAATATTTGATTTGTTAGCGTTTAAATCTGCGTTGCCCGGAGAAGCTATGCGCAAGTACTGTCATGTTAAAGGATTTATCGACATATTTTTCAATGTTAAAATGCAGGCTAAAGAGGGTTCAGTGTATTTAAACTGTTGAAACCCATTGAGGAATGGTAATCCTGTGGGCGTTTATAGTTGCAGTTCATTGGCTTGCCGCTAGTAAACGAAAAACAATAAGGCACACCCTTGGTACATGCGTGAAAAACAAGTGGAACTAGTTGATTTAAGACAAGGGGTTACTACGGTACGGAATTATTTTCCATACTAAATTCCTTTCAAAACATACCGTACCGTAATTTTGTACCTCGCAAAAATAGCGTACGTAACAGTAGGCCTACGGTACGGAATTTTTTTCCGTACCGTAATTCTGTACCTTTTCGTACATTTTTCAACCAATTTACGTCACGAAAAATTTAGCAAGAAATTTTTGCCATTGCATTTTTTTATTTATCATGAGAAAGCGATCAATGCGCTATTTGAGCTCGCTTAGGAGTTGCCAGCCATCTGTGTGTCACACCAAGATGGAGGAATCCCGCTAAGTGCCCTTCCCAACGGCACAACAAGTAAACTTGCCGGCTTGTTCTCCACTCTGTCCCTTTAATGCTGAGCGTCAAGCAGGAAATCTGTGAATACCAATTGTAAAGTCATTGGTTTGACCGTACTCGGAATCAAACCCGAGTCTACAGCTCCCGAGGCAGACGCTCTTACCAGTCGGTCATCTGCGCTGAAAATGCACGTCAAAATCCAGATTTGTCCTCTTTTAGCTGTGGAACAAAACTTTGCTTTTATAGGCTACAAAACGTTAATGGTCATCCTCCATACCAGTAGAGTAAAAAGCGAAAACGTTAAGGGGGGGGGGGGGCAAGGCCGGTTTTATAACCAATGATCGAGGAGACCCATTTTCGTTTGCCCTTAAGTAGCAACCTCTAAAAAGGTTCATCCAGCAAGGGGGTGGGGGTGTCTCAGCAGTGCCCCTCCTGATTACATACCTGACGAAATCAAGAGTTTTAATACCTCAATGAATAAATTAAACCAGTGGTTTTTAACCTTTTTCAAGTCCCGGACCCCTAAGGTAAGCAATTTGTTGTTGCGGACCCCACACAAATCAACGCAAATAAACACGATTCCAATTTTCCGCCCAAAATCAAGTGAAGAGCAAAAAAAAAGTCTATCCTCATATCGTTCACAAAGATTGTTTTTCAAAATATATTAATAATTAAGAAACACCGGTACTGCGGACCCTTTAGCCCTTGCGCCCCCTTTAAAATCATTCGCGGATCACTTGGGGTTCGCGGACCCCAGGTTGAAAACCACTGTATTAAACTTAGTATCGGTATTCAAACATCAGAACAATAAATAAAAGAACAATAGTTGCAGCAAAGGCCCAGGCTACAGGCCTGCAAAAATATGAGGACTCATCCCTCCACTAAAGAGGCTTTGTTCTCTCGAAAAAGGTAGGCTATTAGCGGATAACTATTTGCAGATTCGTATTTTATGTTATTGCTTCCTCCTTTTACAATAATTGTTTTTTCCTTAGATCGGCACAATTTCGTTAAGTAGAACTTCATCATGAACTGGCTTCACTACACGCGGGATTATGATTGAATAATCGGTTTATAATTATGGCATGACAATTTAGCTTGTTTACAATATTGTTATTAGAAATTGTGAAGAGTGACTGGTGGTGAGCGGCGAGCGCAACCGACGAGGTAAAGTTATAGGCAAGAAGGAAAAGTGCAAAAACGAAAAGTGCAGCACTTGAAAGCAAAAATGCAAAGCGTGCATCACGCCTACTGGAGTACGGAAAGTGTACGGTACGGAAATTATAATACCGGTACCGTATTTCCGTACCGTATATTTTCCAAAAATTCCGTACGTAATTCCGTATCGTACTTTTTGCCAAAATCTTACCGTACCGTAGTAAACCCTTGGTTTAGGGTCAATACTTGAGTAAGTTTTTATATCTGGTACAGCACCTATGTAAACTGTGTATTGACAAAATGAAAAAAAATTGAAGTAGGCTACTTTAGGTGATTCATGATTTCTTCATTTCTACCCTTAATTCTGTCACGAAAAAGTAATGAAGGCGCAATACATTTGACGAATCCAAACTTGCTTTATAGGAATTGCCTTTGTTTACCAGTTTTTCTGATGCGTTTTGCTTCTGACTTCCTTTCTTTGCTACTTCTTAGCTTCCGCCGAGCAGAGATAAATTATCGTGAAGTATCTTATTCAAGGACGCAACAACGAAGCTGGGATGGGTGCTAAAACATCAACCTTGCGCCCTTGGTTTTCGCATAAACGATGCTCCCAATCACTTGGCCACGCTGCCGACAAGTTTCAAACATTTGCACCGCCACGTTGCCGACATGTGTGGAAGAATGTTTTTACATATATGCACGAAAAAGAGATACAAAAAATTAGCCTATGCGCAGATGTCAAAATTGAAACTGTTTTTTTAATAGGACTGCTTCCAATGTTTTATTCTCCTAATAAGAGCAAGGAAAATTCTTGCGTCACCGCTCGTCAACGAACCGTTTTGTCGTTGGCACGCTTCTCGCTTCAATAACAAGACTTGTGTAAATCTTCATTGACAAATGTCAACAAAAAATTTGGATTTTGAAAACTTTTACCATTGTTTCTGTCACGTATTTATGATTAAAGTAAAGTTTTTAGTTTTTCTACAGTAAATGTGATTATAATCCCACATAACGTTTGGACTGAGGGTGCGGTCATTTGAACACGAATTCGTGAATAGCTAGTTAATTTACGTCGCAATATTGTTGATTGAATATCATCATACCGAAGTTTTGCTTTATATTTTATCTTCGAATGTATTTGCCAAAGGATTAAAAAACAATGGGTAATCTAGACCGAAATTCTGATTTTTATACTGAATACCAACTGAAATTGACCGGTCAGTCAAGCAGCGAAATTGTTCGTATTTTTTGAGACTGCTTTGGCGCACTTGGTAAGCTATGTCGGTTAGGAGTCTTCGCTTGTAGCTGAGAGACTGTTTCTTTTATGATTACAAGTAGCTTTCGAATTTTCCACACGTGGCACAAACGGGAAGGGTAAGTGCATGTTTATTGCGTAGCCTTAACAGCGTCGTATCATATTTTTTACTTCCACTGTGTCGTAGCATTCCTCAACGAGCCAACGCTTAATAATGGTTTACTGTAAAAGCTTGAAATTCCCGTGGCTCATTGCCGATGGTGGTCCAATATGGGGCAATGCTTTTGACTATTGGTCAATTCTGTACCCCTTTTTTAAGTTGTAGCCTACTTATGCTGATTGAGTAAAATAGGTTTATAAGTAAAAAAAATGGTACCATACATTTACAAGAAAAAAGCACATCAAAAACATCACGAAAAAACTTAATGAGAAACCGAAATTTCTTTAATTCTCTCATAAATCTGCAATAATATGGAACAGCACTAAATTTCAGGTATTGGCTGAGGTGCGATATATTACGAAATATAACCCATGCTTAAATGCACTATCAAGATAAAACAATAAAGAATGTTGTGAGACGGTTTGGAATGCAATTAGGCTAAACAAATGAAAAAAATAGTTGTTGTAAACACGAAACAGCCTACCGTACTATGTCACAAATTCAAAAACGACTTTGCTATCATGATTGTGAACAAACATGAAAAGCAAAAACAAACATTCAACAATTCCGCCACCCTACTTTGTAGGCTAGCACCTGCAGAGCTATGATGAATACTTAATTGGAGTATTGGATAGGAGAACCGGTAATCAACATCTCGGCAGAGGTGTGCAGGAGCCGTAGTTTGAATTTACTTTAACGTCAACACTGGATCTGGAGTTGAAATCGAATTACAGTCACACTTGTGGACGTGGGAAACGGAAGTTAAAGTTTTGATTTCTGGCTTTTACAAGAGCCGGAGCTGTGATTTGTGCCTTAAGCGCCGGAGTCTCAAAACGAAAGAGACTCCGGACACCTCTGCATCTGAGCTTCTAACCGCAGCTCGGGAATGGAAGCAAAGTGTAAATTGCTTCAAAGCACATTTGGGCTACTTCAGCATTATTTTTCCTGTTACACTAGCTCTGGCTCTGTCGCATAACCAGTAGTGGTGCTGTCAGAACATGATCCGATTGGAGAAAAATGAGAGCTGAAAAGTTCGCTTTCTGTCGGAGGATGTGGTGGTTGTAGCTTTAAACAATGATGATGAACGAAGAACGCATCTTGGTATCTGCGGATTTTTTGAGCTTGATGAAGATGATTCGGTGACAAAAACTTTTTCACAGGAGAATTTTCGGGAATAGCATCCAGGTTCCTTGGCTTCTTGCGATCTTCTACATCATTGAAATGAGCTTTCGTTGGAGGAAGAGCGTTAACGTAAGGACGAGGAACAGTCTTCAGTACTTGAGATGTACTGGCTGGTTCTGCAAAACATTCAAATTCAGCTTTGATTTTAAATTACGTAAGGGCGAATATATGAAGTAAACAAAAATGGTAACGTTTACGTTATCAAATGATACACGAAACAAAGCAACTTAACCCATTAGTCGAAGGTTTATTAATAGTCTATTTTGTCAAACGGTAGCATTTAAGGCTGCGCAACAAGCGTCAAAACCTTGTTCCAATATGATTTTTATCTTCAGTATTTGAATAAAATTCTGTCTTAGGTGACTACGATTAGAATTTTCTTAAAAAATAAAATATAAACAAACTTTGTTGTTTGAGATTCCAGTCAGGTTCCATGTGATGACTGATCACTTGATCTCTGTATAAAGGATGGAATTCTTTCAATTTAGCACAACCTAAAACAAATATTCAGTCATTTGAACTATCAGCCTGAATAGACCGTGATAAAAGAGTTTACCTATCTTTAAGACACCCAAAATCAAAACCAAAGTGCCTTTTGTTGTAGTTAGAGTTATAGTAAAGTGCCTTTAAAAAACAGGAAAGTAAAATTTGTAGGTATATAAATTCAAAAAATCATGCGAGGCAAAATCATAATGATTTTAATTCGACCTTCCTACCTAGTGTGAAAGACTATGAAGTTCACTTAAAGGCCTATACTATGGTCCATGTGCTACGTAACCGATTGCTATGCGTGTAACTCACTGTGTTCAAATGATGTGTTTCCATTTCCTGTATCTTGACCGCTTTCTCCTTGTCCGCTGTCGTTATCTTCTCTCTTGATAGAATCAAACGAGTTTTCATAATTATTCGAAAATTTCTGTAACGGCTTGTCAAGATTAAAATCAGAGGCAAATCCAGAGCTGTTTTGGTGAGGCTAAGATATAAAATTTTATTTTTTGAAATTGAAACAAATTCATTTGCGAGTATACACAAGCAGAAAGTAACAACACACAGTAAAAACATAACAAAAAAGAGAGACAGTTTACACTGTACTACTTGCAAGGAAACTGCAAATGACCGAGAAAGGTCTTTGAATCAAGCAGCCACCATAAAAGACGCTGGGATGTAGCGTCGGAAAATCAGTGAAGTCAAGTAAAAAGTTGCTTGTTGAGTAGTTTTGTACGTCTGTAGAGGCATTACTGAACTAATGTTTTAAGGGGTCTTTCGCCCCCGGTCTACCTACCTCGCTCATTCCACAAAAATATCATAAAAGAATCGGAAAGAATTCTGCAGATTATTTTGATTTTGTGAATCATTAATTTTACTTCAACTGATTCGTTTTTAAAGGCTATTGGCCTACCGGTGATTTCTTATGCCATGCTACTACATGGGATACGTTTTACCCATGTTAAAGATAAAAATACAGTTTGGTCCTTCTGAAGTGTATGCTGTATGTCTGTATCTCTTCTCGCATTAACAAAAACTTTTTTATTTTGAGAATAGTTCCTTGGTGTTCGGCAGCGCATTTTCTTCTACAAATATCTACAGTTTATAATAACCAGTTGTGGGCACCAGTATTCTGAAAGCAATTCGGTACCGGTACTTGACTTCAAAAGTAGTTCGCTACCGGTACTCGGTACTCATTTCAAAAAGTACCGAATTACTTTAGCAGTACTCGGAACTTTTTTTTTCGACTTTGATGAAATCGAAAATTCCAATTTTTGTATTGGCTTGTAAAATAAAGTCGCCTATGAGTGCGCGCATATTTGTTATAGGTTGTCACTTTCACTTGACGTAACCATTCTTCTGGCTTCTTTACACACTAGCTTAGGATTTGGGTGAAGGGCTGTCATCACCATCTCCATCTGCACTGGTAAAGAATTATCTAGAACGCACAGAAAACACTTTTCACGCTGATTGATGATCCTAGATCTTATATTCATACTGATTCGAGAATTTTCGTGTTGCCAATTATTAATCAACTTTCTGAAAGTGAAACAAAACAAAAGTACCGGCAAAAAGTACCCATTTAGCAAAACTAAAAGTAATTCCAAGTCGGTACCGGTACTCAAAACCAAATGTAGCGCCGGTACCAATACTGAAAAAGTAATTCGGTACAAAAGTAATTCGGTACTGCCCACCTATGATTATAACTTAAAGCAAATGTCTGTAAACATAAAAACAAAACAATAAAATGCATTATTATTGAACGTTTAAAGTTGCTGGTGTTGCGGTTAAAGGTAATGTTGTTGGTGGATGGTGGGGGAGGTACGGGGTTTGATTTCCGGGCCGGTCAAATTAGATGCAGTGTCGTAAACGATTCGCCAGTCGCCATCGCTGGAATGTTTCTTCGGAGCAGCTGCCCAAGCGTGTCGGCGCGGAGATGGACCACGCCTCAGTCGCCACTCGTAGCACGCTTCGGCGTAATACGGTGAGTGTAATGACGATTTTATTTTTGTTTATCTAAAGTTAGTCACTTACGCATGGTAGGTTGCTGGAAATAGTTGTCTGTAGGTTAAGCTCAAATTGCCTTCTGCCAGTAGTGCTGGCTTGGTTTGTCAGCAATGGACCAGCTCCATAGATATTTCCTGTCTTTGTAGTAGCTGTCTTTGTGTTGCGTTGAATCAGATGTTTGTATTCCGACGAGTTCGTAGTTTGTTCACCGTTACCAGGTTTGTCGTACAACCGTGAGGTGGCACTGTTGGTACATTTTTCTTTGCTATCAAAACGACTGGATTTGCTTATATTGTGTTGATTTCTCTGCAACAGCAGTTTTTTTACATCTTTCCTGACAAATTTATTTAGGGACAAAAGTCGGTTCAATAAAATGAAGAATACTTAATGATTTGAATGAAAACTTGGGTTTAATTATAAAAAAAATTCAGATGACAGAAACAAAATTCTTTCAAATCTTTATAATAAAGAAGTATTGAATATTAACGCATATTTTATACGTGAATGTTTAACAGTTTTTCACACTTTTGTAAGATTTTTTTCCCAGGATTTTGCTCATTTTATTTATTATCAAACAATATGATGGATATGAGCATCAAAGTGCAAAATTTTGTAAAGAAAAAAATAATCAAAAGTAAAAAAAAATCAATCAACTGATTGAAAACAACAAACCAAACGCTGTCAATAAAGTGCTTGATGTTAAAATTATTCAAAAATTGATTCTGTCCTCAGTTTATTCAAGGCAGTGGCTAAGGTTACGTGACCGTAACTTTCGTTTTCTGAATTCAAAGTTACGTGATAAGCAATTTTATTCTATTTCTTTTCTATTATCTTCACGAACCCGATTGTTAACCCCAGGTCACACGAATTCAAATCAAACCGATCCGAACCGAAGCCATCGAAGCGAAACGATCCGAAGTCGCGACGAGAATCGAACCCAAAACTAGAGCAGCGCTCACCAGTGCATGCTGCGCTCTATCTACTAAGCTATCGAGAAATCGAGGCAATATAGTACAAAATGGAGTTTATAAACCGATGCTCGTCGCACGACTCTCACGAAACTTTGAATTCAGAAAACAAAAATTACGGTCACGTAATCTTAGCCACTGCCTTTATTCAAAGCTATTTATATCTTAGGAGTTTGCGATTCTGTTGTTATTCGCAATACTTCCCCGCCAACAGCATACCTTGTGTTTCTTGGTACTTTTGCACGCCACAATCATGACTACTGTGCAAAGAAACAAAGTAAAAGCACTTGATGCAACTATAATGATGATGAAAGTCGGGTTCCCGGATGTTTTGTTGAAATTGGCAGGCATTTGTGTTGGTAAAGCGACGTCATCACTTACAACAACGTTGAATTTTTTCTTCGATGTCATTTGTGGAAAACCAGTGTCATGTGCCTAATCAAAAATGTACATACCGATTCAAAAAAAAAAACAATTTTTTTGGTATGACCAAACCCCTCCCCCCCCCAAAAAAAAAACGAGGAAAAAACTCTTGCAAACCTAGACTTAACTAGCAACTTACTTCAAGAGAAATTCACTAAACTGCTGCGCTGGTGAGTGACTAATGCGCATGCAAAGGAAGTATCACATTTGTGGTACTAGATCTTTGCCATGCAAAGCATATACCGGTGATTAATACAATCGTAGTGAAGCCAGTTCACACGCACTAAGTAAAAAATATTTTCATTTCATTTGAATTCAAGAAGCAAACCAAATTATGTCGCTTCAACTAAATATTGGCTGGTAATAAAAATTGTGCAATCTTAGGTAGGCCTTGGACCAACCAAAACGTACATCAAAAAAAAAAAAAATCAAATCTTCATTATACTCGTTGTATTACGCCGAAGCGTGTAACGAGTTGCGGGGCCCATCTCCGCGGCTTAGCGCCTGGGCAACACAGCTCCGAAGAAACGTCGCAACGGTGGCGAGTCGTTGGCGACGCTGTGCCGATTTGACCGGCCCGGGAATCGAACCCCAGACCTCCCGCACCGATAGCGTGCGCTAAGCAACTGAGCTAACGGCCGGTCCAAAACGTACATCTCAAAAACAATTCAACAACTGGCTTCACAATTTGACTTACAGTAGTTTTAACTTTCTAAGCATCGTAACTTCCTTAACACTTATACTCTAACTAGAATCTATCTCAACCTAAAAAATCTATTAGGTCTACAGGCCTAAGCCTACGGTAATAATACTTTATTACATTCTTGCGAAGGCTCATGTCGGCTTTATTGTTTTCAGGTACGTACGCCAGGGGTAGGGAAGATGGGAGCAAAAGTACCAGGGCTGCTATAGTGCCCAGAAGCATTTTTAATACAAGTTTTCTTGAAATTTCTGGCTGGTTACGCCACCGATCGCTTTAATAATAAATTGAAAAACTAATATTGACTAAGGTTTAACAATTTGATGAGTTTTTCAAACCTGAACAAGCAGTTGATAATGTCCGAGAGAAGTTAAAAGTTTCGGATTGCTCATATTCAAACGAAGATCGCCAGTGGTGGAGTCAAGAACGAAAACACTCTCATTGTGATGATCATTTTGTTTCACTCCATTGATTTCTAACAAGCTAAACTTCACCTTGCCATTTTTTCCAGCATCAAAATCGACTGCCTAAATTGTTGCAGTTGGTCAGAATTAACCAATATTTTCGAAAAAGATTGCTTAAATGAGAAAAAGTTTTACATTTTCTTTGGACTTCTTGATCTACGGTAACTACATCTACAAGCGTTTGATCAAAATGGGACAATATGGCGTTGATGTTTTTGGGGGTCAGGGTTAAGGTTTTTGGCACCTTGTTTTCGGGTTATTTGACCTAACCCAAAAACGAAAAAGTGTTCACATCAAATAATTGAAGTTTAGGCCTGCTTGAGAAATCCGCTATTTGTGCGAATATTTCATCTGACATGTTAATGCATAAAAACTTAAGTGTGTCATACTTGAATGCGTGTGATTACTGTGTCTTTCAGCACCGAAGCTTGAAGTGTCGTCCCATCTCTGGCAGGGTTCGTAAAGATTGGAGCGTTATCGTTTGCATCAACAACTGTAATTTCCAATTCACAAGTTGAACTTTTTGGTAATGGATATCCTGCATCTGAAGCGCTGACAGTTATCTAAACATTTCAAATTTATTGCAAGGATATCATTCATTACCTGGCAATTGTAATATGATATCTGTGTTTGTGTTCCTTGCCGCCGCTACATAAATATTTCTTTATACTTAGTTTACAGTGTTTAAAAATTACAAAGCTGTCAATAATTTTAAAAAACGGTAATCATGTTACTGCCAGCCACTCATCATTACAGCAGCATTTTGCTACATTCGTCTCTGTGCTGTTTGAAAAATAAGTTGAAGAAATGGCCGCCGCATACTCCAGGTATGCATCAGCTGATGAAACGATTATGATGAAAACGCGTGGAGAAAATGATATGTAGTAGCCTATATATATACAGTCTACCAGTGGAAAATAAATCCGAAGTAAAGACAGGATAACTGCTCGCGTAGTTTGCTGCAGCAGTTTTGGAACTATTTTGACTAAATTTTAACGTATTTTTTGAAGCAATTTTCAATTTCCGATTCAAAGCACGTTCCATCGCAGAAATACAAGAGGTAATTTTCTAAAAAACAACACGAACCTTCCATTTCGCAGTTTGCTCTCGGTCTAGAGGACGTACTAGACTGATTGTTCCTGTTCGAGGCGAAATAGAGAATGTGCTGTATCCTTCAGCAATAGAATAGGTTATGTTACCGTTTCTTGATGTCACCAGTTGTTCAGCCTGACAAATGAATATTTGAATACGTAAAGACAATACTTAAAATGTTAGCAGGACAAACTAACCGATGTCCGTTTAATCTGTGAGAAAAACCGCATAGCTTGCTAAATGATGACTTCATTACGAACGCGTGTAACGTGCGGCGGGGACTGCATTTACGCGACTTAGCGCCTGGACAACACTGACACAGCTATGAAAAAACGTTGCAGCGGCGCACTTTTTCCAATTTGACCGACCGGGGATAGAACCCCAGGTCTTTCGCACCGATAGTCATGTCTTAACAAATAACTGAACTGATCGGCCAGTAAGTTTGGCTTAAATATCTTGATGAACTCAATTAGGAAAAATTTTGGTATTATCTTTTATTGAAAATGCTGTATGCGTAGATTACCAATTGAGAAATAAACAACCCCTGTTGGGATACATATCACATGTTGATACAAATAAAGTATGCTCAGTGCTCAGGTTTAACTCAGAGTGCAGGTTTTCACCAACCGCTGCAACCAATGACTTTAAAAATTGTATTCACAGCTTTCCTGCTTGACGCTCAGCATTAAAGGGACTGTGTGGAGAACAAGCCGGCAAGTTTACTTGTTGTGCCGTTGGGAAGGGCACTTAGCGGGATTCCTCCATCTTGGCGTGGTAGACAGATGGCTTGCAACTCCTAAGCGAGCTCGTATAGCGCATTGATCGCTTTCTCATGATAGGAGGATAAATATGCATCTAACTAACTAACTAATTTGAATGTAGCCTACACCTTACATCAATGCTGGTCTGCTGGGGTATAATTTGACCTATTCTCCATCAGGCATGAAACTAATTCATGATGGAAAATATCTTTACTAATGCCTAACGTATAATTTGACCTTTTAAGCTGAAAAAAAAATTTGCTGCTGTAACTATACTATCAACGTGAGTTGCGTAGACCTAAAATAAATCCAGCAGTTCTTACCTTGTTCATTTGCAAAGCCGACGGATTATTCCCATCCAAATCTGAAGCATTTATTTTCGTAATAATCGTACCAACAGATATATCTTCTGATACTGAAACGTTGTAAAAATTTTTCGTGAATTGAGGGGCATTATCATTCTCATCCAAAACAACAATATCCATTTCTTCTGTGCTCCACCTATCGATTAAAAAAAATTAATAAGAATTAAAAGTAATGCGTACCAGTCGGTTGGTTCAAATGTTAAGCAAGTCGCTATCGATACGGGAGGTCTGGGGTTCGATTCTTTGGCCAGTCAAATCAGACGCAGCGTCATCGGCTCGCTCCGCTGCTACGTTTCTTCGGAGCTGTGTTGCCCAGAAGTTTAGCCGCGGAAATGGCACCCGCCACTCGTTACACGCTTCAGCGTAATACCGCAAATATAATGAAAATTATTTTTAATTTAAAAGCTATGCGTTGCATTAAAGTAACGAACAATGAACAACTTGTGTTGTAAATGCTCAATTAATCTTAATCATTGTTAAACTTGAAATTGATTAGAAAAGTTTGAACTGTGACACACGGTCAATGGTGTAGCCAGCCCAAAATTTCGGGGGGGGGGGCAAAACTTCAAAGGCTTTTCCAGTGGCGCATTCAGGATTCGGCAAAGGGGGTGCCCCAACTGGGGGTGTGGGGGCGAAGACCCCATCCGCCGGAGGCTAATGGAGTCTGGGGGCACAGCCCCCAGCCGCCACGGATTTTTAGGGATTTTGCAAGAAAAATACTCATTTTAGTGTAGTTTTTTTGTCGAAAAGTGGTCTTAATCCGCCCCTGCTTGCGTTGTTAGTAGATTTACGGACCCCCGAGTGGTCTTAATCCGCCCCTGGTTGCGTTGTTGGTAGATTTACGTCATAGCATTAGCATCTTTGTTTGTAGGCTAGTGGTTACTGAAAATATTTCGGGGGAGGCAATTGCCCCTTTTGCCCCCCCTGGCTACGCCCCTGCACACGGTCAATGATGATTAGTGCAGCTATCGTAGTATTCACAAAAATTATATTATTTGAAGTCAGTCAAATGCTCAGACTATTATTATCTGAGCATTTGATTGTTGGCTCTGGCTAAGCTATCGAGCTTTCTACTGTTTCGACAACAGATCGCTAATACAGTATTTGAAGTTAGTAATAGCCTAGCGTCACCGCCGAGGATACAGACCTCACGTGACAAGATCGATTCACGTCTGTAGCTGATCGCGTTTGCCACAGGGGGCTGCAGACTTGAAAAAAGAAAAGCGCAAACTCACTTTGTAACATTCATGCAACACAAAATTTGGAGAAACAACATACCGGTAATATTCAGTGTAGACTACAACGATTACTGTTAATTTTTTTTTTTGATGAGAATAAAGAAACAGTTTATATTCGACACTGGCTCTATTAGCCTACAGAACGTGAGAAAGTGGATGTGTCACCGAGTTTTATTACTTGACAGCTAACACACAAATATTTTTTCAACTCAAATTTCTTATATAGCACTACAATGGATGAAGCATTCAGTGTAACAACTCATAATTAACTTTTAAACTACTGTAGATCCAAATCTGGTGCAATTCCACTTGAAAAAATTTTTCTACTTTGAAATCTATCGCAGGTTTTGCGTATGAACTATAATTGCAAACTCATTTCGATCAGAATAAAAAAACGACTCAACTTCCAATTTAAATAACTACTCACTGAGGCTTCATTCCTCTATCTGATGCATTGAGAATGAGCTTGTAATAACTCTGGATTTCTGCGTCCAAAGGTTTTGTCAGTTCAATGATCCCGTTTTCTTTCAGTCTGAACACTCCCATTGCATCATCATATTTGTTGTTATCACGGCCGCTCGATAAAAAAAGTGCTTTCATGCTAATGATGACGTCACTGTTAGCATCCAGATCAACGTCTTTGGCACTGACGTAAGCGATTGAAGAACCAATTGGCATTGATTCCGGAAGAAAAACTAAAGAGGGACAAAGTTTAATATTTTAAGTAAGTAGGGATCACAATTATTTTTAGGCCGCCCCATGAATCGATGAAGCCAACCTAGCACCCCTGGTGTCACATAAAGGAGGGGGTTCTACTTTTGCAAGGTAGAACCAGAAGTTTTTTTGGTGGAGGAGTTACGTCGAAAAAATGTTAACTTTTTGGTTTTGTACATCTAAAAGTATTTAAGTACCAGTGTAATATTACGGATCTCGTATATCTAAAAATTTAGATGGGTTTAAGCTCTCTAAGCCTATCCTGGGTCCGCCAATGTTTCGAATCTCTGCACTCAACGATTTTCATTTATGTAGATGTGCATTGTGCAGCACATGTGTAGTTTTATACCTCCTATGAATTCTAGCACCTCCAGCAACATCTACCCGTTCCATTATGGGATGTGGACACTCCTAATCGTTGAGCACTGACATACGATTTTTAGTGTCGCATAATGCAGCAAATGACTGTGCTTGTTACAAGCACAAACAATTTCTACTTAAACTGGTCTTAAATCCTCAACTGGTAAAAAACTGCACAAGTGCTAGCGAAGTAGAAAGTTAAAGTTACACACGCATTTTCTCAAAATTTTTTCAATGCGGAATGGAGCGTTTAAACAAATAATGTGTTCGTTGGGCCCTTGATAAAAAGAACATTTTGATGCAACTGGTGATCTCAAGCATTGATGGTACCATACTATATTTATCTAGCACCTGTATTTCCTTTTGTTAAAACAATATAACTGACAGTGATATCAGGAGCATTGTCGTTGACGTCATCAATGTCAACAAGTAATCTTGAGCGACCAATTTCGGGAGGATTTCCACCATCTGCGGCTTCAAGAAATAGGATATATCTGAAAAAACAAAGGTTTTTGCAATCTTTTACGAAAAGTCGCGCTCATCTGATTGTTTTAGTAACAAAAATAAATAAATAAAAGATAAATAAAATGGATAAATAAATAATAAAACAAAAGATAAATACATAATAAAATAAAAGATAACGTAAAACAAAAAAATAATTACATAGATAAAAGATAGGCTACATTAAAAGAAACGAAAATATGGATTCAATTCCTTAAAAAACAAAATATTACCACATGAGCAGCAGGGCTGCGAACTCGATCAATTTTTAACCGAGTTCAAGTTTGAGTTCAAGAGCTATTTGCAAGTCCGAGTTCAAGTTCGAGTTCGGCGAAAACGACTGAGTTCTGCGAGTTCGAGTTCAAGTCCGAGTTCGCAGCCCTGGACTTTATAGGTCGCAATGGCATGAACGAATAAACGACATGCAGCTTTTCTTTTGGTAAAACCTTAACTTCAATTTACACATGTTGTGACTGCTTGAACAACGAACTATATTTTGTAGTGATCTTTTATTTCTTTTCAACAATTTAAATATCTTTCTAATTAACTCGAACAGTTTTATGCAAGTTCACGTTCGAGTTCAGAAAAAATATTTTTTCGAGTTCAAGTTCGGCGAAAAGGACCGAGTTTAACGAGTTCGAAGCCCTGATTAGCTGGAAGCATATAAAAGATAATAGACATCTTCAACAAAACAGAGTAGCCGTTCATTGAATACACCATGCAGCCGAGCAACAATGAACTACAAAAGAGATAAAATCGGAGCTGAGCTTATCTGTTTTTTTATAACTTCATGCATCTTGGTTATATACCTGGAATGAGCAAAGCAAAGTTTAAATTATACGAAGCTAAATTGTAATGAAACGCAAACTGTAATTCAGCTTCTCTACTCAATTTCGAAAGTTCGGAAAACTCGCCTTAACCACATGAAAGCAGTTTCTAACACTTTCCTTCCAAAAATATGATACTTGAAGAGGTTTTTTTCGTATTCTCTTAATAAAGACATTTCCGACATAACAGAACAATAAAAAATATGCGCTGATTGGTGATTTTTTTAACTAGTGTAATAAGTAGAGCCCGCTAAAGTCAATAAAGTCAAAATTTTTTAGGACCTTGTTACATGATCAAATGTGTACTAACGTTCGTTTCCGGTGTTCAGGAGTCTGTTTTGGTAGATTTTATAAGTCAAAATAAAGTCAAAATTTTGCATAAAGTCAAAATTTGTCAAAATTGTCTTTATCAAAAATTTCCTTACAATAACGAACCAATTTATATTTTTTAAATATTTTTTTGAATTTTTGAGCTGCTATTAAAATTTTATGCGCAGTTTTATTTGATTTTAAACTTTTGAAATTCTTGCAATTTTTGCATTATCGTCACAATAATGCGTGCTGTAATTGAGAAGGAAATAGCACTTATTATGCATGAAACGTCATTGTTGATGCATAAATATATAATTGTTAGACAATTAATCTAATCCTATAAAAGCCTTGCGCTCTTTACACGTGGTCTTTTAAGTTGTAGCTTGCAAAGCAAAGAATGCCAAAACAAGCCAAATCTTCTCATAGCGAAAGTTAGGCAAACTTGCCAGGAATATCCGGATGAGTTTTTGGCAACTCCTGCCGGCGACTTGCGATGCAACCTTTGCGGCGTGTTAGTCAAATGCGACAAAAAGTTTTTTGTGGAAAGCCACCGAAAAAGTAAGCAACACCAAGGAAAATTGGAGACGAAGAGCAAATCTCAAAGTAAGCAAACCTTTTTACATTTCGATCAAGTAAACTTCAAGGAACAGGTTGTTTCTTCATTCTTAGCTGCAAATATCCCACTTCATAAACTGAACCATCCTTCTTTAAAGTCTCTGTTTGCTAGAATGGGAAAAGTATTGCCTTCGGAGACTGCAGCCCGGGCATGTGCTGATAAATTGGCATCCCAAAAAGAGAAACAAATTCAAGAATTACTTCGTGACAAAAAAAATTTTTTGATTGTGGATGAAGCAGAGGTTGCTAAACAAAAGTATATTAGTGTGCTTGTGGGTAGCTTAGATGCTCCAGATCAGACATTCCTCGTTAATTGCCATCCACTTGACAGCGGTCGCAATGTTAATAGCACTATTATTCTGCACACTGTGGATGACATATTACGACAACTTGAAATAAAACGCGAAAATTTTTCATTGTTCTTGACTGATGCTGCTCGGTACATGCCTTCGGCTGGAAAGACATTAAAGGAATTATACCCTTCTTTGATGCATGTCACCTGCGTTGCGCACTTACTACATCACTGCGCTATGCCTGTGCGTGCTCATTTTAAAAGTATTGATGAAGTAATAGCAACGATCAAGGCAGCAACAATCAAAAACAAAGATCGCAAGAAAGATTTTCATGATGCTGGTCTGCCATCTCCTCCTGACCCTGTAATTACAAGATGGGCAATTTGGCTTAGAGCTGCCTTATATTATAGTGAGAACCTTTCAGCTGTTCGTACCATTGTCAACAATTGGACAAGTGCAGGCCTCTTAGTCAGCAGAGCAAATAACGCTATCAATGTGGAAGGTTTGGTGTCGGACTTGGTTAAAATAAATCAATACCGGACTCTAGCAGCCAACGTAGAGTTCTTAGAAGGAAGTGCCTGCACAATAACCAAAGCATACGGACCGCTGAAGAATATGCAATTCGATCATGATCCTTGCGCAATTAAAGACTACATTAACAAACGACTATCCAACTCTGATTTAGAAACAATAATAAACTGTACCAACTTGACAATTGACCCAACAAGCTACGCACTATTGCAAAAAGCCCAGCCAACCTCTGCTGCTGTTGAGAGTTCGTTTTCTATGCTCAATAAATTACTGAGAAAAGACAGAAATTTTGATGTTAAGAACGTAAAAAAATATATGATGCTGTATTACAACAAAACATCTTTGTAATTGCACTGCGTGGCTTTCGTTAAAAAAATCATAGACATACTGTTAGTGTACAGTACAATTGCGATAGCAACGCAATTTTTGTATTACACACTAATTGATACCGGTACACACAATGGCTCGTTATCCTAGGTTTTAACGTCATGCGTCGCTTTGTTGCATTAGCTTCAACACTGAGTAATTGAGATAATGTTCAAGGTAGGCTACCTTTTTCTTTGAAAACTTATGTAAATTGCAGATTACAAAACACATTTAATTAATAAAGTGCAACAAGACACAAATAATATGCGGAAGCGGGTAAGTCAAAATAAAGTCAAAATTTTACTAAAATAAAGTCAAAAATATATTTTTTTAGGTCAAAAAAAAATGGCCCTAGTAATAAGCTTTTTGTATACCATTTACTTACTGGCTAACTTTTTCCCTATCCAACCTTTCCTTCAGATATATGTCTCCTGAGGAGGAGTCGATGCTGAAAGGAGAGGACGCTTCATCCATCATCGGTCCAGATATGAAATACGTTACTGGACCAAATAGATCTGAATCTGTGTCTTTAGCATGAACTTGAGCAATAACTTGACCTGGCAGCATGTCCTCGAGTAAATTTACTTCGTAGGTCTAAAAAATTACAAAAGGTTAACAATAAATTTTACAGGCTCTTTATAAATAGGGTAATTCCGGGAGAGACGGTCATGGTTTTTATAAATCTACATGGTTTGCTTCCTACTTGCTTTAAACGTACTTAAAAGGGTGGGTTGATACGGTTAAGGACCAGAGATGTATTACTGCGTCTCATCAGTTTAAATTTGTCACACACAAAATAAATATTTCACATTTTAAAAATGACGTCATTGGCCATCGTACCTCAGAAGTGTAGGTGAGATGGCCAATATGGTTGCTTCACGAAATGAAAAAGATTTATCGTAAAACAAACAAAAATGGACATGTATGTAACGCTTAGTCTGTCATAACGCTGTTTTATTCTAGCGCAGCTGCAAATGGAACCTGAATTGAGCAGAAAATCTGTTATCTCGAAACGCTTGTATTACTCAGTCGTGCTTGTCCTATAGGCTTGCTAACGCTTTACTGTAGCATTTAACTTGTTTAGTTGTTGCCATGATGTCATATGTGAAACTTGTGCGCGAAAGCATATGCTCGAAGGTATAGCCATCCAACCTTCATAAGTGGGTGTCCATCTGTCCCACCAGTGCCGTAGCAGCTCAACTTTGGCCCCCCCCCCAAAAACCCTTTCAAGTCCCCAATACTTAGCTTTCGATATGAATTGTTTTAGGTTTTTCCAGGGGTAACAACTCAGTTTCTCACCACAATGCGAATACTGTGGTAAAATTAAAACATATAACGCGTTATCACTGTGTAAAAATAAAAGGTGTAATTTTAAGATAAGTTTGTTACACCCAATTCATTTTCCATTAAAATCGTTTAGCTCAGGGTTTTTCTACCTTTTTCTGCTCATGGCCCACTAAAATGATAAAATATGATGGTGGCCCAATAACTTTTGCTAGAAGGTACAAAGTCAACGTGATGGCATGATTAGGGAATGCTGATGTCGCTCTCTAGTCAAGCTCTGTGGCCCACTGTTGGGCCATGGCCAATAGGTTGAAAACCTCCGGTCTAGCTAGAGCGCACTTTTTCGTACACAGATGTTCTTTTGACAACATCATAATCTGGAGATCGGGCGCATTAACTTTCGATTGACAACATGGCCAGCGAAGAACCAATCGGATGGCCGAGTGGATAGAGCGTGTGCTTCTGAGCCTGAAGGAGTGAATAGACTGAGGGTTTGATCACTAGTCAAGTCAAACCAATGACTTAAAAATTGGTATTTACAGCTTTCCAACTAGACATTCAGCATTAAAGGGATAGTGTTAAGAAAGCCGTCAAGTTTGCTTGTGCCGTTGGGAAAAACACTTAACGAGATTCCCCCATCTAAGTGCGGTAGGTAGACAGATGGCCGGCAACTCCTAAGGGAGCTCGTGTAGTGCCCCATTGCTTTCTGTGATAGGTGGATAAAAATGCCAACAAATGGAAAGAAAAAAGATAGTCTGCTATTTGCCATATTACATGTAATAAACGTTTTAATAAATTTCAGTTTTCTGAAGCTTTGTTCAGCACTGGTAACAGTAACAACGCATTTTGTAAACTCGAGAAGCAAGGCAAGCGAGCACTTACAGGTATTACTATTGAATTAAAAGTTCAACGGTGTTGAAGGGAGACTGCCAAACGAGCTTGTGTCGTTCTAATCAGCAACCATCTGATATAAATATCAAATGCAATAGACTCCAGCCGTGAATCGAACCCGTCGCAAAGAATCTGAACCTGCGTGCGGTACTGCCAGATCATATTGCTGACAATGGCTGTTCATGCACGAAGCTGCTGGGTGTAAACAGCAATGCAAAGACAGAAGCGACATCACATGTCAGCTTAAAACTTTCTAGTATCGACATAATAGCCTGGTCCACCAGTTGTTTTAAAAAGTTTGCTTTGAATCTCTTTCTCAGAAGCTGTACGATATAGATTTGCATCGTAATTAAACATTCTCTTTTTCTATTTTCATTCTCTTTTTTTTTTACTTTTTGATTGAGGAAGACCGGACCAATGTCCAATTCCTGCGCTATTTCAAAAGCACACGTTTTCAAACTAGCAAATCCTTTTTTAATGGACTTTTGTATTCGATGTCAGATTATGGTTGCTGACACAGAAATAGGGTAGGATTGAATTTAATTTACCGATCGGATGGCCGAGTGAATAGAGCATCTGCTTCTAGATTGGTGGACTCCGGGATTCAATTCCGGGTCCGGTCAAACCAATAACTTGAAAATTGGTATTCACAGCTTTTTTGGTTGACGTTCAGCATAATGGATAGCGCGAAACAAACGGCAAGTTCGCTTGTTGTGCTGTTGGGAAAGGCACTAAACGGGATTACCCCATCTAGGTGTGGTAGACCGTTGGTCGGCAACTCCTAAGCGAGCTCGTATAGCGCTCCGTCGCTTTTTCATGATAGGAGAATAAAATTGCGAATAAATAAAAAATAAATAGATAAAGTTTTAAATCTGCTCACAAGGTGTTAATGAATTTGAATTTAATTTTTTCAAGAGGAATGAATTTGAATTTAAGCTTTGAAAAATGATTGCATCCAACTCTGCACCGGCCTCCTTTTTCAAGTCTTACGCGCACTCTTACACACAGTGTATTGTTTATGACATCATTATGCAGTTTATGACGCTATTTGAAAGTAAACGACAGCGAAAAATTTTAAAACTGAAATATATAGAATCTGAGCGCAAAAATTCCCATTCAACGTGATTCGCCAAGCAAAACTTTGTTTTTGAATTGATGCAACTTCGGGTCCTTCAAGACAATTTGGGGCCCCTTTTGGCAGTGTGGGCCCCCCCCAATTGGGGGGTTTGGGGGGCGGCTGCTACGGCTCTGTGTCCCACAGCTTAAGGAGAGATGGCCACCCACGTGATTATACGATAATTAGCTTTCAGGAGGTACTTGCTTTGTGATTGCATTCTTGGAACTGTAAATTCTCTAATCCCAAGACTGTAGAGTGAAAACACGTCCACAGAAAATATCACTGCTTGCTATCTACATCCTGCGGAAAATGTTCACCCTATCTTAAAAATTATTTCGGCTATATCTCACTAACTTTAGCAAATATCGACAGCAATTTCAGACATGTTGCTGCACAGTGCACAATGTGCAGGTTTTAAACTTACGAAGTCAATCTTGCGTAGCATGTAAACCAAAAAAAAGCGGCTGATGGCCATCTCTCCCGGAATTGCCCTAAATTTTTCCAGCGTTTTTTTATGCTTTCTTAACGTGATAACAAAGATTCTAAAAAACAACAACCTGTTTTTAAAACCTGTATTTAATTCGCTTTTATCTAAAAAACATGAGGGAGCATTTAAATTAAAAAAACATACGGTTTGTCGATAGTCGCCCTGACATCGGAAAATCAATTTATCGTTTACAAATGTTTATTGCTATTCAAGTTTCATGCGATATAATATAACAACGACACATTTTACAAAAAGCAAAATGAATCTCCCTTTCTCTAACACATTTAGTCACTAATTAACCGCCTTAACGTGTATCTTTTACGGGCATATATGGTTATTATTAAAGCTAGCTGGGAAACTACAGTATTTGCAAATGTTTTGTGAGCCAAAAATTGATTCACGCAAGCACTCATCCTTTTCGTAAGTAAGTAAGGAAAAAAAAAGTAAAAAAACAATTAATCAAGTAAATTTTGAAGAGTAACAGTAAAATTTCCCTCATCAATTCTCCGGCCTAATCTACCTGCTTTTCGAAGATTGGTTCATTGTCATTTTCGTCAATGATGTTGATTTGAACGAGTACGTGGGTGGATAGCCTAGGGAAACCCCCGTCTTTTGCAAACAGGTTCAGTTGAAACGATGATTTTGTTTCGTGATCTGCAATTACAGAAGTTAATCATACATTACGCTCACACAACAACAACAAGAACTTGGATTGTGTTTGCAGTGAAATTTATTGAAAAGGAAAATGATAATGATGGTTGACTAAAAGTAGATAAACAAGTATTATTACCAAAAAGATGATAAATAACACCACGATGAATAGCAACCTGGAAAAGACAAAAAATTGACGATTACTAAGCTATACATGTCGAACTGAAGACCACTTCGTTTTCTGTTTCAAGTTAAGTTCAACTCTGTGTGCGGTACTGGTTTACCACTTTTTCCTCGTAAATGGAACTGTTATTCCATTTACAACGCACTATCTTGTGATGTACACTGTTAGCTCTGGCCGCTGAAAAGACTCATGGGCCCTGAGACAACTATTGCTATGATTAAAGGGCAACCCTTTAAAAGAGAAAAGATCACCCATCTCACTCAGCGCGAGTGCTGTTAGTAACAAATAAATAAATAGCTGAGGCTATTTTCGAATTCATGAATTGAAGCTTCGACTGTGATTGAGGGAGACTGCAAATGAGATTGCGCTCTTTGATTCAGTATCCTCCCTCAATGTTTGCCGAATGCGATCCACTCCAACCGTGAATCGAATCCCCCGCGTAGGATGTGTAACCTGCCGTGGTTAAACTACAGAGTATACACCATGTCGTCGGTGGTAAACTTTTTTGCTTTACGTTTCTTCAAATGAGGTTCTAGCCATTTTAGTGTGTGTTTCATATCATCCTCTTACCTAGTTTTTGTTTCACTACAAGCCTCAGATGAGGAGATCCTGCTTCATCGACGTTTTGATTCAAATCAAAATAACCATTTGCTTCTAGTGAATAACTGATGGCAGAGTTGTTACCTGAGTATAAACCATTACATTTTGCGCAATCAAGTACCACTAAGCTTGGCAAACGCTCAGGGCAGTTGAGAGGGGGGTTCAGGGGGTACCTTTAGTACCGGGTCCGAAATTTCTGAGTGGACCCAAATTTTGAGAATGCCGCGCGTAAAAATTTCGTAAGAAGTTTGAAAAGGCAATTCTTGACCAGTTAAAGGCAGACAAAGTCACCCTTCGCCACCACCTACCGGTAATACCACTCACTCACAGCTAGGGTACTACCTCTTCCTCCCGGAGCGCCACTGCTAAAATAGCCCTCAAACCAAAAAAGTCTAAATTAATGCGGTGTGGTATACTGGAGTATCTCTGCTATTGTTTTTAGATGTGTTATTGCTATCTTAACATAACCGTTAACCACACCTCTTAATTTGTTTCAATATGCATTGAAGAAGGCCTGAGGGGGGCACGTGTATAGGAGCCTCCCTCGGCGTACGCTACAGATCATATCGATTTCAGAATGGGGCTCAAAAAAGAAAAAGGCCTCGTAGAGGAAATGGTTTTATCAAAATAGGCAAAACGCTCATTCACTCTTAATTAGAATAATTACTGTAACTTAATACTGGTACCATTATGATTTGATCAGTTATTAAAGGCCATTGGGGCCAGGGGCGTCCTGCCTTTGGGGGGTCGTGTCATTCTGAGATTTGTTTTTTAGTATTAAAAAAATTGAAAATTAAAAAAATGAAAAATTTAGCCAGTCCCATTTCGTTTTTATCCTAACCGCCCCCCTTCTTACACCACAAATTCCATTTTTTGCAGATTAACTTTTGCTTCAATCAATCGCTTCACTCAGGAGTAAAGTTAGTTTCTTGATCTGTAGTAGTTAGAATTTAGAAAACATTTTGAATGCGGTGTTCAACATTAGCCTATAGCACACAGCTGCACGTCACCCCATCAAATACGCGAAAACTAATAATGGTTGCAGACTTTTTTCATTTATTTTAGTCAATCTTCTGCTTTTAGACCTGGGACACTAAAATATTTTTGCATTGTCTGACACTGTAATAGTGACTGCACTCACTGCAGAGACGGGTATGTCCTTTTTCGATAAAAAAGTGTGCTGAAGCGAGTGTTTTTTACGTGAAAACCGTAAAAATCCGTTGGTGGCTGGGGGCTACGCCTCCAGACCTCCTTAGCCGTCGCTCCCAAGACCCAAAGTTTGCCTCCCTTGCTAAAACGTGGGGGCCCCACCAGGCGCGTCAATTTATGCAAAATGTTGGGGGGGTCCAGCGCAGTGGGGCGAGGACTTTTACAGGGGAGTTAAAAATAATCAAATCGTTTCAACGTCTGGGAGGTTTGCCTCCTAGATTCCCTATGGTCGACCTTGAGGCAAATAAAGCGGCATTTTTAAGTAAAATAGCGCTATATGTTTTCATTTTGAGCATTTTTTGCTACTTTCTTGGCAATTTTGACCCTGAAACAAAGGATCTCAGATAATTTAAGGGTTGGGGGGCCTATCAGCCCCTTACTTTATTCGTCCACGGTCCAATGAAATTTCATGATCATGAGCAACCTAAAAGTCGAGGTACCTGTTTTATAGTACACAACTACAGTATATTCCCGATTCATGGCTTTAATAAACTAAGATTCCAGATCATCTAAATATAAAACACTATAGTCAATTGCAAGCGTAAAACTGCGCAACAACTGAATTGCAGAAACTTGCAACAAACTAGCGGGTATCACTCGCATGTCGAATACAACTCTGAACAGTGAACTAAACTGCAAGTTAACACGACGCATTGCGTAATCATTTGCAGCTGAAGCCCGAAGGTCATCACCTGCAGCACAAGTATTTAGCACACAATGAAATAGAATTGCGCAATTACCTAATTTTACAACATTCTTCTCAAATTAAATGTGAAGATAAACGGATAAATTTAATTAAACATAAGGTACAGCGCCATATCGATCCACCGCTTTGCGAATACGAGAAGATCGGCGCAAAGCTACAGGTTGAGATCCCCCATCAGGAGACTCGGATTGTAAAATCCTTTCAGAGGGCTCAGATCCAGAATTATTTATTTTATTATCGCCAACGGTTTCAGTACAACGATTTTACATGTCTTCTGCATCGTTACTAACAGTATCATTAATACGATCGACATCACTTTCGTCATCAATTTCAGGTTGCGCTTCACATAAGTTATAGGGAGCAATATCACGTAATGAAACAGTGGTTTCTCTCCCACTAGATGTACGAACAACAGCATAATTAGGAGTAGCATGAATCAAATCTACTTTATCAACAATTGGATCATATTTGTTTGCTCGTTTGTGCTGCTTCAACTATACAGGACCTGGTTCACAAAGCCATGTTGGAACCGAAGTACCAAATGACGATCGACGTTTAAAGTTAAACAAGCGCTCATGGGGAGTGGCATTAGTCGCAGTGCAAAGTAACGATCGTATTGAATGAAGAGCGTCAGCTAAGACCAACTGCCATTGGCGGATATCTAAACCACGAGATTTCAATGCCAGTTTTACAGCAGACCAGATAACACCGTTATATCTTTCACTCCGGCCGTTGCCTGGTGCGTTATAAACAGCAGTGTGGCTGCAAGCAATACCACGACGTTGCAAATACGACGATAACTCGAGTGACATGAAAGTAGCAGCTCCATCAGTATGAGTGTAACTAGGCATCCCAAACATTGAAAACAATTGATTTAAGCACACAATTACAGTACGGGCATCAGTATTCGCACAAGCAAAAGCGAAAGGAAAACGAGAAAATTTGTCCACTACGGTCAACAAATAGCGATTTTCAGTTGCTGAAGGCATGGGTCCTTTAAAGTCCAAACTAAGACGTTCAAATGGCTGAGTCGCTTTAATAATTTGTGCGATAGGTGGGTTATAAAGGTTGGGTTTAATTTCAGCGCAAACATTACACTGATTAACTTCTTTACGAACATCTTTAATCGAGTACGGTAAATTTTTCACACGCACAAAATGATAAAACCTTGTGATACCGGGGTGACAAAAAGACTTATGAATCTCAAGCAAAGTATTGTCATGTATGCTCGTACAAAATACTCTTGACAAGGCGTCAGGTACATGGTTTAATTTACCAGCTCGATAAACAATCTCAAAATTGTATTCACTCAATTGTATACGCCAACGCATAATTTTTTCGCTTTTGATTTTCCCGTAGTTCGGAGAACTGTACATAAATGCAACAGAACGCTGGTCAGCAATAATGGTAAAATGGCGCTCAGACGAAAAGTGCGCCCACTTGCGCACCGCTTCCACAATAACACAATCCTCTTTTTCTATACTGAAATGACGGAGTTCATTTTTTGCTAACATCCTCGAAAAGAAAGCAACGGGACGGTTGTGTTGATTAAGTGTTGCCGAAATTGCGTTTTCGGAAGCATCGGTTTCGATGGAAAAAGGTACGTTTTCATCGATTATTTGTAGGGCAGCTGATGCCAAATCATTTTTTAATAACACTCCTGCGCTTCTAAAGCTTGTTCACACATAGGAAATTTCTTTGCAACATTCAGCGGCTTAATTTTCTCAGAGAACTTCGGTAGCCACTGAGCGTGGTATGAAAATACGCCGACCACGCGTGCGAGTTCTTTAGCATTGGTCGGAATCGGCGGTTTTGGAATAGGCTCAACTCGTTCAGAATCTGGTCGCACCATCCGGTCTGATATTTGGTACTCCAACAGCTTGATAGAAGTAGTTGCCAAAACACATTTTTTTCATTTGACGTAAGATTACATTCCTGAGCTGCTTTCATGAATGTCATTAAATTTTCATCATGCTCTTCCTGTGTACGGCTGCAAACTGTTATATCATCTAAATACGCAAAAGTGCCTTTGCAATTATACTTTGAAATAATTTGATTCATAACACGTTGAAAACAATGAACGGCATTTTTCAATCCAAATGGGACACGTTTAAATTGATAAAGCTGGCCTCCAGCTTCAAATGCGGTGTATTTTTGTTCGTCTGGACGCAGTATCACCTGGTGATATGCACTCTTGAGATCCAGTGTAGAAAACCACTTATATTAGGACACTTTACTAATGATGCTTTGAATACTTGGTAAGGGGTAGGCGTCAAAATGTGTAAATTTGTTCACTGCTTGACTATAGTCGACGTACATGCGCTTCTTGCGGTTTTCGTTTTTGACAACAACCACTTGTGCACGCCAAGGTGATGTGCTGGCTTCAATCACATTGTCCTCTAGAAGTTGAGAAACTTGATAAGAGATAAAAGCTTGATCAGCCTTTGAGTAATGGCGTCTTTTGACTGCTACTGGTTTACAATTCGAAGACATGTGTGCTCGAATAATACAAACTCCTCATCCTCGAGTCCTTATTCATTCAACAACTCAAACCGGATCTTAACTTAGACTCCACATCCTTTCCACTCCACCTATTTAACACGTGACCTACTAGCACTTCTCCAGGTTCTGTCTCAGTTACCTCTTTTTTGCGTCATGGCTTAAGACCCAGCATAACGTAAGCTTTTTAGCGTTGACAATGGCACCGGATGTGAGCTGAAACTTCCGCTCAAGTATTTTTAGCTGTATCTTGGCTGTATTGTTTGTAATAAAATTGCTAACCAACTCCCAACTGTAGGCTACAGTTTGCCAAATGTTTAGCCATATTTTTCAAAAAAAAAAAAAAAAAAAAAAAAAGAGAACAGTCCACGGACTCTGTTGTGGCATTCAAAACAAAGAGAGATTTCTTTAAATTGCAACAAGACTTTAAGGACACCGTGTATTTTTTCCAGCTGTTGTATCGAATGCAATTGTATTTAGTTGCATATCATTCATCTTCCTATCACGAGAAAGCGATCAATGCGCTGTACGAGCTCGCTTAGATAAGTACGAGCTCTCTTAGGATAATAATTTTGCGAAGCACTCAGAATTAGGGTCAAAAATTTAAACAAAATTTGCCTGAAAACTACTGTACTCGAAAAGCACTAAAACAGCCATTCGCAACATGCAAACTTTCCAAATTTTTTCCGGGGGAGCATGCCCCCGGACCCACCTAAAGCTTTTCTTGTTTCTCAATCAGCTTCAAATTTGTTGTGCCGAAAAAAAAATCCTCCTGAAAAAAAAATGTGGAAATTATGCTCCCCCCTTTTTTTTTTAATTTTTACTGATCTTAGGATAAGCTAGCTATACTGTAATTCTAATTTGATATTTTAATGTTTCGCTGTTATTTGCCCGAAGTTTCTGTTAAAATTGGAAAAAATTTAACTGTGACATCATAATTGAGCTCTAAGAGCTTTAAGATACCAGGAAATTTAGCAGTTTTCGCGATTTTGTTCACTTTTGTCACAAAGTTGCAAAAGTTAGAACGTTGGTTTGATGGAAAATTTAGGAATAAAAAAATTACAGTAAGAAGTGCAATAGCCTTCTTTAGGAATGCCGATTAAACTGCACCTACGGAAAGCTAATGCGTCTATTGTCTTATTCATGTTTTCGTGTAGCTCTGCAAAAATGACAAGTTATGACGTCATTTCGCCCCCCAATGTTTTTCCAGGCAGCGCCGCTGGTGAGAGGCTGCAGACTTGGCGACCGCGCCTTGCCTTCCTTGTAGTGCAAGGACATATGGTCTTTCGCAGCTTCTCACAGGAAAAAGCGAATTGCTACTGCGTACCTTTTGTTATGTTATTAAATAAAGTCTCTTCAGTGGTGCTTAAAACTTCAAATCCATGAAGTAAATCCATCAACATACAATGCATTCTACCTAGCACCTTTAAAGATTGCTTCTATATCAAACTTAAGTTTTTGGCCCCAAACAACGATACCCAATGAAAGAAAATATAACCACTAATCCACAACTAAGTTCCCGGTAGCCTAACTAGCCCACATCACTATAAGCCCCTATGGCAACCCACTAATTTGCAGCTGCAGACGCGTTTCGACCTTATTATGGTCTCATCAGTGCAGCATAGCAACCTCCCACCTACTAAAAAAAAAAAAAAAAAAATTCTAACCTTCAAAAGAACTACACACTTCTAATCTAAGCCTCTCCTCGTTCTGCTCAAGGTAGAACATTTGAAATAAAACCTTCAAGAAAATAATACAGGCTGGATTATGATGTCACAGATTCACTGTAAACAATCGATAAGAATAGAAAAGTCCGGTTGGTTTAAACATTATTTTCCCGGTAATCTGAGAAGGAATATTTTGTTTAAGGTTTGTAACTATACCAGTTACCAAAACCTACAAAAAACCTCTCTTTCTCTTTTTTTTAGTAGGTGGGAGGTTGCTATGCTGCACTGATGAGACCATAATAAGGTCGAAACGCGTCTGCAGCTGCAAATTAGTGGGTTGCCATAGGGGCTTATAGTGATGTGGGCTAGTTAGGCTACCGGGAACTTAGTTGTGGATTAGTGGTTATATTTTCTTTCATTGGGTATCGTTGTTTGGGGCCAAAAACTTAAGTTTGATATAGAAGCAATCTTTAAAGGTGCTAGGTAGAATGCATTGTATGTTGATGGATTTACTTCATGGATTTGAAGTTTTAAGCACCACTGAAGAGACTTTATTTAATAGTCGAAACGTATCCCGTCTGGTGCAAAATAATGTTATGTTATTGTTGTACAATTGCCATTTTTGAACAAAAAGAAATAAATGAATGAAAAAAATGAATGAATGTTTTCGCAGATCAGCAGTGTTCACTAAAGGTATAATGTATTGCTGTGTTGAGAGCTAGCAGTACCACTACCGGTAGCTAAATAGTAGGCCTATATTTCAACTAGGGTAGCTATAAACAGTAAGCACCACCTGGTCAAGAGTTTTATTGGTAATTTTTTGATTGTTAATCGATTTCAATATAACAAAGTGCCTCTTCTGGCAAATCATCTCTTTTATCATTTTGGCGGACCATTCTTTATGTCACTTTGCAGGGGGCCTGGATGTAATTTTGGTACCGGGCACGGGCTTGGCTCTCAACAGCCCTGCGAACGCTACAACTGGGAGTTGTTAAATTTCACAGCCAAGAAACAGCTAAATCTGGGTTTCATTCCGTGGAGCAAAAATATAAAACCCAACCTCAGCGTAGGCTTATAGCGTTGACAACGGCATCAGAAGTAAGCCGAAACATCCGCCCAAGTGTTTTAGCCGTACCTTGGCCAGGGCCGGATTTAGACCACGAAAAACCCTAGGCTATTCCGTTTGTGAGGCCCCTCCCTATCTTTGAATTTATCAGTAAACAGCGTAAGTGTGGTTTGCGCAATGTGGCTTTCGTCTCGGCCAAAGCACAGCTGACCAGATCTTCGTCCTTGAGCAAATTTTTTAGAAATGGCGGGAATATGCAAAAGAGATTCAGCTCCACCGATTTGTCGTACTAAAACAGGAGCTTGCGCAAAGGCTAAGCTGGTATCTATTTTTAGGTCAAGGTTTCTATTCTGATCTGACATGTGGACACGAGTATTGGCTATTGAATGAAAGGGTGAGATGTCAAATCTGTTGGCGGATCCGGGGGGGACACTAAGGGGGATCAACCACCTATAGTTTTTATACATACCAATACATTGGTACTTTGATACATTGAAACAGTGGTTTTCAAACTTTTTAAGAAGCGTCCCCAATTTAAAAAATAATTCTGCAGAAAGATATCACGACCCCAACTTGATCTTTTTAAAAGTGTGACTTCTAAAGAAAAAGTCTTCGCCTACAAATTGCCGGGCTTTTCGCACAGCTGGCCTGGTGTAGATCTATTTTTAGAGATCACACTTTTTAAAGATTTTTGATTGATTGATATTTTACGAGCACACACAATCAAGCAAAACAAAACATGAAAGTAACCAACTTGGGGTCGTGATATCTTTCTGCAGAACGAAAAATTTCTGTTGACGCTTCATTTGCGTCAAGTTTACAAAAAAGGTTAAAAAAACTGTTGATATATGGCGACCCCACAAACGATTCAGCAACCCACACTTTGGGGCACACTGCTTTCAAACGACGGAACTGCAAAATAAGTTTTTTTCCGTTCTTACTTCTTCCTTTTTTTAAAAGCTGCTGGATCCGCCCCGGAGCTCCAGCAGCTGGAATAAAATTCTAGCAAAAATTTAGCGCTTCGACCTTGTTTGACAAGACTAAACGTGCAGATATTTGTGAATCTTTAAACAACTTATTACTGCTTCTCCGACAACAAGAATTACAATGGCGCTAGTACGGACATGCAACTCAAATGTCCCTGCAAAAAGCCAAGCTGCTGCTGTATTTAGCTCCTATATTCGTAAAAGACCTAGAGGCTACCCCAGAACCCGTTGGCAGAGTTACATTAAAAATCTCGGTTGGTCTCGCCTTGACATTCTGGCAAAGCACCTACCACTTGTTGCAGAAAATCGGGATTCTTAAAAATTTCAACTTGAGCTGCTATCCCCGCAATCTTCCAAAAGTATAGCAAGCACATTTCAGAAAAGTTGCTGAGAAAAATTGCTATTTTGTGTTGGAGTATCTGATTTGATTGGTTGGAGCATGCTCGCTGTAGAGATAATAATAAACAAAAAATTTGATTAAAAATCCCAAATTGCAGGCATGATTGGCGGTAGTGGAGTGGCGGAGGGGTAAATGCGGCGTGACGGAGTGACTTTGAAAGGTGCCTATACTGCGCTTCTCGCTGATATAAAATATCCAACCAATCACATCGCGTGAACCCAAAATAGAAATTTTTTATACGATTATTTCACAAATTACCGTCGAACTGAGCCTCAGAAAAATATGCAAAGCCAAAGTCAGTCACAAAATGGTTAACAATTTTTTTACTGCGGTTAGAATTACAAACTTACTCTAATATCATATTTAAAGGCCCCTGAACGTTGAGGCCCTAGCCTTCAGCCCGCTTAGCCTATTGGTAAATCCGGCCCTGATCTTGGCTGTGAAGTTTTAATTGACTAGCCCATAAATTTGTTTTCTATAAGTGTATTTAACCGGCTTACGATAGTCACCTCTGTTCTGGAATAAAAGTTGGGCTAATTTCCTAATTAGGCTAATTGGTTTCAAACGTTACTGCTGCAACCAAATCTAATTTTTTTCAATATGATTAAAATATAATTACAAGTATTTTTTTTTTCGATTTTCGACGAAGAAAGCTGAGTTTAGGTTCCTAGCACCACATAATGGCGTGTATTGGCGGATCTAGAAGGGTGGGTAGCAGGGGTGCTTTGGTAAAATTCGAACTAGGGAGGCCGTGTTCAGTGTTAAAAATTCAGTTGTTTTAAACGCCAACAATTCATAGCATTTGAATCGTGTAAAGCGTAATTGCTGCGGTTTCAGTCACCTACAGTATGTTTTGCAACGTATGTTACCAGATTATTTCCAATTATAAGTTTCTAGTTACAAGCACACTATCACTAAACATTCAAAATTTAGAAGAGTGTAGACTTTGAGTTAGAGATGGTGAAAATGTGACAGCTAGGTATTCGAGTTGTAACTATCCTTGCCAAAATATGGCAGTAATCACAAATGCCTAAGTTTACCGGAAGGCTACTTTACAACTAAGTCACGTAAGAGAATAACGAAAATTGAAATTACAAATGACAATCTACTGTAATCTGCCAGAAAAACAGAGGCCCACGTGCAGAAGTCAAAATGTACGGCAGTAAGTGCCAAGGCGCACGACGCAAACTACTGAAAACGAACGAAAGAAATACAAGAAAAAACAAGAAATCATTATGCTGATGTAACAGCAGCCTCCAGCAGTCAATTATTTTCACATGAACAATTCAGCAACATTGTAACGATATAACTGTTTGATATGTTTTTGTTTTAAATGTTTTGTCTACTGTAGTAGGTTTTGTACCGATGCGTTGTTTTCCGAAGTTTTAATCGTGGGATTGTTTCGTAAGGTTGCATTATGAAGTCATAATTTCTACTGACGTAAATTCTCTCGTGAATATTCTGGACAGATCTCTCCGTTACGTAATTTCACTGAGTTAAAATTTGTGCTTGTGACGTCACAATTGTGTTTACTGCGGTTTGTTGTGAATTTTCGCATGTCATGTGATTTCTCTTCTTGTTTCTTTTTGAGAATGCCGTAGAACGTTCTCGAAACTGAATTTAGAGTATAAATAGGCGTGAATTTTCAAGCGCATTCATTCGAGTGTAGATTTAGTGTGCGTAGAGTAAGCAATATTGTTGTATGCTGAAGGATATAGCCCTTGTTAAAAAGTGTTGCTGAAGCGAGCAGTGGTGCTGGTGTTTATTGAAAAGCAGTACGGTGAGTACCGTAGCTAAGTGAGTTAAGTTGGGTCGATTATTATATTCGTTTGGTGAAGAAGGTCTTGTTTTTTTGTGAGGTCAGGGGCGGTATACTGCTCAACTTCTGTGCGCTTAACGCAGGGGTGACGAACCTATTTGCGGTCGCGGGCCACTTTGTTACTTACCAATAAGCAAGCGGGCCGCATAACTTTTTAGTCATAAACAGTGGCGTAGCGAGAAATTTTCAAAGGGGGAAGCCACAATTTCCATATTTCTTTAAAGCGTTTTTTTTTCGGCAGAACAAATTTGAAAATGATTGAGAAACAAGAAAAGCTCTTGGAGGGTCCGGTGGCATGCTCTCTCGGAAAATTTTTGAAAATTTACATGCTGTAATGGCTATTTGTAGTGCTTTTTGAGTAATTCTCAGGCAAATTTTGTTTAAACTTTTTGACCCTGATTCTGAGTGCTTTGCCAAATATGATGCATTTGGCGCGCACATTTTCGATTATGCGTGCTTAAGGTGTAAGGCTTATCGCTCTCGAAGAGGTTCGAAGTTATGGAAAAATTGTATACATCAAAAACTATTTTGAAAATGGGTGGTGGGAGGATGCATACCTCTCATTCTAACCCTTGGATTAGCCACTGGCCATAAGCTACAGAAACCATCAAAAGAGTTTGGCATGTTTCAGTCACTTGGCACCATTAGTTTTGTTCTTTTTTTACTAAAAGGCAGAGTCAAAAAGGGGGAAGGATGGCACAATGGCCCCTCTCTGAATACGCTCCTGGTCATAAACATATCGGATATCGGTCCAATCTTTTTGAAATACTCTTTTTTCATCTACAATATTTCGTTTTTTCGCTGAAGACATCGCTGAGGACAAGCGGCTAATTAAATATAGATTAAAAAAAGAATAACTAATACCTTAAGAAAGCAGTAAAATTTGCATATGATAAATGGTACTGCCACCTCACCAATTCTTTTCCGCAAACTCACATAATTCCTACTACTGTAAGGCAAGCTAAGCTCTCACTCGAATAGTTACCCGTAAACTGGTGCACTATGCTGATTGCTGAAGCTGCAACGGACTCGAGTTATGTTATTATTATTTCATAACAATGGATGAACTGCTGAATCCTGAAACAGATGACTTGTTTTGAGCGTTTATATAATTACTGTGTGATACGCGCTTGATTAAATCAGGGGCTCAGCTTTTGATATCGCATCGCAAAGATTAGACGGGAAAAAAATGTTTAAAAGTGCTGGTCTCGCCAAAATGTTCGCGGGCCGCAGGAAATTCTTTCGCGGGCCGCATGCGGCCCGCGGGCCGCATGTTCGTCACCTCTGGCTTAACGCAATGCGTGAACTTAATGAACAAACAAAGTTAACGCATTGCGTTAAGTGCAACAAAAGTTGAGCAGTATGCCGCCGCAGATCAAAGAACGAATTAATTCCTACGGTTTGTCGTACAATTCTTATCAATCGTCCTGTCAGCGAAGTAATACCATTTCCTATTTCGCGACAAACATGAAAACAATTTCTTAAAATGTCATCAAAAATACTCCAACTTTTGATATGTTATTGAATTGGGAACAAAAAAGCCTAACCACCCAAAGATCAATTTGAAAAACTCAACTTTGAGTTCGACAAGATATATAGGCAGCCTAGTTTTGTCTGCAAACCCTCGATGTGATTGCAAAAGCACTCCCACAAACATCATTGCACGCGAAAAAAAGCGAACTACATGTAACTTACGAAAAAAAAGTCGGGTTAAGTTATACTGAGCTAAAGAATTGTCATTTGGTTTGACAGGCCCTTGTACAATGCTGGCTATGACGCCTAACACATAAACTACTAACACGTTCTGAAAATGCAGTCGTAAATATTGCAATGCTGGTTGAAACGTATAGTTTCTGCGCGGCTTTTGCATATTATCGCAATTCCACCTCAACGCTCAATCTACTATATCAGGGGTCTTGAACCTTTTTTACACAATCGCCCCTTTCTGAAAAATGTGGGATCAAATTGCCCCCACAGAGCATTGATGTAATTTTTCCACTAAAATTAGGTGAAGAGCAAAAAAAAGGTTTTCACGTTCGCAGAGCACCCGTTTTTCCACTAAAATCAGGTGAAAAGCAAAAAAAAAGTCTGCACGTCCGCAGATCTTCTTTCGAAAGATCATTACATGTGTTGCTACTGTATCTGAATTCATTTCTATTCATAATTCAATTATTAACAATATTGGCCATTCTGAAATTGCAAATCGCCCCCTAAAACGAAAAATCGCCTACCAATTTCAACAATTGTTACAATTGCCCCTTTGAAGGTCGAAATCGCCCCCGTTGAAAAACCATGTACTATATAGTGCGTCTTTAACAAAGATACCAGATTAGCCCAGAATGATTAGTAGTTAGGTTCTTTCCGCACTGGTCTAATCAACTATAGAAGTTGAACCGCGCTCGATGCGAAGCCGTGGAGCTCCATCGACGTTCAAAATTTTAGCTGAATGGGCATACTTGTTGGGAGTGAGCATACTTTTCGCACGAAGGACCGCATTGCAAAAAATTTTAAAGCCGAGGGCCGCACCGATTGGTAGAGCAAAATAAAAAAGGTCGTCACAATCGCAGATGTCCTAATTTTCGCTCAAAATCAGGTGAAGAGCAAAAAAAAGGTCCTCACATCCGCGCAGATGTGCTAATTTCCACCCTAAAACAAGTGAAAAGCAAAAAAAAAAGGTCCTCACGTCCGCAGATGTCCTAATTTTTTCTCAAACGTCCGCAAATGTCCTAATATTCCACTCAATATTAGTAAGAGTAAGGACTAAGAAGCAAGGTTTATATTTCTGCAAGTGCCCGTGGGCCGCATAAAATGATCTCGCGGGCCGAAGTTTGCCCACCCCTGGGCTGTGTGACCGTCAGAAGACAAGGAGAGTTGAATCTTGAAAGGAAAGAATAAGTTACTATGGCGTCACAGTGAGTTTTTACGGTGTGGTATTATTGCGTCACTGAACAGTAGAATATTGCCAGAACAGTGTTCAAGTTAGTCTCGGTTGCGAATTTTTGTTTGACAGACTCGAATGTGGAAATACTGAATATTAATTAGCACTAAAATTGTACTATGACTTGAATAGTTGGGCCCCCCTTGGGCCCCTCAAAGCATTTTATTTAGAACTTGGGAGGCCCAGCTTCCTGAGCCCCCTCACCAAGGCACCCCTAGTGGGTAGGGAGATAAGAGTTCTCAAGCCCCCTACATTTTTCGTGCATATTAACAGACTGGTAGGTTTCTTTTATTCTTCGATCTGTACGCGCAAAACAAGATTCGCATTTTTAGACTTTCAGCCCTCCCCTCCCAAAGCATCCTTAATGCGCACCTGGTTTGCTTTTGGTTAGAGTTGCAGTTATTACTTGCAAAATTATGCTGACGTTGGTTTACCTGAGTCTTTATCTGAAGCGAGATAGCGATCGAGGCTGATTGTTTTACCAACTGCAGTTCCTTCACTTAAGTTCAAGCTTATAAGCTTATTTTGAAAAGAAGGTGGAAACTCGTTCATATCAATAATTTCGATGTCCAATTGAATAATTCTTGAATTTGTTTTGGCAAAGACCTGCAAAAAAAGATCCAGAGGAGATTATGAAAGAGCAAAATATGAAGAACTTCAAACTTTACGTTAAAAACATTGAGAGTTTAAAGTGCAATGGATTAAAAATCTGTCAGGTTTTAACTTGACATATGACCAGGTTTTAACTGTCAGGTTTAACTTGGCACAATGCATGGTCAACATAACGTGTTGGATGACAGCCGTTAGCAAATATTTAAACAGGATTAAAGGTGGAAAAACTGAGGCAGCGGATGGATCTAACATTGTTTCCGCAGTTAAAGCATCCATATACTGTAGTACGAGTATCTATACTAAAGCTTCACTACTAAGCGGCTGCACGAAGCCAATCGCAATCGATCGTCTAAAATCTTGAAAAGAGCCTTTTTGACCTTATTGAAAATAATTTTTATTTGACATTATTCTATAAATGCAGCGAAAAATCCAGACAAGTTATTGATGGAGGTACCGGCTGAGAGGAAATAAGATCCGGGGCATTTGTCACGGAGCCCACGTACGATCCTAGGGGGTACGCCGTTTGCAGAGCTGAATGTACACCCACCTCTAATGCGAGTTCAGGGCAGCAACCAGGGGAGGCGCGGGGTGGCGGAGCTACCCCTTAAAAAAATTCCCCCCCCCTACAAAAAATTGGTTACTATAATACATGATACCGGAATAGGTAATTTGGCCCCCCCTAAAATATTTTTCACCCCCCTAAGCATTTGCTTCTAGTTGCGGGCCTGTGTGAGTTCGCACTGTATCAAAACTTGAGGAAGCTAACCTGTAAGCGGACAGTGCATATTCTATCGTTGTTGCAAATTTCTTCCCTGTCAAGTTTTCTTCGTAATGTCAAAGTCCCAGTTCTATCGTTCAATGAAAACCATCGGATTTCGTTATTATCAGGAAGAGATGACAAATACAATTTTTGGCTCAGCAATTTGAAATTCTTTTTGAAAACTAAAATTTCTTTTACAACTACAAAGCTTGAAAATTCGGCAACAACAGTTCCTGAAAAATATAGCAAAATGTGAAGCTTGACGATGGTTGATAAAAATTTTGAATAGTTTAATGCGAATAATGCAGGCAAACAAATCAATACATATTTAAATCAGATGTTTCCATTACAGTGTATTAATCATTTTTAAGTAGTACCACAAAATTATCTTCAGCACACAGTAATTGAATTAGTTTGAAAACAGTTAATGTATTATAGCCTATAAGCTTCTACTTAAAATAGAACCATTTTATTTTGGCCTTACTATAATTTGTGGTGAAAATCAGGCTTTAGTTTATTCAGCGACAGAGCTAATGGGCCATTGCAATAACCCAGCATGTGATGGGTTGTACTTGTACCAAGCTTATCCTAACTGAATGGAACACCAACACAATGTACAGTATTAATGACTGAATCGATCAAATAAGACAATCGAATTTATTTGTTATATAATTTGTAATGTTGAACGCATGGATTATAGTAAGCATACATTTATGCTAAAGGTTAAAATAAACAACTGTGGATTTAATAATATAAAAAAATCGTTTACAAATATGTAGGCCTACTTACCTATAGCTTCATTCTCTCGAACTTGCGCTTTTTCGTATAAGATAGTAGAAGAGGTATACGTCATCGATGACGTCATTGACAACAAGAAAAATATCAAAAAACTACTTGCGTTCGCCATATGATTAAAATAACTAAAAATAGAAATGTAGTGATTGCTGCTTATCCATCGAAAAATCTAATTCAAAATTTTTACTAATCACTCTCCTATAATCTATCATTGCGACTGATAAAGTTTTTTTCGGATGTCTCACTTAAATGTTTTGCAATTCAAGTAAAACTTATACTGATCAATGAATTAAGTCTTAAGCAGCATCAGACAAAAGCTTTTTCAAATTTGATTCTTTTTTGTTTTGTTTACTGTTAACTCTTATGCTTTTTTCCCACAATATAGTATGTATATGATTGTCCATTGGGCGTAAAAAATCGCGTAATTCAAAACGGCGCATCTCGAACTAACTCAACCACTGCAGTTATTATTAGAAACATTATCTGCATAAAGATTTCAAACACTGGAACTCTATTTGCCAAATGCTCAAGAGAGGCAGCTGTTTCTCTGTTTGGTAACTTGGTTCGTCAACCGTTTTAACAAATTAGCTCTTTTCCAGATGTTTTGGTATTTTTTTAGGCTTTAGACTTGATTTTTGGTAATAAAAAAAAGCCATTTTTTCATGATGTCACCGCGTCATAAATTTGTAATTAAATTGAATCATGCAATTTTTCGCTGGGAAATTGAAATTTTATTATGAAAACTGAATTACAAATTACTAAATTCATTTATATTACGTTTATTACAAGTAATAGGATTTTAGGTCCTTGCTTCATAATGTTGTAAATATATTTAAACTGCTAAAAATTTTTGGTAACTGACAAGTTTTAGAAATATCAATCTTAGGGATGACAGTAATTAAGCCTACATTTTAATGTTTTTGAAATTTTTTCCTAACAAAAATTTTTTGATAGAAAATGATGTTGACAAATGAAAAATTAGCCTATAATTCAATAGTTTTTTTTTCAGAGCCCAAGAAATGTCGATTATAAAACACTGATTGAAAAAACAGACAATAAACGCATGGATTGAAGCAATTTTCGGGTCTCAATCAGAAAATCACTTCATCGAATCCCGGGATTTTTTAATTTTGTAATCTTCATCCTGTAAAATATTTTTGATTCTGTTTCTTCAACTTTCTTAGTTTGATGTTGTTATCAAGTATGTATTCTATTTAAATAAGAGTGCGTAACATCTGAAGAGTCGTTGCTAACGAAACAGACAGCTGTGTTTTTTTTAACTTTTAGATTTTCAATTGTGTTTAATACTTCTTTTTGTTTCTTATGTGCAATTTATTAATTTCTTTAGTTTATTCAATGATCCATAGCTTCAGTGAACTATGAAAAATAAAACAGAAAATTTAAGACCTAATCTTTGGAAGTACTTGTGAATGAATTGTTAGTTTTAGAAAATTTTGGCGTAAATTTTGCCAACAAAGTTATCAGTGCTTCACAAAATGTTGACAAGGTCACCAAAGGCCAGAATGAGTGTTTTTATTTTCTTAAGTTTTTTAGTTTTGCTCTTCAATCACCCTTGAAAATTTTGAACGATGATATACGAAGACCTCACATGTAGTTAAACAACCTTGACCATGCATAAATCGTGTAACATGAAACTTAACGTTAAACTCTAACATAAATATGTTTAAAACTTGTGCTATCATTATTGTATGATAAGAGCAACTTTTTCGTAAAATTCACACCTTTTTACAACATACTAGTGCAAGCTAAATTCTCTGAAATGTTGATTTACTACATGACTAAACGCTAATTTTTTTCTAAAATACCACAAACTGTCTAAATCTGAATTGAGGCGCAGATAATTTCATTTAATTTGAGTTTTAACGATCAAATTCAAAATTATTATTTCATCTCCTTCAGAGCGAAATTTATATGCCTGCTTCTTAACCGAATCAAAATCAAGTCAGCACGATCTGTGGCGCGCCGTAGTCCTAGACGAAAAACTGGCAGAACATAAGGCTCTTACAACGTGTTGGATTTGTAGACAATAGTGTCACTGTCGAGATTATAGAATAGATTATCATCTTTTAGAATTAAGAGCTTAAAATACCAACAACTTTTTTGTTGGTGATGAATAATTTACTAATTTTCATCACAAAACATGCACTATGTGGAGATGGATTCATCTGCTCGTAGGATTAGCTAATCTTTTACTAGATTACGCAGCCCAATACATGTTTGCCGCATATTAAAATAGCCACGCAGAGGACCTATTTTACGTTGGGTTGAAAATCTGAGGCTCTTTTGATTTTTTAAATGTGGCCCGCGTCAAATATTTCTCAAACATCCATCGAAAAAGTTGAGCTATCTTAAAACTGCTTCGCTTTCAACTATTTGCAATATTTGGGTCGTAAAAACCAGACCGAAGATGTTGAGCCCGTCAACGGATGGAAAATGTTGAGCCCGACCCGACCCGAACCTGATTTTTCAAGCACGAACCTGATACGAACCCGAATCCTAATTTATTAGCCAGTCTGAGCCCGCTTTAAACCCGAAATCAAAAATGCCACTTTAAATTTGGAAGAAACTAAAAAGAAAATGAGTTTTACCCATCCACAGTCACCCCAGTCACGAACAGCAATGTTTATGCAGTCAAGAAAACGGAATTAAGCCGTACGCACTGTATAATATTCTTACTTTTTTGTACTTAAAGATAAATAAACAAAATAAATAAACCAAAAATGCTAAACGACATAGATAAATAAAATTTAATTCAGAAACTTGAAGCTATAGAAATCATTTTGCTGAATAGATGATTTCTATCGCTTCAAGTCTGTCCAGTTGCTCCGGTGTCGGTCCCGATTGAATCTCCTCAATTTTTCAAAATTCAATCCCGAGCCCGACCTAACCCCGACCCGAAAAGCCCGAGCCCGATCGAAAACTCTGGTAAAAACTGTCCACAACTCTTGAATTTTGTAGCAAAAAACAAGTGCCCACGACTATTAATATGTTTGCATAGTAATATTGAGTATCACGAGGCAAAATTTAAAAGCCAAACGTAAATAGTGCCCTCTGTGTTTTGCCGCGGTTTCCCATTCCTGCTTTACAGTAAAAAGCTCAACGCTAATTTCTGATTGGCCGCTTTTAGTTTGTACGTAATCGTTGATATCATGTCAAAACTTTCAAGAAATAGTATCGTTTGAAACAATATGATATGAGTAAGTCATTTCGTTGTGTTTCATGTTGTGAGTATTGTTTCATGCACTTTTAGTATTACTTACTTACTACAGTATAGTTCGTAGTTCGTACTCACTTTTGTTAATTTCAAAAAAAACACACCGGAAATAAGGCCCAAAGTGTCATTTTACAAGCAAGGGTATGCTTTACCGGCACTATAAGCAATTAACAAATCGGCAGCAAAATGTATACCGTAGAATGCTATACAACCCAAAAACAATCATTGGCTGGAATTTGAATAAAGATAGTTGTAACAAAATTAAAATAAAGCATAAAATGGAAATTTTCAATCACGGCATTCAAGAAATAAGCTTAATCCCGAACAATTCCAGCCTTATTTCGAATAAAACTAATCAATCACAATTGTAATAAATGGTCGTTTTCTTGCTTTTGTTTTGTGTGTTGCCGATAGTTACCCTGTCCTCATGTCCAGGTTAAGTGGGCCAAACACCCATGGCTTTGTACATAATAATTTAAATTTTGACGTTATAATTGAAAAAAGTGATTGTGACATCGACATTAACTGTAATGCAGAAAGCTCCTGGGCTTTACAAATAAGCATGTTCTGTCAATCAAAATTATAAGTTTAATTGTGTTTTTTCCCTATCCCTCAGTAGAATCATAGCGATCTGTAAAGACGTGTGTATTTTGTTTTGGCGACTGCAATATTTAATCTTTTTGAACCTCTTTCAACGATTCAGATACCGAGATGTTTCATTTTTCGACAAAACTGGTTTGAATCTTGGAATTTGTTTTCACAATGTTACAACAAAATTATCAAAATATGCTTCGTACCTCATTGCGACAAACGTTATAATCAGGGCCCGCTAAAGTCAATAAAGTCAAAATGTTTTCAGGACCTTACTACATGATCAAACGTGTACTAACGTTCGTTTCAGGTGTTCAGGAGTCTGTTTTGCTAGATTTTATAAGTCAAAATAAAGTCAAAATTTTGCATAAAGTTGAAACTTGTCGAAATTGTCTTCGTCAAAAATTTCCTAACAAAAATGAAATAACTTCCATTTCTTCTATGTTTTTTTTGAATTTTGGAGCTGATTTTATGCGCAGTTTTATTTGATTACTGTGCAATAGTTGCAATAGTAAAAATGCGTGGGGTAGTTGAGAAGGAAACAGCACTTGCAGTAATATGCATGAAATCGTTCTAGTAATTATACTTTGTGGTTTTCGTAAGAAACATCCATGACATTGATCACAGACAATCTGTTTATGTAGCCTACAGCACAGTTGCGATAACAACGCATTTTTGCATTACACACTATAAATTCATTGAACCGGCTGTTAGCTCAGGTGCTTAGCGCACTCGCTGTTGATGCGGGAGGTCTGGGGTTCAAATCTCGGGTCGGTCAAATCGACACAATGTCGCCAACGGGTCGACATTCCTGCGACATTCCTTCGGAGCTGTGTTGCCTAGGCGCTAAGCCGCGGAGATGGACCCCGCCATTCGTTACACGCTTCGGCGGAATACCGCGAGTATAATGAAGATTCGATTTTTTTGACACTGTGAATTGATACCAGTAGCCTACACACAACGGCTCTTTAACTAGGTTTTGACGTTATGCGTCGTTTTGTTGCATTAGCTTCAAGACAGAGTGATTGAGACAATGTTCAGAGTAGGCTATACCTTCTTCTTCAAAAATTTATGTAAATTACGAATTATGAAACATTTGTAATGAAAAAAGTGCAACAAGGCACAACAGGCGAAAACGGTTAGGTCAAAATAAAGTCAAAATTTTGCAAAAATAAAGTCAAAAATAATTTTTTTTAGGTAAAAAAAATATCCCTAGTTATAATTGTGCAAACACGTTAAATAGTTGTAACCGGAGCCGGATTTACCAATAGGCTAGACAGGCTGAAGCCTACGGCATCGGAGAAATAAGGAGCTTCGTCACGAACAACAAAGACCTTTTTTGAAAATCGGCCATCACGACCTTTATACACGTAAAAATGAGTCTGATAATTGATTACTAGACCTTGTTGATCAAATAGCCAAGGGCCTCTCATTTACCCTGTCCACATGTCCTTTAGTGTACTTTAGACTCTGCTGCTTTTCCTTCTAGTTTCTGCATCATATTTAACTTTTCATGTCATAATCACTTCATTCAACTATGACATCAAGAAATTAATTATGAAGCAGAAACTAGAACCAAGATCCGCGGGCTTGAAGCCCACTGAAATTAAACATGTGGACAGGTAATTGTCAAAATCTGGACTTGGTTGTAACTACATCATTATTCTACTCAGAAATCAAACCACGATCGCAATTCATTACATTATTATAATTGCGTAAAAAATCAGCAAAGTAGCGATATTACTCTACAGCACAGTATAATTAAACACAGCAGTTCAAGTTTGTATTCTTTAAAATTTTTGCAATCGAAGACTTTGCTGTGATTTGTTAGGGCAGTTATTGCCCTATACTTAATCAACGGCTATAATGCTTTAACTTCTTTTTCCCACATATTTAGCGTAGCGCTTAATATATTTACAAAATTCATTCCATTTTTCAAAAATAGCAACAACACAAATTGAAATTGCAAAAATAAATATTTCGGAGTTTAAGCCTAATGTGTGATTAACAAGTTTTACCATAGTAACCGCAACAAAATAATTTCAAAGATTTTCATACTTTCATTGCATGACCTTCAAAAATAATTTATCTTAAATTTACCATTATAATGTAATGAGCATTATCTTGAAGCATCAAGTACAGTGAAAATATTTTTAGTCATTTTGGCTAAAAAGCCAAGTTAGAAGGCCGATCAGATGGCTGAGTGATGTAGAGCGTCTGCTTTTGGATCGGTAGACTTGGGGTTCAATTCCGAGTAGGGTCAAACCAATGACTTAAAAATTGGTATTCACAGCTTCCCTGCTTGACGTTCAGCATTTAAGGGACAGTGTAGAGAACAAGCCGGCAAGTTTACTTAATGTGCCGTTGGGAAACGCACTTAACGGAATTCCCCCATCTTAGTGTGGTAGACAGATGGCTTGCAACTCCTAAGCGAGCTCGTATAGCGCATTGATCGCTTTCTCGTGATAGGAAGATAAACATGCCAATAATAATAAATAATAATAATAAAAGTTATAAATAATTTTATTGCTAGATCCACACGTTTTGAAAGAAACTGAACTTACCCTGTTTGTGGTCTTGAAAAAAAAAAATTATAAATTATACTACCGGCTACACCTGCGTAACTGCACCAGAAAACCACCTCTCTTGCTTCATACAACTTAGTTTAAAAACTGTGATTAATGTCTGTAGCTGCAGACTTCATTCCACCTTTCATCAGCTCAGCGACACTGTCAGAAAGCTTGACAGACAATCCAACACGATGCGTGAGATGCCCCGCAGATTTAGCAAATTTTCCGCCTTAATGTGAAATTTGTGTCAAAATATTTCAAAGTAGACGCCATCAACGTTTGCGCGTTGAAAATTTCGCTTGCTTAATTGATTTGTGTTCTCAGTCGGTTTTAGATCAAAACAAAATGTTTAATGCTAGAAATTTTCGCCTGAACAATAAATTTTTGAGGTATACAAACTAATACCAACTTCCTACAGAAAAAGACATATCTACTGTATTACTTTTAAGTATTGACTTTAAGATTTTGTTTCAGTTTTAGTTTTTTATGATATTTGCCAACTTGGGATAAGTTGGTGCAATTTATCTAAAATCTTGTTCGCTTTGTTCTCTGAAAATCATCAGCACGACTGGATGACAAACAGTTCACGTTTTTTTACACACTTTACAGATTACCTTGTCCTGGAATTGCAAAAAGCCTCTTGCACTGAGTACATTTTTTATTTTTCTGAGTAAATCTTAAAATTAGACGGATTTATTAGGCTTTTTCTTTTCTGCAACAAAACTTACTCTCTTGGATTACGGATAAACTGGTTTCAGAATACCGAGAAATTATGAAGCCTAATCCTATTTTACTTTGTAATCATCACACCTGAAAGCGGTGTAAAAATCAGATCTCTGGGTTTAAATGGTTTCAAATGCGTTCAACCACGACTAATGTTACTGTTATTCAGTGTTTTTAAGGTTTGGCTTG